>CAWUFW010006731.1:132500-732500 GCA_963921515.1 Calotriton arnoldi | reverse complement strand
CTCTCCTCTGCCTCCATGGCCAGTTTCTCCATTGCCAAGTCTCCCTCAGCCTTCTCCTTATCTGCTTCTAATGCCAGTTTCTTTTCATTCATCTAAACTTGGCCATCTCCAGCCCTAAACTCTATGTCAGTCTTCATATCCACCAGCTCCTCTAGAGACAGACCTTGGGAAAACACAGTGCTCAGTGCTCCGGCAGGGAATTCCAAACCAGGACACAACTCATACCCCTCTCGTGACTGCAACATCTCTGGGCTTGTATGCAGGCCCTGCACTTGCTCTTCCATATCATCCTCCTCATTCCTACCCTCTGTTTCTACTAGTACTTGCTAAGCCTCTGCCCAGGCCTTCATGAGTTCCTGTTCCTGGTACTCCTCTTGAGTGAAAGCCCACTCTCCTTACAGAACTCCTTGAGCTCAGCCACAGTGTAGACATCCATGTTGGCAAGCTCTAACTCCATCCTTCAGGTATGGTCACAGACGGCCAGGTAGAATGAGGGTGAATTTGAAACAAAATCTAAAGAGCCCATCAAGGAACATTTTTAAAAACTCAAATTGGACTCAAATTATTTATCTGGGATTTTAGTGTTACACAAAATCACTGTATGACACTGCACAAGTCCTAATCTCACTGCTGAATATCAATTTGGGAAATTGGGCCATTGGTTCAGGGGTATGAACCATACTCAAGCAGCAACCACATTCTCTGTCAGGGTGGGACACAAGCAAACCCCCAGTTAATGTGTGCTCGCTTGGCACAAAAGCAGTCGGGCTAAACTTAGAGGCAATGTGTACAGTATTTATGCAGCCCTTCAAACAGTGATAAAGTGAAACCACAAAAACAGAAAAATCCCACACCATTCCAGAAACATAGAGTAAAATGTAGTAAAACGTTTGAGACCAAAACAGTAAAAGTCCAATCAGTAGATGACCCATCCTGCCAACACCTATTCCCCTTTGTCTTACTGTCTGGGAGCAATATACAAAGATCACCAGCCAGCTACACCTAGACATGTGAACCAGGATGCATGCTGCAGGCACCAAATGTTTAGGACAAGAAAATGCCAACTTTCTAAAAGCAAAAGGAACAATTGATGGACGGAATGCTGAACAATACGAACATTGACCCCCAGTCACAAAGATATGG
This sequence comes from Calotriton arnoldi, assembly GCA_963921515.1. Classification (NCBI taxonomy): domain Eukaryota; kingdom Metazoa; phylum Chordata; class Amphibia; order Caudata; family Salamandridae; genus Calotriton; species Calotriton arnoldi. Next base: position 731,357 of record CAWUFW010006731.1, on the reverse strand, counting down.
GTTTAATCCATCATTCTTTTGCTTACCATGCCACCCCAGTTTGGACTCAGCCATATGCAAATCAGTCTTGACCCTGTTCCTCATGGGAACAATCCAGCCCCGACTTCCATGACCAGGTCCTCCTTGGGCTTTAAACAAGCATCCTGGGACCGGTTTCGGGGTATCCCCTTCATCAGCCAGGTTAGCTCGAATCTAGTGGCACAATGAGCTTTTTAACTTCCTAAAAACACTGTTTTCAGAATTGTGACTTAAGATCAAACTTTACCATTAAAGACATTGAACATTTTTAGACACCAAAGTAAATGTTCCTACTTGCTCCCAATTGAAATTTACCACGTATTCAATATAATTAGATAACCTAATGCTATCCCATGAGATAGGAAGGCCTTGCAGTAGTGAAAAACAAATTTAAGAGTTTTTCACTACCAGGGCAATTAAAAGTTAAAAGTACATGCCAACTTTGTAAATGCACTGTACCCTGTCATGTGGGATGTTTAGTGCCTACCCTAGGGGTCGCATATGTATTAAAAAGGAGTGGGTTAGGCCAGGCAAAAGGTTTGCTTTTCCAGATCAAAATGACAATTTAAAGCTTCACACACAGAATAAAATGGCAGACCTGAGACATGTTTACTACTACTCTATTACTATTCCTACTGTACTTAAGTGGGTGGCACAATCAGTGCTGCAGGCCCTCAAGTAGCATTCAATTTACAGGCCCTGGATACATGTAGTACTACTTTACTAGGGGCTTACAAGTAAATTAATTGTGCCAAATGGGTGAAAGCCGATGTTACCTTATTTAAAGGAGAGAGCACAAGCTCTTTAGCACTGGCTAGCCATGATAAAGTACGCAGAGTCCTAAAGCAAGCAAAACAGCAGGATGGAAGGCAAAAAGATAGGTGAAAACCACATCAAGGATGTCAGGTCCAAAATTAGGGATGAGAGTTGGGACTGCCCTTTTAGTTGTTAAAGAAAAGAACATTTTAAGCAGGGCCTACCCTTTTGTCTCTGATTACTACTTCAGGAGGGTTGTTGGCAGCCAGGTATAGAAACCTCACACTTTATGGCTTCTATGGTGTGGTTACTTCTGCTTGGGTCCAGCTCAATTGATACTTGCTGTGCAAGCCATCATGTTGCATAAAGACTATCTGGAGGGCAACCTGGAAACTACATCTGAAAGGAAACCAACCTAAACCAGTTCTGAAGCATGAGTGGATCTGCATACCCATCCTAGAAAATGTGTATAAAGGTGGGATACATGCCACCTCACTTTTGTCTTTCCCAGTGTTCTTCTTGAACAAGAAAGGGAGTGCTGCAGAATACTCAAAGAGCTTTCTAACAAGCGCTAGAGTCTGATTGACAGCCAATCTCCCAGGGGCAAGGGGACATTACCTGAAATCAACTGTTTTTGCTTGAAAAGCTGAGGATCTGCCTGGAGAGATTAGGAGCCTGTCTGCCTGCTGAAAAAGGGGAAAGAGCGTGTCTGGCTCTACCGGAGAAAACACTATTCAGAGGAGAGGCCCAGCCTCTCACCTGCATGAGGAGCACGCAAAGGATCTGAAGTACCAGAGAGAAATATTCAGGAATGACCAGTGCTGTGAACTGTAAACAACACTGTACCATAGCATGTCATTCTGTGCTTCCCGTCAGCCTGCTGTAGGCTGAATGACTGGTGAAGCTGCTGCTGACCAGAAGAAGGTTATTGAATCAGAAGCCCCAAACTGTCCTAGAGGCCATAGATGTCCCCAGACATGCCAAATAAGTAGCAAGCTAAAATATTGATCTTCAGTCGATGCTTGAAGGCCGCCACTGCTGAACACTTGTGCCCCTATGTAAGTGTGCCCCCTAAACCCAGTCCTCTGAAGTTTGCCCTGCTTGTGACAGCTGCTGTGGTGATCTACAAAGGAGGAGTCCACCACCTGTGCCCACCATGTAGCCCAGTTGGCCACCGATCATCAAGAGGAAACCACAAGCCTAGTTGCACCTAAGGACGAGAAAGAGACTGAAACCCATCGGCAAATCTGTTGTGTCTGTATGGACTTTTTGGTACAAAAACCACTAAAGACATTGAGCTGAGTTGCACACTAAATATGTGAAAACGTTTGAGTTATCAGCACCTGAGCTTTCTTTATGCCTACTCTCTAGTGAAGTGGGGGATGGTAATAAGAGCATCTCAACCATAACAGTAGGGAAGATGTACTGGGGAAAGTAGGGGAGGTGTAGTGCCTCATGGTTAAAGAGTAACTTATGAAAATCCTGTAGGATGTATTAAATGGATTGTGAAGTATTTAGTTCTGTTCTGACATTAAAAGTACTTTCTTTTTTATTAAGATAATTACTGGGCTGGACATTCAATTACTGGTTCTGTTGTCTGACTATTGAATTCTGAATTTTTGCTCCCCTCATTCCAGCCCTGAGAATCCTGGGACTACTCGCCATCGCAACCCTGTGAGTCAAATGCAGACAGGATTGTACTTGACTCATTTTGCAGAGCCATAATACGATGGACTTCAGGGCAATAGTACAAACGACCTCTAACACCATGAGTAAGGCCCAGCCTTTCCGACACGGAAAGGTTGTCGGAAAGCAACTTTGGGGGCCCCCAGCAGGGCCCCCTTGCCTCCACGGTCTACGGTTGGTGGTCGAGGGGGCACCTAGGGTACCCCCCCTGTAAAACCCTGCACTATGTGGCAGGCAACATGGGATACCTGCCACATATGGTTCAGGGTTTTAAACCCCCTCCCCCCCATTTCTTTATAGAAGCCTGTATTACGGTCGGTTTACGGCCGTGACACAAGCTCCCATAGAGAAAAGTGAGTAAGCGACCGAACAGTGTTTGGTCGCATTGTAATCAGGAGGTCCGAACCAACAACCGGAGGTCGGTCGGTCCCGAGACAGTGCTGGTCGGAGGCAACTCCGACTGACATCATAATAAGCCCCTTAGTAGCACTGGTGACATTTTTTTGTTTTGAAAAAACTTGAAATCACTGAAACTTGTTTGAAGGATCAGAAAACTACAAATATCGATCTGGAAGAGCCCAGCTTCCCTGTAATTAACTGCCACAAAGGAATAGCCTGAGATGGCAGTAGTGCAAATTTGCCCACCACCGCACCTGCACTTTTTCCATCATCATACTTATCATTAGTGCAAGCTTTTGCCAACTCCACCATTTGTGATCACCACCATTTGAAGTGATTTAAACTATATAAAACTTACCACAGGAGAACTGACCTGTGAAAGACTTCAATGACCTTAAATGTGAAGGTAAATTGTTGTGCTGTGCCAGACAACGAGCGTCTATCCCACATGTGAGGCCATATAACCTTTCATCCTGGGCTTAGTAAAAAAGATCCATTGTCGTGCATGTTTACCATAGGGACTTCTACGTTAAGGGGTATCCCTGTTGACTAAAATTGAAAAAATATATTTATTTGCATGCTTTTCTTGTCATTTTGGTGACAAACCATTAATCGATTTTGTTGAATTTTGTAAAATTACATTCTTTGGTTTTTAACCATAATATGTTTGTGGATTATTGATCACTGCACCCGCATTACCTTCTTAAAAGTAAGCCTTATGCCTGGCTGTGCTCCTGAAGTGTGAGACAGAAATACTATTGTCAGAAATATAATCGCACATAAAAATTGTGACCTGAATATCATTTGCATAATATATGTCTCATTGTGTGTAGATTTCCCTTTATTTATTTATTTTTTGAGTTTTATATAGCGCAAACTCGACCCAAAGAACTCAGAGCACTTTACATGAGCACCAGTTGCATTACAGACGGACATTTTAATTTTGTTAGGCATGGGGAGATTAAGTGATTTGCCCAGAATCACAGGATGTTGAGTATTCCTGCCAAGACTCGAACCTGGTTCCCCAGCTTTGAGGTCAACCGCTCTAGACGTTAAGCCACATTTATTTCAGTGACGCCATATTTTTGTAAACACCATGTAGAACACTATAATTATGCCGGACAGCATTCTTGCAACCATCATCTGGCATATGATGTTGAAAAGCCTCAATGCTTTCAGCTCTGAGTATACGTTATCTATAGTTTATTACCACAATGAGGAGTCAGTCAGGCAACTGGGTGACTGGCACCAAATGGGAGTGGTCTTCCATGCCCACTGCCCTGGTCCCACCTCTGAAGCACACAACATTAGCCCAAGTTGCCCAAAGTGATCTGATCTGTCCGGCCTCACTGCTACAATTCGCCATAGCCTGTAGACCCCATTAACGCACCCTACCAGCCCATTGTTTTGAAAGCGCCATATGACTCATTACGTTTGTCTTGGTTACCCTCCCCATCGCATGGTAGTGTTCCATACAAGGGTGCATTCTGCCTCACAATTTCCTAGCAATTCTTGATGACTGATATCCCACGTAGGACATCCTGGAGCAGGAACAGGAAATGGAGGATGCAAGGTGGGACAACTTTGCCGGATCTCCATAGCCAAGGAAATGGAGATGAATTCTGCATGGTTCCATATGAATCACTTTAATTCAATTCTTTGAATATAAAGTCTTTGGGTGTGTTCATGTGTTCTCTGTGTTTTACCTGTTGTGGGTTGTTTGTAGTAACATTTTATTTTGTATCAAATTATGTCATACCAAAAAAAAGGCACTCTTTATGTATGTATGTATGTTTAATGTCATGGGGTACGGTGCTAGTAGGGGCTGTAGGTTAGATTAGTGAGTAAGAGTGTATGGAGGGCTCAGAATCTTAGAACATTGGTGTTTGTGGAGGTGAGGCTCAAATTCATGGTAGAAACCGAGGAGAAAATGGGCTGGGAGGATCTTGTGGACAGTGATGTGTGAAAGGGAATGCTGTTCAGTAATATTTTCATGTAGTTTGTTTGTGGATGTGATTTTCTTCAATAATCCCTGGGACTCTGGTTTGCAAGTGGTGATTTCCTTTAATTTCTTGTGAACTTTTTCATCAGATTCGTTTTTGATAGACGTACGCCATTTTTGGAATGACATTTTTAATGGTTAAGATCACTTTGCTGATTGCTTCTTTGATTTTAACGTGACTGTTAGAAATTGAGGTTTCTGATTGGCAGAATATGCATCCTGTCCAAGCAGGAGCCACAATCCTAGTTAAGGTAAGTCAGATACGCAACCTAAATTAACCTGTGCTCACCCTCTGGTAGCTTGGCAAGGAGCAGTCAGGCATAACTTAAGAGGCAATGTGTAAAGTATTTGTGCACACTTTGATTACGGTAACACATTGAAAACACCACAAAAGGACTCCAGTTTAGAACAATAGGGAATATTTATCTGAGTAAAACAAGACTAAAATGACAAAATCCAATAAGTAGAACTTGAGATATGAATTTCTAAAGATTTAATCTCAAAACAGTACATAGAAGTCAATAGCACTAAAAGATTATTTCAGGTCGCGCTAGACCGGGGTAAATCCAAAGTTCAGGCAGATCGCGATGGAGCCAGGGCAGGCCAGCTACAGGACCCACGCAGGGCCCACTGAAAAGAGTACCTTTGTATGGAGCAAGCGTCAGTGTCGAAGACTCGATGGGTTGGTTCCAATTCATGCAGTCGGGTCGATGTGTCAGAGTCGAGCGTCGCAGAAGTGTCAAAGGATCAGCACAACGCCAAAGTCGAGCCTTGCAGTGGCGTCTTTAGATCTGCACTGCGTCTTTGTTGATCCTTGCAGTCAGGACCTGCGTCTTCATCGAATCGGCACTGTGTCAGTTCCAATTGGCGCAAAGGCGTCACTAAGTCAATCTTTGCATAAAACAGCTGTAGAACCAACTTCTGAGGCCCAGGACTGGAGGGGCACCTCAGGCAAGAGTAGGACTCACATATGGCAAAGTCCTGCATCCCCAGCAAAATTGCAAGATGAATTTTGTGACCCTGAGAGTTCAGAAAACAGGAGGCAAGCCAACAAACCCTTGGAGAAACTTGGGTTCAAGGATGTAGAGAACAAGTCCAGTCCTTCTCACTCCCAGGCAAGAAGCAGCAGGCAACACGCAAACACTGCAAAGCAGGTAGAAAAGTTTCAGTCCCTCCAACAGCACAACAATCAGCAGGCAGCAGGCAGCAGGCCAACACAGCAAAGCGGTTAGCAAAATGGTAGTCCCTCCTGCAGCACAGCAGCTCTTCTTCTTCCAGGCAGAATGTCCTTGGATCCAGCAAAGTTCTAATTTAGTGGTGTCAGGGGTCCAATACTTATACCCAAATGTGCCTTTGAAGTGGGGGAGACTTCAAAGAGGCCTGCCTTTCCTGCCCTGGCTCCAGACTAAATGCTGGGGTATGTAGCTCCTTGTGTGGGGACAGACACAGCCCTATGCAGGTGCAAGTGCTAGCTCCTCCTTCCCAATCTACCACAGGAAGGCCCATCAGCCTGGGGATGGGCCATCAGGATGCAAATGTCACAGTCCAGCTCCCTTTTTGTAACTTGTCTAGAGGGAATGCACAAAGCCCAGCTGTCACCCAACCCAGACGTGTATATATATATTTTTTTTAGAGTTTTATATAGCGCGAACTAGACCTGAGACATCGGGTATCAGAGCGCTTTACATGAGCACCAGTTTCGTTACAGAAGGACACATTCATTTTTTTGTTAGGCACGGGGAGATGAAGTGATTTGCCCAGAATCACAGGATGTTGAGCGTGGTTGCTGAGACTCGAACCCGGTTCCCCAGCTTCGAGGGCGACCGCTCTTGCCGTAAGGCTACATCCTCTCCCCATTTAAGAGCTAGGCAGAGAATAGTTAAAGTAAGAAAGTGCCAACTTTCTAAAAGTGGCAGTTCAGATTTACAATTCAAAATCCGACTTCACCATAAGTTGTGATTTTAAATGGTGAGTCCAGAGACACCAAACTCCAAGTCTCTATTGGAAATTACACTTAAGAGATGTTTTAAGGCAATTATAAGGTTAACATATGGGAGTTAGACCTAGCAGTAGTGAGAAACAAATTTAGTAATTATTCACTACCAGGACATGTAAAACTCAAAAGAACATGCCCTGCCTTTTAAATACACAGCACCCTGCCCTTGGGGCTGCCTAAGTCTTATCTTAGGGGTAACCTATATGTAATAAAAGGGAAGGTTTGGGCCTGGCAAGTAGGTTAACTTGCTAGGTTGAAATGGCAGTTTAAAACTGCACCGACGGGCTCTGTAATATCTGTAAATCTGTGCTGCAGGCCCACTAGCAGCGTTTAATTTGCAGGCCTAGGCCACATATAGCGCACTGTACTAGGGACTTCTAAGTGAATTAAATGTGCCAGTTGTGGATAATCCAATGTTACCATGCTTTGAGTACAAAGCATATGCACTTTAGCCCTGGTTAGCAGTGGTAAAGTGCACAGAACTCTAAAGCCTGCAAAAATGAAGTCAACAAACAGTAGGTCAGGAGGCCAAAACTCAAGGGAAACCACACCTGGGATGCCGGGGTTAACAGTGACTTTAAAGATTGCGTAATCAGGACCTTAGTTTTTAATGTTTTTTATGGTTATTTAACATCATGGATAATGTTTTACATGGGGTTGTCAAGGAATATTACAATTAAGGCAATCACTTGAGGTTTGGCACAGTGGCCAAGGCGGCTGAATCCGGAGAACAGGGCTCACAGTTTAATCCCTGGTGCCAGCTCAGCCCAGCACCATGTGACCCGGGGCAATAGCTCGCTTAATCTTCCCGGAGGCCCCTAGTGCCTTGAGACCCTTAAGGGTGATTAGTTCGCGCTTTACAAATACTGGGTTATTATCTTGAGAAACATGCTCAGTACCACAAATAGATTGGCAATAATTTTTCACACAAACTTCGCCCTGGTTTCTCTTAGTTCCCTGTCTGCCTCTCTACAGGATCCTTGCTTTTCACTCCAGGTTCCATTTCACAGTACTGAGCAGGTCTAAAAAAATTAATGAATTATACCAGCATTTGACTTACAAAAATAGAAAACTAACCGGAAGTCACACAGACAAAAGAAGTGAGTCATCAGTTCTGAAAAATACAATCAGCTGCACGAGGCACTTCTGAATTCCAACACTCCGAGAGTTTCCTAACAATGAGAACTTTAAGAAACAGCACTGCATTATACTTCTTCGCAAACGCTTTGATACAACCAGGGCTGCGACAGCTCGAACGTCATTTGCGGAAAACTCCGGCAACACTATAAAGTTAACTTTCCCTGTCTGAGTCATTGTGAAGTCTTCTACACAGCATGGTTTTGAACTAAAAAAGAAAAGATCGATTGCTGTCTAAAATGTGTTCTGTTAATATCATTCCACGCTTCCTAATGGCGGTGCCCATTAGCCTGTTGAAACAGAAGTAGGCCAGAATAATACAGCGCAGCGGGGTGCTGGCTTCATTCGGATCCGGCATTAGAGGCTGCCGTGGAGATCCCATCCCGCAGATGAATTATAGGACGGAAAGGGCACTTTTCAGCCAGTGGTGGCCATCGCAAGCATGAGAAGAGCAGAGCAACATTCAATTCATTGAAGCACATTTTTACTTCTACTTAAGAAACAGAATAAGCAAGTGGTTTGATTGACTCAGATCCGCTTAGCAGAAGAAGAATATATTTTTGGCTTTCCCAACACATCCGTCTGAACGGGGATTGATGATAAATGCTGGACAAGTCTATTTACAGCGCTTCTGTTATTTTACTGTTGAGCCCTGTGATTCACACTAGTGTCCCAGTCAGGATCAGACTGGTCTGTAGCAGGGGCATAACGCAGGGCCCTGCAACCCTTGTGGTTCAGGGCCCCCCCAACCATTCAGAGGCGCCTGGCCCCTCAGGGGTTCTCATTGAGCCCAACACCAATAAATATTTGGGAGATAAGGGAGCCAGCCCTTGGGGACCCCTGTGAAATTCTGCAGGGGGTGGGGGGCATCACTTTGCGTTACGCCACTGGCCTGTAGAGCAATCATGCAAGCAGTGTCCGAAGGGCTGGTCTGAAAGGTTAGTGTTTGGGCTGGTTTTGACTGTTTGTGGGCCTGTTTTATGGTCTGCTGCGCGGATTTTACTGTTCATTTCCAGGATATTAAAACAAACATTGCCTTCATCAAGCTCAAATCTATGCAGTGTTCTATAGCTTGCTTATTTAGAAGCCCCGTGTGACAATTTTACGCCGCCGTTGGGTGACTTTTTGTGACGCAGTGGCGTCGTAAACAATGCACCAGGTTGCGCCCTATTTACAAAGTGATGCATCTAGGCAGATGCGTCACCTTGTAAACCCCTGCGCCACATTATACCTGCGTCAGGTATAATGTATGCAGGGTGGGCGTTCCCACGCTAGAAAGCCTCGTAGAAGTGACGCAGTGAAATATACAGGATTTCACTGCACCACTTCTAGGACGCCACTGCGCAGGCGTAAGGTTTTGACGCAGTGTAATAAGAATAGGCCTCCCCGGTGCATTGCTGGAGTTGCGTCAGGCTTACAACACAACTCCAGCAATGCATGGATTTTGCGCCGACTGATAGGTCAGAATTTCTGATGCATCTGCCAATCCATACCCCGGAGGAGCTTGCCCCGTGGCGCTACTAAGGGCGCCCCTCCCCTAGGCGCGGGGGGCGCCTGCTCATAGTAAGCGCACAACGTGACATTCACTCCTCCCCAACTTCCATCACCTTACTGCCCCGCTGTGCCCAAGAACTCTCGGAATCAGGGTATGTTGTCCAAGGCGTAGCCTTTAATTCACATCAATCCAAGCAATTCACCACGAGAGTAAAATATCCTTCTTGGATATATAAAATTATTCACAGCATCACACATTAACTGCATCAACATGTCATCGGCAGTAAGGAAATTAGGTACGACATTACACTTATTACACTCTGCTGCGCACATTGTGCCGGCAGGCCCCAACGCGCTTCAGCAAACAGTCATTTGCACTAGTTGAAATCCAGGGCACCGCATACCGCACTGGCCCACCGGGGTACCTGAACACAGGCAGCCTCCCCAAGATTGTACTCAGTCCATACGACCATTACGAGAGTAAAATATCCTTCTTAGATATATAAAATTATTCACAGCATCACACATTAACTGCATCATGTCAACAGCAGTAAGGAAATTAGGTACGACATTACACTTATTACACTCTGCTGCGCACATTGTGCCGGCAGGCTCCAACGCGCTACAGCAAACAGTCAGTTGCACTAGTTGAAATCCAGGGCACCGCATACCGCACTGGGCCACCGGGGTACCTGAACACAGGCAGCCTCCCCAAGATTGTACTCAGTCCATACGTTGTGGGTTGGGGCAGTAGAGTCCAGGACTACCGGCAGGTCAGTCCCTCCTCCCCGCCTACCCTCTGCACACGTCAATCCTACCTCCTCCTGGGGTCCATCCAACCGCTGAACCACCATTGTTGTGTATCCTTGACTGTCAGCGCTCCGCCTCCGCGAGGCCTTGCTCTTCCGCCGGGTGGGTGGGTGGGTGGTTAACGACGCTCCTGCAGGTAGGCTGAGGTCCGAGAGGACAAAGAGAACTACACCCCTGGGGCGCAGCCTTAAATAACCTGCTAGGTTTCGTTTCTTTCTCTGCGCCGCCCACTGATGTCACCTCAGCCAGCCTTTCCTTAACCAGCCCTCCCTTTCTGGGACCCCGGAGTAGCTCGCCCCGTGGCGCTACTAAGAGCGCCCCTCCCCTAGGTGCAGGGGGCGCCTGCTCAACTCCAGCAATGCGTGGATTTTGCGCCGACTGATAGGTCAGAATTTCTGATGCATCTGCCAATCCATGCGCCATGGTATGCCGTATTGTAAATATGGCTGATCCATGGTGGCGCAAGGGTTTCTCTCGCAGGTGCAAGGGAACTACCGCATCACTGCTTTAATGCAGCAATGTGTCAGTTTCTTGTAAATAAGCCCCACAGATTGCTCAATGTTCTATTTTTTAATGAGGCAACCCCCAGAGAACGAAAGGCTGATATAGCTCTGCCAGGATTGCAGCCTATTACGTTTTCAGCACTTCAACTACAAGTATGGGGTGGTTCACTAGAGTGACCATCTAGGAAAAATCCACGTTTCAATATTCAAAGTGAACTATACCTTGTGCAGATATAGGAGAAGGGGATTTATAGGCAGATTAAGTCATGATACAAAAATCCACAAGACAGAAAAGAGATCTTGGAAAAAAACTGTAGGGAGCACATCTGTCTCTTGCGACCTTCTAGACGTTTGCTTTTTTATGTAACTTTTTTGCCCACACTGAGGACTGAGGTCTGTATTTTTATCTTTACCATCCTTTACTTCTGATTCCCTCAAGCAAACATTTGTCTCAATATAGACCACTTGGATAAAATGATTAAGAGTTTACGCAGGTCAGGCCCTTTGGCATACAACTTTGAATAAGACATTTGCTGCACAAAACGAAGTGTTTCTTGTGTGTATGGGCAGAGGCCCAAATAAGGCACTGATCTACTTTAAAAAGTAAGCTTGCAAAGCACATCATTCTACCATTTTGCTGCTCCTTGCCAGCACATTGACACAGGGATGGCAATGGTCTTGTTTGTTTAATACGTTCTTAATTAAATTAGATTTCACAAATGCAAACTTAAATCTAAGTTTATTCTGGTTTAATTTCCTTTTCTTCAGGGATTAATGGAAATTTACTGGCAACACCCTCGAGCATTTCTGTTACTCAACCTAGCTTTATTCAGTGGTCTCCTATGCCCATGTTAGGAGGAGACTTGTTAGTGAGACACATCACTTAATCCAAAGCCTGCACTGTAACTTCTAGAGAGAATTCTAGGTTATTGTACAGTCTACTGCACTGGGTGATCTTTGATCAAACATATTAACTTCTCTCAAAGTCCCACAAAATACTGGTTGCTTATAGGGTGAGCTAGGGGTTAATGCGTTTACAAGTGCATCACAGAAGAGGAAGACAGACTTCAAACTGCATAAAGGGGTCAGAAATGCCAACCATTTGTAGTGAGATCAGTGGCCATCGGCAATCTGGAATAACCATTTCCTCTGTCCTCCTCATTGTTTATTAGAAACTATTTTGCTAACATTGACATAAATCTAAGACTGGAAAAAGTGGGAAAAAATTCCTTCTTTACTTGGAGAGAGTGGTGAAAGTCCTGATTAGACTTAGGGCCCGATTACGAGTTTGGCGGTGAGACCAACCAGAGCACCGCGGCGGCAGGACCGAGCACTCCGTCAAGCAGCCATCCTTGCCGCCTGCCGTATTAAGAGTTTCCCGTGGGGCTGGAGGTTTCACGGCGGCGGTGACATGATGGCGATATGTTTCACTGTGTGATATAGCGTGAACCTAACCCGAAAGCATTGCAGCATTTTACAGTCAGACCCTAATTCCTATAATTTTCTGACTTTACTCTAAGTAGAGCTTCAGTTTGAATCAGAAAATTAAAGATACGTGGTAATAGCGTATTTGTTTCCTCAAAACATTTCACCAGAGACTTGAGATACCACACATTCATGCTTTCTAGAATTATAGTTGCTGGTGGTATCGTCGGTAATTCCAGATGCTAGAATACCACATAGGTATTCTTCAAGAATGAAGGCTTGAGAAATGTATTTTTTTCTGAGCCCCTAAGCCAAAATAGTGCCTTTCTGCCGGCACGCACATGGTGGTGTCCCTGCCAGGATAAGGTCAGCGGAAAGGCATGGTCATACTTAGCCAGGTAGGAAGCTTGGCGGGAACCCCCCCATGGGCCACCTCTTCCTCTACCGCTGCTGGAGCAAAAGTATCAGTGGTGGTGGTGGTCTTGTCTTGTGGCGGTGTCACCGCACAGATCGTAATCAGGCTGCACACATCCTGCCATCATCGTAATCAGGCCCTTATTATTAATTGCTTTGCAAACCATATCAGGGTGTAGGGAAACCCAATCTTTAGCAATACCACCAGAAAGGCAATCACATTACAGGTACCTGTGATAAATGAAGGTATGAAAAAGACTTATGAGAAGATACCATGTGCATCTTTGCAACATCTAAATTTATCAATAAACAACATTACTGTTTCCCTTTTTAATAAAACATAGAATTCAGAAAATCTATGGACATCAACTGCAATCAGATCTAACCATGTTAACTTCGCTGATAGTGCATGTTCATTCACTTTCATTTTGGGGGCAATCAAGGCCATTATTTAACATAATTATTATCACTTATGGTGAGCAGTTAAAGAAAGTCTTATATGTTAATATTTTTGTGAATCCTAGGACTGAGAGGAACAAGTGATTTTGCTTGTTTAAAAAAGGATCACTGGAAAAAGCATCTCAACAAAGTTATGATTAATGATGGAGGAAAAAGGAAATTCAAATAAGGAAATTATATTTGAAGAAGAGTAAAAAAGAAACTCTATTAGTATGCCATGAAGATGGGATGAGAATACAAAATCCCATAAACTTATCCATTTGTTGGTTCATATCATCCACCAAATAAAGGAAAAATTACTTTGCAGGATAATCAAGGAGGCTCCCTAACTACAACTTAGTAGTTAACCAGACTTCTCAATTAATGCAAAATGTGGAAATAGATAATGAAGGTGCTGAACTGGCTAGCTGGCTCACAAAGAGATCTCAAATAAGGTTGCTTAAGAAGAAAATGTAGCATTGGCACATTTGCACCAATTTGCCATATTATTTTAACTGTCATATGCCGCAGTCATGACATCAGATCCCTCAGTAGATCATGGGTGGTGGCAGTATTATTTTCAGTGTCTCACCTAAGTGTCTTAATGTCATTCAGTGCCTCATTAAACTCATTTCACATTTTTCTAAAATAAAAGTAGAATGTCCCTTTTTGTGAAGTTAACTTTCCAAACAACTAGGTTGGTTTTGTTGTACATGGCTTCTATAAAGCCTTTATCATAAACAACCAGAACAAAGTATGGTTAGTCACTGCAGTGAGGTCACAACAGTAGTTAACCAAAGTCACGACTTTCGTTAACTAGTTTTGTTACATCATTCAGGGGGGAGTGCTTACTTCTGCTTTGTTCTGCCACCTCGCCAGGTCTCCAGAGACCTGAGAATGGTGATAGAATGCCTGTTGATGGTCTCATCCAACTTCTCCCACCTCTCCCCAGTGTCCAAAGACAAGGGGGAGATTTGAGAACTCAGGTGGTGCTCTGCATGCACCAACTGAATTCTTACTTGTCAGCGTGATTCTCTGCAAATCCATTGCAACAAGGAAAATGAAGCTGTGCTGATAATCCGTTCTCACAGAGCTGCTGTCATCATTGTGCCAGCTCTCTGCTCTGAGTATGAAAGCAAGGAGCAACACTTTGGGCTGGGAGGGGTGAGATTGTGCAGAAGGGGGTGGGGGTGGGTAGCAGGAAGCCAGACTTATTTTTGGTAGCTTAGTTTAAGGGAGGTGGTGGGTATATGGAGAGCATGATGTGGGTGGGTAGCAGGAGGCAACAATGTTTTTTTAAATTTGGACAAGGGTGTTGGAGGGTTTTTCAGAGGGTGGTGTGAGTGGTTGGCAGGAGGGTAGGTCTTTTCTTTTAGTTTGGGAGACAGGGAAGATATCTCCATAGTGGTGAGGGTGGGCAGGAGGAGGCCAGATTTTCAAAACATATTTTTAACAGGCTGTATATGGCTCTCTGTTACTCCTATGTCTCTTCCACATATGTTGGAAACATAGGCAGGTGATTTGGGGACGGGCATACACAACATACAATTACAAATGGGTAAAATGTTGATTACTTTGTTGTTTTTCACTTCAGGTTTGGAGTAACATCATAGACAACTCAAGGTGTGCTCTCATTGTCTATTGGATGTCACTCAGAACCCTTAGCTGAAAAACATCCTCGTAATTCACAGTTATCCATCTATAATTCTGTATGCAAAGCATCTGATATATTCTCTGTTGATAATTGAAGATAGTGTGTACAGAATAGGGAGGATACAAGTGTCTGGTTCTTTGAAGCAAGGAACAGATTGTTGATGGTGAAAATCAGTTCTCTCAAATAAAAATGGAATAAGAGGAGCTGTTGGACTGATTGTAGGGATATCATTTAAAGAATGCTTCCCTAAATAGTGAAATTTTCTGATTATTTTTGTAGGATCAGGCACTGGGTGAAGCTCTCAGTTTGGGCTTCAAGTGGTTCAAGGCAAGCTACCTAACACTGTATTAGACTTGCACCACCTTTACTTGAACTTGCAATGGTGAACAGATCTATGGGTCCTAGATCTGAGTGGCCAGGTGGCTGCATAGGGGATTCTCCTTATATAGAGACATTACTTGAGCTATGTAGCCTATATATGAGAAAATGGATTAGGTTTAGCTTGGTGGCTGCTTGGTTTTGGATGTTGTAGTTGTCTATATAGGAGAGTACTCAGCCTGGCATGGTCACCACCCCAGTTCTTTTACCTTCTGGGGAAAGAGCCAGATATCTCATAGTTCCTGCAGAAGGTGATTTTTTCTTGTAAAGGTTTCTATGATGATTTTAAATTTCAATCCAATGAAGTAGAAATATTTATCCATCATCGTAAATTGAATGTGCTTTAGATATTTTCACCTTGTTTTGATTTTCTCCAGCTAGAGATCTATTTAATTCCAGTTAACAAAATATTTGGAAAGGAATGTTATGTTGCTAAATCACCTCTTTCATGGTTCACGCAAATATGATGAACAGCTCAGGATGCAAAGCAGGGTTTTAGGGTACTCCACAAGTCATCTTCTTTGATTACACCAGAGTAGTACTAATCCCGGTTTGTTGACACTGGTCAGCAAAGAAGGCTAGGATTCATCTACAAAGTAGTATTTTCTGGTCATCTGTATAGTGGTCCAATAACATCAGGAACTTCAAAATGTTTGTGTCTATTGCATCTGGGGAGTTCCTTACTGGTCTAAACCTTGAGTGGCAATTGCGTATCAGATCTTTGGACTGCACAGAGGTTTTCACTGAGGTTTCAGATTTTGCTGATTGTCCCATAATCAGAATACAATTAGAAAACAACATTAGCAATAATCTTGTTGAAGTTGAAGAGTTGAAACCAGGCCAAGAACTGGACAGACCCTTTGAAGAAACTGATTTTGTCTTTAGCAGTGGTGTTACAATTGTGTCTTTGCACATCAGGGAACTACACCATTTATAGACTGTGTAAACTGTTCTTTTAAATCCAGCAGTAACATAGTCCTATGGTATTTGAAGACGGTTGCAGGGAAAGTAGTCATTGGGAGTTTTTATCCTATTCATTTCCTACAGCAAATCTAACTGGTAAAAGGGTTTGATGGACGTTAAGATCGTCTTAATGAGTGGAAGCAGGGTTGGTATAAATTGCCCATTAGATAACCACTTTCTGGCTTCAAAGAAGGATAAGATGTCTACACAGTAATCAAAGCCAGGGCATGACCGATGATCCCCTGATCTCCTAGTGGATCTTGAATAGTTCATCCATTTGGTGACTTCACCAATTCATTTTCCATGGCACATTTTTGGTCCTTAGAGCAATCTGATGAAAGCCTTTCATATGCTGGTGGCAGTGTTGTTTCTCATCAGGTGGCTTAATATTCATCCAGTGGCATTCCAGAATGTGAGTTGTCTATTATAGCACTGCTAGTGTGCTGCTTGCCTTGGAATTTTGCTTTAATCTTTCA
Source organism: Calotriton arnoldi (assembly GCA_963921515.1). Lineage (NCBI taxonomy): Eukaryota > Metazoa > Chordata > Amphibia > Caudata > Salamandridae > Calotriton > Calotriton arnoldi. Next base: position 714,808 of record CAWUFW010006731.1, on the reverse strand, counting down.
TTTTGGAGCGGTGCCAATATTTGGAGTAGACTGCAATGTTAGAATAAAGGTTCAGAAGGGCCTACTTAAGATCAGTCTTCAGCTGCTGGCAGAAGTTTTAAGAGTAAAAGGTGCTTCTAAATGTTTCTAGTGATTATGTTTTAATGGGTTTGATCAAGACTGTGGTAGGAGGCTGCTCTTGTCAGGCAAGCCTACGCATGGAATTCTGGAATGGTGAATTGCATGATGGTGTGGTTCACCTAGTATTAGGGATACCATTTCACACCTCAGACTTTGTAGTATCTGTTTGGACTACAGGCTTCAATTAGAGTTTGGAGGAGCAGTAGTCCTGAGCCAAATCTCGAGGGATCGGACCCATGAAAAATCCATGGTTCTTCCACCTCATTTAGAGGTGGGAAGCCACGAATTGTGTGTTGTTAGAGATTTTGATGGGGTACAATAATTGATGGTGGACAGTTGCCAAAACGTTGGTATTTAGTGCATTAAGATCCCAACCCTATTTAGGGCAGTTCTGCTGAAACAGATTTCTCTTTTGTGGGTCTGCCCTGAGAGGCAGAGGAAATCATGCACTGTTGACATTTTTAAAATTTTAAATAATTTTATCTGTTATTGTGATTGTTTTGTATTCGTTGCTCGCTCCCAGCGCCCCCTCACTTCCGCATTTTGCACTTCCGAGATTGGCACGGTCTAGTGCTTGGAATAGGCAGCCGCTGCATAGCAGGGCTGAGTGGTGGGTGGGAGGAGTCCCCTGGCCTTAAAACCAAGCTGGAGCAAGCGCGCGGGACCAGAGGGCTGCACCGGTAGTGGTGGTAGGCTGCTTCGGTTACCGTCGTGCTTGGCCTCCTAATTGCTGCTAAGAAAGCTGCTTACTGCACTGACATTTTTAAAATTTTAAATAATTTTATCTGTTATTGTGATTGTTTTGTATTCGTTGCTCGCTCCCAGCGCCCCCTCACTTCCGCATTTTGCACTTCCGAGATTGGCACGGTCTAGTGCTTGGAATAGGCAGCCGCTGCATAGCAGGGCTGAGTGGTGGGTGGGAGGAGTCCCCTGGCCTTAAAACCAAGCTGGAGCAAGCGCGCGGGACCAGAGGGCTGCACCGGTAGTGGTGGTAGGCTGCTTCGGTTACCGTCGTGCTTGGCCTCCTAATTGCTGCTAAGAAAGCTGCTTACTGCACTGACATTTTTAAAATTTTAAATAATTTTATCTGTTATTGTGATTGTTTTGTATTCGTTGCTCGCTCCCAGCGCCCCTCACTTCCGCATTTTGCACTTCCGAGATTGGCACGGTCTAGTGCTTGGAATAGGCAGCCGCTGCATAGCAGGGCTGAGTGGTGGGTGGGAGGAGTCCCCTGGCCTTAAAACCAAGCTGGAGCAAGCGCGCGGGACCAGAGGGCTGCACCGGTAGTGGTGGTAGGCTGCTTCGGTTACCGTCGTGCTTGGCCTCCTAATTGCTGCTAAGAAAGCTGCTTACTGCACTGTTGACATTTTTAAAATTTTAAATAATTTTATATGTTATTGTGATTGTTTTGTATTCGTTGCTCGCTCCCAGCGCCCCCTCACTTCCGCATTTTGCACTTCCGAGATTGGCACGGTCTAGTGCTTGGAATAGGCAGCCGCTGCATAGCAGGGCTGAGTGGTGGGTGGGAGGAGTCCCCTGGCCTTAAAACCAAGCTGGAGCAAGCGCGCGGGACCAGAGGGCTGCACCGGTAGTGGTGGTAGGCTGCTTCGGTTACCGTCGTGCTTGGCCTCCTAATTGCTGCTAAGAAAGCTGCTTACTGCACTGTTGACATTTTAAAAATTTTAAATAATTTTATCTGTTATTGTGATTGTTTTGTATTCGTTGCTCGCTCCCAGCGCCCCCTCACTTCCGCATTTTGCACTTCCGAGATTGGCACGGTCTAGTGCTTGGAATAGGCAGCCGCTGCATAGCAGGGCTGAGTGGTGGGTGGGAGGAGTCCCCTGGCCTTAAAACCAAGCTGGAGCAAGCGCGCAGGCCCGTCCGCGCCCAGCCGGGACCAGGGGCCAAGACCCCTGGTCGCCGCCTTATGTATTCATCTCAGGAGCTCAAATCCTTAAATCAAGGGATGCGGCCTCTGCATAACAAAGTTATAGCCACGCTTAGGGGGATGGGCTTCTGATGTCATCGGCTAGTACGAGGAGGTTAAGCCACTGCTTACCCCCCCCGAGGTTGTCTCGGCCCTCTAGCCCTGGTGGACTCAGCTTCGCCACCCTGAATACACGTTCATTGCAGAAGCACTGCCTTGAGGTCTTTTCGCTCCTTCAAGGGGATAACTTGGACATTCTGGGTGTCACTGAAACTTGGTTGGAAGAGTCCTCCACCCTGGACCTGGTTGCTACACTCCCACCGAACTATGCGGCTCTCCTTCATAATAGACCTGGCAGTTCCAGAGGAGGAGGCGTCGCAATGCTCTATAATTGTCTATTAAAGACAGAAACTCTCTGTTCTGAAAGCTTGGAGGGTGCGGATGTACTGGGGGTCAAGTTTTGTTCCCCCTTGGAATGCCTAGTAATTTTATTGGTGTATCGCCCGCCTCGTACGCCGCCCAGGTTCATGGAACTCTTTCTGGAATTAGTCCAAGATCTTCGTTCACGCTACCTTTAGCTGGTGGTGATGGGGGATTTTAACTTTCATTGGGAGCAAACTCCCAAAGATAGCCAGGCAAAACAGCTAGATGAGGCATTGACCTCCTTAGAACTCTGCCAACTTGTGGATGGACCCACGCATGAGAAGGGCCACACATTGGATTTGGTCTGGTCATCTCACCCGCTAACCGGCCCTATAGTTACCACTCCCTGCGCTTGGTCAGACCATTATTTAATCCACGGCAGAATCGCTTGCATCAATCTAAAAGTAGATCCTCTTCCAGAGTGGAAAATACTGCGAAGTTGGAACAGGATTAGAGCAGAAGATCTGGTAGACACCCTACGATCTTCTGCTCCAACAAGGACTTTACAAGGGGACCTCGATGGCACCAGCTCCTCTCTATCAACAAGGCTTAAGATGGCCATCGATGTGGTAGCACCAGCGCGTAGAGTAAGAACTAGGGACAAAGGGGCACCTTGGTTTAATGATGCACTTAGGACTTTGAAACAAACACTTCGCCAATGTGAGAGAGCCTGGCGTAAAGCGTATGAACCCAGTGCCCGGACAGATTACGTGTCAATGTTAGCCTCCTATAAAAAGGCTATTCTGTTAAGGAAAGCAGAATACTTCGAAGCTAGGATTGCTGCAGCAACTAATCCTCAGAAGGAGACCTTTAGGATCTTGAATGAGTTAAGAAAGAATAAGGGACAGGTGCCTTCTTTCTGTCAGGATGATTGTAACAAATTCCAGTCCTTTTTTACTAAAAAAATAAAGGACCTCCTGACGGAAATTCACTGCACCCCGACCTTTCCCGGCCTTACAGGATTCACCTGTCCAGCCCCCTCGTTTTTGGACCCTCTAACTTCTCTGCCATTACTCACAAATGATTCACTGGCACTCCTAATGGGCCGGGTGAAATCGGGCTCACCAGCAGATCCTTGCCCGCCAAAGATCTTCAAGATGGCCCTCCCCGGAATTGATAGCGAGGTGCTCTCGCTGCTCAATCAGTCCCTGGAAACAGGGCTTGTCCCTGTCAGCTTTAAGGAGGCCCGGGTTATCCCGCTCCTAAAGAAACCTGGGGCAGACATCAAGAATCTAAAAAATGTTAGGCCTATCTCGCAGCTACCTTTCCTTGCTAAAGTACTAGAACAGCATGTACTCCGCTCCTTCTCATGCCATCTGGAAAACAATCACCTTCTTGAATTTAACCAGGCAGGGTTTAGGGCACATCACAGCACGGAACTGGTTATGCTATCCGTGCTGGATGAATTAAGACGAAGTGCAGATAAGAAAAAGCCTTGTGCCCTGGTTTTACTGGACCTGTCCGCGGCATTTGATACGGTCAATCATGATCAATTACTGTCGCGGATCTCGGATCTGGGAATCCAGGGCACGGCCCTGGCCTGGCTTTCATCCTTTCTTAAGGATCGGTCACAGAGAGTTCAGCTAGCTGACCTGGTATCTGACCTAGGCACACTTTCATGTGGGGTACCTCAGGGCTCGGCTTTGTCACCCCTCCTTTTTAATGCTTACCTTCAGCCCTTGATATCAGCACTAAACATGATGGAGTGCAGGATTTTTAACTATGCCGACGATACCCAAATCATTATCCAGATTGACAGCTCACCGATGGCCCATCTGAGGATGCAAAACATTTTAAAATTCACGGTTAACTGGATGACGGCCAACTCACTTAAAATTAATCCAGTCAAGACTGAGGTACTGGCCGTCACCACAGCATCCAATCCTTGGAATGATCTTTTTGGCCACATGAACTTGGCCCTTTTCCGGAACCGGCCGGTGCCGTGAAAAGTTTGGGCATCAAAATCGATGCCAAGCTCTCTATGTCACAACAGGTGTCGGCAGTGGTGGGAACCTGTGTTGGCCTGCTAAGGCAGTTGCGGAAACTGGCCCCACTTCTTACCTTTGCTACACTCAGACGGGCAGTCTCTGCTATGATACTGTCGCGCCTGGACTATGGCAACTCTTTGTATATTGGTCTGCCGCAACAACTGTTGGCCAGACTTCAGGTTGTTATGAACGACGCGGCTAGATTAATTTTCAGAAAGCCAAGGCGAGTCCATGCCACTATTCTACTACACGAGCTACATTGGCTCCCGGTCAGGCAGAGAATAAAGTTCAAAGGTCTCTGCATTGCCCACAAGGCCATGTATGGCCAAGCCCCTAGCTATATTAAAGACCGTCTAGCTAATTATGTTCCTAGTAGGGTGCTTCGGTCAGCTGAGGCCTGCCTAATGGCTTGCCCCCGTTTTAACTTGTCCTCAGTTGGAGGAAGAGCCTACTCAGCATCAATACCTCGACTGTGGAATAGTCTCCCGGTAAACTTACGCAAGGAACTGTACCTACTCCCTTTTAGAAAGAAGCTGAAGACAGTACTTTTCTTAGAAGCCGGGGGCATCATTTAACCCCTGCCATTTCACCACTCACTAGGTTATGTGTCCCTCTGGTAGCGCTTAGAGACCTGCTGGTGATAACGCGCTTGATAAATGCAAATTACGATTACAATTACAATTACAAGAATGGTCCACATATGCTGAAAGAAAACTTCTATGGAGTCAGGGCAAGTTTTCTTTCAGAAACAAACCACCACTTTGAGGGCTTTGTTTCTGAAAACCCGAAAGAATGCTTAGCGGCACACTATGACTTGGCGGCTTGTCCAGGATTAATTTCTGGTGAATCAGAATTAAAGTCCCAGAGCAATGGTTCCTTGTATATAAGGTAGATGGTCTGCCATTTGTTGTGTAGAACCCTATGAAGTGCTCTATGTATAGGGTCCTGTGAGAATCACAAGGCCACCAGGATGCCCCACACTTTTAAGGCTAATTTATTTTCCTGGAATATATAGACAAGTTATATTTGAGAGACCAAACATCTGACAATGATGTTACAGCAAGTTTTCTATACAACTCGGGTCAGTGTCATAGACAGTTTTAACTCCACTTTAACTTGGAATTCAAAAACATTTACGCTCATTACACTGGCATAATTTAGGATTTCTCCTGGGCCTAGTGAAAATAGGTGATGAAGTATGGAAATAGAAGACAACGCAGGGATATCTCTAGTGCTCAGTACATGGAAGAAGAAAGGATGTATAAAAAAAACAATTTCTAAGGCTTAAATTAGAGAAGGTATGAAAATGAGTGGAGGAGAATTAGAAACCAAGGAAAAGGAAAGTAATAGTTAGTAGTCAATAGTATCATACAGAAAAAAAGCGGCTAAGGTCAGGGAATAGATAGCATCTAAATTGGCAAATCGTAGAGGAACAGAGACAAAGCAGGGCATTCAATGTATTTTAGTCACAAAGGGCAAAGCAACAGTACAGGGGGAAATGCATTTTCTTGCTGTGTTCTGAATTATGTTCTTTTAATTTTTACACTCTGTATATCAGGTGTTGTCACTTCTGGGTAGTTGGGTGCTACCAAACAGTTCTAAACTGCATGCACAATCCCCTAAAATTCCAAATCAATTTTTCATTAAATGGGCATATTTGACCCTGCAAAGCTGTAAAGTATGCATGATTAGCATACGCTGTGTATGGGTCAATTTCAGATGTAAGCTTGCAACAGATAATTTTCCCCAATTAAGTCTAGACAAATACAAAATATTAGCTTGCCAACATCTTTACGATTATACTCTGGGGTGGGGATTTTATTCGTAGTCTGTGCTTAAATCATACAGGAAAAACATGTGGTCTAAAAATAGATGGAAAAATAGATTACACCCACTTTCCTCACACGACTTATGGGGATAACCTAAGTGATATATTGTTCATGTTTGATTTAGCATTTAGTAATGAATTATGCACTCCACCAGTACCATTTGGCTGTACCTTTAACGGGAGAGGTGCAAATACTGTTATAGATTAAGGGGTCGATTCCGATCTCGGCCGGAAGCGCACCTAACAGTATTCGTCCGGAAAAAAACCAAGCCGAACGCGTGTTTCCCGAATTGATTCGAACAGTCTTCCGAACGAGCAAGTACGATGCGCATAACAGCACAGATTCCGAGCGAGCCGTACTTACCCATTCCAGCTCCTGTTCCCCGCCCGAGCCGGATCCGTAAACACCGAATCGAGTCGCACGGAAGCAAATACACAGCACCTTCCGGCCGGACTACTACGATGCGCCTTCCGTACGCGCCGAACCCGTCGCTACGTCCGGCACGTCAGAGCATCCGGGAGAGCTGTACATAAGCTCCGATTCGCACCACAAGACGATCCACGGCGACGAGACGAACAAGCCAGCGACGAGTACGAGTCGAAGCCACGAGAAACCCGAACGAGACGACCCAACCATGAATCCCATCGCGCAGGTCCTACCAATACATCTATTACCGGGACCGGTACGGACGCGTACGGCGCAGACGGTAAGTCAAACACCCACAACACAAACAAACGACACGTACCGGAAATATGTCACACACACATAGGGATGCAGAAATGACGTACACTAGCAACAGCAGAACCATAGGGGCGGGATGGCTATCACCAATGCCATACACACCCATAGGGGGATGGATGCCTACCACTACCACCACCCCTACTCAGGGGGGCCTGGATGCCTACCACTACCACCACCCCTACTCATGGGGGCCTGGAGGCCTGTCACTACTACCATCCCCACTCATAGGGGGATGGATGCCTACCACTACCACCACCCCTACTCATGGGGGCCTGGATGCCTACCACTACCACCACCCCTACTCAGGGGGGCCTGGATGCCTGTCACTACTACCATCCCCACTCATAGGGGGATGGATGCCTACCACTACCACCACCCCTACTCAAGGGGGCCTGGATGCCTGTCACTACTACCATCCCCACTCATAGGGGATGGATGCCTACCACTACCACCACCCCTACTCAGGGGGGCCTGGATGCCTGTCACTACTACCATCCCCACTCATAGGGGGATGGATGCCTACCACTAACACCACCCCTACTCATGGGGGCCTGGATGCCTGTCACTACTACCATCCCCACTCATAGGGGCCTGGATGCCTACCACTACCACCTCCCCTACTCATGTGTGCCTGGATGCCTGTCACTACTACCATCCCCACTCATAGGGGGATGGATGCCTACCACTAACACCACACCTACTCATGGGTGCCTGGATGCCTACCACTACCACCACCCCTACTCAGGGGGCCTGGATGCCTGTCACTACTACCATCCCCACTCATAGGGGCCTGGATGCCTACCACTACCACCACCCCTACTCATGTGTGCCTGGATGCCTGTCACTACTACCATCCCCACTCATAGGGGGATGGATGCCTACCACTAACACCACCCCTACTCATGGGTGCCTGGATGCCTACCACTACCACCACCCCTACTCAGGGGGGCCTGGATGCCTGTCACTGCTACAATCCCCACTCATAGGGGGATGGATGCCTACCACTAACACCACCCCTACTCATGGGGGCCTGGATGCCTGTCACTACTACCATCCCCACTCATAGGGGCCTGGATGCCTACCACTACCACCACCCCTACTCATGTGTGCCTGGATGCCTGTCACTACTACCATCCCCACTCATAGGGGGATGGATGCCTACCACTAACACCACCCCTACTCATGGGTGCCTGGATGCCTACCACTACTACCACCCCTACTCATGGGGGCCTGGATGTCTGTCACTACTACCGTCCCCACTCATAAGGGGATGGATGCCTACCACTACCACCACCCCTACTCATGTGTGCCTGGATGCCTGTCACTACTACCATCCCCACTCAAGGGGGGATGGATGCCTACCACTAACACCACCCCTACTCATGGGTGCCTGGATGCCTACCACTACCACCACCCCTACTCATGGGGGCCTGGATGCCTGTCACTACTACCATCCCCACTCATAGGGGGATGGATGCCTACCACTACCACCACCCCTACTCATGGGGGCCTGGATGCCTGTCACTACTACCATCCCCACTCATAGGGGGATGGATGCCTACCACTAACACCACCCCTACTCATGGGGGCCTGGATGCCTACCACCACTACCATCCCCACTCATAGGACGGGTAATGCATGACACAACCAGCATACTCCAACATAAGGAATGTCAGAAAGAGACCCCCCTACTCATGGGGGCCTGGATGCCTGTCACTACTACCATCCCCACTCATAGGGGGATGGATGCCTAAAACTACCACCACCCCTACTCATGGGGGCCTGGATGCCTGTCACTACTACCATCCCCACTCATAGGGGGATGGATGCCTACCACTAACACCACCCCTACTCATGGGTGCCTGGATGCCTACCACTACCACCACCCCTACTCATGGGGGCCTGGATGTCTGTCACTACTACCATCCCCACTCATAGGGGGATGGATGCCTACCACTACCACCACCCCTACTCATGTGTGCCTGGATGCCTGTCACTACTACCATCCCCACTCATAGGGGGATGGATGCCTACCACTAACACCACCCCTACTCATGAGTGCCTGGATGCCTACCACTACCACCACCCCTACTCATGGGGGCCTGGATGCCTGTCACTACTACCATCCCCACTCATAGGGGGATGGATGCCTACCACTACCCCTACTCATGGGGGCCTGGATGCCTGTCACTACTACCATCCCCACTCATAGGGGGATGGATGCCTACCACTAACACCACCCCTACTCATGTGTGCCTGGATGCCTGTCACTACTACCATCCCCACTCATAGGGGGATGGATGCCTACCACTAACACCACCCCTACTCATGAGTGCCTGGATGCCTACCACTACCACCACCCCTACTCATGGGGGCCTGGATGCCTGTCACTACTACCATCCCCACTCATAGGGGGATGGATGCCTACCACTACCACCACCCCTACTCATGGGGGCCTGGATGCCTGTCACTACTACCATCCCCACTCATAGGGGGATGGATGCCTACCACTAACACCACCCCTACTCATGGGGGCCTGGATGCCTACCACCACTACCATCCCCACTCATAGGACGGGTAATGCATGACACAACCAGCATACTCCAACATAAGGAATGTCAGAAAAAGACATCCCCCCAACATCATGACAAGCGTGTGTAGTCTGTGTCAAATGCCTACAACACTTAACATGACAATGAACATACAATGTGACCCCCTATCACATGTGTCACACATAAATGTGTGTGGCCTCCACAATGCAAGCAGACCATGACCACTGTGGCAATGGGGTCTAAACCCCCATCATCACAGTTATAAAAATGTAAGTGTGGGGTCCATAGCTGAAGCACATTTTGAACATTGGGGCAATGGGGTCTAAATCCCCATCATCACAGTGTCCAAAATGTAAGTGTGGGGTCCATAGCTGAAGCACATTTTGAACATTGTGGCAATGGGGTCTAAACCCCTATCATCACAGTGTCCAAAATGTAAGTGTGGGGTCCATAGCTGAAGCACATTTTGAACATTGTGGCAATGGGGTCTAAACCCCCATCATCACAGTGTCCAAAATGTAAGTGTGGGGTCCATAGCTGAAGCACACTTTTGAACATTGTGGCAATGGGGTCTAAACCCCCTTCATCACAGTGTCCAAAATGTAAGTGTGGGGTCCATAGCTGATGCACATTTTGAACATTGTGGCAATGGTGTCTAAACCCCCATCATCACAGTGACCAAAATGTAAGTGTGGGGTCCATAGCTGAAGCCCAATTGAACATTGTGGCAATGGGGTCTAAAGCCCCATCATCACAGTGACCAAAAGGTAAGTGTTGTCATGGAAAAAGCTGCAACTGCCAAACAGCATGGATGATTCCTGGTCACACAACAACAAACACATCAGTGGCAAAGTAGTGCTTGTGTCCCATAGCAACATAGATTGGGTGAGGCAAACAGTGCAGTGCATATAAGACATACCTTTGGCCATGTGCAGACAAACATCACCCATGGGGGCTGACATTGTCAACATTTATCAATTACACAATGACAGAAGTGACCATCATAATGCAGACCCACATATCTGCACCAATGGACACACAAATGTAGATATCCTGTGGAGACTGTAGAGGTGAGGTGAACAAATACCATACCATGGCAGCAATGGGACATACAAACCATGATTATTGTGATGACTGATGACCTAGGAGTCCCAGGGACAGCAGGGGAAATCCACCAAACAACATACAGCCAATGCAACACTAAAGATATGCCAATGCAGTGGTGCAGATGCACAAACACGAACAGGCAGCCTCACACTGCATATCAAACACAACAGGTGATGGGGGGGGGTGTGCCAGTGTCCCCAGGCAACCCCACAACACATGAGGAGGCCTGAATCCCAATTACACAGATGTGTATACAGTGCCACACAAAAGTAACTCATGGATCGGATTTCCCTATGTGGGCAATCAGGCATTGTTAGATGAGAGGGAGCCCAAATTACACATGTCACACAAGCTTGTAGGAACAGCAACTAACACAGCAAGAGACAGACCCACCACAGCACTACTCCCAGGGACACCGCATTGTGGTGACACTAGCCTGCATGATAATCCCACTGTGATGACAAAGGTAGATGTCGTTCACACAGTGAACCACAGCCATGTGTCCTGAGCAACTAACTACCATCACACCTACACAAGCACAAATCAATCAGCACGGCCTGTCAGCCAAGGCCAATATGGAGGTAGGGGTCTAGCCGTGCAACAACTCACATTTGCACACACTCAACACCACACACCTTGATCTCCACCAATGTGCAGCTGTGAAGCTCACATGGACTGGTGACATTGCACATGTACCCATGACAATCCCAGGGGGGGTGGTGGGAACTAAGGTGTGAAACCCATCACACATGTCCAGTCAACAAGACTCGTGAATGTCTGACACACTGCACAGAACGCCGTACATGGGCATGACGTGAAATCCACCCCAATCAATGGGATCCCGGCCACAGTCACACACCAATGAAGAAGCCAAGGTGACACACAAAGAACACACATAGACAACTTCCAACAGTGCAGCTCTGACCCTGAGGAGTGGCAGCAGTCACACACACAACGTGTCACAATCACTGAAAGCTACCACAAACTGTAAATTACATGACTTGTGTAACCCACAAGTGCCAAGGGGAATCCTGACTGTGTCCCATCTGCGTTTGCCCACATCCCCACCCTGACAACAAAGACAACTAGGGATGACAACCTCATGAACATTAGTTTTCCATGCACCCACATCCCGGAGAAACCAGGTCCAAGATGCTGGATGAACACAGGACAACTCAGCAAGCATCACAAACAGGAACATCCCTAGGGACACAGCCTGTGTAGGAAAAGGGAAGGGAACACACACAGACATGCTCACACAACACACAACATGGGCCCAGCCAATGTCACTTGATTACACACTGCCATGAGGGCACTCCACTCCTGTGGAAGGTCCGCTGTGCCAAACCTTGTCTGTGCACGACTCAAACATGTCAGCAGAACACTCGGTCAGTGAGTCAACAACTACAACACACTGAAGGCTCTGCTCACATCAGCCTGGGTACGGGAGTGTCACGTCAGTCATCTGCATACACCCTAAACACGTGTCAAGCAAGTTGCACTGTATACACAGATGAGTCCTACAACATTGATGTGCTAAACTGCATGTCCAGTGGAGATGGGCACACAGTCAGGGAAATAGAAACATTGAACAGTGGTAAGCACACCAGATGTGCATCAGTGTAAGCCAAAGATGTTAATTTACAAATGCAAAACGTACATCCATGTGTCAAATGCTGAACATTACACCCTCAGACTGCAGCAAAGGATGCTATAGATCCAGACTACATTAGGACACATATCCCATGGACCACATGGAGTCCATCACAGCAACACTTCATTTTCCTGATCTTAACACTATTACAACTGCAAATGCATGATGATACTCTCTACATCATGTACATCCAAAGAAAAACCACAATTAAACAAAAAGAGGCTTTATTCAGCAAATGTTAAATTAAAATTTGAAGTCCAAAAGAAAGTAAGGCCAATGGCCAGTCCAAATACACAGTCCCAACAGGGTGATACGTGACAACTTGTCACCCATTGCTTGCCTGCACTGCTACGGACAGGGGACATCCCCCTCAGAGGGGCATACAAGGGGCAGGCCAGGCACAGCAGGGACAGGATCTGGGGATGCCAGAAGGAGGCAGTGAAGGGGTGGTGGGTGCAAGAGTGTCACCGGCAACTGCAGTGGAGGTGTCTGACTCAGTGGGGGCCGGCACCACTGTAGGGCAAAACTCAGATGTTGTGGGTGCTGCAACCACTGCAGTGGGCCGGTCAGATGGAGTGGACTGGGTCCCCACTGCAGTGCCCGAGTCAGATGGGGTGGTTGTGGACTCCACTGCAGTGCATAACTCCAAGGAAGTGGAAGGGGGGGCAGATGAGGTGGGCAGGACAGAGGGGGGGGGGACCCGGTCTCCACACCAGTGGCACAAACAGGCAGAGTGTCTGGTTTGGGGGTGGAAGAGCAAGTGGTAGGGGAGGAGGGCCTAAGCAGTTTGGGGATGCAGTATCGGTGTGTGGGGGAACCTGGGGCAGGGTGTGGCAGTGGAACCTGTGCAGTGGTGGCCTGGGGGATGGAGGAGAGAGACTGTGTGGTGGAGCTGCGTGGTGGTGGTGGTGGGGTCTTGCCCTTCCTGGTCCGGGGGGACTTTCGAATGGGGTCCTCTGTCTGCCTGTGCCTGGGGGAGGGTGTCTGGGTGTGAGGGGCACTCCCCTCTGTGTGTGGTGGCCGCCTCTTCCGCCTGGACTTCGTGTCAGGTGTATCTGTGGGGAAGAGGCCAAGCTCACAGAGGAAGAGCTTCTGGGAGGGGGGGGTTGCAGGTGAGGAAAGGGAAGGGCTTTTGGAGGGAGAGGCATCTGAGGACTGCGCAGTGCTCGTGGATGCGTGTGTGTGTGTCTGGGCCCCAGCCCCTGTGAGTGAGGTATCAGTCCCCTGACTGTGCGTTCGTGTGCGTCTGGATTTTGGTGTGTGTGTCTGTGTGCTGCTTGTGTCTGTACTGGTGCGTGCCGGTGCCGGTGTGTGTGTGCTTGGGACAGGTAGGGTGCTGGGTATTGTGGATGGGGCAGAGGTAGGAGGGGCGAGGGACTGTTGCAGGAGGGACACTGCTACCCTCAGTGAAGAGGCCATGGACTGATTGGTCCGATGTAGGGCAGACATGCCAGATGACATGCCCTCCATGAATGACACCAGTTGTGTCAAAAGACCCGTGTGTGCATGGAGGACACTCAGAATTGATGTCTGCCCTACATGGATCTATTTCAGCAAGTCCACAGACTCCACACTCAGGGCAGCTGGGGGGACAGAGGCAGGGGGTGCGGTGCCTGGCATGAAGGAGACATGCTCCCCTACACGGGAGCCTCCACAGACATGTGGGGTGGGAGCAGATGGGAGGGTGGAGATGGTAGTGGTGGCGGGGACAGACTTTCTTGACGTTGCCGCTGGTCTGCTGACACTCGCTTCCACAAGGGAGTCCTCACTGGAGATGCTGTTTTCCCCAGCCGAGGTGATCGTAGCTGAGGTATCCTCAGTGTGGCTCCCCTCACCCTCCGTGCCACCGGGTCCCTCGGTCTCCCATGCAGTGGACCCAGTCTGGCTCTGCCGCTCCTCTTGGTCCGTGGAGCTGTCTCCTCCTGTGGCCGTGGATGTATCTGCAAACAATCAGGAAAAACAGAGCAACATTAGTCACCTGTACTGACAACACACACCACAGTAAGTACAGCACCTCACAGAGCAAGCCCTGCCATAATTTGCTAGACATTGCAATTAGTGCTGACACTGATTTCAAGAAGCCCATTGTCTGCCTGACAGTCAGTCATGCCACACATATCCTACCTGTCCATGCACCCATCTGTCTGCTGCCTGTTGTATGCGACTAATCATATGTGCACACATGCACCACATACACATTTGTTGGACATCCAAGAGTATATGGAAATGTGTCACTCCAAACACATGCCATCTCCTGCCACTGACTCAATACATGTGTCAGGAAAAGTGATGGGCAAAGTCTCTGTTGATATGCGGGTTTTGCTTCCATCACCAGAAACAATGATGTCCTCATGTCCTGATAGACAATGCAACAATGGTGTGCATGCAGGAAATATCACACCACTGCTGGATCACCCTTTGCGATTGGAATGTCATGGCACAGGCCTGTCTGGCAAGTCAGTCATAACTGTCTCCTGTCACAGGGGCAGTGCATACACACAACACCAGTCTGCACTGTGTCACAATCAGGGGAGTTTTAGAAATGTAAGCCCTGTAGCTGACAGGTGCACATGTGCACCCCTGGCCACCCACATCATGAGGACTGAGATGATCCCACGTCAATCAAATGAGACATTTGAGTGACTGCAAACACAAATCCATACACATGAGCACTTCACCGTCTGATGAGAATGAACCAAAGCTGGCGGCACCTCAATGTTTCATACAACATTGTGCGCAGTCAAGGGATCAGAGACCTATGCATTGACCTATGTGCAGATCCCATAGTCATAACTCAGATGGCTGGCCACCCCAAATTGTTAAACACTCCAGGAGTCCAAATAGCAAGGCCACACCATGGTGACACAGAGGCACACACCTGAGTGCACTCTTCACAATGCCCAATATGTATGCTGACACACGGGAGTGGGAGAACAGAGTGCCTTCGATGTACGGAGTAGGCATTACAGTCCTGGTCCATGTGCAACATGGTATTACCCTGAACACTAGGCAGGTGGCTATGCATGTGTCACACACATGATGTACATACTTCTGAGGCCCCTACCTTGGTCTCTGCAGCAGCATGGGTGTGTGGCACATACCCCAGACATGTGGTGAGTCAGAGCAGCAATTGGAACACATATTAAAGCCATACCCAGAGTACATGTCAGATCACAGGCAATGTGAGCAATTGTACCACCCATGCAGCCCACCACAAAGTTCCTGTAACTGATGCTGTCCCCAACTTGAACCACAGGTAACTGCAAGTACACAGAACCCAAGTGTCCAAAGTCACAG
The DNA here is from genome assembly GCA_963921515.1 of Calotriton arnoldi. Classification (NCBI taxonomy): domain Eukaryota; kingdom Metazoa; phylum Chordata; class Amphibia; order Caudata; family Salamandridae; genus Calotriton; species Calotriton arnoldi. Next base: position 699,170 of record CAWUFW010006731.1, on the reverse strand, counting down.
ACTGTAAGGGCCACACCTGTGTATCAGATGAGGAGGGGGCATGACACAAGTGAGGGACATGAGTCCAGGATGACATGACAGTTGTACTGTGGAAGTGGAACCAGGCTAAAGGAGTGCATAGAGCATGTCAGTCATAGTACACAGTTGAGGCTAGCACTTACCCCCTCCTTGCTGCTGTCTGGCCTTCAGCTGCCCATCCAGGTCAGGGAAGACCACCGCCAGAATCCGGAGCATGTGGGGGGTCAGGGTCCGGTGTCCGCCCCTCCTGCAAGGAGGCGACAGCTTCGGCTGGACCCTTGCGATTCTCCGGGTCCAGCCCCGAAGGTCCTGCCACCTCTTCTGGCAGTTGTGGATCCTGCGCCTGTAGACCCCCACAGATCGTACTGCCGGGATGATGGTCAGCCAGATCTCCTGCTTCTGGTGGGCATCAACCTATGAGGATGACAAAGTGAAAAGGCCATTACTACACATGCAACATTTCCGTGCATCACACAGTTGGATATACATGTCTCAATCACAGGGGCATATGATCTACACAGGTAGTGCAACTATGGCTATGAACAGTTTGCCAGCAGGTACTAAATGGTATCATTGCCTGGGAAGTAAAACCTTGTTGGAATGCACTGTTACTGCACTATACCTGTTCAGTGCATGTGACTACACACTTTGGGGGGTGACAACTACTCAGTGAGCATGCTAGCCACTGGTGTACACACTGTACGTCTTGCTAGTCAGACAACATGCACAATTAGTAAGGCAGTGGACAGCACACTCACCTGCTCCCCTGGTTTCCCATACAGCTTGCTGTACTGTGGAAGGAGGCTGTCCAGCAGGGCCTGGTTATCCTCAGTGCTGAAGGCTGGGGCTCTATCCACAGTACGTGCCATTGCAGTAGCCAGAGGATGCAGAGACAGCAGCAGTGGTAGTGGCAGATGTCGTCCTGGAGCATGTAGTGCAGGCAAGTGAGCTCTCAGGGGAACAGCCAGCATTATATGTGTGCTGCAGAGGCAGATACTGTCCCATGTGTCCAAAGTGATAGGTCCAAGTCGTTTGCATCTTCTGAATCTGGCCAATCCATGGAATTGCACCACTTATACCCGCCCACAGCATCCTTCAAAAGTTCAACTTCATGACACCCATTAATTTGCAACATTGTTGTGGGTGGCCAACTGAATTCACTGCATCCGACTCGTTAAAGCTTCGAAAACGCGTCCGTTACCATATCAGGCCATAGCCAATGCGTGCGCACCGATCGGTCCATTGCTGTACACCGCGTATTTCGAAAAACAACACGTATCTGTTCACATCATATGCAATGTCCAATGCGTGAGCACCGATCGGTCCATTGCTGTACAACGCGTATCCGCTCACATCACATGCAATGTCCAATGCGTGCGCACCGATCGGTCCATTGCTGTACAACGCGTATCCGCTCACATCACATGCAATGTCCAATGGGTGCACACCGATCGGTCCATTGCTGTACAACGCGTATCCGCTCACATCATAGGCAATGTCCAATGCGTGCGCACCTATCGGTCCATTGCTGTACAACGCGTATCCGCTCACATCATATGCAATGTCCAATGCGTGCGCACCGATCGGTCCATTGCTGTACAACGCGTATCCATTCACATCATATGCAATGACCAATGCGTGCGCACCGATCGGTCCATTGCTGTACAACGCGTATTTCGAAAAACAACACATATCCGTTCACATCATATGCAATGTCCAATGCGTGCGCACCGATCGGTCCATTGCTGTAAAACGCGTATCCGCTCACATCATATGCAATGGCCAATGCGTGCACACGGATCGGTCCATTGCTGTACGACGCGTCCCTGTACAAGTCACTCGCATATGTCACCATGCTTGTCACTGGTGAATGTATGTCAGCCACATTTACTTGCCAGGGACTCAGGGGCACACCTACAACACAACAGCCTGTCCACACTGTATCCTAAGGCATGTAAGGCTGCATTACCTTTTCTGTGTATGGGGGTCAACATGTGGTTTTTTGGTTGGCACTTGGGGGCAGCCACTCCCAGGCTGTGCACGTGTTCATGGGGACAGAATCCTTTGTGTGTTGTGCACATGACCACTGTGATGTGCAACTGTTCATTTCAGAGCATGTGGCATGGTCACATTTCCAGGTTGTGTATGTGTATGTCATGTCACATACCCCCTGAGTCCCATGTGGGAAGGTATGTACGTCACAGGGTGACCCATTGCCACAATAGTGATGGCCCTCCACAGTCTGTGTGCATGTTGTGTTTCCGATGTCTCTGATTCCATGTGCACAATGGGAGACAGTCTCCACATCCACGTTGTTTGTGCATGGACTTTGATGTTGTGCGTGTGTGTGTCACAGACGTCCATGTCTGTCCTGCAGACGCAACAGGGGCCACTACCTGTGGGAGTCATGGTTGTTTTGCTGATGTGTACATGATACGCCATGTCATGCCAGTGTCCATGTGGCAATACAGAGGCCCTGGGAATCTACCTGTCAATGAGCTGTGATGCCTGTGGCACATCTGTCCTGACATGTCACTGTGGTGTGTGTTTGGAACGTGACAGCAGTAAATGGGTACTGTGACACAGCCTAATGATTTCCCATAGCACAACCTGGAACTTGTTGTCAACACATGTTGAACTGTGATGTTATATGTTGGCCATGTAGGTGCTATATATGTCGATACAGAACGGCACACACATCAGGTACTTGTGACTCGTAATGATGTATCATGTGATATTGAGTATGGTCAATGGCACATATGTGGGGTGACTGACAATCTTTCTTTCTTCACCTATGCACTGCAGGGCACCAGCTGTCCATAGACCATTCCCTGACCTTGCAACGATGGTGGAACGTGACTGCATCCGACAGTACCGCTTCAACAGGGCGCTGATTGAGGAATTGGGGGTGCGGTTGGCCCCACATTTGCAACCTGGCCGGCCATACCCTACAGCGCTGACCCCCAAGGTGAAGGTAATGGCAGCCCTACACTTCTTTGCCACCGGTACCTTTCAACACACTGTGGCGTCTGCTGGTGGGATGTCACAGACCATGTTCAGCCGTGTGCTACGCGATGTTTTGGAGGCAATGTTGAGATACCTGAACCAGTACATCTATTTCCCAAAACGTCAACAACTCACTGACATCAAGAGTGACTTCTATGCCCTGGGTAGGATGCCACATGTCATTGGCTCCATTGATGGGACACATGTGGCTTTGGTACCACCACAGACACATGAGCAGGCATACAGGAACAGGAAACATTACCATTCGATCAATGCTCTGGTGGTATGTCTTGCAGATATGAGCATCTCACATGTGTGTGCCCGTTTCCCCGGTTCGGCACACAATGCCTACGTGATGAGGAGTAGTCGCATCCCGAGGATGAGGTCACAGATGCAGAACCAGCGTGCCTGGCTTGTCGGTGTGTACTGACTTTGTACCATTGTGTGTGTTCTGCTATGTTCTATTCCGCCCTCTTTTCCAACTCAGCTAATGTGCAATTGTCTGTATGTAGGTGACTCCGGATACCCCAACATGCCGTGGTTGCTGACACACCTCAGGAACCCTGTGACACCAGCCCAGATGCGCTACAATGAGGCACATGGTCGGACCAGGAGAGTGATCGAGCGGACATTTGGTCTCCTGAAGAGCCGCTTCCGCTGCCTAGACAAGGCAGGAGGGGCCCTCCCATATGCCCCAGCAAAGGTGTGCAAGATTGTCATCGTCTGCTGCATGCTACACAACCTGGCAGTGTGGAAGGAGTTGCCTCTCATCCTGGATGACGATGACCAACATCCGCCACCTGTGGAGGATCCTGGCCTGGGCCACGATGCCAGTGATGATGATGATGATGAGGGTGATGTCCGCACACAGCTCATCACCAACTTCTTCAGCTGAATGTGAGTATCCAGAGATGTCATGTCAATGATGTGAGTTTGCATGATATGTGTGGGTGGTGCTCTGGTGCTGTTTGAGTGTGGCCATGTGCTACTTGACTGGATGCGTGCAGTGATGTGTCCTTACAGGTAGTCTGTACTCCCCAACAGTGTTGACATGCTAACTTGGTTTTGTGTAGGTATCTTGTGACATGTATTGGGCATGCGTATTGCAGTTCTGTCCTGTTCTTCAGTGCTTTTGACTGTGTGTCATGTCTGTCCTTCACAGGGTGCTTTCAGAGTTGTTTGGTCAACCCGGATCCCCCGACACCATGATTCAGCTTTCAGGGTGGCAGCAGTCGTTTCCCTACAGGTGATGTGCCACACTCCCTGGACTTTATTTCTTCTACACTTGTTGACTGTGTGGCCACTGCCACGTGGGATTACCTTGCATTTGTAGTGGAAACAACGTGTTACAAACGTGTAATAAACCTGTGCTTCACTTTGGGATGTGCGTTGTCTGTGGTCACACATCTGACTGACATTTGCTTACTGCACCTGTGGGCTAGTTAACACAGACTCAGAATAGGTGTGGTGTCTGTGCATTCCACTGTATTTCCTGGCAACATCAGTGTAGGCGATGAGTCAGATGGCCCTGGTGTCTATGTGTTGTGTAGCCCTAGTGGTGTGTCTCCCTCATATGTGTCACGTCGCCATGACTCACATGACGGTGTTGAACTTGCTGTGGCAGTTAGCATGCACAGTGTCATTTAGCAGATCATCATCTTAATGACAAAAACAACGTTGGAATCACAACAGAGGCAAGTATGGTGTATTAGTGAGTTTATTTACATACATGTGTGAGGATAGTGCACAGGATGGTGGGTGCTGTACATTGGTATTGGAGTCCAAAGTTCCCAGATGAGTTGGAAGTGTTGGTAGCAGAAATGTCCTGAGTAAATTCCACAGTCATCTGATACATTAGTCCAACTTAAACTCCCCATGTCATGTGGGAGAGTTGGGTTGCATTCGACAGGGTGAACAGTTTGCACACAAAGGAGAATTTCCAGAACAGGTGTTGGGTTCCTGGGGGATGTACATGGCCATCGGCCTCTCAGTTGTCCTTCCTCGGACGACCCCTCTTCTTTCTGGGGGACCCTCAAGTGCAGGCCGCTGTGGTGCAGAGGACTCTCCACCAGAGTCATCCTCCCTCCCTGTGGCAGTTGCAGTTGTTGCGGCACCAGATGTTGTGGGCACACAGGGAGGTGTGGACATGTTGGTGCTAATCTGGCGGAGGCATGTCAATATGTCCCTCTGCACCGCTGTCAGTTCTTCCAATGTGTCCCACTTGGACTCCATGCCAGACATGTGTGTCTCCACACGGGACATGTGTGTCTCCACACGGGACATGTGGGAGTCCAAGCGGGCATGATAGGCAGCCTGCTGCTGTTGAATGTCCTTGAGGATCCCCACTACCTGGCTGACCTCTACGGTGCTATTCTGGTACGCATCAGCAATGCGTGCCAGTTGTGGGTCATCATGCAGTCCAGACCCCTCTGCAAACAGGGACCTCTGCCTACCACCCCTCCCACCACCCCTGGCCACACGTGCGGGAGCTGCCGTAACACGCACAGGTGACCCTCGGCCCCCTTGGGGGTTGGAACTGGGGTTGTTGTCCGTTGCTTCACGGTGGGCTGTGGTCCCTGTGCTGTTGTCATTCAGTGTCCTTGGTCTGTCCGTGTCGGCGGGGGTGGTCTGTGTGTTGGCAGATGTTGGAGGAATAGGTGCAGGGGGTGCAGATGGTGGTCCTGCTGGTGCTGCATGATGACTCACACCGGAGGTGCCAGGTTGGTCTTCGCCATCCGATGAGGGCAGAGTCAGTTCCACACCAGAGAGAGCTCAGGGTCCCCCGGAGCCTGGGACAGGGACTCCTCCTCATCTGCTGATGTTTCCCCATCATCACCTGTTTTTGGAAGAGACACACAATGTATGTTATGTTTCTGCAGGCATCAATGGTTCAAACACATGACAGTTGTGACTGTACCTCTGGATGCGGCCCTGTACATTGCATTGTCCTAAGTTGTCACAGTCAGAGGTTGATATTGGTGTGGCTCATTGTCCTGCCAACCTGATGCATTTCAATGTGGATGTTGAGGTGTGTGCATGACCAGCATTGGTGGTATTTGGCTGACATCCGGACCTCCTTCTCCCCCAGCCCAGTTATCCCACCATGAAACATGCCACCCTTGCAGTGGGTGCAGGTTGACTCTCAGGATGTCAGTCAGTGGTGTCCTGCTGTTGGTTGGTGCCCAGTTCCCAGCAGGGCCTGGTACTCCCCACAACAGAGCACCATTGTCAGACATCTTTGAAGTGGCTTTTCACTCCCTGTGAGGTGTGCATGCTTCAGTGTGAGCTTGCTGGGCCATGTGGGTGGGGGATGTTGAGCTGTGACTACCACTCCCATCATGCTATTGCCTACACCCCCCTTCCCAGCATGCACATACTTCCTTCCTTTTGACTCTGCTTCCCTGTGGGGTGGTGTGCCTGTGCTGACAGGATGGCTGACAGTGTTGTCCTGGCGTTTGTTTGGCTACAAGTCACAAAAGTGTCCCTGTGCTTCACACAGCATAACCCAGTGTGGTTGTTCTTTGTGGGATATTTAATTCGAGTGTGAGGCATTGCATTCTCCCAGGTGAGTTGTGTGGAGTTTGTGTTAAGGGGGTGTGTGAGTAAAGCTGCTGGTAACTATGGTCAGAGCTGTCAGTCCTCCTTCCCACCCAGCCAGATATCCCACCATGGAACGTGCTTCCATTGCAGGGAGTGCAAGTTGGCTTTCAGGATGTCAGTCAGTGGTGTCCTGCTGTTGGTTGGTGCACAGTTCCCAGCAGGGCCTTGTGCTCCCCACAGCAATACCCAGTGTTATCCATCTTGTCAGTTCTTTTCCACTCCCTGTGATGTGAGCATGGTTCAGAGTGGTGTTGATGGGCCAATTGTGAGGGTGACCAATATCTGTGACTACCACTCCCATCATGCTATTGCCTACACCCCTCTTCCCAGCATGCCCATACTTCCTTCCTTTTGAGTGGACTTTACTGTGTGTGAGTGTGACAGCAATGGCAAGATGGCTGACAGTGTGGTCCTGTTGTTTGTTGGTGCACAATTCCCAGCAGGGCCTTGTGCTCCCCACAGCTGAGGGCAGTGTCAGACATCTTTGAAGTGGCTTTTCACTCCCTGTGAGGTGTGCATGCTTCAGTGTGAGCTTGCTGGGCCATGTGGGTGGGGGATGTTGAGCTGTGACTACCACTCCCATCATGCTATTGCCTACACCCCCTTCCCAGCATGCCCATACTTCCTTCCTTTTGACTCTGCTTCCCTGTGGGGTAGTGTGCCTGTGCTGACAGGATGGCTGACATCCTGGCGTTTGTTTGGCTACAAGTCTCAAAAGTGTCCCTATGCTTCACACAGCATAACCCAGTGTGGTAGTTCTTTGTGGGATATTTAATTAGAGTGTGAGGCAATGCATTCTCCCAGGTGAGTTGTGTGGAGTTTGTGTTAAGGGGGTGTGTGAGAAAAGCTGCTGGTAACTATGGTCAGAGCTGTCAGTCCTCCTTCCCACCCAGCCAGATATCCCACCATGGAACGTGCTTCCATTGCAGGGAGTGCAAGTTGGCTTTCAGGATGTCAGGCAGTGGTGTCCTGTTGTTGGTTGGTGTACAGTTCCCAGCAGGGCCTTGTGCTCCCCACAACAGAGCACAATTGTCAGACATCTTTGAAGTGGCTTTTCACTGCCTGTGAGGTGTGCATGCTTCAGTGTGAGCTTGCTGGGCCATGTGGGTGGGGGATGTTGAGCTGTGACTACCACTCCCATCATGCTATTGCCTACACCCCCTTCCCAGCATGCCCATACTTCCTTCCTTTTCACTCTGCTTCCCTGTGGGTTAGTGTGCCTGTGCTGACAGGATGGCTGACAGTGTTGTCCTGGCGTTTGTTTGGCTACAAGTCCCAAAAGTGTCCCTATGCTTCACACAGCATAACCCAGTGTGGTAGTTCTTTGTGGGATATTTAATTAGAGTGTGAGGCAATGCATTCTCCCAGGTGAGTTGTGTGGAGTTTGTGTTAAGGGGGTGTGTGAGAAAAGCTGCTGGTAACTATGGTCAGAGCTGTCAGTCCTCCTTCCCACCCAGCCAGATATCCCACCATGGAACGTGCTTCCATTGCAGGGAGTGCAAGTTGGCTTTCAGGATGTCAGTCAGTGGTGTCCTGCTGTTGGTTGGTGCACAGTTCCCAGCAGGGCCTTGTGCTCCCCACAGCAGTACCCAGTGTCAGCCATCTTGTCAGTTCTTTTCCACTCCCTGTGATGTGAGCATGGTTCAGAGTGGTGTTGATGGGCAAATTGTGAGGGTGACCAATATCTGTGACTACAACTCCCATCATGCTATTGCCTACACTCACTTCACGAGCATACACAGAATTCCTTCCTTTCAGTGAGCTTCCCTGTGAGGTGGTGTTCTAGTGGTGGCAAAATATCTGACTGTGTTTGTTGGTTATATTTGTGCCACTGCCTTGCTCTATTTGTTGTTAGGTTTGTACATGTCATGACACAGTTACATGTCACTATGAGATGGCATGTATTGTGTTTATCTGACTAACATACACATCTTGGGATGATTATCTTTTGGTTGCTGTGGATTTGCTAAGGGTGCATGGTTTGACTATCCCCTTGACAGTGATGTGTGTGTATTGTCACACAATATTGTGTATATTGGTTGTGTACTCACCAGGCTCTTGGATGTTTGATAGTCCATATACGCTCACTGGTGGTAGGATGGCCCGCACCTTCTCCTCCCAGGGCCTGAGGTATAGTGGTTTGGCAGGAGGGCCACTGCCGGTGCGCTGACTCACGGCGTAATCCTTCTTGAGTAGGTTCTTGACCCTCCTGCGCACATCATACCACCTGTTCTGGATGTCTTCCTTTGTGCGCAAACATGGTGAATGTGCGTTCACCCTGTCGACGATCCTCTCCCACATCTTGGTTTTCTGCGACATGGGGGTCTGTTGGAGCAATGTACCAAACAACTGTGGCTCTACCCTGAGGATCTCATCTACCAGGACTTCCAATTCACTGTCTAGGAACTTTGGATTCTTCTTTGGGGGCATGGTGATGGGTGGTGGTGGGCATTGATGTGTGTGTGAGTGTGCAAGTGAGGGTGGGTGAGTGTAGGTTTTGCTCGGTGTATGTTAGGGTGCTATTTGGGAGGTGCTAATGGTGTGTGGCTTGTGTGATGGATGAGTTGTGAGTGTGTCTGTGGTTGCTGTCTGATGGTGTTCTGTGCTGGCAGGTCAGTTGAATTTGCAAAGGATCATGGTAGGGATTTGTGGCCTTTACATGGGTGGAGTTGTGGGTGTGTCCTTGTTCCATGTTTTTTTCCCCCTGTATTTATTGACTTTGTTACTGCTTGTTTGGCCCTTTTTTTTGGATTTTTTCCTTTGAGTTTTTTAGACATGTAGGAGACGTTCTACTGACCGAGTAGGACGCTGCAGTTGGCTCGTGCATGCTTCTCCGAGTCTTTTAAGCTGGGTTCCTGCTGGGTTTCATGTGCGGCGTATGCGTGGGTCGCGGAGTATTGGGTTGCTTCGGCTGGGTTTTGTATGCGTGTCGGTCGTACGGCTTGGGCTCCGTGCGACTCGGTCTGGTTTTCCACGCATTGCATCGTACTGCGCGGGTCGGAGTTCGCGGGTACGTTTCGGTCGGGTTCATTCCTGGTGCGTGTCGGTCGGTTCGATTTGCGTAGTTTCCCAGCCGGATAGCTTGTTTCCGTGTGGTTCGGTCGTTCGGCTTGTGTTCCGTACAAGTCGGTCGTGATTCACATGCATTTCATCGTACTACGCGGGTCGGGCAGCGCCGGTACGTGTCGGTCGGACAACATTCCCGTACCGAGTCGGTCGGTATGTTTTCCGGCCCGAATCGGAATCGGCCCCTAAGTGTTAACATCAAACAGATACTCAACCAGAGTTAAGGGCTTTACTATACAAAATAATCCCTTAATTGACCATTTTCCTCAGAGTGTATGTCTTGCATTGCTTGATGAAGTAATTAAAATGAAGGGTATTAACCTACATTTGTTTAATGAGATCAGGTTTTTAGACTTGCATGCATAGCCCGGAAATATGTGAAAGTTAAGGTCGGGGACCTATATGTTGCGTTCATAGACCTGAAAGCAGCGTTCGATTCAATACCAAGGGCCGGCCTATGGGAAACATTATGGCAACAAGGAGTCACAAAGGAGATTCTGTCTCAGGTAGTCAGGCTCCATCTAGACAATTTTGCCAAAGTGCGCTGGGGCCTTGGAGGGGAAACCACAGAAGCTATCCCTGTCAGGAGGGGGGTGAGACAGTGTTGCATCTTGGCCCCCACACTCTTCTTACTATACATGAACGACCTTGCTCAGCATTTGCAGAAATGTATTCACGACTCGCCAAAACTGAGAGGGGCTCACACATGTGCTTTAATGTTTGCAGATGATACAATCTTACTATCTCAGACCCCTGGGAGGCTCCAAACGTTATCAGACTGCTTCAGCAATTACTGTAGAACAGAGGGCCTAGAAATTAATCCCACCAAGACTAAGTACATGGCCATTAGACCGCATAATCACTTCAACAACAAACTAGTCTTGGACGATACAACACTAGAGCGTGAATCTAATTTCTGTTACCTTGGGATGATACTGGACTCAAAACTATCCTGGAAGCCACACATAAATAAGGCCAAGACAATTTTAATGTAAAACACAATACCAATTGTCAGGAGACAACATGAAACAGAGTCCAAGGCAAGCTCCCCGGTTCTGGAGGTTTACAGATATAGAGCCCAATCCTCTGCACTTTATGGGTCTGAACTATGGGGTGGAGAAAATCTTACCCAACTAACAGCTGTGGAAAACAAGGTCATGAGAATGAATGCAGTACTTCCCCAAAATACCCCATTGCACCCCTTATTTTATGACATTGGTATTAAGAAACTGGAGCACCTAGCAACTCTGAGACCTCTACTCTACTGGGTCAGAATTCGGACCACTGAGGAACTACATGTATACAGGAATGGTCTGAGAGAGATGCTGGACTTGGACGTCCAACTCACATTCCCCTGGCGTATCCATGTACGACATTGGCTTTTTTAAATTGGACTTGAGCAGGTTTTGGTTAAACCCTAGTACACTAACGACAGATGGAAAAAAGAAATCAAACATATCTATTGGAACTTTATCCTAAACATGTCCACATTAAACTGTACAGTGGGAAGACTGACGGCACAATTTCTATCATTCAAGCCAACTCCAAGCTTTGAATTATTCTTTTTACACGAAATCCAGCCACAGTTAGCCAAAACCCTCTACCTGAAATTCCGATATGAGACCATCCAGATCAATGCAATCACAGCTAAGTGGTCATGCCACCAAGCAGTGGGGCCAGAAACCAAATGTCCCCTATGTCTGCTAGACTCAGAGGAAGACATTGCACACATATTATTCTTCTGCCCAGCATATACCAGCCTCAGAAGGAAATGGATATGATTGGATGATGATTAGGAAACACCTCGAGGCTTTAAGAATACTAAAAACAGATAGCTCACAAACAATTGTCTTCGGAGTCAGCAGATTCTTACTTGGGTTGGGCTACCTACGGAAAAAGAGAGGGTTGAAGCTCTAATTCCTCTACTTCACATATGCATACTATGTTAGAGCAACTTATGTACATTTCATTGGCAAACTGCCCATATTATGATGACGATTAACTTTCAATCTTTTGATGACATAGCTTTATGTGTTCTATCATAACAAATTGCTTGGGTTGTTTTAGCTGCTCACTATGCACACGCACTTTGCCAAATCCTCATATAAACTCTGATAGAGAATACAGTGGATGACCAATTTTAAATCCAATGGAATTGCTCCTATATAACTCTACTGAAACAAACTATGTTGGTTGATGTGACTGTTTACCATGCACATGCACTTTACGTAACCTATCTGCAAATATGGATAATGAAGATAGACTTAAAACTGACATCCCTTACGAAGGTCTTGCACATAATATTCTGTAAACCATGCATAATGGGACTACTGAAGCGAAAATTTACTTATGTAATCATTGTGTCTTACTGCATTTTACTGTGTTTTATTGTAAATACTATTATTATGACCTTTTATGGTTCTTTGAACCGAAATAAAGATGGATTGAATCTAATGACATTACACTTGATAGAAATAATGGTTACTCCCTGCGCTGGTCCAAAGTTGATCCTGAAACATTCACCAATCAGCTAGTGACCACTTACAACAAAGCTTTCTTAGACTGTCTGGGTGATACTCTGGATCATGACAACATTTTAGAAGCTCTCCAATTGACCACAACAGGGATTAAAGAGGGCTTATCTGTTCAAAATAGGAAAATAAATAACCATAAGCATAGGTGGTTTGACACAAGATGCACCAAGGCATATAACAAACTGAAAAACGTCCTACAGAAATCAATGAGGTCCAGGCAAGAAATAAAAGTATGTAGATGAGAGTATAACCAAGCCCTAATAGAATGGAGAAAGGGCATGAGAGAGGAGGTATGGGAGGCTTTGCAGGAAGCGAGCATGGTTCCAGACAACAGTGCGTTCTGGCGTGCAACAAATGCCCCTTTTTTGAGACCTCTGGATAGTTCAACCATTGAGATCGCAATTAGCGAATTGGAATGGGTAACTCATTTCTCCAATATTTACAAACTACCAAAGGAGAAAATGGGAACCTGCTGTGCCCTAACAGCAACGATTACGAATTCCCCCCCTAAAGCGCCGATCAACCTTCTGTTTACATTAGAAGAGGTCACCCAAGCTCTAAAAGCAAGTAAAGGGGGGAAGCACCCGGTCCTGATGGCATACCAGTTAACCTTTTTGAAGCTAACCTTGCTCTTTGGGCCCCATTATTGACACAGATTCTGGAAGCTTTCTGTAGTATAGGTTTTATAGCAACCTGGTCTGAAACACTTTTAGAACCAATCTACAAAAAAGGTGATCGACTTAACCCTGCCTGCTCCCGGCCAATTTCATTACTAGATTCATTGGTCAAGGTGAGTGACAGGATGTATTGTACTGAATGGGCTTCAGGACTGGGCTGAATCCACCCAAATTCTGAGTTGAAATTCAGTCTTCGAACAGGTCTTGGGACAGTTGAGCACGGACTCAATTTGAATTTATTAATTGGGAAATATATGTTGGCCAAGCAGGGCAGCCTGTTCTTGACATTTGTAGATCTGTCATCGGCATTTGACTGTGTGGAGCACGATAAACTGTGGATTATAATGGCTGACTTAGGTGTTGACCAACCTTTACTAGAGTTCCTGAGGTAATTATATACTGACACCAGACCAAGGGTGGGTTATGGGACTCAGGGAGAGTGCACTACATCATTCAGCATAGAGAGAGTGGGAAGGCAGGGATGCATATTGGCACACTTCCTCTTTACATTATACATCAATAGTTTGGGTTGTACACTGACTGAGCAGTGTTGTGATCTACCACATGCTGGACACCGCCCAATCCCTGCCCTCCTCTATGCTGATGATGCTGTGCTTATAGCACTCACCCAGCTGGGGCTTCAACGCTTATTAACAAGCTTCACCTATTGCATGTAGAATCTAGGCCTGTTAGTTAACAAAGGCAAGACCTTCATAATGAAGTGTGGGAAAAGGAATTTAAAATGTAGGGATATCTTTATAGAAAATAAGAAGATCAATATTACAAAGACATTCTCCTACTTGGTTATTTTGTTTGACCAGAACGGTATGGGGAGTCAGGCCATTAAAGTAGGGAAGCTAATGTTTATGAAAGCCACTACAGCATTGTCTAATTTATCAAGGAAGTGGGGCAGAAAACCGCCCAAAGAATTAATAAATATATATAAGGCAAAGTGTGTATCAACAGCTGTATATGGAGCAGGTGGATGGGGGCATACTGACGTCAGCCTTTGCAAGTGGTGGATAATTCTTTCTTGAGATTTCTCCTAGCGGTACTAGGTGGCTGTCCCACCTAGGTATTCCACGCCGAGCTGGGTTTAACCTTTTTAACTGATTTAATTAAGATCCAGCCAATTCTCTTGTGGCATTAGATCTGGTCCTCCGAGAAAACCACTCTAAACAAGGATATTATTAGGGATTGTCTTAAATTACATCTACCACTCCGTATACCCTGGCTGAAATATATTAAAAACTTTATGAGTGATCTGGGTTATCCCGAATTCTATGATCAGCCACAATCCCTAGAACACATCGATAGAAAAAAACTTAAAAGAGAGTGTTTGTCGTTATTGGAGAGATTAAGATTGTCTTCAGAATTTTGAAGCGGAGCATTTATAACAATCAGACGATCTTGATCACTTATGACATCCGACCATACTTAAAATCTATTGAGGGGACCCAAAACAGATTTGTCCTAATGTGCTTCAGACTGGGTAAATTCCACAATTTGGCCAGTTTCCCAGCAATAAATGATTGGTAATAATATGTTTGTAAATGCCCTTGTGACGATATGTCACCGCAGTCAACAATTCATACTGTATTATTTGCAAATTTTATGATAAACGGAGAAAGAGTTGAGTTTTACCGATATTAAGGTTGCATGGGTTCAGACAATGTCATCCAGGATTCTTATTCCTACAGTCTCTACCTAATGAGTATATAATTTTGTCTATGGTAAGGTTTTTAAAGAGTGTAATTAGTTGCAGAAAGACTATTACAGCATGCTTTTCATGGTGTTATATAAATGTTTGTACACATGGTAAGGTCTTTAAAGAATGTGACTGATGTAGAAAGACCATTTTAATAGGAGTATTTTTATAGTGACAACGCTGTGTATATTTTTGTGGATCATATAATGTTTTTAACTTTAGCTAATATAAATTGTTTTATATGTATATGCTTTTATGGTTTCCTATGAAGAAATCAAATAAAGCTTATTTTGAATAGAATTGAATTAAAGTCTATACAAATACAAAATATTAGCTTGCCAACATCTTCACTGCTGCACACTAGTAAGCCCTACGTTAAACAAAAAAAAAATCGTATTTGCTATTAAAATGCTTGATTCAACACTTTTGTAATTCGGCTGTAAATGTGCATTAAAAGGTTATGCGCTTACTACCTACATTTTAGACTTAAGACATATTTTTACTTGGGGGCGCTAGCGAGCCCGCAGCAAGATGGCCGCACTGTAGTGCAGCTCTGCCGGCCAGGTAAACAATCTGTTAAAAATCTGCGGAACAAGAGTGCATCGGACGCTGAAAAAGATGGTGATCGGTAGCGTAATATAAGTGGAATCCCCCCAGTGCTGTGAAATCGATGTAAGCCCCACGTAAGACCTAATTGTGAGACGGAGAGCATGGCAATGCGGGCTGCCGACAACAAGATGGCAGCTTAGGACAGTTGCGGTAACTGCGAAGGAGAGATGTGAGC
Organism: Calotriton arnoldi; assembly: GCA_963921515.1. Taxonomy (NCBI): domain Eukaryota; kingdom Metazoa; phylum Chordata; class Amphibia; order Caudata; family Salamandridae; genus Calotriton; species Calotriton arnoldi. The sequence continues at coordinate 683,777 of CAWUFW010006731.1, read as the reverse complement.
AGTGCGTCGACCGAAGGACAACTTCCCACGGCATATCAATGCGCGAGAAGAGACACTCAGATTTGACCACGGAGTGCCGAGTGAGTCACTCTCAATCCAAGCGGGCGGCGGAAGAACAGCAGTGAAGGCCGGCCCGGGTGTGACGCAGGGAATCGTAGCGGCAAAATGAAGGAGGTACCATGGGCAAGGAAGCTGGGGGTTGCTAATCGTGGCAATAATCGGCCCAGCGGTGATCGGCTCTCCCCCCTCGGGAAGTGCTGTGATCCCGAGGGAGTGGAGAGACATGAAAAACACCGTCAAGTGCACACATTGACTAACACGATCAGGCTCGGTGCTCTGGGGACCACAGCGGCTGGTTAGAGGCAGGAGATGCAGCCGTTTGCTCGCATGTGAGGCACTCTGGGGCGCAAATAACTGCCAAAGAAGGGCTTTGTGTGATATCGTAGGTGCAACAAAGCCTCTACACGCACCCCGCTTGTGGGTCGCCACCAGCATTGCGCACATACTTAGCCACATGCGGCGGGTGAAGACGGCGCTCAGGGGGCCTGCAGGCGTGTGGAGGTAGGCGGTCATCAACAGTGGCAGAGTGAGGTTCGGCGGGGAAGTAGGCCGGAGCACGTCCTGGTACCGAGTGATCGTGGCTGCATTGACCGGGTATTGTGCTATACTGGAGAGGACATGGACAGTGTGAGAACTGAGTAGGAGGCCTAATATTAATTGAATCTTGGGTTGGCGAGCTGGGGTCTGCCAGAGCTGGATCTTGTCAGGTGAAGGCCTAAATAATACTGAGAAGTACTGGATGGGACATGTTGTTAATTATCAAGAAGTCCTGTGCTGCAAACTAGCGGGGCAAGGAGACCTATAAGTGAGCCTACAACCTGCAATTGGTACTATATTGGTGAAATCACTGAAAGGTACACTGCAGTTTTGGGGACGGAGTGCAGTAGGCCGCTTGTCGAGCGACATGAGTGGGCATTCGGACTTCGAATATTGACCTCAGTGCACATGATATAAAGAAGTGCAGGATGGGTAAAACTGACAGGCAACAATCTAAGCTCTCCTTCGAATTGCGTCGCTCGGCTAGGCGGGTGGGCGCCCACTCGGACACCGAACTGCAGGCGGGGCAGCCACATGCTTCCACACTAGAGTCCACCTTACAAGCCATGCAGCAAAGTCTACAGGCCATTGATGGCAAGATCGACACCCTGTCACTCAGAATGGACAATATGGCGGCCAAGTTGGACAAGCAGGGAGAACGTCTAACAATGGCAGAGCAGCGCATCTCAGCAGTCGAGGATGAATCACACACCACGGTGGGCAGATGCCAAGAGATGGAGAAACTACTAGAAATTATCATGGCAAAAAACGAAGACCTGGAGGAGCTCTCCAGCCGCAATAATCTGCGTAAAATGGGTGTTCCTGAGAGTACGAATACAGGGCAACTTGAGGACTATGTGGAGGGGATGCTAAGGGACCTGTTTGGGGCTGAGCATCTCTCATAACTGCTGATTGTTGAAAGGGGGCACCGCTCTCTAGCGTCTAAGCCCCCTCCGGGTGTGCCACCACGACCCACCATAGCAAAGATCCTTAATTACAGGGATCAGGACACAGTGCAAGTGAGAAGCAAAATACAAATAGGCTGTCCGGTTTTAGGTTTAAACCTATAATAACTGATAAAACCCCACGGAAAGGGAATTAGCCTTCACCAGTGTAAACATATAAACACTGAAAAAACACATGCATAGCCACAAACTAAATGCCAGTCAAAGAAAGAAAAAGGGGAGTGAAAGAGTCAATTTTATTTCTTCCTGAAAGGACCAATACAATGTAACTTTGTTACACAAGGTAGCAGCAAGAAAGACTGGGCTAACATTATTTTGCTTGAGTTTTGTTGTTTAGAGATGTCGATAAAATATTGTTTCTTCTTCCTTTTGCTTTTTTCAGTTTTGTGGTCTTTGGTCTTAAGATGCAGGGTTTAGAAGCATGTTTTGGATCTTGTTTAATTATGTTATAAACCTTAGAGAATCAGGAAATATCAAAATCATATTTTGGCTACGTTTCATTCTTTCATTCTTTCACGGATAGGTAAAATGGCTGGTTTCACAAGAATCTTTCTGAATATGTACCATCACATTTTCCCACAGACAATGGGTAAAAGCCCTTGCTACATCAGCTCCCTTTTCTAGTGAGTTCGTATTAATAGTAGGTGAACTGCCAAAACCCCAGGCTTTAAACATTAAATGCAATGTGTAGTGACAGGTATATGTGAAAAGAGTGCTGTCACCAAGCATCTGGGATAGTGGTGAAAAGATGACACCAGACTTTTGGAAAACATGGAATGCAGTGTCACTTGGAATGCTGCTGCAATAAGTTCTTACCAAGTTCAACAAAGATTGGAGTGATATTGTTTGTACTTGCAGTGATTTAGCTATGTATATGAAAAAAGTTATGTGATGACCTGTTAAAATCGATATCTGAGCTGAAGTGCTACCCTGTAAGAGATCCTTGCCACTTGTTAGATGGAATGCTGAAAGCATCTTTGCAATCTTCATGTAAATGAAGAATGCTATTGACTTTTAGTCCATTCAGGTGCACTGTTTTGTTATGTACAGGAACTAAAATGCAAATATTTCTCATTTTGTGCTTTGTGTGGCATCAAAGAAAGAGTCATCCCAACTGTGTCACTTAGCTGGTGATTCTCAGTTCTAGAGGCTGTGAACTCTATATTATCCATGTGGCGACCGTCTACAGAATTTTTGCTGAGTGATGATGCCAAAGGCAAGAAATGAGAGGATCTTCAGTCGCACATTGATAGTGATGTGAAAAAGTACACTCTACTGCATTCTTAGATTTTTACAGGAAACTCAGACTGCTGTAGTGGACATAAAAAAACTAGAGTCTCTACCAAGTGTTCAGCATAATTGGTGTAGATGTGATATATCTCCTTGAGTAGGCTGGACCACACTTTTAGTGACTTTGGCACTGCAACATGTTCCATGTTAGAGTGCTAGCCACTTGGTAAGCAAAGACATGTTGAGGAGCTATTCAGGAACTTTTATATTACAATGTATGAGAAATGGCTTGCAATGATGCATAGAAATGTTACTTCACCAACCATGGCATTTGAAGTCAATGAAGCCTCAGTGAGGTACTCTGCACAAGTACTAGATTCCTTCCATAAAGGGGAATTTTCTCTGGAGTTTCAAAAGTACTGCTTCATTTTTGACTGCTTCAATAACTCTGAGGTCACATACGCCCAGTTCAACACATATGTTGACCAGTGGCCAGAGTAAGCATATTGTGTAGTGGCTGTTTTGGCATTGCCCATCTCAAGTGCCAATGTTGAGAGGGCCTTTTCACAGATAAAAGTTTACATGGGAAGGAAGGAGCTAGCGCACATGACCAAAGATTCTTTGAAGAAATATTGTAAGGTGTACTACAATAAGTTTGATTTCTAAAAATGTATTTGGACCTCATATACACTGTACGTACACTGTGTATATACCATGCACTAGCAGTGCAGAAAGCAAGCAATAATAAAAAGCAAAACGTTCCATAAACACCGGAAAAACACTGTTTCTGTTGTTTTTAATGGCGCAAAAATGTGTAACCACTGATAACCACTGTTTTTTTAAGGTATTGAAATCACTTGAAAACACGGAAAAAACCCCACCAGAAATTACCAAAAATAGAAACTGAAAACAGGAAAACCTAAATACAAATTATCAGGGAAATGCAGTGTCTTTCTTCCCTGATTTTACTGTCGCAGTACAGGTGGCTCATAGAGAGTATGCGGAGGTCAAGAAGAAATTACGTGAGATGGAGATCCCATATGCAATGCTTTATCCCGCCCGGCTGAGGATTAGAGTGGAGGAAAAAGTGAAAATATTCCAGGCTCCGAAAGCAGCGCAAGAATTTCTGAAACAAGTACAGGCCAGAAAGAAAGCAGCTAGGAGGACCGCTTCGCCAACACACTCGGAGAGATCAGACACGGCGGAATAAAATCTGAACTCTGGGTTTGAATATGCTTTCGTGGATTGTCAGAAGGATTAAGGTAAAATTTAGGATATCTCTCCAATTTATGCAAGAGGTCCCAGGACAGAGTGAAACAGAAATTGGGAAGGCTTGCTTCCAAGGAAGGCTGGCTTACGTGAGATCACCAGACTGTAAGTGTATCTGGGTACACACAGTGCCACGATAATGTGTACATGATGGGTTGCTGGTGGACATGGGGGGTGGGCAATCCTTACAGCAATATGGACAAATGACAATAGCTGCAATCGGGGTGTGCTGTCTCGGTAGGGGGTGGCGAATCAGTGGTGGGACTTGCACCAATAAGTACATTACCGCACTATATCATTGAAATTGTAACATTCGTGCCCAATGTGCGTGGGTGGAGGAGGATAGCGAGACAAGGGGTGGGGGAAATAATGTTTTTTTGTTTGGTATTTGCATAAAAAAGGCGCATTGTTGATGCAGGTTGGTTCCATACAAAATGTGCCCGGCCATGCCTACTCTGCAGGTGGGAAACGGGTACCTGGACGCCCCCGAGTGGGTATTCCCCGACATGGTTGCTATGTTTACTGCCTGTTTGTTCGGGATATGTCTTTGGCATAATTGGGGTGCTGAAGTGGGTGGGGGGGATTGTTATGTAAGTTAATATGCGTGGTACAACATAAGCAGCAGGGCATCACAGTGAGGCAGGATACTAACCTGCTGGTGCTAGGTAAACAGAAATTACAACTCATAGAGAACTCGACTAATGGTGGGTGACATTAGACTCATGACATGGAACGTAAGGGGACTAAAATACCCCAAACAAATCAGGCAAGTGTTAGCTTACCTCGATAGACAACAGATGAAGCTGGCACTATTACAAGAGACGCACTTAACACGAATTGGTGAGTGTAGGGTTGGGGGACGATGGGCATTTGTGAGAGCAGCCGCCTCATACTCCAATTACGCCAGTGGGGTAATGATTCTAGTAAAAAGAGGTACAACCATTTAAATTGATTATGACAGAATCGGATCATCTAGGCCGCTTCACACTCATACAGGGGAATTTAGCAGGGACGGTTATCACGATCATCACTACCTATGGTCCCAACGTTGATGATCCCGATTTTTACCAGTGTCTAAAAAACAAGATATTCCAATTGCAACTGGAACTGGTGTTGTGGGGGGGAGATTTAAATACTTATCTGGATCCTGAAATGGATAGGAGTGCCAATACACCCTGGCAGGGGAAGCGTGCAGCACAAGTGCTACACGACATCATGCTTACATAAAATATGAGAGACATCTGGAGGGATAGACATCACACCGCACGTGAGGGCACGTTCATGTCAGCGGTTCATAAGTCTTGGTCCAGGCTGGACTATTGGCTTATTTCTGAATCGATGGCTCCATGGGTCAACGGAGTAAAGCACATGCCACGTACGCTCTCGGATCACTCTCCGGTGGTGTTGGACATTAATATACCAACACGGCATTCTCAACAGTTTCAGTGGCGACTACAGCCATCTTCCCTCTTAGATCCTGTTTTTAATGAAGAGGTGCGACAGACCATTGAACACTTTTTTATTGAGAATGAGGGCATAGTAGAGAAGGCGGGTACTCCCTGGGAAGCTTTCAAAGCCACGATCAGGGGGACCTGTATTGGGCTGCAGGCAGGTGTTCTAAAAGCCCTACGTTCCAGCATGAGATGTATTGAGGGAGAATTGGCACGCCTAGAGAAAGAATATGCGATCACGCTGAACATGGAAAGGCTGGCCAAAATAAGGGAGTTGGTGACCGAATATCACAAAACTGCAGATCAGGAGATCAAACATATGTCCAGGCGTTGGAAGGCTAAGGCTTACGGGGAGGGAGGTCGCCCAAGCCGCACATTAGCAGCAAAAATGAAAGGTCTGAGGTCACAGGAATATATCACAGAGATAGAGGGCCCTGAGGGTACTAGGTGCTACAACACACCGGAAATAGTTGAATGCTTTAGGGATTATTATGCCAATTTATACGGCCCCGCGGAAGAAGCTGAAAGCGGAGAGATCAGTGATTTTTTTGAAGTGATTGCGCTGGCGTGGCTCTCAGATGGGCAAAGAGAGTATTTGATGCAACCACTCACGATAGAGGATGTGAAAGAGGCTATACGGGCGCTATCGTCCGGCACGGCAGCTGGCACCGATGGGTTGCCGGGAGAGTTCTACAAGGCTTATGTGGATTTACTGGCCCCTCCCCTGGTAAACATGTATAATGAGGCATATGATAAGTGAATCCTACCCCCAACATTTAGGGAAGCGCTAATCGTTACGTTACTAAAACCAGGTAAACGCCCAGATAGCTGCGAGTCATACCGACCGCTTTCACTGTTAAGGATTGATACAAAAATAATTGCCAAAATTATAGCTAACAGGCTACGCCCTCTGTTGCCAGCGCCGGTTCTCCCGGACCAATCAGGATTCGTCTCATCTCGGTCCACGTCCCACAACTTACGAACAGTGTTTGCGGTGCTGCATCAGTTAGATTCGGACCTTAAAGCTGCAGCGGTGATGCTCGATGCGGCTAATGCATTTGATTCAATTAAATGGGGATACATGTTCGACACTTTGAGGAGGATGGGACCGCCATTTGCTTTCATACAATGGATCGAGGTTCTGTATACCTTGCCAGTTGCTAGGATGCGGATCAATAACTCTCATTTAAAACCTATAGCAATACATAAAGGAACAAGGCAGGGCTGCCCGGTTTCCCAGCTCCTATTTGCTATTGTGATGGAGCCGTTGGCGTGCATGGTGAGACAGAGGCACGCCCGCGCTGCATTACAGTTCAGGCAGCGTCCGATTATAATCTCCATGTACGCGGATGACATGGTGCTATATTTTAGCAACCCAGAGGAGGAACTGCATTCGTTAATCAGGGAATATATTAAATATGAGCGACTATCAGGGCTCAGAATAAACTGGGGCAAGTCAGCCGTTTTCCCACTAACCACCAGCACAATACGATTCACACTGGAGTACTTGCTGGAATGGACGGTGGAACCTGTTAAATATTTGGGGGTATGGGTGCATCATGACCCAGAGATGGTGCTGAGGGAAAACTTTGGAAAAGCGTTGGTCTCAGCAGAAGAGCAGGTGGATAGATGTAAATTACCATTATCTCTAGCTGACAGAATCGCAGTGATAAAAATGGTTATAGTCCCAAGATTTTTAGATCTCTTCACAAATGTTCCCATCAGATTATCGGGGTCCTTCTTTGCCAGGCTACGTTCAGTGCTAATTCGTATGGTCTGGGCAGGCAAGAAGTCCAGGTGCAGTTTGGGAACTCTCACGAGACCCTATTCACAGGGGGGCTTCGGAGCTCCAGATTTATATATGTACTATCTGTGTGCACAGACACAGTTTGCACATTATTGGTTTTTTCCCCGCCTTTTCTTCCACACGTAGCGGTGGAGGCAGATGATGTGTTCCCGGACCAACTAGTGGCGCTGTTATTGAAGGCACATGCAAACTATCCCCCTAAGGAAATGTGCACTGCTGACAGTACGGTGCAGGCATGGCGATTGATGGCGGGACGGGCGGGAAAATCCCCAATTCATGCACCGGCGCTCCCACTGGCGCCTCATCCCAGCATCTCTGTTGCGCCGGACAAACGAGCGTCGGAAATACTAGCGGGAATGGGTATAGTTACCATGGGTGATGCATTCCCGGAAGGCACCTTTATCACGTTGGCTGCCATACACGACCGACATCCCAGATCACCTATTCCAGTATTCACATATTATAGGCTATGAGAAGCACTTAAAGCTTTTAATGACAGACATCCTGCAGAGCCAATAGTGCTGAGTCCACTGCAATCTTTACTGGCAAAATTAGTCACTAGGCTGTACACCGCTATGCAAGCGAAACCGCACCCAAATCCAGCAATCCAAGGGGGTGGTTGGGAAGCGACATTAGGGACCACACTTACAGGTGAAGAATGGGATTTCAGTTGTTCTGTGACACGACGGCTGACTGCCAACTGCAACCTGCGTATAATCCACTTCAAACTTGTACAACAATTGTATTATACCCCCGTACAGTTACGAAAATATGGTCTGAGAGAGACGGCTAGTTGTAAAAGGTGCTATGCGCAGGCGGCAGATTTTATCCATTTAGCTTGGCTGTGTGACAGAGTGCATGTGTTCTTGGTTTTGGTTACACAGGCTCTGTCAGAAATGGTCCTGGAATCAGTGGGCTGCACGCCGCAGGTGTGCCTGCTGGGGCTTGTGAACCATTTGAAGCTGGAGAACAGATGGCTAGTCCTGATCGCATTGCTATTAGCAAAGAGAAAGGTGGCACAAAATTGGGATAGTAAAAACTTGCCCAAATTTCAAAATTGGTTGATGGACGTTGTATACTGCAGAGATCAATTGTTGTATTATGCCGAAGAACTGCCTACATCATCTAGGCCCAAGGACATTTAGGCTCCCCTTACGGCATATCTGTTGTCACCAGCCAATGATGTACCTTCAGATGTAGGAATGTCTTAGTTGATTTAAAACCTAACTGTAAAAAGAGTTGTAATGCTGCACTGTATATTTGCATCTTGAGGTACCATGTAAATGCTGATTATACTGTGGTATCACGCTGGGGATTGTTGACGCGTACTTCTACATGTCTGTTGTATGTTTGAAAATGAATAAAACAAAAGATTTTTTTTTTTTATTTAAATAGACATATTTTTACATATAACTAGTGTTGGATTAGAAATCGTGTTCTGTGAAAGTGACTGCAGCAGGCTACAGTTCAAGGTGGCATATTTTTCCCTCAAACCTATTTTCGCATTTCTGTTTGGAATAGTTAGGCATGTGATTTTTGTTCATGTTAGTGAATAGATATAAAAAATGTATCAAATCATTATATATTTATCACCTACACTGCTAATATGACTATTGTATAGTTGTCATATAATCTTACTTATTTTGTAGCCAGTTTGAGCAGATGGCTTATCCTCTTTATTTGAACCTTCTGTTGCTGGGAGATAATAGATATCATTTACACCTCATCATCTTTGAATTCAAATGGCCAACTACCACACTTCAGAGCCTCCTTAACACAATTTACCTCTGGACAGTTCTGCTGATAGCCAGGCCACATCTTCCTGTCAAATGGAATGACAAAACACTTGCTCCCTTGGTAGGGAAGGGGATTTCCATGCTGAGTGGAGCTCTTCAAAGCAGGGTATGGCTTTTCTTTGATTCTCTGCAGATAGGAGGAGGCATTATTTGGGCAGTTTTGGGCAGAGAAGTAGAGCAATTGAGGGACGGCTTAGAGCTGCCATCTTTATGAGTTGTAACACAAGGCACTGTGTGATTGCCTTTGCAGTTAGGGCACATTGGTGAGACAAAAATCAGGTCACACTTTATAAAAATATAGCTAGGAAAACAAAGAGAACTTTATTTTGATTATCTTAGGGGCTTTTGCTAATTAAAGCTGAACTTGCCATTTAAAAAACCCTTGCAGGAGTGGAGCCACACAGGAAGATGGTGGACTCTTGCTAGAACTTCTCCGAGCCCCATGCCCTTCAGCCCGGTGACATGCTCCCTGGGCCCCCAAACTTGGCAGAAGCTCACAGGGCAGGACCGCTGACCTGGAGGGCATGGGGCATGACCTGATTCAGAGCTACTGAAACCCTCGGTAAGGCACCATCTGCACCGACCGGGCCTACCTCTATCCGCTCTTGTATGCAGGCAAGTGCTTGAAATGGGACCTGCCACTGCTGAAGCTTGTGCTGGCCAGCTTCCCTGCTCCCACTCCTTCACCTCCTGGAGGCATTGGAGAGTGGTGGCGTTTCTCTATGGATGCATTTTTGAGCCACTGTGGCAAGCTCTCTCCGTTCCTCCCGGACTAGTAAGCTCAGTGCAATAGGAAAAGGACTAGTGTGAACAACATTGGGGTTCTACACCAAGTCCCTGCATAAGAGATGTGAACAGCCTGGCTCTGATTTTATTTCTTCTTGTTGGGCAGCTGTCATGCTGGCACTAGAACTTTGTGGATCCTCATGATACAGTTCCTTTGGGCCCACTACGACTATCATGGCATTTCCAATTGACTTTGCCTATTCACCTCCCAAGAGGATTAATTCTCCTGGACACAGCTTGGGGCTTGGGAGTATTAGAGTTGCTCCCTCTGATGGTACACCACTGGTAACTTCTCCTCGCCGTTGCTCCCTGTCCCTACTGAGTATTCCCGTATTTCTTCCGCTAGTGCCCACCCTTTTTTGCATATTCCCCATCCTCTATGTGAACAGAGCACTTCGCCCTCTACTGGTCATGGAACTCTCTGCCTTTGGGACTAGGGGCCCAAACTCTTCCCCTATGGCACCCATGCAACTGTACTAGATGACAGTGAGTTGAGTGGCATTTCACTACTGTGGTTCGCTCATCATGAGCCATCATGGCCTTTTTTCCGACCCGCTCACAACCATGTCTAAAACTAGCAAACAGCGGCTTTTTACTGAGTCAATCTCAGGGAAAACCATGAAACTCTCTGCCTTTGGGACTAGGCGCCCTAACCCTCCCCCCATGGCACCCATGCAACTGTACTAGACGACAGCGCTTTGAGTGGCATTTCACTACTGTGGTTCGCTCATCATGCGCCATCATGGCCTTCTTTCCGACCCACTCACAACCATGTCTAAACCTAGGAAACAACTGCTGTTTGCAGAGGCAGTCTCTGGGAAACCACCAAGGTGGAAAGTGATAAACCAACTCCACCCATGGACCAGGCTTTGGAAGCCATGCTTAAGTGGAGAAGGTTTGGGAAGCCATACTTAAGCTAATGACAGCGTTCTGCCTTTCCATGACCATGGTGCAGGTCACAATGGCTATAACTGTTGATGGAGCAAGGACTCACAAATGAGACTTGCTCGGAGGCAATCTCCTCATAGTATTAATGTATTAAACTTGTATTGTTATACTAACTTTACATACACAACATAAATAGTTATGAAGCTTGCCTATGTGTTCTAACTAACAAATAATGCCTGTTTGTTCTAAAATGGCCGCTAAAACACGGGAAACTCTTCTGCGCATGTCTCAACCATATCACATGGTGTGACGTCTTACTTTGCTTGGTGGGAAAATTCTGCTTCTGAGCAGTGTGTTCTAAAATGGCTGCTTAATGTTTTCACATGCTACAGCTTGCTCTCGTGTTATAATTAAATTGTCGTTTTCTTAACGCTACTAATGCGGGATAGAATTTATAAATAAATGGGAATAGAGTAGAGAGAGTGAGTATACAGTTAAACATTTTATTTGTGATTTTAATATTTTCTTCTTGTACTTTTATTAGTTCGTAAACTTGGGCCTGGGGTTGATGAACTGAAACTCGAGAGACAATGATTCTGCGCATGCGTCTTGCATGTCTGCCAAGAGAGAAGGATGAAGTCAACCTGGACGTCGTCCAAGGCCATGACCTGATGGCCGAAATTGCTGTACCCATGTCTTTCCTGATGAAAATTAAACATTGTACATGGAGAATGTATAATTTTGTCGTGAGACGGGTGGGAAATAAAGCCAATGTATTAAATTTGATGGGCGGTATTTAAAAACAATGGTCTTCAGAAATCGAACTAAATTCATATGGTGTGAGGATCAACCCCTGTCCCTGTCCAATCAGAAGTAGTGGTCCCATATATTTGCAACATTAATGGGAGGTACATGGGCGTAGAAGGGTATAATAGATATAGAATTAGCTAATTAGTTAGAGCTTACTCTCAGAACACACAGAAGAGCTCCAGACCGCCAAGCTGATCGATTGCAGACTGAATCCCTGTCCAGAAGAGGTCCTGAGGAGGGGGAGGCGGAGTCCATTTGAAGGGAGACACGGGAGAATCGAGGAGAAGTGGAGTATCAGAGAGGGGAACGACGCAGGCGTCGTAGGTAGAGAGGTCACCGGTCCTGTCCTGGTCCTGTAGGAGGTCTTGCTCTTCATCCTTCCTGGGTCCCATCTTTTCCAACTCCTTGGCCAAGGGGTTTGGTTCTCACACTTTAGGTAAATATATGCAACCTTTAGTTGCGCTGCTGTCTCTATTTTTCTCCTTTCTGAGGGACCGTCATTAAACAATAATTGACTTCTTGTGCTTTATCCTTGATATGCGATTAAGTATCATGCAGCTCTGTATTTTACTCTGCTAAATCTTTAGATAAACATTTTAAAAACTTCCTGACTCAGTGATTATTTCAGGATTTATGAACCGTAATGAATGTCACTCATTTTAAACTTCCTAATTAACAGAGGATCCATTGGTAAGTCATTACTCTTCAATCAGAAGGTAATTGGTAGCAGGGATTTTGATAAAGAGTAACAACTGACACCCCAGCGTGAAACACTAGCATAGTATGAATGCATGGGCCCAAGTGAGTATCTGATGTAGGAATGCTCGTTGCTAGTATCGCGCTGGATCAGTTTTCTGGCTTGCAGAGGATGGTTAGGATTCTACTTTGTTAATTGGGTAATGAGAATTGTATTTTTATGAACTAACGCCTGTTATTGTTTAAAAGTTTTGTTTTATGTTGTCCAGAATTCCCCGGGAGGAAAATTGAATAGCGGGTGGTAAGTGGAAGCCATACTGCAGTGAGGTTATCTGTCAGGCAGAAATAGTACTGAAAAGTTAGGTAGGGCTATCAGTACTCGTTAGGGACTCTATGCGTGTGAGTAATAGCAAAAGGAATATGCTGGTGAAAATTTGATGTTATATCACCTAGAAAGAGTAACATTGAAGAAGTAACAGGTATTTTTTATGCTTGAGTGAAGAATAAACGGAAGGGTTTTACTCGTAGTGTATGTTTAGTAAACGGAAAGGGTTTACTAGTGGGCGAAAACTATCTTTTTCAATTTAGAGAAACTGGCACAATAGCGAATGTTTTATGTTGTTACTGAATTTTAATTAAAGTCATAAAGAAAAATAAAGTTTTGCGTACGATTTTGTAAAGGGAGGGTCAGCTGCCGGAGAGGGAGTTGACGTCACAAAGCGCTGCGCTGGGATTGGTTGAAACCGCGGGCGTGGAAGACTCTTCTAAAGGAGGGGTCAGTAGTCAGGAGTAATACTGACGTCAGAGGTGCCGCGCTGGGATTGGTCGAAACAGCGAGGTACAGAAAAGCGCAGATTGTAAAGGAGGGGTTGACAGACTAACGTCACAGAAAGGCCGCGCTAGGATTGGTTCAGAGACAAAAGTAAACTGGAAATTGGTTGGTCGTTATTATAGAAGCAGAAATCCTACTGGATAAGGGAGATTGTATGTTAAAACGCGATCCAACTTTAATAGGAACTCGTCCGGATAGGAGATTCCTAGGTTTTGCAGAATATAACTTTATACACCGAAGATTAGATAAAATGTACGGAGAGAAGAGGAAAATGTCATTCTTACAAAAGATTAAGAATTATTTTAAAAAGGATAAGCCAATCAAAACTAGAGAAGGAATTATCATTCCACCAGCTAAAACGCCCGCTTCATTCATGATGATGGAAAGAGGTTATCATACCTGTGTATGGTTAGAGAATTGGATAGAATATACCAAAAATGATAGAATATTAAAATTTCCCTAGAATGGTACTTTTAATGGAAGGATTCTTCAAAATTTGAGATTGAGGATGAATGATTTAGAACCAAGACCAAGACTAACCCAATACGAAGCCTTAGAGGAGTGGGAAACTGAGGCATTTGAACGTGATCGAGCCAGAAGTAGTAGGGGTTATCGGGGATTTTTCCCTAGGTACCAAAATGAGTCAAGGGACGGTCAGATGAAACAGTGGAGAAGAGCGATGCTTACAGAGGGACTGTATCCAATATTGACAGAAGAAGAACTGTTAGGGAGCAAATGCACAGAAAAGACAAAACACTTAAATAGGTGTGGAGATTCTGAAGATGAATTTATGGAAGAGTTACTAAAGAACCCACTACCATATCAGGAAGGGACAAAGGGATGTACCCCAAGTGCACCACCGTTAAAAACACCATTGGTACCACAAGTATTACATGATTCCACACCTAGTAGGGTACTTCACGATAAAGAAAAGGAAGCTCTAGATAAAACCAGAGCAGAATTAATACAGAAAATAACACAAATAAAAGTGCATCCTGATTCCTTGATCATACCTGTAACAATTGGTCCAGTAGTTCCATTATATAGCGATAAGGTAAACTATCCCCAGCCGTTAGTTACGCCTACTCCTGTGAACGTTCCGAAACCTGATGCAGTAGTAATGGTTGAGGATCATTTTAGTGATTGTGAATCTATGATATCATTGATGGATTTGCCAATTCGAGAGTCTGTGAATAGTACTCCCAGAAGAGCTACACCTGGTTGCTCAAAAGATGTAAACATAATAACCTCATCAGGATCCAAAAGTGCCACAGTAGATACTGCTGAAGATTTAGAAAGATGGGCACAAGGATCAGACAAACAGAGTACACCACCAAAGGTCACAGACATTTTTAAATTATAGGTCGAATTAGAAGAAATTATAGCAGGAAATGTAGGGATAGACCGTCTAAATACATATGATGAAGAAGAACTGTTGTTCGTATGTAGAAGCATCACAAGAAATGTAAAAATATTCCATGAAAAATTATCAGATTTAGCTTTGCAGATGGGAATTGAAATAGGAAAGTCAAAGCTGTTACAGAAACCCTATAGAGCAGATTTTTCAGACAAAGATTTAGAAAACGTGAATGCTTCTGGAAGGAAATTACAAATAAAAGAATTAATGACAATCTTACAGAAATGGGGAGACCTAGATAAATGGAAAGCCAGATGGACAAAGAAAAAGGAAGAAGCACGATATAGTAGAGCAGCTTCTGAATAATTAATGAAGGAAACAGGGAAAGCAGATCAAATGTACCCGATGCGAGAAGTTCCAGGAGGGGGATATGTACATGTCCCATGGAGCAGACAGGATATTTTATCTTTTACGAATGATTTCCCAAAGTTAAGAGAGAAGCCAATTGAATGGTACAAGCAGGTTGAAAGGTTTGTGAAGGTGTCAAAGGTATTGTTGAAGGACTTGGATGGTCTGTTTGACATAGTGGTACCTGCCGATTTATGGACAGATTGTAAAATTACAGTTGATTGGCCAAGTGAAGAGTATCCCAGAGATCCAAAGACAGGTGACCCGTCAAGTGATGTGATGAAAAAGTATCAGCAGGTAATAACTTACCTGAAAGGGAAAATACCACCAAAAGAAACAGATTGGGTGAAAATAGACAGAACTACCCAAGAAGCCAGTGAATCGGTACACGCGTACTATGAACTTTTATTGCAGGTATTCAAACAGTATAGTGGATTTGAGGATATTGGAGATAAGAACATGAGTCAGTTTGTTTACCGATTTGTTTATGGCCTGAAGCCAGAGATTTGTCAGATGATTAAGCAGCACATGTTGTGTTGGCAGGGAAACCGATCGACGAGATTTTGAAATATGCGAAATATTGTGGAGATGACATTGAGGATAGGCACAAGAAACTGCAAGAGAAAGTGATGTGGGCTCAGGTAAAAATGGCAGAGAAACAGGGAATTAATTTGGATAATCCAAGCGAAAATCAGGGAAAAGATTCTGGATCAAATGCTGATACTGGGAATGGTGGAAAAGTGAGAGGACGAATGAGCAGAGAAGAAGCTAAAAAGAAATTTCCTTGTCATGGATGCGGAAAGTTGGGGCATTGGAAGGATGACTGCAAAAAGATACGGAATAATAATGGCCCAAATCAAAATTTAAATCCACAGACGCAGAATGACTCACAGCAGGGTGTAAATCCTCAGAGTCAGTTGCCACCTGCACCTGTACAGGGTAATGTAAGCAGAGCAAAGCACGGAACAGACATCGGATATCAAGGAGGAAGTGGTAAGAATGATTATGTAACCTCACAGTTTCTTTTACAGGACGATTTCTGTCAGTACAGTTCATGACGGTGCCTAGGAGAGGGGAAGAAGGAGTGCGTACTTGGCGTATCCTTACCGGTAGATCAGTCAGGTCCATATGTTGAAGGGAATGTGAAGGGTAATGATATTACTTTTCTTTTGGACACTGGTGCTACCCGGTCTACTGTGAGAACAGCAGACATTCCAGACCTTTCTCTCTCTGAGGAAACTATCCAAGTAGTGGGAGTAGCTAATCGAAAAATTAGAACACCTCTTACCGAACCAATGGAAGTTAAAATTGGAAATTTTAGAGAAATGCATCAATTTGTAGTGTGTGATTCTAGTCCAGTAAATTTATTGGGCAGAGATTTGTTGTGTAAAATGAACTGCACAATATTCTGCACACCGGATGGTGTGGCAATTCAGACCCCTGATGAAGACCATGTATATAAATGTATGATTGCAAAACAAGGTACAGAGGTAGATGAGATGTTCTCTTTGATAACAAAAGACGAGTTACCAGAAGAATTAAAGACTACAGTAAACCCCATAGTATGGGAATTCACGGGAAAAGAAGTAGGACTTATGGCCAAAATAGACCCAGTTAAAATGACTGTAAAAGAAGGTGCCATTTTCCTGAATACTAGGCAGTACAAAATGAGTGCAGAAGTAAAAGCAGGAGTTATTGAAGAAATCGATCGAATGGTAAAACAAAACATACTAAAAGAAGTAATGAGTAGTCCATGTAATTCACCAATAATGGGTTTGAAGAAACCTAGTGGGAAATATAGGATTGTTCAAGATTTGAGAAAAATAAATAAGATTGTGGAACCTTGTTGTCCTATAGTGCCAAATCCTGCAGTAATTCTATACCAGATCCCTGGAGTGCAGGATGGTTCACTGTGATTGATTTATGCCAAGCGTTCTTTTCAATACCATTGCACCCAGACAGCCAGTATCTTTTCTCATTTAAATTTGAGAATAAGGTCTTTGTATGGAATTGTGTTCCTTAGGGGTACACGGAAAGTCCTTCAATTTTCAATCAGATACTAAAAAAGTGTTTAGAGAAACTAGTGATGCCAGGAAGCTCAGTCTTAGTGCAGTATAGTATTAGTGGCATCTAACACCAGAGAAGACTGTGTTGTTGATTCTATTGCATTACTGAATCTTTTGGCCGAAGAAGGGCATAAGGTCTCACCTGAAAAACTGCAGTTTTGTACAACAACAGTTAAGTATCTAGGACATCAAATTGAGAGGGGAAAAAGAAGAATAACCTCTGAAAGAGTAAAATTGATCAAGAAAATGCAAATGCCTAACACCCAACGGGAAGTGAGAATGTTTCTTGGGGTAGTGGGTTATTGTCGACAGTGGATACTAGGTTTTTCCTTGTTAGCGAAGCCCCTAATACAGATGACAAAAAAGAAAGGCAAAGGAACCAGTTGAATGGGATGATGAAGGCGTAGGAGCTTTTGTAAAATTGAGAAATGCTTTGTGTGCAGCGCCTGCCTTAGGCATGCCTGATTATAAGAAAGAATTTGCATTATTCTGTCACGAGAGAGAAAATTGTGCACTTTCAGTCCTAACTCAGAGACATGGTCTAGACAGACGTCCTATAGCATATTTTTCTGCTACATTGGACCCAGTAGCAGCTGCGTTGCCAGGCTGCTTGAAAGCAGTGGCAGCTACCTGTTTGAGTATTGAACAAAGTGAGTCAATTGTAATGGGACACCCTGTAAAAGTGTTTGTTCCACATGCGGTTGTGATTCTGTTGACAAGAACCCGAACTCAGCATCTTACTTCTAGTCGGCTGACTAAATATGAAAGAATAATACTAGGTGCTGAAAATGTGACCATGGTAAGGTGCACAATAGTAAATCCAGCTACCTTACTACCAGACCCATATCATGAGGAAATTAAAGATGACGAAGAAGAAGAACATGATTGCGTACAAATCACAGAGTTGTGCACAAAACCACGTCCTGACATTCAGGAAGTGCCCCTTAGGAAACCAGACAGAGAGCTGTTTGTTGATGGTTCATGCCAAAGGCATGAAGATGGTAAACTAACTGCAGCATATGCAGTATGTGAATTAACTGGAATAGTCGAAGCATCCTATTTACCAGGAGTAAAATCTGCACAAGTAGCCAAATTAATTGCTTTGATAAAAGCTTGCAAAATTGGGAGGAATCAAAAAGTAACTATATTTACAGATAGCCAATATGGTTATGGGGTTGTGCATGATTTTGGCCAACTATGGATGCAGAGGGATTTCATGACTTCTTCAGGATCCCCCATAAAAAATGGACAGTTTGAAAGGGAATTGCTCGAAGCAATACAATCACCAAAAGAATTGGCTGTGGTGAAATGTGCAGCACACCAGTCAGGAGATGACTGGGTGGTAGTCGGCAACAGATATGCAGACCTTGTGGCTCAACATTGCGCCAAAAACAGAATGGCGGTGAATAAAAGGGTGGAAAGAATGGGAATCAGCTGCCAACTTTTGTTGTATGCACCCCCGGAAACATGGAATGATGTGAAACGATTGCAAGATGATGCTGATGAGAATGAGAAGAATATATGGATTAAAGTGGGATGTTCTCAAAGGGAGGATGACGAAGTATGGATCTGTGCGGATGGCAGACCAGTCATGCCCGACTGTCTGCTCTCACAAATGGCCAGGATGTATCATGGAGACACATATATAGGGAGAGATGCAATGATTAGGCTCTTCAGACAAAATTGGTACAATCCCAAATTCAGGGCTGTAGCAGAGAGTCTTTGCCAGAGATGTTTGACTTGCCAAATGCATAATCCAGGAAGGAAGACAATAATCGGGTTTGGAAAGATTGGAAAGGCAGAGGGTCCATTCATAAGACTTCAGTTTGATTTTATCCAGTTAC
The DNA here is from genome assembly GCA_963921515.1 of Calotriton arnoldi. Lineage (NCBI taxonomy): Eukaryota > Metazoa > Chordata > Amphibia > Caudata > Salamandridae > Calotriton > Calotriton arnoldi. The sequence goes on along the minus strand of CAWUFW010006731.1, from coordinate 664,975 downwards.
CACCATGCAGAGGGCTGAAATATGTACTTGTCATAGTATGTTTGTTTTCAAAATGGGTGGAGGCTTACCCTACCAGGAGGAATGACAGTATTACAGTCGCAAAGCTGTTGCTACGAGAACTTATTCCTAGATTTGGTTTTCCAGTAACTTTGGAATCGGATAGAGGAAAACACTTTAACAGTGAAGTGATTAAAATAATCTGTGAAGCATTCCAAATTGAGCAAAAATTGCACTGTGTATATCGTCCCGAGGCTTCTGGAGTGGTTGAGCAATTGAATTGCACAATAAAATCCAGACTGGAAAAAATGTGTGCATCAACATCATTAAGTTGGCCAGATGCATTGCCACTTGTCCTAATGGGACTCAGAAGCATTCCTGATAGAAATACCGGATTGAGTCCCCACGAGATAATGATGGGAAGAGCAATGAGACAAGCACATGTTCCCATAAATAAACTGGTGAATATATCTGATGATATGGTTCTGGATTATTGCAAAGGATTGGCTGACCTAGTGTGTTCTGTCTCTCACCAGGTTGGAGAAGACGCAGTTTCCAGGCAGCCTGAACAAGAACATGATCTGAATCCTGGTGACTGGGTGGTAGTGAAGAATCACACCAGAGAAACGTGTCTATCACCTAGGTGGAGCGAACCTTGTCAGATCATATTGGTTACAAACACAGCTGTGAAGTGTGCAGGATTTCCTAATTGGATTCATGTAAGCCACACTAAAAGAGTACCAGACCCTGAAGAAGAAAATCCTCAGACAGTAACGATCACTGAGGAAGCTGAAGGTTGCCCAGCTGAAGAATCTCAGGAGCAAGATTCGAGGGAAGCTGACGAAGAACAACCGAGCACGAGTCAGGACTGGATACCAGTGGTGGAAATTCCTGAAGTTTACTACAGAACGAGAAGTCAAGCAAATTTAGAAGAAATTACAGAAGAACAGATAGGTGAAGAAGAAGCAGCTCAGGAAAGAGAAGAAGAAACAATAAGAGAACCTGAGCAGGACCAGATAGGGAGAGAAAACTGGGCTCAAAATAGTGAAGAAAGAAGAAATTTTGAACAGGGACAGACAGGTCTAGAAGAATGCGGTCAGGCTGCAGAAGTACAAAGTGCAATAAGCCCTGATCAGGACCAGTTAGATCAAGGAAAACACATTCAATCAGAAGATCTCGAAATTCTTGAACCTGAAGACAAAAATCCTGAACAAAGTCAGCTATCAGAAACTGACAGTGGAGCTGCTGAAAAGAAACCGATCAGACCTGAAAAAAGAACAGATAAAAGAAACTGTAATTGTCGAGAACAAGATTGTAACACAACTTGAAAATAAAAGGATTTCTGAAGAAGAAAGCAAAGAGACAGTGCAATCACAGAAAACAAGAAAAGGTGATCATTGGCCTAGTGTCATTAAAAGAGTGAAATACCACGTAAGAACCAGAAGTGAAGATCCAGAACAAGTAAACGAAGTAACAAGCCAAACAGGACAGGAAAACGAAACTGAGAAACGGAGAAGCAAAAGACTGAAACTTATTAACAATAAGTTTAAAGGTCCTGACTGGACTTACATCATTCTTGAAGACTACGAGAGTTCAGAATCAAGTGAAAGTGGTGACGAAGGAACAAGTGCGGAACCGGTCTATGAAACAGAAACCAGACCACCTTGATAACGTGAAGAAGTTGCACAAAGAAAATGAAAGAAAAATAGATAAGAAGAGCAATCTTCTTTGTCAAAATGTCCGATGATAGAGTTTCTGGGAGACCAAAACGAAAATGTTGTAGGAGATGCTGTGCTATATGCATATGCAGTCTAGTAGTAGTACTTGTAGCATGGTTAGTACTGATCGTAGCAATTCCGTATCTGATGATAATGGATAAAAAGATTAACAATGAAATGAAGGGAAGGTTAGATAACTTGAAAGGTAGTAGAGTAGAGTTAACGGTAGAAGATGATTCAGAATTTCATCATGAAGTAACAGATAATGATACTAGTTTAAATGTTTTCACAAAGTTACTGTTTCAATATGTAGATACCATGGAAGTTAGCAACTGTTATGTTTGTATGAAGTTACCAGAATCAGTAGCAGAAGGATTAACGTATCATCAATTGCCATTAACCTATGGCATATCATGTAGCGTATTGACAAGTCTATTTTATAGAACAGGGAGAATTCAGTATTATTATTCAAACATAGATGTGATATTTTCTGAGGTTCCGATTCGCAAGAGTATGAACTCAGTGCATAGTAGTCAAGATGCACAGTTTATGGGAGAGTTTTTCTTAACAATGAAATCAATAGACATAACACATGCACATAGAAACAATTTACCATGTTCTTTACATGAAGAAGAAAAGATATTTTTGAATTTAGTAGAAGATAGAAGACAAGATTTTCAAAAGAAAGCTTCTGAGCATAAGGCTCATTTGCCACCTTGGGCTGAGAAAGAGGGTAGTTACACACCTGGCAAGGCACAAGCTGCTATGGCTCTGGATTTTGTAAAAACAGGGAAAATTTGTCTACATAGATTAAGGACTGACTATAACAATGTTTTCATTGGTACCAGTGAATGTGAACACAATTTCTTAATTCTTGGAGGTTGGGGACTCAAAGGAGGAACAGATTCAGTTTTTCTTGGAATCTATTATGTGTGTGGGAATAAGGCTTACTTTAGGCTTCCTGCACGGTGGTATGGAAGTTGTTATTTTGGAATAGTATTTCCAAAGATATACCATGTAAAAAGAAACACTGGGAGCAATGAAAACAGTGGATTAACATGTAATAAATGAGCTAGGGGCATATTATCAAGGGCTCGATCGCCGCTTTTTCCCGCTAAAGCGGCGATAATTCAAACGCCCTATTAGCAAGCTGTCGCTAACTGCTGTTAGCGACAGCTTTTAGGCGATAGCGACCGGGTTGGGTGCCGCTTTGCATGCCAGCGATATTTATCGCTAATGGCATGCAAAGTAGGCGTTCCCAACAAACAGCGACTGGAAACAGTCGCTAAGGTCGCTATCGCCTATTAGCAAGGCAGGGAGGTGATTAACGAACCAGCGCTAAACACGTTTAGCGCTGGTTTGTGAACGCCTGGTCTCACCCTGACTTAGCCATGTAATCCAATGGGAGGTGGATTACATGGCTAAATCCCCTCGCCCTATCGCTAGCTAACACTGGTCACAGTGTGAATATCGCTTGTTTTCAAGCGATATTCACACTGTTCTCAGGGTTTCTATCGCTTTGGAGATAAGCGTTGCTGATAGCACGCTATCTCCGCGATAGAAACCTGCGATAGCCAGCGATAATTATCCTAGCGCTAACTGCGCTTAGCGATAATTATCGCAGGTTATTGCTAATAGGCCCCCTAGTTTTTCTGAAATTGTAGGTGATATATTTGGTGCATTAATACCTTCAGTGGGAGTAATTCTGAACTCAAGAAGAATATGTAAATTATCTACAGTGGTTGATCGTTTATCAACAGATACTGCTGGAGGCTTTCTAATGATTAATGCAGAGATGGTTGCGATTAGATCTATGGTTATGCAAAATCGACTTGCTCTTGACATTATTTTGGCAAAAGAGGGCGGAGTCTGTAAATTATTGAAGACGAAACATTGTTGCACTTACATACCTGATAAAAGTGCAGAAATTGGAACATATATACAGAATATTACAAAACTTGAGAAGGAACTGAAACCACTGGAAGTTGATAGTGTATGGGAAAGATTGACAAATAGTATAGCGTCAATTGGTTCCTGGTTTTCTAATATAGGGAAAGGACTTATAGGTAAAGTACTAGTACCCTTAGTGGGAATAGCAATAATAGCATTGACAGTAGTAATATGGTGTAAATGTTGTAGAAAAGATGATTCGTATAATGTGACAGGAAAGGGAAAGAAAAGAAAATTCGATGAAATTGAACTTGAAGATTTGAGAAGTGAATTATACAAGAAACTGAAAGGGGATGTGAAAAATAGAAAAAGTAAAAATGAAAATGAAATTGTTGTATGCTAAAAGTTGGCATCTGGTTGTGGGTAGTATTTGATGGCTCAGAAACGCCATCAGAGAGGGGATTGATGGAGCAAGGACTCACAAATGAGACTTGCTCGGAGGCAATCTCCTCATAGTATTAATGTATTAAACTTGTATTGTTATACTAACTTTACATACACAACATAAATAGTTATGAAGCTTGCCTATGTGTTCTAACTAACATATAACGCTTGTTTGTTCTAAAATGGCCGCTAAAACGCGGGAAACTCTTCTGCGCATGTCTCAACCATATCACATGGTGTGACGTCTTACTTTGCTTGGTGGGAAAATTCTGCTTCTGCGCAGTGTGTTCTAAAATGGCTGCTTAATGTTTTCACATGCTACAGCTTGCTCTCGTGTTATAATTAAATTGTCGTTTTCTTAACGCTACTAATGCGGGATAGAATTTATAAATAAATGGGAATAGAGTAGAGAGAGTGGGTATACAGTGAAACATTTTATTTGTGATTTTAATATTTTCTTCTTGTACTTTTATTAGTTCGTAAACTTGGGCCTGGGGTTGATGAACTGAAACTCGAGAGACAATGATTCTGCGCATGCGTCTTGCATGTCTGCCAAGAGAGAAGGATGAAGTCAACCTGGACGTCGTCCAAGGCCATGACCTGATGGCCGAAATTGCTGTACCCATGTCTTTCCTGTTGAAAATGAAACATTGTACATGGAGAATGTATAATTTTGTCGTGAGACGGGTGGGAAATAAAGCCAATGTATTAAATTTGATGGGCGGTATTTAAAAACAATGGTCTTCAGAAATCGAACTAAATTCATATGGTGTGAGGATCAACCCCTGTCCCTGTCCAATCAGAAGTAGTGGTCCCATATATTTGCAACTTTAATGGGAGGTACATGGGCGTAGAAGGGTATAATAGATATAGAATTAGCTAATTAGTTAGAGCTTACTCTCAGAACACACAGAAGAGCTCCAGACCGCCAAGCTGATCGATTGCAGACTGAATCCCTGTCCAGAAGAGGTCCTGAGGAGGGGAGGCGGAGTCCATTTGAAGGGAGACACGGGAGAATCGAGGAGAAGCGGAGTATCAGAGAGGGAACGACGCAGGCGTCGTAGGTAGAGAGGTCACCGGTCCTGTCCTGATCCTGGAGGAGGTCTTGCTCTTCATCCTTCCTGGGTCCCATATTTTCCAACTCCTTGGCCAAGGGGTTTGGTTCTCGCACTTTAGGTAAATATATGCAACCTTTAGTTGCGCTGCTGTCTCTATTTTTCTCCTTTCTGAGGGACCATCATTAAACAATAATTGACTTCTTGTGCTTTATCCTTGATATGCGATTAAGTATCATGCAGCTCTGTATTTTACTCTGCTAAATCTTTAGATAAACATTTTAAAAACTTCCTGACTCAGTGATTATTTCAGGATTTATGAACCGTAATGAATGTCACTCATTTTAAACTTCCTAATTAACAGAGGATCCATTGGTAAGTCATTACTCTTCAATCAGAAGGTAATTGGTAGCAGGGATTTTGATAAAGAGTAACAACTGACACCCCAGCGTGAAACACTAGCATAGTATGAATGTATGGGCCCAAGTGAGTATCTGATGTATGAATGCTCGTTGCTAGTATCGCGCTGGATCACTGTGACGGATATTCTGTCAATCTGCTCTGACCTTGTCTTCTTCAATACCTGCCTGCAAAAGATGGACGGCAGGCTGACAGCAAGTGGAGCAGAATATTGCAGCCTCCATTGATTGGGAACAGGGTTATTGGTTTCTCCAACCCAAGGTGACTGTCATGGAAGACAGACACCCCAGGGATAATCTCCGCATCACAGGGGTGCTGGAGTGGATGGAGGAGACCGATATGTTGGCATTCTTGTCCCTTTTCATTCCTGAACTTACCAAGCTTGCTTTTACTCTGCCTCTGGGGTTCCAAAGGGTCCATAGACTTTGATCTCAATGGCCCAAGAGCACTGAAAGACCCCACCAGATAATAGTCTGTTTCCAGCGACACCAAAAAGTGTGGCAAATTATCCAAGAAGCCAAAAGACATGGCCTGTTCACACACGAGGATCTGAAGATCACAATCACGCGAGACTTTTCACGAGATACTCTCCAAAGCAGAAACATATTTTTATCACTCCGCCTCCTGCTTAGGAAATTGGACATTAGGTATGGATTGCTGGACCCTGATGTCATGCTTGTCACCCGACACAACAAAACAAATGAATTCGATGTCCTGGGACTGCTGGAAGGGTGACTCAAACCCTTGGAAGGAAGGGAGATGGACATTGCCCCACCCAGGGACTCGTTGATGACTCCACACTCCCAATTGAGGGAAGACCATGGTTTCTTGCAGCTGCATGAGAGCAAATGCCTGGAGGAGGTCACCCAACAGTGGGCAACTGGCACGAAGAAGAAACAGATGGGGTCCTCCAGGGTCATCGTGATAAATCTCACTACCCATTGAAGCCCTCTCATGGGCTAGAACATTGACTGTTACTGGTAGTCGAGGCTACTACAGCGCTGACCACCTCATTTGATATCCTTTGTTGAATAAGTATGCAAGTTTTGTTTATTTCACCTATTTCTGACCCCCTCAGTTCAGGGACTATGCCTTTAAAACCATGGTCTCCCTGGCAATATCTCAATATTCCGTGTGACACTGGGGGGCTACCATTGAATGACTGGATCACATATGCTTTTTCCTGACACATGTAAGGGCTGAGTGAGACTGCCACTGTAGGATACTGGGAGGTTCTCGAGTAGTCATACTTCTTCACATTATCACGCTCCCAGACATCCCACAGCCTTCCCCCTTCTCTTGAGGGACATCATTACCACTTTTTGAAATGAACATCCTGCTCTGCGATCCACCTATTGCATGCGCAGCTGTGGCATAGGTTTGCGGCAGACCTTTACTGAACAGTTCCCCATAGCACAGCGTTTGGGAATCTCGTCTGAAACCTTTTGGTTCCCCATGTTGTCGGTTTCTTAGATTGCACATTTCCACACTAACTTGTCCTTCATAATTACCTCCCTTTACTCTTTGAGGGTAGATAATCGCTATATGCAAGGCCTTAAAATCCTTTCTCTCGAAGTGAATAGAGTGATCCATTTTGTTAAAAGGAAGAACATACTGACATACCTACACTGACTGTGCTGTGATGTGGCACTGATTCAAGAAACGCACCTATCAGATGCCGAAAGTCAAAAGCGACGACGAGACTGGGTCGGGGTGGAATACTATGGGGCACATGCATCAAAGGTTTTTGCGAGCGCAAACGGTGCAATTCGCAAAAATCGGCCGTTTGCGCCCGCAAAAGGCCTTTTGCGATGCTTTAAAGTGTTAGGCACTCGCAATTTAAGAAATCGCAATTTATTGCGATTTCTTAAATTGCGATTGCATTTAAGGAATCGCAATTTGCGATTCCCTAAATGCAATGCAACAAAAAAAAAAATTGCGAATTTGCTATTAAGAAATCAAATTACCATCAACTTTAAGTTGATGGTAATTTCATGAACTTTGAAAAATGCACAAAAGTGCATTTTTCAAAGTTACATGTTACACACACACATGCCCTTGGGGCATGTGTGTGCGCAAAATGGGTGTACATAACAATTTCAGGGGTGCAACAGGGTGTCCTTTTGGCACCCTTGCACTTATGAAATTGCATGCGCAATTTGCGAGTACCAATGGAATACTCCCAAATTGCGCATGCAATTCCCATTCATTCCTATGGGCCTGGAATCAATTCCTTAATTGCGACTCGCAATTTGCGAGTCGCAATTAAGGAATTTTAAGGAATCGCATTTTTTGGGGGAAATCCTTCATGCATTGCAGTTTGCGATTTCTAAATAGCGAATCGGTACAATTTGCTATTTAGAAATCGCAAAATGCGGGCTTGATGCATGTGCCCCTTAGCCTCTAAGCAACCCACCCCTGACTCAGAGTTGCCAACCCCCACCAGATCTTATCGTAAGTTGGGGTGTCTTTTCTTATCCAGAAGGGCCTGCCGGTCAAATTATTTAAGCCTTGGACTGACCAGGCCGGGCAGTCTGTCCTGGTAAAATTGTACCTGCAGAAACACACACTCTTAGATACAGATGTAGGAAGATGGTATTTAGCATTTCCTAAATACCGATTCCATAGGAATCGATATGTAGAAAATGCAAAATGATATGTACTAATTTAGCGATTTCCTAATACCGATTTCTACAAAGTAGGAATCGCTGTTAGGGAATCGCAAATAAGAAAAGACATTGCATTGCCACCTATGGGTAAAATAGGAAATGGTTTCCATTTCTTAAGTTGTAATTTCATAATAGGAAATCGCAGTTTAGGAAATCCAAACCCAAGGGTGCCTCTGGCCTTAAGGCCCTCCTGGAGGCACCCAGAAATGCGTCGTGCAGATGTAAGTGCACATATGCCCTAAGGGCATATGTGCACTTCATGTCACATTAAAAATGCATTTTTAAATTAATTTTTACATTTTACACATGGTTACTATTGACGTCAAGTCAATGGTAATAACATTTCCTAAATGCTCAATTCGCATTTAGGAAATGCTATTTACACGTGTTTTAGGAATCGCAAATAGGGAAGCCCGATTTGCGATTCCTAAATCTCCAGGGGCGGCTCCTCTATTAGGGCGGCAGAGCGTCGCCCACTGCTCTCGCAGTGCGAGAAGCAGAAACACAAAATGGTATTTTAAATACCATTTTATGTTTCTGCTTCTCGCACTGCGAGAAAGCAGAAGGGTATGCCTGGTTGGGGGCGGGTCAGCGAGGAGTAGCTTGCCCAATGCTGTGGGCCCTGACTGTTTGGTCGGCCCTCTGGGGCCGACCAAACCAGTCATGCGCACTCTGCCTTTTCTCTATGTAGGCTGCTTGCAGCCTACATAGAGAAAATGGTCTCCCCTTGGCGCCCGACTGGGCGCCGTCCCCACCAATCACAACGCTGCCATTGCAACATTGTGATTGGCTTAGGGGAGGGAGGCTGCCTGTGGCTGCTTCCTGTTCAGGAGAACAGCTGGATAACGTGGGACCCGGCCAAGAGCTGAGGCGGCGCGGGACTCGGGAAGGTACGTTTTTTTACATTTTAATTAAACCCCCCGCTTCCCACCCTCCCCCGCAAACCCGTGTGACCCCCTGAGTGACCCCCCACCCGCGAGTCATGCCGGCCGCGACTGTAAATCATGACGCAATTTGCGATTTCTACCGGGTAGAAATTGCAAATTGCGACCACGAACAGACCTTTGTACATCTGAAAAGGCCATTTAGCTTTTTCCAACGGGCCGAAATAGCGATTTGGCCCATTAAGAAATGCTAAATGGCTTTGTACATCGGGTACTTAGTTAGCTCAATTTATGGCCCTGTCACGCATAAGAATGACATGTTTCGTGACCTATCTTGCATACTCCTACACACCAGACAATAGCCTGCTCAATGATCTTTTGACTGACTTTTCTCTCCATGATCCCTAGTACTTTTGGCATCCTACAGACAGGGAATGCTCCTTCACATCACTTCACCATGGGACAAGCTCACACATAGACTATTTCCTGACCTCAGCATCTTTGTTAGGCGGGGTCCTTGACAATGCCATTTTTTCCGAATGGGGTATCCAACCACAGCACAATTTCACTTTCCATTGACCTGGGGCTCATCAGACTTTCTTTGAGTCAATGGCGGTTACACATGTCCGTGGTCAAAGAACTCGCCAAACCCAGCACAGAGACAGCATACATTCCCCCTTGTCAAGACCTCTGTGACAACCTCACCACCTTCTTCCACCGCAAGATCAAGGAGATCTATGACAGCTTCCCAATCCAAGACTCACCCACCCCACCCGCAACAACAGCACCCAATGGCTCCAGACCCCAGCAGACCTTGCGCAACTAGACCACCCTCACCTCTGACAACACCCTCGGGATCATGAAGAGCATCCACTCCAGAGGCCACTCGGATCCCTGCCCTCACCACATCTTCAACAGAACTGGCATCTCCATCGCACCCAAACTCTGCTGCACCACCATCTGCTCCATCAAGCCCGCCGCCTTCCCGAAAGACTGGAAGCATGCTGAGATCAAACCCCTGCTGAAGAAGCCCTCTGCTGACCCAACAGGCTTCAAGAACTACAAACCCATCTCTCTGATCCCCTTCCCGGCCAAAGTCATTGAGAAAGCCATCAATGTCCAACTCTCTGTGTTCATTGAAATTAACCACATCCTGGACTTCTCCCAATCAGGCTTCAGAAGCAACCACAGCACTGAGACCGCTCCCTTCTCTGCTACAGACGACATCCGCACCCTCCTCGACCAAGGGGAACTGATGACATCCTCCTGCACCTTCAGTTGCCTTCAACACCGTCTTGCACCACACCCTCTGCGCAAGTCTCCACTATGCTGGTATCCATGACAAAGCCCTAGAATGGATTCGCTCCTTCCTCATTGGCTGAACACAGAGAGTCAGACTTCCAATGTTCAACTCAGAATCCACAGAAATCAGCTGTGGAGTGCCTCAGGGATTCTCCCTGAGCCCCAACCTCTTCAACATCTACATGGCCCCACTTGCAGCCATCGTCAGAAGCCACGGGCTCAACATCATCTCATATGCCAACGACACCCAGCTGATTCTCTCCCTCACAGACGAACCCACAGCCACCAAGAACAACTTCAACAATGGGATGAAGGCAGTCGCCACCTGGATGAAGGACAGCTGCCTCAAGCTTAACGCAGATATGACCGAAGTCCTCATCCTGGGCTCCACCCCCTCTGTCTGGGACGACTCCTGGTGGCCGGCAGTGCACAGAACACCCCAAAACCTACGGACCATGCCCAAAACCTCAGCATCATCCTCGACTCCTCGCTCTCAATGAACCGCTAAATCAACGCTGTTTCATCCTCCTGCTTCCACACGCTTCACCTGCTTCGTACGATCTTCAAGTGGATCCCCACCGAGTCCAGGAAAACGGTCACCCATGTGCTCATCAGCAGCAGACTCGACTATGGTAACACACTGTACACGGCACCACCCAGAAACTCCTAAAGAAACTGCAGAACATCCAGAACACCTCCGCCAGACTCAGCCTGAACATCCCACACCACAGCCACATCACCAGCCACCTGAAAGACCTTCACTGGCTACCTATCAACAAAAGAATTATGTTCAAGCTCCTCACACACGCCTACAAACCCCTCCACAATGCCGGACCTGCATACCTCAACCACCGTCTCTCCTTCTACCCTCCCACCAGACATCTCAGCTCTGCCCTACTGGCCCTGGTCACCATTGCACAGAACTGCAAGACCATGGCTGGAGGAAGATCCTTCTCCTACCTTGTTGCAAAGACCTGGAACTCCCTGCCTCTGCACCTCAGGCAATAAAAATTGCTGCCTGCAATTCAGGAAGGACCTCATACTTGGCTCTTCGACTGAACCGCAGATTTACCCCCCGACTCAGCGCCTTGAGACCCTTAGGGGTGAGTAATCACGCTTTATAAGAAACTTGATTGATTGATGTCCCACTACTGGAAGCCCTCCAACAAACAAAATTCACTGCTATGCTACAAACTTACCTAGAGGACAATGAACACACATTAGATTTGTCACAAATGGATTGGGTGGCAGGGAAAGCCTATGTGTGAGGAGAAATTGTGAGAAACTTGGCTATTCACTCCAGGGAAACGACGGAATGGTTAGCACAACTAGAATCCCATGTTCAGGCACTACTTTTGAGGTTTATCGCTACACACAACTTGTCCACACTACACAAACTCATACATGCAAAACAAGACCTGGACCAGCTTTTCTCCTCTCAGGCTGAGAAAGCCCCCTTTTGCCTTTGGCAAAAATATAATGAGACGGGTGAAAAAGCTGAGAGACTCCTGGCTTTTCAACTCCAAAGACAAAAAACTATTAATTCTGTCCTCGTACTCCAGACTAATGCAGGACACTTAGCAGGCCATCCTTTGGACATGGTTGACATTTTTAGCGACTACTACAAATAGTTACACACCGCCAAATGCGCAGACTCTAGACTTGCCTTTCTCTCTCATCTTCCCACACTGTGACTGATGACCAATCAACAACTGGGCCTAGACCAAGACATGACAGAAGACAAAATACAACAGGTCATCACTGACCTCCAATACAGTAAAGCACTGGGGCTCGATGGCTAATCAGCAGAATACTATTGACCCAATAAATATCTGCTGGTGCACCTTCTATGCAAACTGTTTAGGGAGATTCACCAAGGCGTACCGCCCCACAGTGACAGGGGCCAAAATCACATTGCTACTAAAGCCCGGATAAGACCACCTAGACTGTGCCACTTACTGGCCTATATCCCTCATAAACACAGATGTGAAAACACTGGCAAAGCTCCTGGCAAGCCGCATCAAGAGTTTTCTCCCTACCTTGAACCACAAGGACCAACTCGGTTTCATACCTCACTGATCCTCAACATCTTCCCTTAGAACATTCGTTCAGACTCTCTGGCTTGTGAAAGATGACATTAACAAAAAAGTAGCTCTCTCCCTAGACACAAAGAAAGCATTTGACAGAGTAGAACGGTTTTACCTATTCACATACTGCATCAATTTAGAATTGATGATTACTATTAACAATGCTTCGGTGATTATGCATCCACACCACAGCGGTGGTGGGTTGCAACAGAGTCACCTCTATGGAGTTTGATAAAGGCCGGAGGACGGGAAAGGGATGCCAACTCTCCCCTTTATTATTTTTTCTGCCACTGTAGCCCCTGCCAAGTGCTGTATGCTTGAACACTAGTGTAGAGGGCATCATTGTGGTGGCAGAGGTCGTTAAAACATTCCTTTACACAGTCAATATCCTAGTTACCCTTTACAACCCGCAAGAATCGATTCCCAACTCATGACCACAATTGTGGACACCTCGCCCTTCTTGGAATACAAAATTAATTGGGGGAAGAGTGAGGCCTTGACTTTAGCACATTCCAGCACACCAGCGGCTGTCCAGGATTATCCTTTCATTTCGAAACACCATGATTTGAAGTGCATGGGTGTATACCTAAACACAGGACTTACCAAGATGACAACATGAATCCACTAATTGCCTAGTTCCAGACTGGCCAGCAATAGTGGTCGGCTCTAGACCTCTCCTTATTGGTACAGTACAAGTGTACAAGATGAATGTCATGCCTCGCATTAATTACCACTTTGTGATCCTGCCTTTAAGGCTACAGTTGACCAGGTTTAAAGAAGATATGATTATGATGAAATGGTTCATGCGGGCGGGACACAAGTCACGACTTAAAATTGTTAAGATGCATGCGGCTAGTGAAAGCGGGGGCTGCGACACCCACATTTGGAACATTACTGGCTTGTTCACCAACTAGACCCTCTGTGTTACAATGCACAGCACCTGTGAAACTCCCAAATGGGCCTCCTTGGAGAGCACACTGTGGGCAGATGAAAACTCCGTCTGCCCATTGTGCACAGGTCATAAACATCTGCAATTAACCCACAATCCAATTGTGCAGACCACTGTTTATGCTTGAAAACAAGTTCATTTGATTCTCTGAGAGGACTCGGCTATCCATAAAGGGTCACCCCTGTAGGGAATTCATAAGATTCACATAGGTGACCATTAACCGGCTTGGAAACATTTCTTGATAAAAAACATTCACACGATCGACCAGATAACACACCATGACAGGGTGAAAACCTTTGATGCGTCTGGAAAAAATGCCTACTCCAGGGAGTTTCTTCTGGGAATTCCAGAGACTGCAGCACTGCATTCGCACAACATGCCATCTGTTAACAGGAACCCTTACTGACTCCTCCATTTTGTCTTACCTCTCTATCTTACCTTTCTAGATGGCGTACGTTTCAAGGAATGGTATTGAGACTCTACAAGTCACTCACCGGAAAGGTATTTTTCAACTCTACATCAACTTGTCCCAAGGATTGGTGGTCCAACTGGCTCCAGCTTGACTGCCCTGATGAGGACTGGGCTGGTCTAATGTCCACTCATGAAAATACGCTGCATGAAGCAAGACTAAATCTTAGCTCCTTTAAGATCCTTCACAGGTGGCACAGGATCCTGAAAAGATTATATGATCTGGGACTACTGCCAGGTGCAACTTATTGGAGAAGCGCTTAGTCAGGGAGTGACATTGTGCACATTGTTTGTGCCCGACCATAATGCACTACTGGGGGAAGGTCTGACAATACATGACAAATATGCTGGAACCCCTTGGCCCACTCACGAGCTGAGCAGCGCTTCCACACGGCACTGCAGACTATCTAGAGGTCACTCAACTGATGACTAAATGATTTGCTACTTCTCTTGCTGCTGCAAAACTGTGCATACTCTGACTGCAGGAAATCTCCACAAAACCACTTATGAACAAGTGGTTTACAGTCTAAACGATCAGCAGGACAAATTCAATTGTAGCTGGTGTAGGGTCATGACGGCGCATCCCCCCCCTCAGGAGATAGGAGGGAAGGTTGCCATTGATTAGGTTTTGACACCAACCTATGCGCGATAAGAGTATTCTGTCTGATGCACTGGCACCTCCAGGGAATTTTTTCCACTTCTTCTACTCTGATTTTTGCACCTCACTTGCTGAGCCTCGAAAAAGGACATTTATAAGTCTATTTCTGGGGACATGATGGAACGGGGACTGCTGTCATTTTCGATTTGTATGTCCATCGCATTGCTTTTTCGGTGTACTTTGGAGATTCTACCATAGCTAAAGGCTAGAATTGTTATATGAGAGGTATGCTTTTGTTGTGTGCATGTTTGTGATTTTGAACGGTGCACCCACGTTACATGCTGCCTGGTAGATGCGCTCAAATCCTGATGAGTGATTGTAGACAATGATACTAGTACAACCTGCATAGCCACTGGTTCCTGGCGTTTGGTTGTGTCTGTAACCTGTGGGAAACTCAATATAGGATGGTTAAATACAAAAACCTTTTACAAAGCTCTTAAAGGGTCCCAGTCACCTGCACTCTTTTGACTTACAATATGATTTTGAGTGTTTCTTGTTTACTGTGGAATGGCTTTTGTTTTTTAATAAGTATATCTTGTTCCTTCCTTCCTATGATTGTCTTCATTTTTATGGCATTTAACTTATGATATGTTGTACTTTTTATAGCAATTGCTCTGTCATTGTAAGAAATTGGGTCATTAGTTGTGCAGGATGTGAGGCCTGCATATGTAATAGGTCCACAATTTCTCCTTACTGGGAACCGAGCATCCCATTGTCACACTTGATTCTCTCAGGATAGCGAAGCAGAGCAGTCCAAGGCCTACTCATGGGAGACAGTGTGGACTAGTAATCACCATTCACTAGCACGCAATAGTAACGGGAAACAGCGTTTACAACGCTGTTTCCACAACGCATGGCCTTACAACGCGGTCGTTACAACGACCGCGTTGTTACCACGCATGCCATTACATCACAAGTCTTAACAATGACTTGCTGTAGGTGGCGTGCAACACCAGGGAATGTGTTGGATTTTAAATCCAACACCTTCTCTGCTGTTGCACAAACTGGAGTAGGAATAGTAATTAATACTATTCCTAAGTCCAGCGCGTTCCCTACAGCAAGTCGTTGTTACGACTTGCGATGTAATGGCATGCATGGTAACAACGCGGTCGTTGTAACGACTGTGTTGTAAAGTCATGCATGGTGAATGTATGCGCATTAACGTCATACATTCAATAATAACACTCAATAAATTATAGTCCCGTAAGTGTTTTTTCTTTAGAAAAGGAAAAGTACATTTATTACACACAAACACTACTAAATACTGTACATCAATTTACAGAAATATACATCAGGCAGATTAAAGTACCTTGGTGACACTATGAAATCACAGTTGACCATTAAAGGGCATGACCCCCAAAATCACAGTACCCCCCCACCTACACCAGATAGAACATTGCCATGTAAGGAGGTAACACTGCAAATAAAACAGGCCTATTGGCTTTGTCAAGGGATCACTACATCAATATATAAGACAAGTCTATAGGGTTTGTCAAGGGGCACCACATTAAAAATACTAAAATACATGTAGAAAAAACACAATAATTTCACTGTAATCAATAACCTTGTTAAAAGAAATCATTAATGTCAATAAAGAATTTCAACATAGATCAGAAATCACTGCCAACACTATAATATCTATAAAGCATTTGAAATGAACATAATAACCCTCTGTGTATTTTTTATACACCTTCCATCTATATAAAATGCAGCCATAGAACCAACTCAAAGAGAGCATTCTACTGCCAGGTGAAGAGAAAAACCTCTAGCTTTGGAAATGAGGAAAATCCTTGGGAGTCATAATTTCCTTAAACCGCAAACAAAGGGTCACTTTTCAGAATGACTTCTGGGGGGCTGCTATAGCTCCTACAGCCTACTCAAAAGTCCTTAAGTTTGGTGGCGGTACCCCTGTCTTCCTGGAGTCACTACAAGCAGCAAAACCGAGGTCCTTCATTAATGAACAAGGGCCAGATGTATCAAAGGGTTTTACCCATTCTGTGTCTATGGGGAAATGTGTTCGTACATACAGCCCCATAACATAACAGTCGACGCTTCTACCCCAAAGAAATGATTTAGCAGTGTCTTCTTCAGGACAAATGCAGCAACCTGGAAAGAGATAGGAATTGTCAAGGTTAAGTAAGGAAAGTGTGACTCAAAAAAGAAATCTCCCAAAAATACATAGAATGCAACTTCTCACTTGTTCAAGCATAAAGCTATGACTATTAAATGAGACCATTAATGACAAAACAGGGTTGCCTGTACAAAGAGAATATCCTATAATATAATCATGGATCAAAACCAATTGTCACCTACAAAATCAAGAAATAACCCCTGTGTCTAAATCAGATGTGAGTCCTTCCTATCTGTCAGGCTTTTTCAATCACATGCTTCACGTGCATCTATATGTGTATCTATGTCTTACCTCTAAGATGCTTGCAGGAAGCGATGGTGCTCCTCCTCTTCTCTCCTTGCCTGGGGCCAGGAGATAAGTCCCGGGCCACCCTTTGCATGAAACGGCCTAGGGGTTGGGGTCCTCCGGCCTCAAAGACCTCTGGGGAGGGGGGCTCAAAACACCCCCCCTCCCAGGCACATTAATTATAAATAAAGCTTTGTTTCGACCTCTGGGCAGTGACCCACCCCAGGGGGTAGAATCCAGGCAACCGGCAGTGCCTCTTGGTCTCCATCGCTTGCAAGGAGGGGTCAAAGATCAAATTCTTTAACAGTGGATATCTCGGGCCCCAGTGTGCCCTTATTGATTATCTTGGGCTCATTTTACTCCTGGTGATGGTGTCTAGCCACCGGGAGTAGTTTCTGCAGGCCTCATGGCATAAAAACAACATACTTTGCAGGGAGCTGGTTCCCCTGGCTCCCTGCGTCAGCTTTCTCCTGGTCTTTCTCTCTGGTGTTCCTCTCCTCTTTCTAAGATGCAGAAGTCCAGATCGTCCCCCAAATGGGCCTTAGGGGATGTAATGGAACAGGGTGTAAGGAACCAGCTTCCCTGTTCCTGGAGTGACCCACTGGTCCTGTAGTCCTTAATTCCATTAGGGCATCAGGGGGCTAGTCCTTCTAGTTGTCCAAGTGTTTTTAAATGGGTGTGGAAAGGTCTAGAAGTCAGGAATGCCACATCACCCCTCCACCCCTGTTAGATTTGGGGGTCTCTAGTTGGCATAGGTAGGTACCTGTGACAAATAGGGACCCTTGCGTCTAGTCAGGGTAAGGGGCTACACTCCGAAAATAACCCCTGCTCACCCCCTTGGTAGCTTGGCACGAGCAGGCAGGCTTATCTCAGAGGCAGTGTGTAAAGCATTTGTGAACACATACAGTAATATAGGGACAACACTACAGATGGACACCACACAGGTTGTATTATAAAAATAGTATTTTTATATAGACTTAACACAAGACCAAACGACAAAAATCCATAATACTGTACTCAAAAATAGACTTTAGAATGTTATAAAATAGTTCAGTTCTCTCAATTTGTAGATGCAACACTTTACTCTCAATGTACCTTGAATGCGTAACGCAAAGAAAACAAAAGGGTCGCAGGGAAGGTGATGCGTCGGTTCCTTACACTCAGGGGAGTGGATGCGTCGGTTCCTTACTGCTGCGCAGGGGAGTTGATGCTCGCTTCCTTACTGTGTGGGGAGGTGATGCGTCGGTTTCTTACTGCTTTCCGGTGCGATGCGACAAGATGGAACCTCGATGCGATACTCTTCTCCGGTGGGATGCGACAAAATGGCGTCTTGGTTGCGATTCGACAACGTTGGTGTGATGCGTGCACGCCCGACGGCCGTGCGGCGACTCGATGATCTTTGGAGCCGCGACAGGCCCTGCGACGCGCTTCTACGGTGATGCGACGATGTCCTCTGTGGCAGCGTCCCGCTTCTCCGGCGATGCGCCGCGCTTCGGCGATGCGATGATGACAGCGGCAGCGGCGTCTCGCTTCCTCTGCGATGCGATGACAGCGGCTGCGGTGGCGACACACTTCTCGTCGTTGCGTCGCACTTCCAGCTCCCAGCGACACGCAGTCTCTCAGAAGGCCCAGCACAACAGCAGGCACTTCAATTCCCAGCAAGGGAATTCAGGGGGGGGAGCTGGTTGGTGAAGTCTTGTATCCCTGAGACTTCAGGCAGGAGGCAAGCTCTAGTTCAAGCCCTTGGAGATTCTTCTTCAAGTTGATAGAAAGCACACTCAGTCCTTTTCTCCTTTCTTTGGCAATGAAGCAACCACTGCAGGCCAACCCCCAAACACACAGCACAGGGGTAGTCTCCTCCTTCAGCTTCCTGGTTCTTCTCCTCAGCAAAGGTTCGTCTTGATTCCCAGAAGTGATCTAAAGTTCTTGGGTCTGGGTCCCAATATTTATACTACTTTTCTCTTTGTTCTCTGAAGGCAGAGAGGCCTCTGCCTAGTCCAAAACCAGTTCTGGTCAGTCCTGGAGCACTTTGTTGACAAGACTCCTTCTTTCCTTTCACAGTGTAGGCCAGGGACATCAGAAACACCACAGGAGGTGGAGCCAGCATTGTGGAGGAAAGGCACAGCCCTATTCAGGTCCCAGGTGCAACTCCTCCCTCCTATCTGCATGCAGATCTCTCTATTCAGCCCTGTGCTGACTCCCCCTGTCTCCTGGCAGCCCCCAGCCCCTGTCACTCAAACTCCAGACAAGGAATACACAACCTAGCAGAGGCAGGCTTGGATAGTTAGGCAAGAAAATACCCACTTTCTAAAAGTGGTATTTTGAAACACAGAGGGGCCGATTCCGAATCTGGCCGGAAAAAATACCGACAGACTCGGTACTGGAATTTAGTCCGACCGACACGTACTGGCGCCGTCCGACCCGGGTAGTACGATGAAATGCATGGGAATCACGACCGACTCGCACGGAACACAAGGCGAACGACCGACCCGGACGGAAACAAGCTATCCGGCCGGGAAACCACGCAAATCGAACCAACCGACACGCATCAGGAAATAACCCGAACAAAACGTACCCGCGAACTCCGACCCGCGCAGTACGATGCAATGGGTGCAAATTCAGACCGATTCATATGGAGCCCAAGCCGTACGACCGACACGCATACCAAACCCAGCCGAACAAACACAATACTCCGCGACCGACGCGTACGCCGCATATGAAACTGAGCTGAAACACAGCGGGAACGACTCGGAGAGGCGCGCACGAGACAACTGCAACGTCCTACTCGGTCAGAAGAACGACTCCTACATGCACAATAATCACAAATGAAAAAATACAAAAAAAAGGGCCAAACAAGCAATGACAGAGCCAATAAATACAGGGGGTGAAAAAAATGGAACAAGGACACACTCCCAACTCCACATACATAAAGCCGACAAATCCCTAACATGATCCTTTGCAAATCCCACTGACCTGCCAGCACAGAACACCATTATACAGCAAACACAGACACACACACAGCTCATCCAACACAAAAGCCACACACCATTAGCACCTCAACAAATAGCACCCTCACACACACACAGCAAAACCTACACACACACACCCTCACTTGCACACACACACATCAATCACCACCACCACCACCCATCACCATGCCCCTAAAGAAGAATCCAAAGTTCCTAGATAGTGAATTGGAAGTCATGGTAGACGAGATCCTGAGGGTAGAGCCACAGTTGTTTGGCACATTGGTCCAACAGACCCCCATGTCGCAGAAAACCAAGATGTGGGCGAGGATCGTCGACAGGGTGAACGCACAATCACCATGTTTGCGCACAAAGGAAGACATCCAGAACAGGTGGTATGATGTGCGCAGGAGGGTCAGAGACCTACTCAAGAAGGATTACCTCCTGAGCCAGCACACCAGCAGTGGCCCTCCTGAAAAACCAGTATACCTCAGGCCCTGGGAGGAGAAGGTGCGGGCCATCCTACCACCAGTGAGCGTATATGGACTAACAGACATCCCAGAGCCTGGTGAGTACACAACTAATATACACAATATTGTGTGCTAATACACACACATCACTGTCAAGGGGACAGTCAAACCATCCACCCCTAGCAAATCAACAGCAACCAAAAGATAATCATCCCAAGATGTGTATGTCAGTTAGATAAACACAATACATGCCATCTCATAGTGATATGTAACTGTGTCATGACATGTACAAACCTAACAACAAATAGAGCAAGGCAGTGGCACAAATATAACCAACAAACACTGCCTGATATTTTGCCACCACTAGAACACCACCTCACAGGGAAGCTCACTTAAATGAAGGAATTCTGTGTATGCTGGTGAAGTTAGTGTAGCCAATAGCATGATGGGAGTTGTAGTCACAGATACTGCTCACCCTCACAATTGTCCCATTAACACCACTCTGAACCATGCTCACATCACAGGGAGTGGATAAGGACTGACAAGATGGCTGACACTGGCTACTGCTGTGGGGAGCACAAGGCCCTGCTGGGAACTGTTCACCAACAAACAGCACAACACCACTGCCTGACATCCTGAAAGCCAACTTGCACTCTCTGCAATGCAAGCACGTTGCATGGTGGGATATCTGGCTGGCTGGGAAGGAGGACTCACAGCACTGACCATAGTTACAAGCAGCTCACCTCACACACCCCCTCAACACAAACTCCACATAACCCACCTGGGAGAATGCAATGCCTCACATACCAAATGAAGATCCCACAAAGAACCACCACCCTGGGTAATGCTGTGTGAAGCACAAGGACACACCTGGGAGTTGTAGCCAAACAAACGCAAGGACAACACTGTCAGCCTTCCTGTCAGCACAGGCACACTACCCCACAGGGAAGCACAGTCCAAAGGAAGGAAGTACCGGCATGCTGGGAAGGGGGGTGTAGGCAATAGCATGATGGGAGTTGTAGTCACAGATACTGCTCACCCTCACAATTGGCCCATCAACAACACTCTGAACCATGCTCACATCACAGGGAGTGGATAAGGACTGACAAGATGGCTGACACTGGCTACTGCTGTGGGGAGCACAAGGCCCTGCTGGGAACTGTGCACCAACAAACAGCACAACACCACTGCCTGACATCCTGAAAGCCAACTTGCACTCTCTGCAATGCAAGCACGTTGCATGGTGGGATATCTGGTTGGCTGGGAAGGAGGACTCACAGCACTGACCATAGTTACAAGCAGCTCACCTCACACACCCCCTCAACACAAACTCCACATAACCCACCTGGGAGAATGCAATGCCTCACATACCAAATGAGGATCCCACAAAGAACCACCACCCTGGGTAATGCTGTGTGAAGCACAGGGACACACCTGGGACTTGTAGCCAAACAAACGCAAGGACAAAACTGTCAGCCTTCCTGTCAGCACAGGCACACTACCCCACAGGGAAGCATAGTCCAAAGGAAGGAAGTACGGGCATGCTGGGAAGGGGGGTGTAGGCAATAGCATGATGGGAGTTGGAGTCACAGATACTGCTCACCCTCACAATTGGCCCATCAACACCACTCTGAATCATGCTCACATCACAGGGAGTGGATAAGGACTGACAAGATGGCTGATACTGGCTACTGCTGTGTGGAGCACAAGGCCCTGCTGGGAACTGTGCACCAACAAACAGCACAACACCACTGAATGACATCCTGAGAGTCAACCTGAACCCACTGCAAGGGTGGCATGCTTCATGGTGGGATAACTGGGCCAGGTGGAGAAGGATGGCCGGATGTCCACCAAATACAACCAATGCTGGCCATGCACACACCTCAACATTCATATTGAAATGCCCCAGGTATGCATGACAATGTGCTACACCAATATCAACCTCTTACTGTGACAACTTAGGACAATGCAATGTACATGCCCGCATCCAGAGGTACAGTCACAACTGTCAGGTGTGCGAACCATTGATGTCTGTATAAACATTACATACAATGTGTGTCTCTTCCAAATACAGGTGACGATGATGGAGACACAGCAGCAGGCGAGGAGGAGTCCCTGTCCCAGCCTCCGGGGGACACAGAGCTCACTGGTGTGGAACAGCCTCTGCCCTCCTCGGATGGCGAAGACCTACCTGGCCCCTCCGGTGAGTCATCATGCAGCACCAGCTGGACCAACATCTGCACCCCTGCACCCACCCCTCCAACAACTGCCAACATACAGACCACCCCTGCCGACACGGACAGACCAAGGACCACCGCTGACAACAGCACAGGGCCCCAGGCCCACCGTGGAGCAACGGATGACAACACCACTAACAACCCCCAAGTGGGCCTCGGGTCACCTGTGCGTGCCACCGCAGGTCCTGCACGTGTCGCCAGGGGTGGTGGGAGGGGTGGTAGACATAGGTCGCTGCTTGCAGAGTGGTCTGGACTGCATGATGACCCACAACTGGCACGCATTGCTGTTGCGTACCAGGATAGCACCGGAGAGGTCAGACAGGTAGTGGGGATCCTCAAGGACATACAACAGCAGCAGGCTGCCCATCATGCCCGCTTGGACTCCCACATGGCCCGTGTGGAGACACACATGGCCCGTGTGGAGACACACATGTCGGGCATGGAGTCCAAGTGGGACACATTGCAAGAACTCACAGCGGTGCATAGGGACATATTGACATGCCTCCGCCAGATTAGCACCAACATGGCCACACCTCCCTGTGTGCCCACAACATCTGGTGCTGCAACAACTGACACCACCACAGGGAGGGAGGAGGACTCTGGCGGAGAGTCCCCTGCACCGCCGCAGCCTGCACGTGAGGGTCCCCCCCAAAGAAGAGGGGTCGTCCGAGGAAGGAAAACTGAGAGGTTGATTGCCACGTACATCCCCCAGGAAGCCAACACCTGTTCCGGAAATTCTCCTTTGTGTGCAAACGTTTCACCCTGTCGAATGCAACACTACTTTCCCACATGACATGGGGAGTTCAAGTTGGACTAATGTATCATATGACTGTGGACTTCACTCAGGACATTTCTGCTACCAAGACTTCCAACTCATCTGGGAACTTTGGATCACAATCCCAATGTACAGCACCCACCATCCTGTGCACTATACACACACACATTTCTGTAAATAAAATCACTAGTACACCATACTTGCCACTGTTGTTATTCAAATGTGGATACTGTTATGGTGATGATGTTCTGCTAAATTACACTGTGTATGCTAACTGCTACAGCAAGTACAACACCGTTGTGTGAGTCATGGTGACGTGACACATATGAGGGAGACACACCACTAGGGCTACACAACACAGACACCAGGGCCATCGGACTCATCGCCCACAGTGATGTTGCCAGGAAATACAGTGGAATGCACAGACACCACACCTATTCAGAGTCTGTGTCAACTAGCCCACAGGTGCAGTAAGCAAATGTCAGTCAGATGTGTGACCACAGACAACGCACATCCCAAAGTAAAGCACAGGGTTATTACACATTTGCAACATGTTGTTTCCACTACAAATGCAAGGTTTACCCACGTGGCAGTGGCCACACAGTCAACAAGTGCAGAAGATATGAAGTCCAGGGGTGTGTGGCACATCACTTGTAGGCCAACTACTGCTGCCACCCTGAAAGCTGAATCATGGTGTCGGGGGATCCAAGTTGACCAAAGTACTCAGTAAGCACCCTGTGAAGGACAGACATGACACACAGTTAAAATCACTGTAGAACAGGACAGTACTGCAATACTCATGCCCAATACATGTCACAAGACAACTACACAAAACCAAGTTAGCATATCAAAACTGTTGGGGAGTTCAGACTACCTGGAAGGACACATTGCTGCACGCATCCAGTCAAGTAGCACATGGCCACACTCAAACAGCACCAGAGCACCACCCACACATATCATGCAAACTCACGTCATTCACATTACATCTCCCTGGATACTCACATTCAGCTGAAGAAGTTGGTGATGAGCTGTGTGCGGACATCACCATCATCATCATCATCATCACTGGCATCGTGGTCCAGGCCAAGATCCTCCACAGGTGGCGGACGTTGGTCATCGTCATCCAGGATGAGAGGCAACTCCTTCCACACTGCCAGGTTGTGTAGCATGCAGCAGACAATGACAATCTTGCACACCTTTGCTGGGGCATATGGGAGGGCCCCTCCTGTCTTGTCCAGGCAGCGGAAGCGGCTCTTCAGGAGACCAAAAGTCCGCTCTATCACTCTCCTGGTCCGACCATGTGCCTCATTGTAGCGCATCTGGGCTGGTGTCACAGGGTTCCTGAGGGGTGTCAGCAACCACAGCATGTTGGGGTATCCGGAGTCACCTACGGACAGACAAGTGCACATTAGCTGATTTGGAAAAGTGGGTGGAATACTACAGATCAGAACACACACAATGGTACAAAGTCAGTACACACCGACAAGCCAGGCACGCTGGTTCTGCATCTGTGCCATCATCCTCGGGATGCGACTACTCCTCATCACGTAGGCATCGTGTGCTGAACCAGGGAAATGGGCACACACATGTGTGATGCTCATATCTGCTAAACATACCACCAGAGCATTGATCGAATGGTAATGTTTACGGTTCCGGTATGCCTGCTCATGTGCCTCTGGTGGTATCAAAGCCACATGTGTCCCATCAATGGAGCCAATGAAATGTGGCATCCTCCCCAGGGCATAGAAGTCACTCTTGACGTCAGTGAGTTGTTGACGTGTTGGGAAATAGATGTACTGGTTCAGGCATCTCAACATTGCCTCCAAAACATCGCGTAGCACACGGCTGAACATAGTCTGTGACATCCCACTGGCAGTCGCAACAGTGTGTTGAAAGGTACCGGTGGCAAAGAAGTGTAGGGCTGCCATTACCTTCACCTTGGGGGTCAGCGCCGTAGGGTACGTCCGGCCAGGTTGCAAATGTGGTGCCAAGCGCACTGCCAAATCCTCAATCAGCTGCCTGGTGAAGCGGTACCGTCGGATGCTGTCACGTTCCACCATCGTTGCCAGGTCAGGGAATGGACTATGGACAGCTGGAGCCCTGCAGTGCATAGGTTGAAGGTAGAAAAATTGTCAGTCACCCCACATATGTGCCATTCTCCATACTCAATTTCACATTACGTGACACAAGTACTTAATGTGTGTGCCGTTCTGTCAGACATAACTCGCACCTACATGGCCATCATCTAACTTCTCAGTACAACATGTGTGCACAACAGGTACCAGGTTGTGCTATGGGAAACCATTAGGCTGTGTCACAGTACCCATTTACTGCTGTCACGTTCCACACACACACCACAGTGACATGTCTGGACAGATGCGCCACAGGCATCACAGATCATTAACAGGTAGATTCCCAGTGACCTTGTCTTGCCACATGGACACTGGCATGACATGGCGTATCATGTACACGTCAGAAATACAAACATGACTCCCACAGGTAGTGGCCCCTGTCGCATCCGCAGGACAGACATGGACGCCAGTGACGCACAACATCAAAGTCCATGCACAAACAACGTTGATGTGGAGACTGTCTCCCATCGTGCACATGGAATCAGTGACATCGGAAACACAACATGCACACAGACTGTGGAGGGACATCACTATTGTGGCAATGGGTCATCCTGTGACGTACATGCCTTCCCACATGGGACTCGGGGGTATGTGACATGTCATACACATACACAACCTGGAAATGTGACCATGCCACATGCTCCAAAATGAACTGTTGCACATCACAGTGGTCATGTGCACAACACACCAAGGACCCTGTCCCCATGAACACATGCAAGGCCTGGGTGTGGCTGCCCACAAGTGCCACCACAGAAACCACATGTTAACCCCCATACACAGAGAAGGAAATGCAGCCTTACATGCCTTAGGAAACAGTGTGGACTGGGTGTGGTGTTGTAGGTGTGCCCCTGGGTCTCTGGCAGGTATATGTGGCTGGCATACGTTCACTAGTGACAAGCATGGTGACATATGCGACTGACCTGTACAGGTACGCGTTGTACAGCAATGGACCGATCGGTGTGCCCGGCCGGCCCATTGCATCTGTTGTGTGCGGGTACACGTTGTATCACGAAATACGCGTTGTACAGCAATGGACCGATCGGTGTGCCCGGCCGGCCATTGCCTCTGTTGTGAGCGGGTACGCGTTGTACAGCAATGGACCGATCGTGTGCCCGGCCGGCCCATTGCATCTGTTGTGAGCGGGTACGCGTTGTACAGCAATGGACCGATCGGTGTGCTCGGCCGGCCCATTGCATATGATGTGTGCGGGTACGCGTTGTATCCCGAAATACGCGTTGTACAGCAATGGACCGATCGGTGTGCCCGGCTGGCCCATTGCATCTGTTGTGAGCGGGTACGCGTTGTACAGCAATGGACCGATCGGTGTGCCCGGCCGGCCCATTGCATCTGTTGTGTGCGGGTACGCGTTGTATCCCGAAATACGCGTTGTACAGCAATGGACCGATCGGTGTGCCCGGCCGGCCCATTGCATCTGTTGTGAGCGGGTACGCGTTGTACAGCAATGGACCGACCGGTGTGCCCGGCCGGCCCATTGCATCTGTTGTGTGCGGGTACGCGTTGTATCCCGAAATACGCGTTGTACAGCAATGGACCGATCGGTGTGCCCGGCCGGCCCATTGCATCTGTTGTGTGCGGGTACACGTTGTATCCCGAAATACGCGTTGTACAGCAATGGACCGATCGGTGTGCCCGGCCGGCCCATTGCATCTGTTGTGTGCGGGTACGCGTTGTATCCCGAAATACGCGTTGTACAGCAATGCACCGATCGGTGTGCCCGGCCGGCCCATTGCATCAGTTGTGAGCGGGTACGCGTTGTACAGCAATGGACCGATCGGTGTGCCCGGCCGGCCCATTGCATCTGTTGTGTGCGGGTACGCGTTGTATCCCGAAATACGCGTTGTACAGCAATGGACCGAACGGTGCGCACACATTGGCTGGGGCCTGGCATGGCAACGGACGCATTTTCGAAGCTCCAACGAGTCTGATGCAGTGAATTCAGTTGGCCAGCCACAACAATGTTGCAAAATCATGGGTGTCATGAAGTTGAAGATTTGAAGGATGCTGTGGGCGTGTATTAGTGCTGCTATTCCATGGATTGGTCAGATTCAGAAGATGCAAACGACTTGGACCTATCACTTTGGACACATGGGACAGTATCTGCCTCTGCAGCACACATATAATGCTGGCTGTTCCCCTGAGAGCTCACTTGCCTGCACTACATGCTCCAGGACGACATCTGCCACCAACACTGCTGCTGTTTATGCATCCTCTGGCTCCTGCAATGGCACGTACTATGGAGAGAGCCCCAGCCTTCAGCCTTGAGGAGAACCAGGCCCTGCTGGACAGCCTCCTTCCACAGTACAGCAAGCTGTATGGGAAACCAGGGGAGCAGGTGAGTGTGCTGTCCACTGCCTTACTAATTGTGCATGTTGTCTGACTAGCAGGACTTTCAGTGTGCACACCACTGGCTAGCATGCTCACTGAGTAGTTGTCATACCCCAAAGTGTGTAGTTACATGCACTGAACTGGTACAGTGCAGTAACAGTGCATTCCATATAGGTTTACTTCCCATGCAATGATACCATGTAGTGACTGCTGGCAAACTGTTCATAGCCATTGTTGCACTGCCTGTGTACATCATATGCCCCTGTGATTGAGACATGTATATCCAACTGTGTGATGCACGTATATGTTGCATGTGTAGTAATTGCCTTTTCACTTTGTCATCCTCACAGGTTGATGCCCACCAGAAGCAGGAAATCTGGCTGACCATCGCCCGGGAAGTAAAATCCGTGGGGGTCTACAGGCGCAGGATCCGCAACTGCCAGAAGAGGTGGCAGGACCTTCGGGGCTGGACCCGGAGGATCGCAAGGGTCCAGCTGAAGCTGTCACCTCCTCGCAGGAGGGGCGGACACCGGACCCTGACCCCCCACATGCTCCGGATCCTGGTGGTGGTCTTCCGTGACCTGGATGGGCAGCTGAAGGCCAGACAGCAGCAAGGAGGGGGTGAGTCCATGACTGCACTGTGCACTTTGTCTGACATGCTATGTGCCCTCCTCTGGCCTGGTTAAACTTCCACAGTACATCAGTCATGTGGTCCAGGACCCATGTCCCTCATTTGTGACATGCCCACTTCTCCTCTGATACGCATATCAGGAAATTGTGTCATTTGGGGACTGTGTCATTGCATTTAGCTTTGCTCAAGGTGAGGGACAGCATTTGTTCCCGTGACTATGTTGTGCGATTTTTGGTGGGTCAATTGCTTACACAATGCCTAAGTTCTGACATGTAATCTGGGTGTAACTTTGATATGTGGTCCGCTTGCTGCTCTGACTCACCACATGTCCCTGGGGAATTTGGCACACACCCATGCTGCTGGTGGGAACAATGTTTGGGCCTCAGGAGTATGTGTATCCAGTGTGTCACACATGCTTAGCCACCTGCCTACTGTCCAGGACTCATCCCTCTTACAGGTGGAGCTGGACAGTCATGCCTACTCCAGGGCATACAATACACTCTGTACTCCCACTCCCGTGTATCATCTGGCATGTTGTGATCAGTGAAATGTACCCTCAGGTGTCTGCCTCTGTCTCATTGTGATGTGTCTTCGTTGTCAGGACTACTGGTATGTTTATCGGTTAGGGCTCAGCATGCCATCTGAGATGTGACCATGATAGACGATACTTCTGTGACTTATAGGTGTCTGATCACTTGACTGTGCACACAGGTGTTTGCGACTGTGACTTTCAGGCAGCTGTATTTTCATTCACAGCACACTGTGAGGTGCTCATGTTCAGAGAGTTGTGTTTCATGTCCCCCATATGTCCAGTTGGTATGACGTGGACAAATAGTAGTACAGATGATGTGGTTTTTGGGGGATGGACGTGTGCACTTGTCAGTCACATAACTTGCATTCCCCATGCCCTCGGATTGTGACACAGTGCAGACTGTTGTTGGCTGGCTGCCATGGCCATGTGACTTGAGACAGTAATGTATGACTTTGCACGCATTCCTGTGTCATGGCATTAAACTTCCTGGGACTGATCCTGCAGGGGAGTGACATGTGCAACATGCACCCCATTGTGGCATTGACTATCCGGACATGGGTGCATCATGGTGTCTGGTGCTGGTATGCATCACATGCATTTCTATTTAGACTCTGGCCATCCCTTTATCCGGACACCTGCACTGACTCAGTGGCAAGAGATGTGATGTGTGCATGTTCACATACTTCACCGTGTTCCCTGCAATGTCCAACAACTGTGTAGGTGGTGCATGTGTCCACACTGGGGTCTTACCATCAGACAGGCACCAGACAGATGGGTGCAAGGGCAGGAGGGGTGTGAGTCCCATGGTTGACCATCAGACTGACAATTGGCTTCCCTGTGTGAGGACTTTAGTCAATGTTCTACTAAGGATGCCAGGGCTTGCTCTGTAATGTGCTGTACTTACTGTGGTGTGTGCGGTCAGTGCAGGTGACTGATGTTTGTCTGTTTCCCTAATTGTTTGCAGATACATCCACGGCCACAGGAGGGGACAGCTCCACGGACCAGGAGGAGCAGCGGAGCCAGACTGGGTCAGCATCGGACGAGTGGTCAGAGGGACCCAGTGGCACGGAGGGCGAGGGGAGCCACACCGAGGAGTCCTCAGCACCATCCACCTCAGCTGAGGACCACTGCAGATCGGAGGATGACTCCCTTGTAGAGGCGGGTCTCAGCAGCCACCAAAGGCCAGCTAGTCTGTCTGGCCCCGCCACCACCACCGCCCTCCCATTGGCTCCCATTCCTGAGGTCCGTGGAGGCTCCCGTGCTCGGGAGCGTGTCTCCTTCGTGCCAGGCACTGCACCCCCTGCCCCTGTGTCCCCTGCTGCCCTGAGTGAGGAGTCTGGGTACCTACTTCAGCAGCTCCATGTAGGGCAGACAGCAATGCTGAGTGTCCTCCATGCACACACCACTCTGTTGACACAGCTGGTGTCGTTCATGGAGGGCATCTCGACGGGTATGTCTGCCCTACAGAGGAGCAATAAGTCCATGGACTCCTCCCTGACGGCAGCAGTGTCCCTCCTCTAACAGTCCCTCACCCCTCCCACCTCTGCCCCATCCACACTTCCTGCCCCCCTACCTGTCCAAAGCACATGCACACCTGCACAGTCACCCAAACACACAGACACGAGCAGCACAGACACACCCAAGAGAAAGGCAAGACGTGCACCCAAGCATCCTCAGGGGACTGATACCACAGACACAGGGGATGGGGAACACACACACACAGGCATCCACATTCACTCCGCAGTCCTCCAAATCCTCTCCCTCCAAGACCCCTTCCCTTGCCTCGCCTGCTACCCCACCTACACAGCAGATCTTCCTGTGTGACCTCGGCCTCTTCCCCTCCAAACCTGCTGATCCAGCATACCGGGGGAAGAGGAAGTCCACCCACACAGAGGGGAGTGCCCCTCGCCCCCGGACACCCTCCCCCAGGCGCAGGCAGACACAGGACCCCATTAGGAAGTCCCCCCGGACCAGGAAGAGCAAGACCCCACCACCACGCAGCTCCACCGCCCAGTCTCTCTCCTCCATCCCCCAGGCCACCACTGCACAGGTTCCCCCGCCACACCCTGCCCGAAGTTCCCCCACACACCGATACCGCATCCCCAGACTGCTTAGGCCCTCCCCCCCGCCACTTGCTCTTCCACCCCCAACCGAGATGCTCTGCCTGTTAGTGGCACTGTTGTGGAGACCAGGTCCCCCCCTCTGTCCTGCCCCCCTCATCTGCCCACCCTTCCACTCCCTTGGAGTCATGCACTGCAGTGGAGTCCACAACAACCCCGTCTGACTCGGGCACTGCAGTGGGTACCCAGTCCACTACATCAGTCCAGCCCACTGCAGTGGTTGCAGCACCCACACCAACTGACTTGTGTACCACAGTGGTGCCGGCCCCCCCTGAGTCAGACACCTCCACTGCAGTTGCCGGTGACACTCCTGCACCCACCACCCCTTCACTGCCTCACTCTGCCATCCCCTGATCCTGTCCCTGCGGTGCCTGGCCTGCCCCTTGTATGCCCCTCCAAGGGGATGTCCCCTAACTGTACCAGTGCAGGCAAGCAATGTGTGACCAGTTGTCACTTCTCACCCTGTTGGGACTGTGATTTTGGACTGGCCATTGGCCTTAGTTTCTTTTGGACTTCCGTGTTTACCCTGACATTTGCTGAATATAGCCTCTTTTTGTTTACTTGTGGGTTTTCTTTTGATGTACATGATGTGGATGAGTAGCATCCTGCATTTGCAGTTGTAATAGTGTTCACATCAGGAAAATGAAGTGTTGCAGTGATGGACTCCATGTGGTCCATGGGATATGTGTCCTGTTGTAGTCTGGATCTATGGCATCCTTTGCTACAGTCTGAGGGTGTAATGTTCAGCATTTGACACAGGGATGTCCATTTTGCATATGTAAATGAACATCTTTGTCTTACACTGATGCACATCTGGTGGGCTTACCACTGTTCAATGTTCCGATTTCCCTGACTGTGTGTCCAGCTCCACTGGACATGCAGTTTTGCACATCAATGTCGAAGGACTCATCTGTGTATACAGTGCAACTTGCTTGACACGTGTTTTGTGTGTATGCAGATGACTGACGTGACACTCCCGTACCCAGGCTGATGTGAGCAGAGCCTTCTGTGTGTTGTGGTTGTTGACTCACTGACGGAGTGGTCTGCTGACATGTTTGGGTCGTGCACAGACAAGGTTTGGCACAGCGGACCTTCCACAGGAGTGGAGTGCCCTCATGGCAGTGTGTAATCCGGTGACATTGCGTGGGCCTGTGTTGTGTGTTGTGTAAGCATGTCTGTGCGTGTTCCCTTCCCTTTTCCTACACAGGCTGTGTCCCTAGGGATGTTCCTGTTTGTGATGCTTGCTGAGTTGTTCTGTGTTCATCCAGCATCTTGGACCTGGTTTCTCCGTGATGTGGGTGCATGGCAAACTAATGTTCATGAGGTTGTCATACCAGGTTGTCTTTGTTGTCAGGGCTGGGGATGTGGGCAAACGCAGATGGGGCACATTCAGGATTCCCCTTGGCACTTGTTGTTTACATGAGTCATGTGATTTACAGTTTGTGGTAGCTTTCAGTTATTGTGACACGTTGTGTGTGTGACTGCTGCCACTCCTCAGGGTCAGAGCTGCAATGTTGGAAGTTGTGTACGTGTGTTCTTCGTGTGTCACCTTGGCTTCTTCGTTGGTGTGTGACTATGGCCAGGATCCCATTGATTGTGGTGGATTTCACATCATGCCCATGTACGGCATACTGTGCTGTGTGTCAGACATTGACGAGTCTTGTTGACTGGCCATGTGTGATGGGTTTCTGCACCTTAGTTCCCACCACCACCCCTGGTATTGTCATGGGTGCATGTCCAATGTCACCAGTCCATGTGAGCTTCACTGCTGCACATTGGTGGAGATCAGGGTGTGTGGTGTTGAGTGTGTGCAAAAGTGATTTGTTGCACGACTAGACCCCTACCTCCATATTTGCCTTGGCTGGCAGGCAGTGCTGATTGATTGGAGCTTGTGTAGGTGTGATGGTAGTTAGTTGCTCAGGACACATGGCTGTGGTTCACAGTGTGAACGACATCTAACTTTGTCATCACAGTGGGATTATCATGCAGGCTAGTGTCAGCACAATGTGGGGTCCCTGGGGGTAGTGCTGTGGTGGGTCTGTCTCTTGCTGTGTTAGTTGCTGTTCCTACTAGCTTGTGTGACATGTGTAATTTGTGCTCCCTCTCATCTGACAATGCCTGATTGCCCACATAGGGGTATCCGATCCATGAGTAACTTTTGTATGGCACTGTATACACATCTGTGTGGTTGGAATTCAGGCCTCCTCATGTGTTGTGTGGTTGCCTGAGGACACTGGCACCCCCCCCAATCACCTGTTGTGTTTGATATGCAGTGTGAGTCTGCCTGTTTGTGTTTGTGCCTTTGCACCACTGCATTGGCATATCTTGAGTGTGCCATTGGCTGTATGTTGTTTGGTGGCTTTCCCCTGCTGTCCCTGGGACTCCTAGGTCATCAGTCAGCACAATAATCATGGTTTGTATGTCCCATTGCTGCCATGGTATGGTATTTGTTCACCTGACATCTACAGTCTCCACAGGATATCTACATTTGTGTGTACATTGGTGCAGATATGTGGGTCAGCATTATGATGGTCACTTCTGTCATTGTGTTATTTGTGAATGTTGACAATGTGGGCCCCCATGGGTGATGTTTGTATGCACATGGCCAAAATGATGTTTCAGTAACACTGCACTGCTTCCCTCGACCAATCTATGTTGCTATGGGACACAAGCGCTACTATGCCACTGATGTGTTTGTTGTTGTGTGACCAGGATTCATCCATGCAGTTTGGCTTTGGCAGCTTTTACCATGACTACACTTCCCTTTTAGTCACTGTGGTGATGGGGCTTTAGGCCTCATTGCCACACTGTTCAAAATGTGCATCAGCTATGGACACCACACATCCCTTTTGGTCACTGTGGTGATGGGGCTTTAGGCCCCATTGCCACACTGTTCAAAATGTGCATCAGCTATGGACTCCAACTTCCCTTTTGGTCACTGTGGTGATGGGGCTTTAGGCCCCATTGCCACACTGTTCAAAATGTGCATCAGCTATGGACACCACACTTCCCTTTTGGTCACTGTGGTGATGGGGCTTTAGGCCCCATTGCCACACTGTTCAAAATGTGCATCAGCTATGGACACCACACTTCCCTTTTGGTCACTGTGGTGATGGGGCTTTAGGCCCCATTGCCACACTGTTCAAAATGTGTATCAGCTATGGATTCCACACTTACCTTTTGGTCACTGTGGTGATGGGGCTTTAGGCCACATTGCCACACTGTTCAAAATGTGCATCAGCTATGGATAGCACACTTACCTTTTGGTCACTGTGGTGATGGGGTGTTCGAGCCCATTGCCACAGTGGCCATGGTCGGCTTGCATTGTGGAGGCCACACACATTTCTGTGTGACACATGTGCTAGGGGGTCACATTGTATGTTCAATGTCATGTTCAGTGTTGTAGGCATTTGACACAGACTACACACACTTGTCATGGTGTTGGGGGGATGTAATCTTCTGTCATTCCTTATGTGGGAGTATGCTAGTTGTGTCATGCATTACCCGTCCTATGAGTAGGAGTGGTGTTAGTGGTAGGCATCCATCCCACCATGAGTGGGGATGGTAGTAGTGACAGGCATCCAGGCCCCCTGAGTAGGGGTGGTGGTAGTGGTAGGCATCCAGCCCCCTGAGTAGTGATGGTGGTAGTGGTAGGCATCTATACCCCTAAGGGTGGGGATGGTAGTAGTGGCAGGCATCCAGGCCCCCTGAGTAGGGGTGGTGGTAGTGGTAGGCATCCAGCCCCCCTGAGTAGTGATGGTGGTAGTGGTAGGCATCCATACCCCTAAGGGTGGGGATGGTAGTAGTGGCAGGCATCCAGGCCCCCTGAGTAGGGGTGGTGGTAGTGGTAGGCATCCATACCCCTAAGGGTGGGGATGGTAGTAGTGGCAGGCATCCAGGCCCCCTGAGTAGGGGTGGTGGTAGTGGTAGGCATCCAGCCCCCTGAGTAGTGGTGG
This sequence comes from Calotriton arnoldi, assembly GCA_963921515.1. Classification (NCBI taxonomy): domain Eukaryota; kingdom Metazoa; phylum Chordata; class Amphibia; order Caudata; family Salamandridae; genus Calotriton; species Calotriton arnoldi. The sequence goes on along the minus strand of CAWUFW010006731.1, from coordinate 629,853 downwards.
TGGTAGTGGCAGGCATCCATCCCCCTATGAGTGGGGATGGTAGTAGTGGCAGGCATCCAGGCCCCCTATGAGTGGGGATGGTAGTAGTGTTAGGCATCCATCCCCCTATGAGTGGGGATGGTAGTAGTGACAGGCATCCAGGCCCCCCTGAGTAGGGGTGGTGGTAGTGGTAGGCATCCATCCCCCCATGAGTGGGGATGGTAGTAGTGGTAGGCATCCAGCCCCCCCTGAGTAGTGATGATGGTAGTGGTAGGCATCCATACCCCTAAGGGTGGGGATGGTAGTAGTGGCAGGCATCTAGGCCCCCCTGAGTAGGGGTGGTGGTAGTGGTAGGCATCCATACCCCTAAGGGTGGGGATGGTAGTAGTGGCAGGCATCCAGGCCCCCCTGAGATGGGGTGGTGGTAGTGGTAGGCATCCATACCCCTAAGGGTGGGGATGGTAGTAGTGGCAGGCATCCATCCCCCTATGAGTGGGGATGGTAGTAGTGACAGTCATCCAGGCCCCCCTGAGTAGGGGTGGTGGTAGTGGTAGGCATCCATCCCCCCATGAGTGGGGATGGTAGTAGTGGTAGGCATCCAGACCCCCTGAGTAGGGGTGGTGGTAGTGGTAGGCATCCATCCCCTCATGAGTGGGGATGGTAGTAGTGGTAGGCATCCAGCCCCCCTGAGTAGTGATGGTGGTAGTGGTAGGCATCCATACCCCTAAGGGTGGGGATGGTAGTAGTGGCAGGCATCCAGGCCCCCCTGAGTAGAGGTGGTGGTAGTGGTAGGCATCCATACCCCTAAGGGTGGGGATGGAAGTAGTGGCAGGCATCCAGGCCCCCCTGAGTAGGGGTGGTGGTAGTGGTAGGCATCCATACCCCTAAGGGTGGGGATGGTAGTAGTGGCAGGCATCCAGGCCCCCCTGAGTAGGGGTGGTGGTAGTGGTAGGCATCCAGGCCCCCCTGAGTAGTGGTGGTAGTGGCAGGCATCCATCCCCCTATGAGTGGGGATGGTAATAGTGGCAGGCATCCAGGCCCCCTATGAGTGGGGATGGTAGTAGTGGTAGGCATCCATCCCCCTATGAGTGGGGATGGTAGTAGTGACAGGCATCCAGCCCCCCCTGAGTAAGGGTGGTGGTGGTGGCAGGCATCTAGCCCCCCCTTAGTGGGGGTGGTGGTAGTGGTAGGCATCCATCCCCCTATGAGTGGGGATGGTTGTAGTGACAGGCATCCAGGCCCCCCTGAGTAGGGGTGGTGGTAGTGGTAGGCATCCATCCCCCCATGAGTGGGGATGGTAGTAGTGGGAGGCATCCAGCCCCCTAAGGGTGGGGTTGGTAGTAGTGACAGGCATCCAGCCCCCCCTGAGTAAGGGTGGTGGTGGTGGCAGGCATCTAGCCCCCCCTTAGTGGGGGTGGTGGTAGTGGTAGGCATCCATCCCCCTATGAGTGGGGATGGTAGTAGTGACAGGCATCCAGCCCCCCCTGAGTAGGGGTGGTGGTAGGGTGGTGTTAGTGGTAGGCATCCATCCCCCATGAGTGGGGATGGTAGTAGTGACAGGCATCCAGGCCCCCTGAGTAGGGGTGGTGGTAGTGGTAGGCATCCAGGCCCCCTGAGTAGGGGTGGTGGTAGTGGTAGGCATCCATCCCCCCATGAGTGGGGATGGTAGTAGTGACAGGCATCCAGGCCCCCCTGAGTAGGGATGGTGGTAGTGGTAGGCATCCAGGCCCCCCTGAGTAGTGATGGTGGTAGTGGTAGGCATCCATACCCCTAAGGGTGGGGATGGTAGTAGTGGCAGGCATCCAGGCCCCCTGAGTAGGGGTGGTGGTAGGGTGGTGTTGGTGGTAGGCATCCATCCCCCTATGGGTGTGTATGGCATTGGTGTTGGCCATCCCACCCCTATGGTTCTGCTGTTGCTAGTGTACGTTATTTGTGCATCCCTATGTGTGTGTGACATATTTCGGGTACGTGTCGTTTGTTTGTATTGTTGGTGTTTGACTTACCGTCTGCGCCGTACGCGTCCGTGCCGGTCCCGGTAATAGATGTAGAGTATAGGTAGGACCTGCGCAATGGGATTCATGCTTGGATCGTCTCGTTCGGGTTTCTCGTGTCTTCGAGTCGTACTCGTAGCAGGCTTGTTCGTCTCGTAGCCGTGGATCGTCTTGTGGCGCGAAACAGAGCTTATGTACGGCTCGACCGGATGCTCAAACGTGCCAGACGTAGCGACGGGTTCGGCGCGTACGGATTGCGCATCGTACTAGTCCGGCCGGAAGGTGCTGTGTATTTGCTTCCGTGCGGCTCCATTCGGCGTTCACGGATCCGGCTCGGGCGGGGAACAGGAGCTGGATTGGTTGAGTACGGCTCGCTCGGAAACTGGGTTGTTATACGCATCGTACTTGTTCGTCCGGACGAGTGTACGAATCGGTCGGGAAACACGCATTCGGCTTGTATTTTTTCCGGACGAATACTGTTAGGTGCCCTACCGACCGAGATCGGAATCAACCCCAGAATGTTAAAACCAACTTCACTAAAAGATGTATTTTATCATTCTGAGTTCAGGCATACTAAACTCGAATTTCTACCTAGTTCCCTGAGTCAGTTAGGATTATAAGATGTTATAATCTAACTGCCCATTCTGGCCTATGGGGAACAGTTAGCCTTGCAATAGTGAAAAACGAAAATGGCTGTAATTCACTATTAGGACATACCACACACACCAGGGCATGTCCTACCTTTTACCTACAATGCACCCTGCCCTTGGGCCTACCTTAGGGGTGTCTGATATGAAGATAAGGGAAGGTTTAGGGACTGGCAAGTGGGTGCACTTGCCCAGTCAACATGGCAGTACCAGACTGCCCACAGGCTCTGCAATGGCAGGCCTGAGACACACTTTACAAGCTGCTCCGGTGGGTGGCACAACCAGTGCTGCAAGCCCACCAGCAGCATTTATTTACAAGCCCTGGGCACACGCAGTGCACTGTACTAGGGTCTGATAGTAAGCCAAACAAGCCAATCATGGAGTCACTAATCCATACATCAATTTACCATAGGGAGCACTTGCACTGTGGCACTGAACAACAGTGGCACAGTGCCCAAAAGCATCTAAAACCAGCAAAAACATAAGAGGCAACAGCAAAAAAATGGAAGGGAGACCCAGGCCAATGGTGCCAGGTCTAACAACCCCCATCCCAACCCTCCTGCATAGCTTGCTGGGACAATTCAAGAAGGCGCCGTCAACAAGTCACTGTTTACATCTTCTTTGGTGTCCTCAGCTCCATCGTTAACTGATATCACTGTCAGGGACTTTTCAACTAAAACATAAAATGGGAGCCTGGACCATCCTAACCCTGGTACAGTGTGACATCTAATTAACAGATGCTGATTCTCTTCTCTACCCTTTCCTCCTCAGGAACTGAGTGAAGCACTGTTATTTACTCCTTTTGTGTGGTGAGGCCTTTATTCCCTCTGCTATGGAGCAGTATAAGTAACTTTGGTCAGCAGGGTGACAAAAGGACTGGAACCTGATCCTGAGCGGAGCCAGAGAAAAATGAAAATCCTGGATGACCCATGAAGTGTACATGTAGGATCTTGTGGAATGCGTATTCAATCTGGTCGCACATGTTTCACCCCAGTTTCATACTATATGGGACTTTGTAGGCCTAATAGAAGCAAAACCTCACTTTAAGGCAGATTCCCCCTATGTGTATAATACAGTGTCACTGCAGATAAACCAGTAAACCCTAATGACATTACCTATGAGTCCACACTAATATTAAATGGCCTATCCTAGGTCAACATCCTAAGCTTGCAGAGTCCCCTCTGCACCAGGCTACCGGTGCTCAGTTACTGGGCTCTGCACAACTCTAGTATCACACTCATGTGCACACATGCTCACGTGCAACCAGCCAATACACCCTCACACTCGCTGTGGACTTATCTTAAAAGGCAGACACTAGCAGTAAACATGTGGTGTCCTTTTATTTTGTGATTATTAGAGGTGGGTGGAAAACTCTGCTCTGCCGGCAGAGTTTGCGGAGAATTGCCACTCTGCGCTCCGCTTGGAATGCAGAGTTGGGCAAAAACTCCAGGCTGTGGAGCGGAGTTTACCGGCACGCTCACCCCTTGACTTCATCCCCCAATGAGTAGTGCAACAGGAGGCACGCTTGCAGAGTGGTTGAGAATTGGGACAGGGACTCTGACAAGGTCTCAGCAATCCCGCTGTGAGGACTTACTCGTGTTAACGATAGGGGTTCTTGGCCCCCAACAACCCTCAGTAGTCAAGGGGACTTCATCCCCCTACCAGTAGTGTGCCAGGAGGCCCATTTGCAGAGTGGTTGAGAAAGGAGGCGGACCCTGACGAGGTCTCAGCAATACTGCTGTGGGGACTTACTGGTGATAACAATAGGGGCTCTTGGCCCGCAACAACTCTCAGCAGCCAAGGGGACTTCATCACCCAACGAGTAGTGTGCCAGGAGGCACATTTGCAGAGTGGTTCAGAATGGGGGCGGGGCCTCTGACGAGGTCTCAGGACTCAGTTGTGTGGGACTTACTAGTGGTAACATAGGGGTTCTTAGCCCCCAACGACCCTGAGTAGCCAAGGGGACTTCCTCCCTCAACCAGTAGTGCACCAGGATGTACGTTTGCAGAGTGGTTGAGACAGAGGGTGGAGCCTCTGATGAGGTCTCAACAATCCCGCTGTGTGGGACTAACTGGTGGCAACAATAGGGGTTCTTGGCCCCCAACAACCCTCAGCAGCCAAGGGGGCTTCATCCGGCAACCAGCAGTGCACCAGGAGGTGTGTTTGCAGAGAGGAGGAGGAGGGGGGCGGGGCCTCCTGCGAGGTCTCAGCAATCTCACTGTGTGGGACTAACTGGTGGCAACAATAGGGGTTCTTGGCTCCCAACGACCCACAGCAGCAAAGGGGAATTCATTCCCAACCAGTAATGCGCCAGGAGGCGCATTTGCAGAGTAGATGAGACGGGAGCGGAGCCTCTGACGAGGTCTCAACAATCGCTCTGTGTGGGACTAAATGGTGGCAACAATGGGGGTTTTTGGTTCCCACCTACCCTCAGCAGCCAAGGGGACTTCATCCCGCAACCAGTAGTGCGCCAGAAAGCATGTTTGCAGAGTGTTTGAGAAAGGGGGCATGGCCTCCGAGGTCTCAGCTATCCTGTTGTGTATGGCTTACTAGTGGTAACAGGAGGGGTTCTTGTCCCCAGCTACTCTCAGCATCCAAGTGGACTTCATTAGGGTTGGTCGAGCATTACTTCACCCACTCACGGAACTCCACAGAATTTTGCAGAGTTTTTCAGTAACTCCGCGGAATTATGCAGAGTGAAACTCCACAAGCTCCGCTCAGGCCTAGTCATTATAGTAGGTGAGACACAAATATGAAAGCTCACTATCTAGTACAGTCTCCATGATCCTCGAGGCCTCCCTAGCAGGAGGTCCAATTAAGGAATAACTTGACAAGGAATCTTGGTCCTTTCATAAAGAATAGAATTAGATGCCCAGTTACCAGTCTATGCAAAATGTGCAACGTACCTCTAGGCCAGATGCTTTAGAAAATGACCTTTGAGGATGATTCCTAGCACACCCAGCAAGGAAGGATTCAGACTCCCACCTTCATCAACAGTGGGCCAGTGGCACTATCAGTCCACAATATCTTGCAGAGCAGTGGGTAACCTTGCAACACTGAGAGAACTCCGGTCTTTGTAATACAGAGCTGAAAAGAAGTTACATAGCAGAGGTTCTGTGGCCTTAGTTTGCTTGGATAACTCCTGGCAACACAAGAGGATACTCCTAAATCCATTAGTCACTTGGATTAAACTTTTGTAATAAGCAAAAGGTTCTTAGTTGAGTATGAAAGTGCATACAAATTTCAAAATAAATTAATAGCTAGGTGCATATGCATTTAGTTGCTGAATTAAATTAAAAGTCTCAGAAGTGATAATTTTAAGTAGAATGCTTTTTTTATCTTACATGTGTTTGTTATTGCTAATTAGGAACTTTTGTTGTGTCATCAACACAGTTCAGGCCCGATTCACATAATTGCATAGGAGTAAATTAGGAGATGTTTGCAAAAATTGCAGACTTACATGAACTATTTGAGAGATGATTTTCCTATCATCCATCTACACAGGAAGTGACATCAATGGTTTCTTGCCAAAAACACCTTTAAAAAAAGCAGCAAGGCAAGAGGATTTTATTTCCCATCATCCATTTCTATAGGAAGTGACATCACTGGTTTCCCACTAAAACTATCTTTAAAGGACGAAACCAGGCAAGAGGACTTAATTCTCGATCATCTCTCTCTCCATGTGACATCACTCCATTTCCCATCACTGATTTCCCACCCACGGTATCTGCACTCCACCCTCCTCCCAGGTCCTTCTTAATGGCATCTGCAAGTCTGGACCTTGCCCAGCACCAGGAACCCTAGTTCTTTCCCTAACCACTGCTACCACGCTGTACTTCTCCATGCTTTTAACCCCGGTCACCCCTCTACGCAATGCTACCACACAACACAGAAGGAGCATTCTTATTAGGCTTGGGTGAAATTTTGATTTCGTCGAAGTGATCAGAGTAATTTGAGTAATTACATATTACTCTTGTGCTGCAAAATTACTGAAATTACCGGAATACCTCAGCGTGAGTAGTTAAGAGTAATGTGGAGCAAAGTTCCTACTGCCAGCACACAGGAACAATGTTCTAAGAGAGAGCGAGGGGCTGCTGGCTGCTGCTGTTTGTGTCCTCTAGCATTTAGTGGCATTTGTTTGAAGGAAGTGACCCGATTAGGGCCACCCGGGTCACTCGCAACCACCTCTTAGCCTTCCATACAAATGAAGAGTCGGTCATACAGTAGAGAATACAAACCAAGTATATGTTTATTCAGATACACTAGAGCGGATCCTCGTCTGCCCTGTTGCTTAGAGGTGCTGCAGAGGGGACTGACTTCAGCAAACATAGGGATACATTATGTACATTTCAGAACCAAGGAAGACCCGCCTGTGATGGAATTTTACAAGCAGGTGCAGCTAAAACAAAGAAGTATAGTAGGATGAGCTTTGGCTCTGAGGCCGGGCACACATTATCTCTATGCCAAGGTCCTTCTCTCTGTGCCTACCGCTAGACTAGTGGGAGAAGGCCTCTATCTAGTGGGAAAGGTATGCGCTAATAAGAACAGTGTATTCATTAGTACAGCGAGGCCTAACCTTGAGGAAATTAAACTTTCCACAGCCTGCTTCTCGAGGAGGGAATATGCAGTTAATGGCATGATTCAAAATGGCGGCTAAACATAAAATGGTGCCGCGAATGCTAACTTACATGGAACAATGCACGAACAAAATAGCAAAAACATATTCATTTCATCAGACCCTCCTTTTAGCATTCGCTAACCACTTTTATATGGTGGGCAGAAAAGACATAACATTCGAATAAGCAAAAGGACATCAGTACTCAGAACAATCCATATATTCAGTATCAGGAATAGAAGCTGCAAGGGATGATGTAGAATCAAAGATGCCCTCGTCAATCTGCATCATTTCATCAATCTGTTTTTGTAACATAACCGCTGCATTAGTATCATGAACTGGCATTTTCGGCTTGGGAATAAGGATAGTGACACAATAGGAACAACAAGCTGGGAGACATTGTATGCAGTGGCAGCACGTGAAGAAGAGAGTGGCAACTACAGCCAGAAAAGTGAGGATCTTCCAACCCCAGAAGGTGAGTATGTTCCAGAACCACCCCGATAGGGTCCCAGTACCTGTCTCTTGGTGTATGTCAGACGAAAGTCTGTGTAATTTTTGTATAGCTGCATACACATTGGGAACGTGATCAGGTATGTAAACACAACAGCTGCTGCCAATGACACGACAAGCCCCACCCCTATCTGCAAGTATGATGTCTAACACCATCCGGTTCTGCAAAGTGACTAATCCCGTAGCCTGAAGCTCAGCAGTGATGTTTGTCAGTATTCCAGCAGTTGTATTAATAACCCCCTCCACCACTCTAGTTAACCGACGAATTTGGAGACTATTAGCCATGGGGCCCCAAAAAGGTAGGAGACCCTTTATGGCATCCCCAAACTGTTGTGTTGTGGTATCTGTCTGATCTATATCATTTGTGTCAACAACCCTTCTGACTCAGGGCAAGTATGTACTCCTATGCTGCAACTGATGATCTTTATGATAATTGGACGGAGCAGCTTACACAGGGGGAAGGAGGAAAGAGAGGTAACATCTGCCTGACCATCCCCTCGGAAGCCAGACATGAGCTTGAGATCCACAGACGAAATAGACATTATGGGGTAGGATCAAAACCGGACTATTAATCGTTCCTAGTCTGTGGGTGAAATTGCATTTACTCTCCCCCACCTTTACCTCCCCAGGCCCCTGGACACAGATACTAGCTGTTGTGTTGACCACGGACAGTTTGTCCTTAGTAATATTGCGAGCTTGGAAAGATTGAAAATACTCAGAGGTGTTGAACCTTTGGAAATCAGCCATTTCCATTCGAAGCCATGTTTCGTTCTTCACTTTTTCATATGTGCTCATACAGGATTTTGGGGACAATGTACCGAAGGTTCTTTGTCCTGCCTGTCCTACGGGAGTAAACCCATGATGAAAACGTATATACTCTACCACAGTGTGAGAATCAGCAGGTGTCATAACCAGTGTAGACAGTTGGAAATGATAGTGCACCATAATGAACAATTGAAACCAACCTTCACACCTACCAATATATGACAATGGCATGGACAAAAAATTGTCACTCCTATGAGTAACTGAGGGGAGCAATCCACAAACCCAATAATTAGTTGTATTGGACACATCATGGGCTTGATGCAACATTTGTATAAATACATTGTCTGTGTAAGACTTTCTATGCTCTTCTTTGTGAGGGGCCAAAGTATCAAAAACGTGCTCAGGGGGAGTGGGCGTCGTACCAACCAAAGTGTGCACAGGATACTTCTCCTCTAGAAACCAAGATATTCCAAGTATTGTTATTAGCGTAATCACAACAATTAATATGAAAACTATTTTACTCTTTGTTACCCAACCCTGCGCTAAACGCAGTGGTGCAAATGGCTGTTCCTCCTCCTCAATAGGTCGACCAAACGGATGCATTATGAAGCAAGAAGAGGAATGCAATAAAACTGATAGCAAAGGTAAGTGTTCCCAGTGTCCGTCTGAGCCTCATTGGTACAGGCTCCTATTGTTCATCAACGTTGGCGCTCTTGAGAACCGGCGGTGGAGCTTGCTCAGTCCTAAGCTCACGATGAATCCCACGTTGTCCAGGATAATGTACGCCCTACTAGGGAGCACGTTCAATTTATCCTGTCCAATGTCAGAACAGTGCACCAATCTCATGACACCCTAAACTAACACCGTTGGTTCTATAGCAAAGTACACCCTAACTTACACAGTCCATCCCTAACTAATCTGACTTCTCCTTTGGTGCACTATTCCTCTGCCGAGGACGCAAATTGTACCTGGTGACTCCAGGCACAGAGGGGTCAACAAACAGCGGCTCTTTAATGGCTCGGATTTCTGGAGGGACCACTGCATTTAGCGCATCATCATTCTCTGCATCCGTTTGGGTCCACGTTAATTTCGGGTCGCTGAAAGTGAACAAACTGAGGCACCGTCTCGCACTCAGTATCCCCAACTCCATCAGCAACCCATTGGTCATAGGGAAAAGGTAGAGGCACTCGTTTACAATGAGAGCCATGGATCCAGTTCTTTCGCCCAGCAACCTTGACTGCGCTTCTTGTGGCTAGAAGAACCTGCTCAGGTCCCTTCCAGCGCGGCTCCAAACTCTTCTTCCGCTGAAAATTGCGCACCAGGATCCAATCACCAGGCTGGATGTTGTGTCTGGGTACCTCTGGTATATCAGGCAGAGCCTCCCGGACCTGTTGGTGAATAGAACGCAAATTTTCAGTTAACTGGTACAGGTGGTCGAGCAACAATGTGGAACTCAATATCGGAAAACCGACGGGGACGCAGGATGCCCCAGACATTTGCTGGGTGTCCAAACACGACCTCATATGGTGACAATCCTGTCCTAGAATGTGCTGTTGTTCTTGTTGACAAAAGAGCTAATGGTAAAGCATCTGGCCACTGTAAGCCTGTACTTTCCTGAATCTTTGCCAATTTCAGTTTGAGAGTACCATTGTACTTCTCAACCAAACCTGATGACTGGGGGTGATTTCCGGCATGAAACGTCTGATTTATGTGCAGACCATCACAAATTAACTGGATAACCTTGGCATTGAAATGACTTCCGTTATCACTCCAAATCAAACAGGGCAAGCCGAAACGAGGAAAGAACTCCTTCAGGAGTACCTTTTCAGTCGCAATGGCTGTATTGTCTTTAGTGTAGTAAGCCTCAATCCATTTACTGAATGCACAAACAACCACCAACACGTACTTCAAATTATTGACCCTGTCCAATTCGATGTAATCTAATTGAAGAACGTCAAAATGGAAAGTAGGTGGTGCAAAATTACCAGGTGGTGTAGGGGTACATTTTCCAGGATTATGCATCATGCACACCATACAGTACTTCACTAAATGTGCAGCAGTTCTCTATATTTTATCATTCTGCCATACAGGGCCTAACAACTTGCAAATACCCTTGGCGCTGATATGGGCTGGGCCATGAGCCATCGTGACTACAGGAAGAACATATGCATCTGGCAACATCCATCTTTGCTTCCCTGACTTGTCAATCCAACATCCCTCATCATTCAATTGCGCTGTACTTTCTTGCCACACTGCTAATTCCTCCAATGTGGCCTCTCTCTGTATTTCCTTCACATTCTCAACTGTATCTTCAAACATTGTGACCTCGGGCATCCACCTAGGAGGACCTGCTACGAACATTCTTTTCATCCTAGTCCGGGCTGTTTCCTTAGCTGTCTGCTCTGCAAAAGCGTTCCCTATACCTACATCGTCAGTAACTTTCCTATGGGCGCTACACTTTACTATTGCCAATTTCTTAGGGAGTGTCAAAGCGGACAGAAGCCTATATATAAGATGACCGTGCTGAATCTTTGTCCCTTGGGAAGTAAGGAACCCTCTCTCTGCCCAGAGTCGCCCAAAATTATGGGCGACTCCAAAGGCGTACTGGCTGTCAGTATAAATATTAACAACTAGTCCCTCACTCAATTCGCAGGCTCGTATTAGGGCAACAAGCTCTGCAGCTTGGGCCGACTGATAGGGAACTCGTGACGTCTCAACCACCGTACGCATTGTAGTAATAGCGTACGCAGTAGTTGTAGTGCCATCTGGTAATTTGAAGCAAGAGCCATCAACATATAATTCCCCTTGGGGGTCAGATAAGGGAACATCAGTCAGGTCTACCCAGCCTTTCGTCTCTTCTTCCGTCCGGAAGATACAATCATGTATATCAATCTCCTCATTCTCAGAAGGGAGGGGTAGTAACGCGGCTGGATTCAGAGTGGCACATCGTTTGATCGTAATATGTTTGGTGAACAGCATTAACTCATAACTTGTCAGATTTGCACTGGTAAGGTGCTGTGTCTTTGTCTTATTCAAAAGTTCATATACAGCATGGGGTACCATGACTGTGAGGTCAGTATCAAGTACGAGTCCAGCCGATTGCCTTATCGAGACAGCCACGGCCGCGACCGCTCTTAGACAGCTCGGGAGGGCTCGTGCAACTGGGTCAAGCACAGCAGAGAAATAAGCACAGGGACGTTGCTTATATCCACATTTTTGTGTTAAAACAGAAAGCGCGCAACCAGCCATCTCATGGACGCACAACACAAACTGTTTAGTATATTCTGGGGTGCCAAGTACTGGAGCTGAACAAAGTGCAGTTTTCAATTGCTCAAATGACTGCTGACATTCAGGCGTCCAGAGCACGGGTTCATGCACATCTTTTAGTGTTAAAGCAAGCAGGGGTTTGATTAACAGCGAATAGCTAGGTATCCACTGCCTGCAATAGGAAGTGATACCTATGAAAGCGCGCACATCTTTCTGAGTTTGCGGGATGGGCATTTTAACAATGGTACTGATGCGCTCAGGGGTCAATCTCCTACCCTCCTTCGACAGTAGGTGACCTAAGTAGGTGACCTCCTGTCGACAATACTGAAATTTGGAAAGGGATACTTTATGGCCATGTTGATCTAAATGTAACAGTAATTTAACCGTACTGTCTCTGCAACCTTGTTCTGTATCCGAATGCGATGAGCAAGTCATCAACATACTGAAGCAATACATTACCTGTAGAGAGCGACAAGGAATCCAGCTGACCTTTCAATGCCTGACTATATATACTCGGACTCTCTATATAGCCTTGAGGAGCGCGACAGAATCTAAAGCTTCTACCAGCTAGGTTGAACCCAAACAGATACCTGCTGTCAGGATGAATGGGAATACTGAAGAACGCGTTTTTCAAATCAATGACAGAAAAGAATTTAGCAGAAGAGGGAATCATTGTCAGGAGAGGGGTGATGTCAGGAACCACCGGAAACTGGGGGAATCACTATTTTATTAAACTCCCGCAAGTCAATCACAAAGCGATAAACATCTTCATGGTCATCGGAGGAACCTGAGGGTGCCCTTTTAAGAATCGGAAGAATAGGGCTATTGCAAATATTAGCAGTTGTCTCCTCAACCACTCCTTTCTCAATCAAGTCCTGTAAAATTTGCAATAAAGCTCGCTTACCTGCCTGCAGTATTTTATACTGAGGTATGCGAGGTAAAATAGCATTGTCTTTAACTCGGATCAAAACTGGCGGTATCTGTAACAGTCCCACATCTGTGTCACCTGTTGCCCAGAGAGTTGGTGGCACGTCTTTAAACTCTGCAGGAAAAGGCGCATCTTTGGACAGGCACTGCGTACCGCGCACTACATCCGGACCCATCGTCATGTAAACACCTGCCGGGGAGCAATAAATCGTAGCATGCAATTTCTTCAACAAGTCCAAACCCATCAAATTTTCTCCACAATTAGACGTCAACAAGAATGGCGAATCCACAGTGAAAGGAGCAATAGTCAACGAAAGAGGTTTTGAAATGGGGCTCACAACCGGTACACCAGAAAAACCTACCGAAAGATTATTATGGCCAGACAGAGCCGCCCCAAGGACCAAGGAATGAGAAATTGAACTGTTCATTGCACCTGTATCCACCAAAAACTCCTTAGTCGAACCATGCCCATCCACACTAACGTATGGACCAGGTTGATCTACAGGTATCGGAACTGGTCCTTCACTCTTTCTCTGGCTGTCCTAGCTATAAGACATCCTTGTCACCTCATCCGTATCATAATCAACATGATAATACTGTCCTCCCTGAGGGTCATCAAAATAATTTTGATCAGCACGACCCTGCGAGGCCACAGCATTCTGAGCCCTGTCCTGGCCACCAGCTCCACAACCCCGTCCACGAGAACCTTAACCTCTCGGGACTGCCACCTTCTGCAAAAGCACAGGACACTCGCTATGCTAGTGTCCCTCCTCTTTGCAATACGCACACTGATTCGTCCCCACAGGCGTAGTATTCCTACTAGTATGTGGAAGCTGCCGGGCCAAACCACCACGTCCTCTACCATTCCCCCTAGAAGCCTGCTGCAACAACACCTTCGTCTTCAAATCCTTGTGCTTCTTCTCTGTCCTCTCCTTATCCTCATTTTCCCTGTGCTCATAATACTGTGCCATATTCAAAATAACAGAAGGGTAAGAGGTGGACCAGGTGCTCTCGGAAGCCTGCAATCGAGTCGCAATCTCGGGAAGCAAATTTGAAACAAATCTATTAACAAACAATCAAACGCCACCTTCGATCGACAAATCCTGTCCACTATAATCTAGAAACACACCTTCAAACCGAGTGAAAAAATCAGACACACTCTCATCTTTCTTCTGACGACAAGCCGATAACTTGTCCCAGTCAACCTTCCTTGGGGGAAAAAGAGAATGCATATATGTAATGATATGGCCGGGCAAAGCAAGTATCTCTGGTCTGGGCTTATCACCTGGCTTCCGTTCCTGATCCCATACCTTAATTTGGTCCCAGGTACCACCTAATTCCGCAACGTGATCCTGTGTGTGTACTTGTCTCCAAATATCGACTGTAACTAGTAAGCCAAAGAACATTTCAATATCAGCAAGTGTCATCTCTGTAGAAGAGGCAGCTTCAGTCAATTCTTTATAATAAGCAGTTGGATTCTTCCTAGGATCAGGTAACCGAGTCTTAAGAGACAAGACCTCGCTCCTTTTCCATAGAGTATAAACCCATTGCTCTTGGAAACGGGCCGCTACCCCTGGTCTAGTAATATTATGCTGATCCCTCAGCTCTGGTATTTCGGGATGATAGATGGGATGAACTTCCTGCATCAGAAACTGAGATACCGGGGTGGGGCTCTTCTCAAGCAGTCTACCCCGATAAGCAACCAACATCGCAACATTACCAAAGACTTGAACAGGCGCCATATCAGTAACATATACATGATCCTTAATATCATATATAATCTGCGGTGCTGCATCATTGAAACACTGCTCCCAAAGACCGATCAAAGTAGCCGACATATGCTTAAGGGCATGCTGTTGTACAAAAGGCTCATAATCTTTCATCACATTTCACACATCCTCCACACCATAAATGGGTTTTCGGGCCCACTGCGCAGCCTGATTAGCCACTACCTTTTTCTATGCATCTCCCATCTCACATACCGACCCATTCGCTCCTTGAGCTTCGTCCAGTATCTATCCTCAAATCCTCGTACTGGTGTCCCACTACTCTGTGATGTCGGGGAATGGAAGAACACAGTGGGAATGACAACAGAGGTAGTAGGCACCAACGTCGCTGCTGGCTGTGTCGCGGGTGTAAGAGCTGGCGAAAGAGATGATGAAGCAATAGGTGTTGCAGGAGTACTAACAGTCATAGTTGCCACAGACAGTGAGGACAAAGAAAGGACAGGAGGTGCCGTGGCCAAGGCAGTCTGATTATCAGTTACAGAAGCAGAAACAGCAGAGACAGAAGAACCGGGTAGCTGGGCCTGTGAGGGAAGAGCAGGATATATCCTCTGTGGGGCATATGGGGGTGGGGGTTGAGTATCTAACAATTGGTCCACAAACGTATCATTTTCTTCTTGGGTCACATAAGATTTATCAATATTCAATTGAAACCTCCTATCTTCACGTTCAATTCCTATGTCTTGTTTCTCTCTATCATGTGCTACAGCCTTCTGAGTCAATGTTTGCATTCTCACCTTCCGGGCCTCTTTCTCTGCTTTCATTCGCCTCTGTTTAGCATCCTTTTGCCACGTTCGAAGAGAATCAAACATAGACTGTCTACTTCTTTTCGCAAACAACTTCTCTTGTAAAAATCCAATTTTTTGTTCATCAAAAGATCCCGTCAACGGCCACTGCAACTCAGCATTGTCCCGCGTATATTTTTGCCTTAGCGTACTAAACATAATAGGGCCAAGGTCATGCTTCACATACATATCAATGTTCGGAGTGCCTTCTGGAGGCGCCGGCTGCCTTTCTTGCAGTCGAGCATTGCAGAGCAACAACGACAACAAGAAACCAAGAAGCTACCAAACCCAGGCATTTTCAAAAGTGAGCCAAATTCGTTATGTTGCCTGGCAAAGTGTTCACAAACACCTCGTACCAAAATCGGTCCTCACACCGTGCCAAATACAAACCAAAATGGTACCATTTCCACAAAGAACCAAAACAAACTCATCTGGTGCAGACAGGTCAAACGAATTTATTCTCCACTGCTGACTCTACGGACCAAACGGTCAGATCCAAGGGTTTTGCCATTCAGGAACCCAGTCGGGATGACCACTCGCCGAGGCACCGTCTGGCGGGACAGAAGGGCCAGCTGCGAGTTCAGGAACTCTCTCGTGCAGAGATCCCTGGTCTCTCCGTCCAACCCGACGGCGGCCTCGACCGCCCCACCCGGGAAGGGCCACTCACCCGATGAGGTCCCTGTTCGGGCACCAACTGAAGGAAGTGACCCGATTAGGGCCACCCGGGTCACTCGCGACCACCTCTCAGCCTTCCATACAAATGAAGAGTCGGTCAGACAGTAGAGAATACAAACCAAGTATATGTTTATTCAGATACACTCGAGCGGAGCCCCATCTGCCCAGTCGCTTAGAGGTGCTGCAGAGAGGACTGACTTCAGCAAACCTAGAGATACATTATGTACATTTCAGAACCAAGGAAGACCCGCCCGTAATGGAATTTTACAAGCAGGTGCAGCTAAAACAAAGAAGTACAGTAGGATGAGCTTCGGCTCTGAGGCTGGGCACACATTATCTCTATGCCAAGGTTGTTCTGTCCGTGCCTACCGCTAGACTAGTGGGAGAAGGCCTCTATCTAGTGGGAAAGGTATGCGCTAATAAGAACAGTGTATTCATTAGTACAGCGAGGCCTAACCTTGAGGAAATGAAACTTTCCACAGCCTGCTTCTCAAGGAGGGAATACGCAGTTAATGGCATGATTCAAAATGGCGGCTAAACATAAAATGGTGTCGTGAATGCTAACTTACATGGAACAATGCACAAACAAAATAGCAAAAACATATCCATTTCATCATGTTTAGCGCAAAATGCATCCTCTGACCTATTTTGGATGTGAAGAAAATAGCAGTAAATGCTAGATCATGCTTCTCAGGTAATGGTGCATAATTATGAGTAATTTTGCTGTAATTACGAGTAATTACACTAGAGAGAATTATGCCACTTACACCTACCCCTAATTATCATGCGCCTACTGCAAGTTCTCATGCACTCTCCGACATCCTACACCCACCAACAGCACCCCACTAGCTCACACAGACCAAACACCACCCAAACAACATGCCACACTTGCATGCATGCTCCTCAACACCCTCTTGTTCCATGGAGATATGGGACCTACAGCACAACCATGCTCTGGACCTGCTCTTTCCTACAGAAACATGGCTAAACTCAACTTCAGCACCGGACATCGCTACAGCCATCCCTGTCGGCTCTAAAATCGGCACGCAAGACTGTCAGTATAAGACGAGAGGAGGAATGGCCATCATATTTACAGATACCATCAGTTGCACCACCTACTACACCTGCTAGCAACAGGGAACACCTCATGTTCAAGATACGCATCACAGACAACTTCTCCATGGGAGGAACTCTTGTATACACAAGGACCCCACTTTAACTGCGCTAGCAACATCATGGACTTCATCGCATCCCTCATCATCAACACCAGTAGTTTCATCTTCCTCTGAGACCTTAACTTTCAACAAGAAGACCGCACCAACCAAAACACTATGGCCCTCCGAGAAAATCTTGAAAGCCTTGGCCTCATCCAGCACATTACCGAACCCACACCGCTGGACAATGCCGACACCTATTGAACCTGATTTTTTCCTCACTCAGAAACATCAAAGTTGACAAGCCAACGCCTATGACGTGGACAGACCACATACTCATCATTTTAGCATGCCCATCCCACAACATCACAGACCTACCTCCACAGCAGCCATCTGCTGTAGCTGGAAAAGCATTTAGAAGAGGAGTGGGCTTCTTCTTTCTCCAAGCTTCAGCCGGAGCACATGAGCAACTTGCCGAATGCCATCAAGAACCTCAACAGCTGGGTCACTGCTTGCGCCGACAACCTGGCTCCCTTCAAGCGCAACCCAACAGTAAGAGACAAACCTCAGGCCAGCTGGTACGCAGAGGAACTTAGGCTGATAAAATGCCACTGCAAGCAATTGGAGCACAAATGGAGAACAAGTCACGAAACCACAGATAAAGACATGGTCAAATCAGCCCTAAGACTCTACCATCAGCAAATACAGGATACCAAATACACAGCTCTTGCAAATTGCATTGATGCCATCACCAAAGATTTCACTGCCACCTCCAGCAACATCACCGTCTCAAAACACCTTTGCAACAAGCTCTTGTAATTCTTCTGTAACAAAACCATCTGTGTATTCAGCAACTTTGACCCACAACTGGACCCTGTCGCCCTTTGCAACTCAACTTCCCATCAAGACTGATGAACAAACCCTGACCTCGTGGCCTGCCATCACCCCAGTTGAAATCGCTGCTACAATGAGGACCATCCACTCGGGTGCTCCACCTGACACTTGCCCCCACCACTCCTTCACCAAAGGGCTCGTACCAATGAGCGAAGTACTAACACTCATCCTCAATGCCTCCATTGACTCAGCCACATTCCCATACACTTGGAAACATGCCACTGTCAGGTCCCTGCTCAAGAAACCATCCCCTGGTCAGCCATGCTTTTCAACAACAGACCCATCTCCCTCCTACCATACCTGGCAAACGTCTCAGAGAAACTAATCAACCAACACCTCACTGACCACCTCAGCAACCAACAGCTCCTCTACGCCATGTTGTCCGGATTCAGGGCAAACCACACTACAGAAAGAAAACTCATCACTGCCACAGACAACATCTGCATGATCTTTGACAAAAGAGAAACAGCAGCTTTCCTTTTTTTGGACCTTTCTGCAGCATTTGACATGGCCTCACACCCCTTCCTCATCAGGCAGTTGCATGAGATTGGCATCAAAGGACCCACTCTCTGCTAGATCTGATCCTTCTTAACGTATAGAACACAAGCTGTCAGCATAGCACCCTTTCCTTAGAAGCCCACACACTCATCTGTGGAGTGCCTCAAGGTTAATCGATCAGCACCACCCTCTTCAACAAATACATGGGGGCAGATTTACAAGCCCCCTGCGCCACCAGTACGTCACTTTTTGTGACGTACTGGTGGCGCAGGGGGCTGCTCCATATTTACAAGGAGAGGAAAAGCCACCCTGCGTGACTTTTCCTCTCCTTGTAAATACGGCCCCTTCACACGCAGCACTTTGCGGTGAAGGGGCGTTCCATGGGTGTTGCTTTGGGTGTTCCCACGCAACACCCATGGAACAAGACACATCTCCAGAATTATGAGAAATCGTAACTCTGGAGATGCGTTTGAAAGCTACGCCACCCTAGAGGTGGCGTAGGGAGGCGCACCGAGGAGAAATGTTTTAATTTCTCCTCGTTTTTCCTCTTTCAATGCGTGCTGCATTCTGCAGCACGCATTGAAAGAGGAAAATGGTTGTAGTGATTGCTTTTGTGCAGGAAGGTGCACAAAAACAATCTCCCACGACGCAGGCATCCTTGCACCATGGTGCAAGGGTGCCTGCGCCGGCGCATGGCTGCAGTTTGTGCTCCAGCGCAGGGGGAAGCACAAGGATGCGACATATTCTTGTAAATATGTCGCATCCCTGTGCTTTCCAAACTAACGCAGCATGGCGCAGCAAAATGACTTGCTGCGCCGTGCTGCGTTAGTTAATTGTAAATCTGCCCCACATGATCCCTCTGGCCATGCACAAAACATCAACATTTTCTCCTATGCTGATGACACACAACTCATACTCTCCCTCTTGGACAAGACTCCCAATACAAGAAACAAGTTCACCAACTACATGACCCACAGTCGCTAACTGGATGAAATTAAAAATCCTCTCTCATGGTAAAGTCGAATTTTAAATTACACAGCCCTACTTACACTTGAATAGGCTGTGTCCTGCCTCCACACAAAGAGCTGCATACTCATTGTAGCTAGCCTGGAGCCAAGGCAGGATAGACAGGAAACTTGTGCACTTCTATTGGAAACATCTAGAAGCTTCTCCTACTTCAAAGGAAGCACCTGGTATAAATATTGGACCTCAGACACCAACTATTCAGTACACTTCTGGACCTGTGAAGACTATGCCAGGAAGAATGACTGCTGTGCTGCTGAAAGAACTGCCGCTCTGCTGGACTGCTGGCATGCTGCTCTGCTGGACTACTGCCTTGCTGGACTGCTGCATTCATGGATTTCTATTCTGCTGACCTCCTGCTTGAGACAGAGGGATTTGGACATGCACCTGATGCCAGGACTCCCAGAGTGACTCCAAGGGCTAGTCTGCTTGCCTCCTGTTCAGAGCCACAGGGACATAACACGCTCTCAGCTTAACCAGCATTCAAATTCAGCTGGAACAAGAACCTGAACCCCAAGAGGTGCCCCTCAGGTCCTAGATCATTGGTGTGGCCTCAAAGAGGCTAATTTTACGTTTTTTGGCTCATTGCGGCTGAAACCTTGTCACTCGTACAGCCCACCAAAGCGAAGTTCTGTCAGCCCAACACTTTGCGCTACAGCATTGAGCGCTCATGGCAAGCATAAATGCCAAGTTCCGGCCCGACCGTTCATGACGACAACAGGATCTTCGCTGTACACCGATTCCTGTCCACATTGCCAGGCCTGCTCTTTGCGTTACATCGATGACCATCTGCGGCACATCCCTGGTCTTCGCGGCTCCCTCCACCGTGAATGGAACTCTTTGTGCTGGACTGAGAACGTAACTTTTCAGTGGGGCTAACCTAGTCCCTGTATCTAATTTGTGGTCCATCGTAGTCAGCCTGACTTTCTCCCGGTCTCGCAAGACTAGATAGCTGGAAGTGGTGTTTTGGCTTTTTGGTGCTATTTTCACATAAATCTTTAAATTGCATATCTCTGGTTCTACTAATTGGTTTTTTGTTGTTTTGATCTATTTGCATTTATTAAAATTTGCTCTATATTTCTAATCTAGTATGGCATCCTTTTTGCGGTGTGTTTTCACTTTGTTGCTGTTTGAAGTGCTGCACAAATACTTTACACATTGCCTCTTGTTTAGCCTGACTGCTCTGTGCCAAGCTACCCAAGGGTTGAGCACAGGTTAATTTAGGGGTTGTTTGTGCCTCATCCTGACACGGATAATGGTTGCTACTTGAATAGTTCTCACTTCCCACTCCACGTTAGAGCCTTCTCCTCTCTTCTTGAACTCCACAAGAAACTTAAGACATGGCTTTTCAATTATCCAATGTACCATAGACAGGGCTAGGCATGAACACCTGCTCAGTGCCAGGATACCCTCGAGGGTGATATTGCACTTTGCAACTACACAAAACTGCATTTCCCATCATGCATCTGCACATGAAGTGGCATCACTGGTTTCCCGCCAACATCTTTGTTAAACGAAGAAGCAAGGCAAGAGGACTTAATTTCCCATTATTTACCTGCACATAAAGTGATACCACTGTATTTTCCACCATTCATCTGCATAGAAAGCAACATCACTGGTTTCCTGCCAAAACATCTATAAATGAAAAAGAAGCCAGGCAAGACGACTTAATTTAATTTCTCATCATCCATCTACACAGGAATTGACATCACTGGTTTATTACCAAAACCATCATTAATAGAAGATGCCAGGCAAAATTACATTGTTTCCCATCATCTGTTTCTGTAGGAAGTGACATCTCTGCATTTTCCGTGGTCCAGCTGCACAGAAATTGACATCACTTCCTGCTGTCTCCATGCTTCAATGAACTCTTTAGGTCATCCAATTCTCCATCCTGCACCAGCAAAGGGTGGACCCTGGCAAGAGTATCTCCTCTTTGGGCTTGTTGGTCCCATGAAGGGCCTTGGGCCAGAACCCCTGTTTCATTTACACTTATAAGGGAAGATGTAATCATGCGCCTAAGCTAGAACTACCAATCCCTAAAATCACACCTAAACCTCGACCAGCCAAATGCTCGCATATCATCAGCACAACACATAGACACAACCTCATACACATCCTACTGATTACAAAAATCCCTCAAGCTACAGAACGCACATTCCAGTTCATGCTCATTATCACTTGCTCTCCAGTACTCCATGCACCAGACATCGCAGACCTCATCACCCATCACAAACGTGACACCCTCTTCATCACAGAAACATGGGTCACCCTCATATGGTTGCACATTCTAGACATCTTCTCACAGGCCACAGCATTCATCACATAGACCACGCATATAAGAAAGGAAGAAGCCCCTCTGTCATCGATAAGTCCTCATGGTACTGCACCCTAGGCAACCTAGTAATACTCCACTCCATGGACCTGTTGACATACCATTTCGCTGTCTCTGAAACTCAGATGGCCCCCCATATATCTCATCTATAGGCCGCCGGGCAAAACAAGGACTTCATTGATTTATTCTCAAATCTCCTTGCCACCTCATCCATCTGACATGCCCACATGACTCTCTAAGGTAACTTCCAACTCATAGACAACACAATTTAAAAAATCAAGAGACACCCTCTTCAACCTCATTGACACATTCAAAGTGGTACAGCATGTCAAACAACCACCACAATGCAAAGGCCACCTCCTCGACAGTGCCTAATTTGAGATGGTGGTTTCCGGTGCTTGGCACCGGCACTTAATTATCAACACCGGCACTTCGACAGTCTGTCACATAGTAGCACTCTATGTCTAAATTAGAGATGAACAAAACAGTTGTTTATTAATTCAATATACATTAAAATCGACTAATATTTGCCCCCCAAGCCAATATTATACCTTTTGGAGCCGCAAATATTCTGAATTGTTACACTTGTAGGTTGTGATGTTTAGTAGTGCCAAGGGCCCTGGCACTTAATTTTTTTACAAATTAAGCACTGCCTCAACTTTGTCTTCTCAACATCACTAATAATCCAATGCAAACCATATATACCCCTGGCCTGGTCTGACCAAGTTGTCATCTCTAGCTTCCTGCCAGCAAACAAGGGTCAACACGAAAGAGAAGACCAGACATTCCAATCCTTCAAAGCATTCTCCATCAACAACCTAATGCTTGAACTCATCTCTCAGCCCCAATTGCAACACGTAGGTGCAAGACAAAGGGGTCGATTCTGATCTCGGCCGGAAGCGCACCTAACAGTATTCGTCCGGAAAAAAAACCAAGCCGAACGCGTGTTTCCCGACCGTTTCGAACAGTCGTCCGAACGAGCAAGTACGATGCGCATAACTGCTCAGATCCCGACCCAGCCATACGTACCCATTCCAGCTCCAGTTCCCCGCCCGAGCCTGATCTGTAAACGCCGAATCGAGTCACATGGAAGCAAATATACAGCACCTTTCGGCCGGACTAGTACGATGCGCCTTCCGTACGCGCCGAACCCGTCGCTACGTCCGGCACGACAGAGCATCCGGGAGAGCTGCACATAAGCTCCGATTCGCGCCACAAGACGATCCACGGCTACGAGACGAACAAGCCAGCGACGAGTACGAGTCGAAGCCACGAGAAACCCGAACGAGACGACCCAACCATGAATCCCATTGCGCAGGTCCTACCAATACTCTACATCTATTACCGGAACCGGTACGGACGTGTACGGCGCAGACGGTAAGTCAAACACCCACAACACAAACAAACGACATGTACCCGACATATGTCACACACACATAGGGATGCAGAAATGATGTACACCAGCAACAGCAGAACCATAGGGGCGGGATGGCTATCACCAATGCCATACACACCCATAGGGGCATGATGGCTACCACTACCACCACCCCATCTCATGTGGGCCTGGATGCCTGTCACTACTACCATCCCCACTCATAGTGGGATGGATGCCTACCACTAACACCACCCCTACTCATGGGGGCCTGGATGCCTGTCACTACTACCATCCCCACTCATAGGGGGATGGATGCCTACCACTAACACCACCCCTACTCATGGGGGCCTGGATGCCTACCACTACCACCACCCCTACTCATGGGGGCCTGGATGCTTGTCACTACTACCATCCCCACTCATAGGGGGATGGATGCCGACCACTAACACCACCCCTACTCATGAGGGCCTGGATGCCTACCACTACCACAATCCCTACTCATGGGGGCCTGGATGCCTACCACTACCACCACCCCTACTCATGTGGGCCTGGATGCCTGTCACTACTACCATCCCCACTCATAGGGGGATGGATGCCGACCACTACCACCACCCCTACTCATGGGGGCCTGGATGCCTACCACTACCACCACCCCTACTCATGTGGGCCTGGATGCCTGTCACTACTACCATCCCCACTCATAGGGGGATGGATGCCGACCACTACCACCACCCCTACTCATGGGGGCCTGGATGCCTACCACTACCACCACCCCTACTCATGGGGGCCTGGATGCCTGTCACTACTACCATCCCCACTCATAGGGGACTGGATGCCTACCACTACCACCACCCCTACTCATGGGGGCCTGGATGCCTACCACTACCACCACCCCTACTCATGTGGGCCTGGATGCCTGTCACTACTACCATCCCCACTCATAGGGGGATGGATGCCTACCACTACCACCACCCCTACTCATGTGGGCCTGGATGCCTGTCACTACTCCCATCCCCACTCATAGGGGGATGGATGCCGACCACTAACACCACCCCTACTCATGGGGGCCTGGATGCCTACCACTACCACCACACCTACTCATGGGGGCCTGGATGCCTACCACTACCACCACCCCTACTCATGTGGGCCTGGATGCCTGTCACTACTACCATCCCCACTGATAGGGGGATGGATGCCGACCACTAACACCACCCCTACTCATGGGGGCCTGGATACCTACCACTACCACCACACCTACTCATGGGGGCCTGGATGCCTACCATTACCACCACCCCTACTCATGTGGGCCTGGATTCCTGTCACTACTACCATCCCCACTCATAGGGGGATGGATGCCGACCACTAACACCACCCCTACTCATGGGGGCCTGGATGCCTACCACTACCACCACACCTACTCATGAGGGCCTGGATGCCTACCACTACCACCACACCTACTCATGGGGGCCTGGATACCTACCACTACCACCACCCCTACTCATGTGGGCCTGGATGCCTGTCACTACTACCATCCCCACTCATAGGGGGATGGATGCCTACCACTACCACCACCCCTACTCATGGGGGCCTGGATGGCTGTCACTACTACCATCCCCACTCATAGGGGGATGGATGCCGACCACTAACACCACCCCTACTCATGGTGGCCTGGATGCCTACCACTACCACCACACCTACTCATGGGGGCCTGGATGCCTACCACTACCACCACCCCTACTCATGTGGGCCTGGATGCCTGTCACTACTACCATCCCCACTCATAGGGGGATGGATGCCTACCACTACCACCACCCCATCTCATGTGGGCCTGGATGCCTGTCACTACTATCATCCCCTCTCATAGGGGGATGGATGCCGACCACTAACACCACCCCTACTCATGGGGGCCTGGATGCCTACCACTACCACCACCCCTACTCATGTGGGCCTGGATGCCTGTCACTACTACCATCCCCACTCATAGGGGGATGGATGCCTGTCACTACTACCATCCCCACTCATAGGGGGATGGAGGCCTGTCACTACTACCATCCCCACTCATAGGGGGATGGATGCCTACCACTACTACCATCCCCACTCATAGGATGGGTAATGCATGACACAACCAGCATACTCCAACATAAGGAATGTCAGAAAAATACATCACCCCAACATCATGACAAGCGTGTGTAGTCTGTGTCAAATGCCTACAACACTGAACATGACATTGAACATACAATGTGACCCCCTATCACATGTGTCACACATAAATGTGTGTGGCCTCCACAATGCAAGCAGACCGTGACCACTGTGGCAATGGGGTCTAAACCCCCATCATCACAGTGACAAAAAGGTAAGTGTGGGGTCCATAGCTGAAGCACATTTTGAACATTGTGGCAATGGGGTCTAAACCCCCATCATCACAGTGACCAAAATGTAAGTGTGGGGTCCATAGCTGAAGCCCAATTGAACATTGTGGCAATGGGGTCTAAACCCCCATCATCACAGTGACCAAAATGTAAGTGTGGGGTCCATAGCTGAAGCCCAATTGAACATT
Source organism: Calotriton arnoldi (assembly GCA_963921515.1). Taxonomy (NCBI): domain Eukaryota; kingdom Metazoa; phylum Chordata; class Amphibia; order Caudata; family Salamandridae; genus Calotriton; species Calotriton arnoldi. Next base: position 604,072 of record CAWUFW010006731.1, on the reverse strand, counting down.
GTGGCAATGGGGTCTAAACCCCCATCATCACAGTGACCAAAATGTAAGTTTGGGGTCCATCGTTGAAGCACATTTTGAACATTGTGGCAATGGGGTCTAAACCCCCATCATCACAGTGACCAAAAGGTAAGTGTTGTCATGGAAAAAGCTGCAACTGCCAAACAGCATGGATGATTCCTGGTCACACAACAACAAACACATCAGTGGCAAAATAGTGCTTGTGTCCCATAGCAACATAGATTGGGTGAGGCAGACAGTGCAGTGCAAATAAGACATACCTTTGGCCATGTGCAGACAAACATCACCCAGGGGGGCTGACATTGTCAACATTTATCAATTACACAATGACAGAAGTGACCATCATAATGCAGACCCACATATCTGCACCAATGGACACACAAATCTAGATATCCTGTGGAGACTGTAGATGTGAGTTGAACAAATGCCATACCATGGCAGCAATGGGACATACAAACCATGATTATTGTGCTGACTGATGACCTAGGAGTCCCAGGGACAGCAGGGGAAATCCACCAAACAACATACAGCCAATGGCACACTGAAGATATGCCAATGCAGTGGTGCAGATGCACAAACACAAACAGGCATCCTCACACTGAATATCAAACACAACAGGTGATGGGGGGGGGGGTGTGCCAGTGTCCCCAGGCAACCACACAACACATGAGGAGGCCTGAATCCCAATTACACAGATGTGTATACAGTGCCACACAAAAGTAACTCATGGATCGGATTCCCCTATGTGGGCAATCAGGCATTGTTAGATGTGAGGGAGCCCAAATTACACATGTCACACAAGCTTGTAGGAACAGCAACTAACACAGCAAGAGACAGACCCACCACAGCACTACCCCCAGGGACCCCACATTGTGGTGACACTAGCCTGCATGATAATCCCACTGTGATGACAAAGGTAGATGTCGTTCACACTGTGAACCACAGCCATGTGTCCTGAGCAACTAACTACCATCACACCTACACAAGCACAAATCAATCAGCACGGCCTGTCAGCCAAGGCCAATATGGAGGTAGGGGTCTAGCCGTGCAACAACTCACATTTGCACACACTCAACACCACACACCTTGATCTCCACCAATGTGCAGCAGTGAAGCTCACATGGACTGGTGACATTGCACATGCACCCATGACAATTCCAGGGGTGGTGGTGGGAACTAAGGTGCGAAACCCATCACACATGGCCAGTCAACAAGACTCGTGAATGTCTGACACACTGCACAGTACGCCGTACATGGGCATGACGTGAAATCCACCCCAATCAATGGGATCCCGGCCACAGTCACACACCAATGAAGAAGCCAAGGTGACCCACAAAGAACACACATAGACACCTTCCAACATTGCAGCTCTGACCCTGAGCAGTGGCAGCAGTCACACACACAACGTGTCACAATCACTGAAAGCTACCCCAAACTGTAAATTACATGACTTGTGTAACCAACAAGTGCCAAGGGGAATCCTGACTGTGTCCCATCTGCGTATGCCCACATCCCCAGCCCTGACAACAAAGACAACTAGGGATGACAACCTGATGAACATTAGTTTGCCATGCACCCACATCCCGGAGAAACCAGGTCCAAGATGCTGGATGAAAACAGGACAACTCAGCAAGCATCACAAACAGGAACATCCCTAGGGACACAGCCTGTGTAGGAAAAGGGAAGGCAACATACACAGACATGCTCACACAACACACAACACGGGCCCAGGCAATGTCACAGGATTACACACTGCCATGAGGGCACTCCACTCCTGTGGAAGGTCCGCTGTGCCAAACCTTGTCTGTGCACGACTCAAACATGTCAGCAGAACACTCGGTCAGTGAGTCAACAACTACAACACACTGAAGGCTCTGCTCACATCAGCCTGGGTACGGGAGTGTCACGTCAGTCATCTGCATACACCCAAAACACGTGTCAAGCAAGTTGCACTGTATACACAGATGAGTCCTTCAACATTGATGTGCTAAACTGCATGTCCAGTGGAGATGGGCACACAGTCAGGGAAATAGAAACATTGAACAGTGGTAAGCCCACCAGATGTGCATCAGTGTAAGCCAAAGATGTTAATTTACAAATGCAAAACGTACATCCCTGTGTCAAATGCTGAACATTACACCCTCAGACTGCAGCAAAGGATGCTATAGATCCAGACTACATTAGGACACATATCCCATGGACCACATGGAGTCCATCACAGCAACACTTCATTTTCCTGATCTGAACACTATTACAACTGCAAATGCATGATGATACTCATCTACATCATGTACATCCAAAGAAAAACCACAAATAAACAAAAAGAGGCTTTATTCAGCAAATGTTAAACTAAAATGTTATGTCCAAAAGAAACTAAGGCCAATGGCCAGTCCAAATACAAAGTCCCAACAGGGTGATATGTGACAACTTATCACCCATTGCTTGCCTGCACTGGTACGGACAGGGGACATCCCCCTTGGAGGGGCATACAAGGGGCAGGCCAGGCACCGCAGGGACAGGATCAGGGGATGCCAGAAGGAGGCAGTGAAGGGGTGGTGGGTGCATGAGTGTCACCGGCAACTGCAGTGGAGGTGTCTGACTCAGGGGGGGCCGGCACCACTGTAGGGCACAAGTCAGATGGTGTGGGTGCTGCAACCACTGCAGTGGGCCGGTCAGATGGAGTGGACTGGGTCCCCACTGCAGTGCCCGAGTCAGACGGGGTGGTTGTGGACTCCACTGCAGTGCATGACTCCAAGAGAGTGGAAGGGGGGGCAGATGAGATGGGCAGGACAGAGGGGGGGGGACCCGGTCTCCACACCAGTGGCACAAACAGGCAGAGCATCTGGTTTGGGGGTGGAAGAGCAAGTGGCGGGGGGAGGGCCTAAGCAGTTTGTGGATGCGGTATCGGTGTGTGGGGGAACCTGGGGCAGGGTGTGGCGGGGGAACCTGTGCAGTGGTGGCCTGGGGGATGGAGGAGAGAGACTGTGTGGTGGAGCTGCGTGGTGGTGGGGTCTTGCCCTTCCTGGTCCAGGGGGACTTTCGAATGGGGTCCTCAGTCTGCCTGTGCCTGGGGGATGGTGTCCCGGTGTGAGGGGCACTCCCCTCTGTGTGTGGTGGTCGCCTCTTCCGCCTGGACTTCGTGTCAGATGTATCTGTGGGGAAGAGGCCAAGCTCACAGAGGAAGAGCTTCCGGGAGGGGGGGGTTGCAGGTGAGGCAAGGGAAGGGGTTTTGGAGGGAGAGGTATCTGAGAACTGCGGAGTGCTCGTGGATGCGTGTGTGTGTGTCTGGGCCCCATCCCCTGTGAGTGAGGTATCAGTCCCCTGACCGTGTGTGAGTGTGCGTCTGGAAATTGGCTTGTGTGTCTGTGTGCTGCTTGGGTCTGTGCTGGTGCGTGCCGGTGCCGGTGTGTGTGTGCTTGGGACAGGTAGGGTGCTGGGGATTGTGGATGGGGCAGAGGTAGGAGGGGTGAGGGACTGTTGCAGGAGGGACACTGCTGCCATCAGGGAGGAGGCCATGGACTGATTGGTCCGATGTAGGGCAGACATGCCAGATGACATGCCCTCCATGAATGACACCAGTTGTGTCAAAAGACCCGTGTGTGCATGGAGGACACTCAGAATTGATGTCTGCCCTACATGGATCTGTTTCAGCAAGTCAACAGACTCCACACTCAGGGCAGCAGGGGGGACAGAGGCAGGGGGTGCGGTGCCTGGCATGACGGAGACACGCTCCCCTACACGGGAGCCTCCACGGACATGTGGGATGGGAGCAGATGGGAGGGTGGAGATGGTGGTGGTGGCGGGGACAGACTTGCTTGACGTTGCCTCTGGTCTGCTGAAACCCGCCTCCACAAGGGAGTCCTCACTGGAGATGCTGTTTTCCCCAGCCGAGGTGGTCGTAGCTGAGGTATCCTCAGTGTGGCTCCCCTCACCCTCCGTGCCACTGGGCCCCTCAGTCTCCCATGAAGTGGACCCAGTCTGGCTCTGCTGCTCCTCTTGGTCCGTGGAGCTGTCTCCTCCTGTGGCCGTGGATGTATCTGCAAACAATCAGGATAAACAGAGCAACATTAGTCACCTGTACTGACCACACACACCACAGTAAGTACAGCACATCACAGAGTAAGCCCTGCCATCATTTGCTAGACATTGCAATTAGTGCTGACACTGATTTGAAGAAGCCCATTGTCTGCCTGACAGTCAGTCATGCCACACATATCCTACCTGTCCATGCACCCATCTGTCTGCTGCCTGTTGTATGCAACTAATCATATGTGCACACATGCCCCACATACACAGTTGTTGGACATCCAAGAGAACATATGGAAATGTGTCACTCCAAACACATGCCATCTCCTGCCACTGACTCAGTACATGTGTCAGGAAAAGTGATGGGCAAAGTCTCTGTTGACATGCGGGTTTTGGTTCCATCACCAGACACAATGATGTCCTCATGTCCTGATAGACAATGCAACAATGGTGTACATGCAGGACATATCACACCACTGCTGGATCACCCTTTGCGATTGGAATGTCATGGCACAGGCCTGTCTGGCAAGTCAGTCATAACTGTCTCCTGTCACAGGGGCAGTGCATACACACAACACCAGTCTGCACTGTGTCACAATCATGGAAGTTTTAGAAATGTAAGCCCTGTAGCTGACAGGTGCACATGTGCACCCCTGGCCACCCACATCATGAGGACTGAGATGATCCCACGTCAATCAAATGAGACATTTGAGTGACTGCAAACACAAATCCATACACATGAGTACTTCACCGTCTGATGAGAATGAACCAAAGCTGCCTGCACCTCAATGTTTCATACAACATCGTGCACAGTCAAGGGATCAGAGACCTATGCATTAACCTATGTGCAGATCCCATGGTCACAACTCAGATGGCTGGCCACCCCAAATTGTTAAACACTCCAGGAGTCCAAATAGCAAGGGCACACCACGGTGACACAGAGGCATACACCTGAGTGCACTCTTCACAATGCCCAATATGTATGCTGACACACGGGAGTGGGAGAACAGAGTGCCTTCGATGTACGGAGTAGGCATTACAGTCCTGGTCCATGTGCAACATGGTATTACCCTGAACACTAGGCAGGTGGCTATGCATGTGTCACACACATGATGTACATACTTCTGAGGCTCCTACCTTGGTCTCTGCAGCAGCATGGGTGTGTGGCACATACCCCAGACATGTGGTGAGTCAGAGCAGCAATTGGAACACATATTAAAGCCATACCCAGAGTACATGTCAGATCACAGGCATTGTGAGCAATTTTACCACCCATGCAGCCCACCACAAAGTTCCTGTAACTGATGCTGTCCCCAACTTGAACCACAGGTAACTGCAAGTACACAGTACCCAAGTGACCTAAGTCACAGACTGTAAGGGCCACACCTGTGTATCAGATGAGGAGGGGTCATGACACAAGTGAGGGACATGAGTCCAGGACGACATGACAGTTGTACTGTGGAAGTGGAACCAGGCTAAAGGAGTGCATAGAGCATGTCAGTCATAGTACACAGTTGAGGCTAGCACTTACCCCCTCCTTGCTGCTGTCTGGCTTTCAGCTGCCCATCCAGGTCAGGGAAGACCACCGCCAGGATCCGGAGCATGTGGGGGGTCAGGGTCCGGTGTCCGCCCCTCCTGCGAGGAGGCGACAGTTTCAGCTGGACCCTTGCGATCCTCCGGGTCCAGCCCCGAAGGTCCTGCCACCTCTTCTGGCAGTTGCGGATCCTGCGCCTGTAGACCCCCACAGATCGTACTGCCCGGACGATGGTCAGCCAGATCTCCTGCTTCTGGTGGGCATCAACCTGTGAGGATGACAAAGTGAAAAGGCCATTACTACACATGCAACATTTCCGTGCATCACACAGTTGGATATACATGTCTCAATCACAGGGGCATATGATCTACACAGGTAGTGCAACTATGGCTATGAACAGTTTGCCAGCAGTTACTAAATGGTATCATTGCCTGGGAAGTCAAACCTTGTTATAATGCACTGTTACTGCACTATACCTGTTCAGTGCATGTGACTACACACTTTGGGGGGTGACAACTACTCAGTGAGCATGCTAGCCACTGGTGTACACACTGTATGTCTTGCTAGTCAGACAACATGCACAATTAGTAAGGCAGTGGACAGCACACTCACCTGCTCCCCTGGTTTCCCATACAGCTTGCTGTACTGTGGAAGGAGGCTGTCCAGCAGGGCCTGGTTCTCCTCAGTGCTGAAGGCTGAAGGCTGGGGCTCTATCCACAGTACATGCCATTGCAGTAGCCAGAGGATGCAGAGACAGCAGCAGTGGTAGTGGCAGATGTCGTCCTGGAGCATGTAGTGCAGGCAAGTGAGCTCTCAGGGGAACAGCCAGCATTATATGTGTGCTGCAGAGGCAGATACTGTCCCATGTGTCCAAAGTGATAGGTCTAAGTCGTTTGCATCTTCTGAATCTGGCCAATCCATGGAATTGCACCACTTATACACGCCCACAGCATCCTTCAAAAGTTCAACTTCATGACACCCATGAATATGCAACATTGTTGTGGGTGGCCAACTGAATTCACTCCATCCGACTCGTTAAAGCTTCGAAATCGCGTCCGTTACCATGTCAGGCCATAGCCAATGTGTGCGCACCGATTGGTCCATTGCTGTACAACGCGTATTTTGAAAAACAACACGCATCCGTCCACATCATATGCAATGGCCAATGCGTGCGCACCGATTGGTCCATTGCTGTACAACGCGTATTTCGAAAAACAAGACGCATCCGTTCACATCATATGCAATGGCCAATGCGTGCGCACCGATCGGTCCATTGCTGTACAACGCGTATCCGTCCACATCATATGCAATGGCCAATGCGTGCGCACCGATCGGTCCATTGCTGTACAACGCGTATCCGTCCACATCATATGCAATGGCCAATGAGTGCGCACCGATCGGTCCATTGCTGTACAACGCGTATTTCGAAAAACAAAACGCATCCGTTCACATCATATGCAATGGCCAATGCGTGCGCACAGATCGGTACATTGCTGTACAACGCGTATCCGTCCACATCATATGCAATGGCCAATGAGTGCGCACCGATCGGTCCATTGCTGTACAACGCGTATTTTGAAAAACAACACGCATCCGTTCACATCATATGCAATGGCCAATGCGTGCGCACCGATCGGTCCATTGCTGTACAACGCGTATCCGTCCACATCATATGCAATGGCCAATGCGTGCGCACCGATCGGTCCATTGCTGTGCAACGCGTATCCGTCCACATCATATGCAATGGCCAATGCGTGCGCACCGATCGGTCCATTGCTGTACAACGCGTATCCGTCCACATCATATGCAATGGCCAATGCGTGCGCACTGATCGGTCCATTGCTGTACAACACGTATCCGTCCACATCATATGCAATGGCAAATGCGTGCGCACCGATCGGTCCATTGCTGTACGACGCGTCCCTGTACAAGTCACTCTCATATGTCACCATGGTTGTCACTGGTGTACGCATGCCAGCCACATTTACTTGCCAGGGACTCAGGGGCACACCTACAACACCACAGCCTGTCCACACTGTACCCTAAGGCATGTAAGGCTGCATTACCTGTGTGTGTATGGGGGTCAACATGTGGTTTTTTTGGTGGCACTTGGGGGCAGCCACTCCCAGGCTGTGCACGTGTTCATGGGGACAGAATCCTTTGTGTGTTGTGCACTTGACCACTGTGATGTGCGATTGTTCAGTTCAGAGCATGTGGCATGGTCACATTTCCAGGTTGTGTATGTGTATGTCATGTCACATACACCCTGAGTCCCATGTGGGAAGGTATGTACGTCACAGGGTGACCCATTGCCACAATAGGGATGGCCCTCCACAGTCTGTGTGCATGTTGTGTTTCCAATGTCTCTGATTCCATGTGCACAATGGGAGTCAGTCTCCACATCCACGTTGTTTGTGCATGGACTTTGATGTTGTGTGTGTGTGTGTCACAGACGTCCATGTCTGTCCTGCAGAGGCAACAGGGGCCACTACCTGTGGGAGTCATGGTTGTTTTGCTGACGTGTACATGATACGCCATGTCATGCCAGTGTCCATGTGGCAATACAGGGTCCCTGGGAATCGACCTGTCAATGAGCTGTGATGCCTGGGGCACATCTGTCCTGACATGTCACTATGGTGTGTGTTTGGAACGTGACAGCAGTACATGGGTACTGTGACACAGCCTAATGATTTCCCATAGCACAACCTGGAACTTGTTGTCAACACATGTTGAACTGTGATGTTAGATGTTGGCCATGTAGGTGCCATATATGTCCATACAGAACGGCACACACATCAGGTACTTGTGTCTCGTAATGATGTATCATGTGATATTGAGTATGGTCAATGCCACATATGTGGGGTGACTGACAATCTTTCTTTCTTCACCTATGCACTGCAGGGCACCAGCTGTCCATAGACCATTCCCTGACTTTGCAACCATGATTGAACGTGACTGCATCCGACGGTACCGCTTCAACAGGGCGCTGATTGAGGAATTGGTGGTGCGGTTGGCCCCACATTTGCAACCTGGCCGGCCATAACCTACAGTGCTGACCCCCAAGGTGAAGGTGATGGCAGCCCTACACTTCTTTGCCACTGGTACCTTTCAACACACTGTGGCGTCTGCTGGTGGGATGTCACAGACCATGTTCAGCCGTGTGCTACGTGATGTTTTGGAGGCTATGTTGAGATACCTCAACCAGTACATCTATTTCCCTAAACGTCAACAACTCACTGACGTCAAGAGTGACTTCTATGCCCTGGGGAGGATGCCACATGTCATTGGCTCCATTGATGGGACACATGTGGCTTTGGTACCACCACAGGCACATGAGCAGGCAAACAGGAACAGGAAACATTACCATTCGATCAATGCTCTGGTGGTATGTCTTGCAGATATGAGCATCTCACATGTGTGTGCCCGTTTCCCCGGTTCTGCACACGATGCCTACATGATGAGGAGTAGTCGCATCCCGAGGATGATGTCACAGATGCAGAACCAGCGTGCCTGGCTTGTCGGTGTGTACTGACTTTGTACCATTGTGTGTGTTCTGCAATGTTGTATTCCACCCTCTTTTCCAACTCTGCTAATGTGCAATTGTCTGTATGTAGGTGACTCCGGATACCCCAACATGCCGTGGTTGCTGACACCCCTCAGGAACCCTGTGACACCAGCCCAGATGCGCTACAATGAGGCACATGGTCGGACCAGGAGAGTGATCGAGCGGACATTTGGTCTCCTGAAGAGCCGCTTTCGCTGCCTAGACAAGACAGGAGGGGCCCTCCCATATGCCCCAGCAAAGGTGTGCAAGATTGTCATAGTCTGCTGCATGTTACATAACCTGGCAGTGCGGAAGGAGTTGCCTCTCATCCTGGATGACGATGACCAACATCCGCCACCTGTGGAGGATCCTGGCCTGGGCCACGATGCCAGTGATGATGATGATGATGATGATGATGAGGGTGATGTCCGCACACAGCTCATCACCAACTTCTTCAGCTGAATGTGAGTATCCAGAGATGTCATGTCAATGATGTGAGTTTGCATGATATGTGTTGGTGGTGCTCTGGTGCTGTTTGAGTGTGGCCATGTGCTACTTGACTGGATGCGTGCAGCGATGTGTCCTTACAGGTAGTCTGTACTCCCCAACAGTGTTGACATGCTAACTTGGTTTTGTGTAGGTATCTTGTGACATGTATTGGACATGAGTATTGCAGTTCTGTCCTGTTCTTCAGTGATTTTGACTGTGTGTCATGTCTGTCCTTCACAGGGTACTTTCAGAGTTGTTTGGTCAACTCGGATCCCCCGACACCATGATTCAGCTTTCAGGGTGGAAGCAGTCGTTTCCCTACAGGTGATGTGCCACACACCCCTGGACTTTATTTCTTCTACACTTGTTGACTGTGTGGCCACTGCCAAGTGGGATTACCTTGCATTTGTAGTGGAAACAACCTGTTGCAAATGTGTAATAAACCTGTGCTTCACTTTGGGATGTGCGTTGTCTGTGGTCACACATCTGACTGACATTTGCTTACTGCACCTGTGGGCTAGTTAACACAGACTCTGAATAAAGACAAATGGCGGTTTCTACACAGGAGGTAAATGGCGCACGCTTAATAACGCCCAGTATTCTGTATGACTATCTCTGCGGTGCACAAGGAAGGGGAAAGAAACCACAAAACCCCTTGAAAAGTGGACCAAGGTCCCTGTACAACATACAATGCCTATGCACACGCTATGAAATATATTTGATGGTTCAATTGAGTACAAATATATAAGAAAACTTTTATGTGTTATTTATTAGAACATCACGACAAGGTCCAGCCAACACGTGTTTCGTCCAAAGGGAAAATAAACCCTGGACTTCTTCAGGGCTGATATGATAAGGGAAATTCTACGACCTAAAAGCCGGTGTAAATTCAAAACCGGCCAATACTGCAAGATGTAGTCTTATACGTGAGACCAAGTAAATCAAAAGTCGATTAAATCCAAAACGGTAGGTCGAATAGCACACTCCAACACTTGATATAAGGTATTGGCATCCGGTATCCGGTTTTGACGCGCTACCGGGAGTTTTGTGTAGCAGGACTTTAGCGTACTCGCTTTGAGAATTTGTGCCAATACCTTATATCAAGTGTTGGAGTGTGCTATTCGACCTACCGTTTTGGATTTAATCGACTTTTGATTTACTTGGTCTCACGTATAAGACTACATCTTGCAGTATTGGCCGGTTTTGAATTTACACCGGCTTTTAGGTCGTAGAATTTCCTTATCATATCAGCCCTGAAGAAGTCCAGGGTTTATTTTCCCTTTGGACGAAACACGTGTTGGCTGGACCTTGTCGTGATGTTCTAATAAATAACACATAAAAGTTTTCTTATATATTTGTACTCAATTGAACCATCAAATATATTTCATAGCGTGTGCATAGGCATTGTATGTTGTACAGACTCTGAATAGGTGTGGTGTCTGTGCATTCCACTGTATTTCCTGGCAACATCAGTGTAGGCGATGAGTCAGATGGCCCTGGTGTTTATGTGTTGTGTAGCCCTAGTGGTGTGTCTCCCTCATATGTGTCACGTCGCCATGACTCACATGACAGTGTTGAACTTGCTGTAGCAGTTAGCATGCACAGTGTCATTTAGCAGATCATCATCTCCATGACAAAAACAACGTTGGAATCACAACAGAGGCAAGTATGGTGTATTAGTGAGTTTATTTACATACATGTGTGAGGATAGTGCACAGGATGGTGGGTGCTGTACATTGGGATTGGAATCCAAAGTTCCCAGATGAGTTGGAAGTGTTGGTAGCAGAAATGTCCTGAGTAAAGTCCACAGTCATCTGATACATTAGTCCAAATTAAACTCCCCATGTCATGTGGGAGAGTTGGGTTGCATTCGACAGGGTGAACAGTTTGCACACAAAGGAGAATTTCCAGAACAGGTGTTGGGTTCCTGGGGGATGTACATGGCCATTGGCCTCTCAGTTGTCCTTCCTCGGATGACCCCTCTTCTTTCTGGGGGGACCCTCACATGCAGGCTGCTGTGGTGCAGAGGACTCTCCACCAGAGTCATCCTCCCTCCCTGTGGCAGTTGCAGTTGTTGCGGCACCAGATGTTGTGGGCACACAGGGAGGTGTGGACATGTTGGTGCTAATCTGGCAAAGGCATGTCAATATGTCCCTCTGCACCACTGTCAGTTCTTCCAATGTGTCCCACTTGGACTCCATGCCAGACATGTGTGTCTCCACACGGGACATGTGTGTCTCCACACGGGACATGTGGGAGTCCAAGCGGGCATGATGGGCAGCCTGCTGCTGTTGAATGTCCTTGAGGATCCCCACTACCTGGCTGACCTCTCTGGTGCTATTCTGGTATGCATCAGCAATGCATGCCAGTTGTGGGTCATCATGCAGTCCAGACCCCTCTGCAAACAGCGACCTCTGCCTACCACCCCTCCCACCACCCCTGGCCACACGTGTGGGACCTGCGGTGGCACGCACAGGTGACCCTAGGCCCCCTTGGGGGTTGGTACTGGGGTTGTTGTCCATTGCTTCAAGGTGGGCTGGGGTCCCTGTGCTGTTGTCATCCAGTGTCCTTGCTCTGTCCGTGTCGGCGGGGGTGGTCTGTGTGTTGGCAGATGTTGGAGGAATGGGTGCAGGGGGTGCAGATGGTGGTCCTGCTGGTGCTGCATGATGACTCACACCGGAGGTGCCAGGTTGGTCTTCGCCATCCGATGAGGGCAGAGGCTGTTCCACACCAGAGAGCTCAGGGGCCACTGGAGCCTGGGACAGGGACTCCTCCTCATCTGCTGCTGTGTCCCCATCATCACCTGTTTTTGGAAGAGACACACAATGTATGTTATGTTTCTGCAGGCATCAATGGTTCATACACATGACAGTTGTGACTGTACCTCTGGATGCGGCCCTGTACATTGCATTGTCCTAAGTTGTCACAGTCAGAGGTTGATATTGGTGTGGCTCATTGTCCTGCCAACCTGATGCATTTCAATGTGGATGTTGAGGTGTGTGCATGACCAGCATTGGTGGTATTTAGTTGACATCCGGACCTCCTTCTCCCCCAGCCCAGTTATCCCACGCATGCCACCCTTGCAGTGGGTGCAGGTTAACTCTCAGGATGTCAGTCAGTGGTGTCCTGCTGTTGGTTGGTGCCCAGTTCCCAGCAGGGCCTGGTACTCCCGACAACAGAGCACCATTGTCAGACATCTTAGAAGTGGTTTTTCACTCCCTGTGAGGTGTGCATGCTTCAGTGTGAGCTTGCTGGGCCATGTGGGTGGGGGATGTTGAGCTGTGACTACCACTCCCATCATGCTATTGCCTACAGCCCCCTTCCCAGCATGCCCATACTTCCTTCCTTTTGACTCTGCTTCCCTGTGGGGTAGTGTGCCTGTGCTGACAGGATGGCTGACAGTGTTGTCCGGGCGTTTGTTTGGCTACAAGTCCCAAAAGTGTCCCTATGCTTCACAAAGCATAACCCAGTGTGGTTGTTCTTTGTGGGATATTTAATTAGAGTGTGAGGCATTGCATTCTCCCAGGTGAGTTGTGTGGAGTTTGTGTTAAGGGGGTGTGTAAGAAAAGCTGCTTGTGACTATGGTCAGAGCTGTCAGTCCTCCTTCCCACCCAGCCAGATATCCCACGATGGAACGTGCTTCCATTGCAGGGAGTGCAAGTTGGCTTTCAGGATGTCAGTCAGTGGTGTCCTGCTGTTGGTTGTTGCACAGTTCCCAGCAGGGCCTTGTGCTCCCCACAGCAGTACCCAGTGTCAGCCATCTTGTCAGTTCTTTTCCACTCCCTGTGATTTGAGCATGGTTCAGAGTGGTGTTGATGGGCCAATTGTGAGGGTGACCAATATCTGTGACTACAACTCCCATCATGCTATTGCCTACACTCACTTCACCAGCATACACAGAATTCCTTCCTTTCAGTGAGCTTCCCTGTGAGGTGGTGTTCTAGTGGTGGCAAAATATCTGACTGTGTTTGTTGGTTAGATTTGTGCCACTGCCTTGCTCTATTTGTTGTTAGGTTTGTACATGTCATGACACAGTTACATATCACTATGAGATGGCATGTATTGTGTTTATCTGACTAACATACACATCTTGGGATGATTATCTTTTGGTTGCTGTGGATTTGCTAAGGGTGCATGGTTTGACTATCCCCTTGACAGTGATGTGTGTGTATTGTCACACAATATTGTGTGTATTGGTTGTGTACTCACCAGGCTCTGGGATGTTTGATAATCCATAGACGCTTACTGGTGGTAGGATGGCCCGCACCTTCTCCTCCCAGGGCCTGAGGTATACTGGTTTGGCAGGAGGGCCACTGCCGGTGCGATTACTCAAGGCGTAATCCTTCTTGAGTAGGTCCTTGACCCTCCTGCGCACATCATACCACCTGTTCTGGATGTCTTCCTTTGTGCGCAAACATGGTCATTGTGCGTTCACCCTGTCGACGATCCTCTCCCACATCTTGGTTTTCTGCGACATGGGGGTCTGTTGGACCAATGTACCAAACAACTGTGGCTCTACCCTGAGGATCCCATCTACCAGGACTTCCAATTCACTGTCTAGGAACTTTGGATTCTTCTTTGGGGGCATGGTGATGGGTGGTGGTGGGGATTGATGTGTGTGTGAGTGTGCAAGTGAAGGTGGGTTAGTGTGGGTTTTGCTGGGTGTATGTGAGGGTGCTATTATGAGGTGCTAATGGTGTGTGGCTTGTGTGATGGATGAATTGTGAGTGTGTCTGTGGTTGCTGTCTGATGGTGTTCTGTGCAGGCAGGTCAGTTGAATTTGCAAAGGATCATGGTATGGATTTGTGGCCTTTATATGGGTGGAGTTGTGGGTGTGTCCTTGTTCCATGTTTTTTCCCCCCTGTATTTATTGACTTTGTCATTGCTTGTTTGGCCTTGTTTTTGTATTTTTTCCTTTGTGTTTTTTAGGCATGTAGGAGACGTTCTTCTGACCGAGTAGGACGCTGCAGTTGGCTCGTGCGGGCTTCTCCGAGTCTTTCAAGCTGTGTTCCTGATGGGTTTCATGTGCGGCGTACGCGTCGGTCGCGGAGTATTGGGTTGCTTCGGCTCGGTTTTGTATGCGTGTCGGTCTTACGGCTTGGGCTCCGTGCGACTCGGTCTGGTTTTACACGCATTGCATCATACTGCGCGGGTCGGAGTTCGCGGGTACGTTTCTGTCGGGTTCATTCCTGGTACGTGTCGGTCGGTTCGATTCGCGTAGTTTCCCGGCCGGATAGCTGGTTTCCGTGCGGTTGGGTCGTTCGGCTGGTGTTCCGTACGAGTCGGTCGTAATTCACATGCATTGCATCGTACTACGCGGATCGGGCAGCGCCGGTACGTGTCGGTCGGACAACATTCCCATACCGAGTCGGTCGGTATGTTTTCCTGCCCGAATCGGAATCGGCCCCAAAGTCTTTAGCACCCTGGCACTCTAAACACCCTGCTGACAGTACAAAAATCATCCATAGGCAGGAAAGAAAATGGAAATGGAAGAAAAACAGAACTGTGGATGATCCCATGATATCCCTCCATGCAACTTCTTGACAGCTCATCGCATCCACTAAGAAAAGTTCTATACCAGCAACATTAATGAAGCCACCAACAAAGAAGTACACTTTTCAAGATAATTAAGCACTGCATCAATCCCTGGTAGGTCCATCTATACTGCTCCACAGAAAAGTGCAATGCAAATAACCTTTCCTTTAGTGAAAAATACAGTAACTCTGACAGTACATTGACAAAACCAAACCTGCTTCACTATGAACAGTAATATTGTTTGCAATGTTATTCTGTCAAACATACCTTGAATCTTTTACAATCTGGCAGGGAGTATGTTAGAAATGGGATCTCTGGTTGGCTCAGGCTTGCGCCAAAGCCAGGCAGAGACCACCACTCTAGTCAGGGCGAGGGAGTTACACGCCGACGATAACCCCTGCTCACCCCCTTGGTAGCTTGGCACGAGCAGTCAGGCTTATCCCGGAGGCAATGTGTAAAGCGTTTGCGCAACACACTCACACAGCAGCAACACACTAGGCACACCACAAAAGGAACTCCACACAAGGTTATATAAAAAATAGCCTTTGTATTATCATAAATACCTTAGAAACATAATCACATAATATACAGTGTGCCAACTGGCACTAGGCAATATTCACAGGGGAATTATATACAGGACCAGGCCAATCGGGCCACGGTCAGAACCATCAGATCAGGTAAGTAAATGCAAATAATAAATGTAGCGCACAACCAGTAATTACTGGTACAAGAAATGAACTTGGCATCATCAACTTAGCATAAATCCCATTATGCCTACCATCCTAAGCATAAATACACTACACATTAGGAATCAAATATCTCCTGCCCAAACCTCAGGGGCATAAATACATTACGCATAAATCACATTAGGCATCAGGTTAGGTATAAAACATCATGTAATTACCATCATAAACACAGCGTGCCCCAGGCGGAGGCACAACACCTCTAAACTGGCCCCAGGCCAACTGGCCTCTCACCGGGCGCCAATGACCTATGTCCAAAGAGTCAGGGCGCTGCCTAGGCAGCAGGAGTCAAGGGTGCGCAATTGCGCAAGCCTAAACGTGGCAGCTGCCCACTACTTGCTGGGCAGCTGTGAAACTGAGCATGGGCACCAGCGTGCCCCCTGAGCCCCTCTCTGGGACTCGCAATTTAAAAATGAACCTGTCCCCCAAGTTTGCAGCTGCCTGCGCTCTCGCAGGACAGCTGGCAAAAGGTGCAAATAAAAGTCTGGCACTCCTCGTGCCTCTCGGGCCCCCACTGGGGCTTCTGAACAAAACCTGCCCCCACGTTGCAGTTGTCCGCTACGGCGGCGCAACTGGGAAGCCAAGGGCACTGGCACTACACGTGCCGTTCGAGCCCCTCTCTGAGACTCTCATAGAAGTGAAGTGCCCCCGTGATGCAGTTGCCCACTGTCAAGCGGGGCAACTGCGAACCTGGCCAAAGCACCGGAAATGTGCCGCGAGAGGCTCGGGCCTTCTAACAACCAGGATGCCCCCGTTATGGCGGGCACCGACAGTGTGCCTCGACGCTGTGCCTCGGACCGGCACCAATGACACTGATGGAGCCCTTACTCACCGGGCTTCTTCTCCCCAAAGAATCCGGGCGGTGTGCACCAGGAGAGCCCCCTCCTGCTCGGGGGCTCTCTCCTCACCTGTTGCCTCGCTCTTCTGTGGCGGCGCGGGGCTTCCCTCCTCTCACGGGAGCCCCCGCCGGTCAGCTGCCACACTTCTCGTCTGCTGCGCGGGGCTCTCTCCGGTCACAGGAGCCCCGCCTGGCTGCAGACGTGCACTCCGCTGCCTCTTCTCTCGCCGGTCACCTTGCGACCCACGGGGCTCTCCTCGTTCCTCTGGGAGCCCCGCCGACACCAGCTTCCGGCCGCAGGTCGGCTCCGCCCACAATCAGGCCTTTTAAATGCCTGTCTTCCTGTTTCGCCGCGAGGGGCGGCCGGCGGCTTTTCCTTCTGTGCGGCTCGGTGCCGCGGCGGTGATTCCTCTCAAGATGCGGGGTAGGCACCCGCGAGGACAATATATCAGATAAGCGGGGTGGGCACCCGCCTTTTCAGAGATGCGGGGGAATCCCCAGGCAGCAGCCCAGCGTTGCCAATTAAAAATAGAAGCGCTCTCTAAGCGCTAGGGCAAAGTCTCCAGCACTCTCTCCCCAGGGAAATTAGAGTATAGCGCTCACGAGGCGCTGGGGAGCCATAAAGTCCTTGCCAAGGGAAAAAAAAGGAAGAGTCCTTGGTGCTGGGGAGACCCCAGCAAAGCGCAGCCAGGCAGGCCAGCACGCAGGGACCCCCAGGAGTCATCAGCTGGGTCCCACGGCGGTTCCTCCTGGCAGGGCGTCCCCTCCTGGCCCAGTAAGCACAAGCACAGCAGAAAAAGAACCGAACATGAACTATCATGGGGTCACAGCCCCTTCATTTATAGGACATTTTCCTATGTGACACAGCACAGGGCTGGGGATACCAGTTAGAACTGGTTTGGGGGAGCTTTGGAGCACTTTGTTTTGCTCAGCTCCTCTCTCTTTTCACAGGACAGGCTAGGGACATCAGACGCACCACAGGGGGTGGAGCCAGCATTGTGGAGGGAAGGCACAGCCCTATTCAGGTCCCAGGTGCAACTCCTCCCTCCCATCTAGATGCAGATCTCCCTATTCACCACTGCGCTGACTCACCCTGCCCCTCCTGGAGCCACACACACCTCCCAGCCCCTGTCACTCACAAAGCCAGACATGCAATTCACATCAGGCAGGCAGACACAGAGCACACATAAATGCCAACTTCTAAAAGTGGCATTTCTACACCAGTCATAATAAATCTGCGCACACCATTGCGCAGCATTTATTCTCACGAGTTCGCACATACTAAACTCGCCCCTGCACTCCTCTCACACCAGGAATTACCATGGACACACATATCCCCCATGCATTCCTATGGGAGGGCAGGACAATCTCACCACATGCACTCAGAGTGCGCACGCACTTTACACTGGGACACAGTGCTAAAGTGCGCAAAGGCCAAAAACTACTAAGATCAGGTCATATTAACAGGCAAAAAGTTTAGGGGTGAACCTGCCAAAAGGGCCAAGTCCAACACAACCCCCTTCCAGCCAAAACGCAGGGCAGACCAATCACCACCGTGATGGGCTTCCCTGCTTGGGGCGATAGAACACGGACGCGGGCCCGCAACTGCAGGGACACCCTCCTGTTCTACGCCACGGTGAACCCATGTGGTTCCTTCTGAAAAAGCTGTCCGGAGCAACTGGGCTACCCCACTGGTACTCCCTAGCTGTCCGCGGCCAGGACCAGGCCCTAGGCCATCCAGATGCCACTGGTCCTTGCCCATTCACAGAGTGGGGGGTAGTAACCCCTGGCACATAGTAGCCATTCTCCACTCTTCCCCTCATCAGGGCAGGTCTAGACTGCCACTGATCCTCCAGCCCAGGGTCTGCACCCTCAGGCGGACCAGAAGTCACGGGTGAGGCTCTCCTCCCCCTACCTCTTCTTCTAGGGCTCCGCACTCTCCTCCTTGGAGAAGCACCCTCAGAACACAACTCTCCCACCAGTTCAGGACCTCTCTCCAAGAACTGGTCTCCCAACCTAGGGTTTAACCCCTCAGGTTGCCCCGGGGTCAGAGGCGAGGACTCCCTCCCTCTGCACCCCCTTCCAGAGTCCTGCACCCTCCCAACTGGAGCGGTACCCCTGGAAGATGAACCGGTCAGGACACTGATTACAGATGTCCCTTCCTCCAGATCAGGCGGATCCTGAACCTGGCCTCCCAACCTTGGGGCTGAACCCCACGGCTGAGCATTTGCCTGGCACACCAGGACTTCCGGGGCGCACACAGCAGCCCCCGAGGGTAACACATGACTCATGTGTTGCGTGACAGTCTGCGTGGCGCAGACCTCCCGACCCCTGTCCATCTGACAGTGCGCAGAGATCCCCCACGACAGAAGTGGTGTCACCATGGTCACTTCTAGGAGACTCAGCCCTTCTGGCTGGCCCCTGACCCACTGGTTCTTCCACTGGGGAACACATCCCCCTCTCACCCCTCAATCCGGACTTCTGTACCCTCCCAACTGGAGCGGCACTGCCAGACACCAGAACCACTGGAGCTCTATTTGCAGACGCTCCAGGTTCTCCAGACACTAGGAGATCCTCCTCAAATGGACTAACAGGACAGCCTAGGCTCCCAACCTGGTGTTCCCTGAAGAAACCATCCAGGCTCTGAGACTGGGTTTCGGGCACCTGGGGACACTCAGTCCCACACTCACTCCTACTCCACTGAGACAGGACGTGAGCCCCTACACCCCTCCCACTACACTGGGACCTAGCTGGGCTACACTGAACCTCTTCCCCCATACAGGACGGGAAGATACCTGAGCCACTACTTTTGGGATCACTCCCCAATGCCTCTTCAGAACCTTGGGCCTCCACCCAGAGGTCTGCCTCACATGTAAACTCCCATAGATCAGAAAACCCACCCTCCAACAGGTGTTGGCGCAACCCCGGCAAACAACAACTGAGCAGGTGCTCTCTGATAACCAGATCGAACAGTCCTTCAAAATCCTGTTCCGTGTTAACCGTTACCCAATCAGCCAGTGCATCATTACATTCATCCGAAAAATCCACCCAAGACTGGTGAGACAGTTTCCTACTGCCCCTGAACTTCAACCTGTACTCCTCTTCTCTGGAACAAGGTACCATATTTTGGGAACTGGGACTTCCTGCACTGGACTGTATATTGCTGCCACCACTGGACCCCACCCTCACTGGGGAATCCAGAAAACTACAACTGCACTCAGGGGATAATCTACCCTCCCGAGCTAATTTCTCACTGGCGAAGGCCCTTTCAGCCTCCGCCATCCTCTCCTGCGCTAAGACCCTCTCGGTCTCTAGCTTTTTCTCCTCCACACTCAGCTGCGCTATCTCCTTGGTATGCTCTAACCTGAGCTTCTCCAAAGCCAGCTGATGCTCCCTTTCTTCCCTCCTATCCACCCACTCCTCTGGGGACAGGAAAAGGGATGGGGCACTGCCCCCAACACTGGACCCAGCAAGGGACTCCCTATCTATGAGGTCCTCACTATCTACTGGCGTCCCTGTCCTGTCACTTTCTTCCTCCTCTTCAGACTCCTCAGGGCCCCCCTCAGACCCACCACCCTCTTGGCGTGCGGCCAGGGCCCTCTTCTCCTCATTGCGCTCACAGTCCCATTCATCCTTTTGCCATTGGATCAGGTTGTCCCTCAGTTTTGACTGGGTGTCTGACCCACTCACTGCTATGTCTCTCTCCTCACAGAACTCCACCAACTCCCCCATACTGTATCTAAAGAGACCACAAAAATCAAAAGCAGACTCCATTTTGGCAGGACGCTCAGGGACACGTGCAACACAGGAGACCTAGGTTTCTGAGCTGAAGCAAGAGTATACAATTTACAAATGACACTTTTAGGAGAAGAATTAAAACAAAACTCAGAACAATAATCCCCACACACGTGATTATCTAAATGTAGAGTTTGTAGTGCAACCAGTTGTCGCTGTGGTACTGCGCAAACGCAAGTCCAAATCCCACCGCTGCCAACCAATGTTAGAAATGGGATCTCTGGTTGGCTCAGGCTTGCGCCAAAGCCAGGCAGAGACCACCACTCTAGTCAGGGCGAGGGAGTTACACGCCGACGATAACCCCTGCTCACCCCCTTGGTAGCTTGGCACGAGCAGTCAGGCTTATCCCGGAGGCAATGTGTAAAGCGTTTGCGCAACACACTCACACAGCAGCAACACACTAGGCACACCACAAAAGGAACTCCACACAAGGTTATATAAAAAATAGCCTTTGTATTATCATAAATACCTTAGAAACATAATCACATAATATACAGTGTGCCAACTGGCACTAGGCAATATTCACAGGGGAATTATATACAGGACCAGGCCAATCGGGCCACGGTCAGAACCATCAGATCAGGTAAGTAAATGCAAATAATAAATGTAGCGCACAACCAGTAATTACTGGTACAAGAAATGAACTTGGCATCATCAACTTAGCATAAATCCCATTATGCCTACCATCCTAAGCATAAATACACTACACATTAGGAATCAAATATCTCCTGCCCAAACCTCAGGGGCATAAATACATTACGCATAAATCACATTAGGCATCAGGTTAGGTATAAAACATCATGTAATTACCATCATAAACACAGCGTGCCCCAGGCGGAGGCACAACACCTCTAAACTGGCCCCAGGCCAACTGGCCTCTCACCGGGCGCCAATGACCTATGTCCAAAGAGTCAGGGCGCTGCCTAGGCAGCAGGAGTCAAGGGTGCGCAATTGCGCAAGCCTAAACGTGGCAGCTGCCCACTACTTGCTGGGCAGCTGTGAAACTGAGCATGGGCACCAGCGTGCCCCCTGAGCCCCTCTCTGGGACTCGCAATTTAAAAATGAACCTGTCCCCCAAGTTTGCAGCTGCCTGCGCTCTCGCAGGACAGCTGGCAAAAGGTGCAAATAAAAGTCTGGCACTCCTCGTGCCTCTCGGGCCCCCACTGGGGCTTCTGAACAAAACCTGCCCCCACGTTGCAGTTGTCCGCTACGGCGGCGCAACTGGGAAGCCAAGGGCACTGGCACTACACGTGCCGTTCGAGCCCCTCTCTGAGACTCTCATAGAAGTGAAGTGCCCCCGTGATGCAGTTGCCCACTGTCAAGCGGGGCAACTGCGAACCTGGCCAAAGCACCGGAAATGTGCCGCGAGAGGCCCGGGCCTTCTAACAACCAGGATGCCCCCGTTATGGCGGGCACCGACAGTGTGCCTCGACGCTGTGCCTCGGACCGGCACCAATGACACTGATGGAGCCCTTACTCACCGGGCTTCTTCTCCCCAAAGAATCCGGGCGGTGTGCACCAGGAGAGCCCCCTCCTGCTCGGGGGCTCTCTCCTCACCTGTTGCCTCGCTCTTCTGTGGCGGCGCGGGGCTTCCCTCCTCTCACGGGAGCCCCCGCCGGTCAGCTGCCACACTTCTCGTCTGCTGCGCGGGGCTCTCTCCGGTCACAGGAGCCCCGCCTGGCTGCAGACGTGCACTCCGCTGCCTCTTCTCTCGCCGGTCACCTTGCGACCCACGGGGCTCTCCTCGTTCCTCTGGGAGCCCCGCCGACACCAGCTTCCGGCCGCAGGTCGGCCCGCCCACAATCAGGCCTTTTAAATGCCTGTCTTCCTGTTTCGCCGCGAGGGCGGCCGGCGGCTTTTCCTTCTGTGCGGCTCGGTGCCGCGGCGGTGATTCCTCTCAAGATGCGGGGTAGGCACCCGCGAGGACAATATATCAGATAAGCGGGGTGGGCACCCGCCTTTTCAGAGATGCGGGGGAATCCCCAGGCAGCAGCCCAGCGTTGCCAATTAAAAATAGAAGCGCTCTCTAAGCGCTAGGGCAAAGTCTCCAGCACTCTCTCCCCAGGGAAATTAGAGTATAGCGCTCACGAGGCGCTGGGGAGCCATAAAGTCCTTGCCAAGGGAAAAAAAAGGAAGAGTCCTTGGTGCTGGGGAGACCCCAGCAAAGCGCAGCCAGGCAGGCCAGCACGCAGGGACCCCCAGGAGTCATCAGCTGGGTCCCACGGCGGTTCCTCCTGGCAGGGCGTCCCCTCCTGGCCCAGTAAGCACAAGCACAGCAGAAAAAGAACCGAACATGAACTATCATGGGGTCACAGCCCCTTCATTTATAGGACATTTTCCTATGTGACACAGCACAGGGCTGGGGATACCAGTTAGAACTGGTTTGGGGGAGCTTTGGAGCACTTTGTTTTGCTCAGCTCCTCTCTCTTTTCACAGGACAGGCTAGGGACATCAGACGCACCACAGGGGGTGGAGCCAGCATTGTGGAGGGAAGGCACAGCCCTATTCAGGTCCCAGGTGCAACTCCTCCCTCCCATCTAGATGCAGATCTCCCTATTCACCACTGCGCTGACTCACCCTGCCCCTCCTGGAGCCACACACACCTCCCAGCCCCTGTCACTCACAAAGCCAGACATGCAATTCACATCAGGCAGGCAGACACAGAGCACACATAAATGCCAACTTCTAAAAGTGGCATTTCTACACCAGTCATAATAAATCTGCGCACACCATTGCGCAGCATTTATTCTCACGAGTTCGCACATACTAAACTCGCCCCTGCACTCCTCTCACACCAGGAATTACCATGGACACACATATCCCCCATGCATTCCTATGGGAGGGCAGGACAATCTCACCACATGCACTCAGAGTGCGCACGCACTTTACACTGGGACACAGTGCTAAAGTGCGCAAAGGCCAAAAACTACTAAGATCAGGTCATATTAACAGGCAAAAAGTTTAGGGGTGAACCTGCCAAAAGGGCCAAGTCCAACAGAGTATAACACTGACCGGGAGCAAAACGAATACTTTTAAAGCTGATTTTAAGTTTTCTTAATCAAATTTTAGCTGTTGCTATTTGCACAGCGGATGTATTTATAATTGATCGCTCACTACCTGGTTGCCACTAACAGACCCCATCTTGGGGAGGCAACGCCATAGTGGTTAAAACCAGGCAGCAGGTGGAGAAGCTCAACTCAATGAGCTTTGCACCTAAAATCACAGCCGCAGCGCGGACAAGCAGCACAAGAAATTCGGAAGAGAAACCGAGATTACACAAATAGCACTGGGGTACTTTATATATTGGGAGAAAACTGTAATATTGTACATGCTGCCACTCTGAACAGTAATATTGTTTGCACTGTTATACTGTCAAATCTACCTTGAACCTGTTACAATCTGACCGGGAGCATAACGCTGACCTGGAGCAAAATGAATACTTTTAAAGCTGATTTTAAGTGTTCTTAATCGTATTATAACTTTTGCACAGCACATGTATTTATAATTGCTCACACACTTCCTGGTAGCTGTAATGTGGTGGGGCCATAAGTCCCCATGCGCATTCAAGGATGACACGGACACCGGAATATTCTTAGTAGAACTGGCCCAGGGCACGTGCGTCCGGCCCTTTTATTAGCAGGGTCACATGTCCTGTGACGCCTGTGTTGGATGGGTGTGGGGTGGAGTGTGAGCCAGCCCTCGGGGAGTGGCTGCTACAAGGAAAGACTAGAACAGTGACCAGCAGGTCACTACAGTAGCCACTAAGAGACGCCAACTTGGGGGAGGCAATGCTCTAATGGTTGAAACCAGGCTTCAGGTGCAGAAGCTCAACTCCATGAGCTATGCACTTAAATTCACGGCCGCTGCGCGGACGCGTGCAGTGGGCGTGCCAATGGCAGGTCTGTTTGCGCGAGTCCGCGCTCCATCCTCGGCCAGTGCCAGCCATTATGCTGGTGTTACACCTGCTAACAACCCACACATCTGTTACACTTCAGAGGGACTGAAGAAGCTTAACACCCTCTATTGTAGGGCTATCTTAACCCCCAACTTCATGCACCCTTTGCAAAGCCTGCTTAAACTTTCTAAACACTGGTGTTAAGGAAAACAAAGTAATTGCAGGGGCTCAGACATCCCTGAAGGCCACCCTTCTCAAAATATGCTCCCTATACAAACACTCCGCTGACATTTACAATTTCCTTTTAGGCTTTGATTACGATGTATTTTTCATGTCAGGATAAAAGGAGACTCCCCCCTAGACATCGAACTAGACTTCCCAGAAAACTTTGCATGTATTCATAAGGACAGGATATGGAAAGGAGGAGGCGGAGTAGCTATCACTTTCAAAAACCACATACTCTGCTCCACTTTCACCATAGAGGATATTAAGAGTGCCGAAGCGCTAGGCTTCTGCCTGGCCCTCACCTCACAGTCCTCCATCTCTGGGTTCTTCTTTATTGCCCTCCAGGCCACGCTTGTGAATTTATCGACTCACTAGACTTGGCCCTTGCACCCTTAGTCATAAAGTACTCCAGCTTTACCATCATTAGGGACCTTAATCTACACATGGATAATTCATAAGATAAAATGATCGGAGCATTTCTAGACACCACCTCAGGCCTCAACCTCGCACTGATTCCATCGGGTCCCACACAGAGGGAAGGTCATACCATTGATTCAAGAGTGTCTAACCTATCAATTACCCTAGAGACACCAGCAGACGTCATCTGGCCCAACCACTTCTTATTGAAGTTCTCCTGGGCTTTTCCCAGAGCTAAGGACGACACACACTCAACTTCCTCTGACTCCTGCATAAGACAATGGAACAAAGACAACATGTCCGAGCTAAAGAAAACTTTAAATCTCTCAATACCTACCCTATCATCCTTAGTCAAACAATGGCTCTCGGATGCCACAGATTGTGTTGCCCGCAAGCAAATTTCCACTCCCAAGAGGCAGAGATCGACCCCGTCAGCGGCCTGGCTCTCATTGGAATTAGGCGAGGGTAAGAAAAAAATGTAAAAAACTTGAGAGAACCTGGAGGAGATACTAGCTGGACACAGATATAACAACCTACAAAATGGCCCATAGAAACTATCACAACAACATTAAAAAAAACACCCTAACTTCTATACTGCAAAAATTGCAAAGGCTGAAAACAAGCTGAAGGAAAACTTTAACATTGTCTTGTGCTTTATGGACACCAAAGCACATGCCCCCTGGTTACTCTTACCCCAAAGATAGGCAAGGAGTTAAGTGACTTCTTCGAAAATAAATTTATCAAAATACAAACAAACCTTGGAGTCCCCTCGACATCTCTCACCCTTACCCTTCTTCCTGTGCCCACTGAACCCACCCCATCCAACTCACTGACGTCTTAATGAAGAAGGTCTAAAAAGCCTTCTTCTATCGTGCAAATTCAGTTCACCACTAGACCCCTGCCCCCACATATAATTAGACAAATAGCAGAGATCATAGGCCCTGTCTACGCTAAGGTGCTTAACACCTCTCTCCAACCAGGCTCAGTCCCTCTGATATGGAAACAAGCTAGTGTCATCCTGCTACTAAGGAAGCCCACATCAGACAGTAAAATTCTATCTAACTTCAGAACCATATCCCTCCTCAGGCACAAAGATTCTAGAGTCTAGAGTCAACAAACAACTCTCAGAATTTCTAGAATCCAACTACCTCCTTCAACCAGTCACTGTCTGGGTGAGGGTCCAATGACGAAGCATGCCACTGGTGGTACCTGTGGGTGAGGACCCTATATATATATATGTTTACCCAGTAGAAGGCTACGGCCGAAACGCGTACGTCTGATCTGTGGGTTAACATGCACCTTGCACTTTGCTGGTTATTGGCTTAAAATTTATGGAAGCCTAATAAATCGCCTCTATAAGGATTCCTGTGTGCCATCCTCTGTTTGTCCTGGCTACAGAGTGTTGAAAGCAGGGCTGATCTAGTTTCATTTTTCACACCATCTCAGAGAAAGCTTACTGTCTGAGAAATTGTGAAGCAAGCACCGATTTACCTGGGTGCATTACGCTCACTTGTCTCGGATACGGGCAAGACAGACACTTTCACAAATAACTGGATCTCCCCTCTCCTTGTGTTAATGCATAGTAAAATAAGGAAGCTGAGGGTATACCCTTATCATATACTTCTCACTCTTCGATGTATAAAGTGTTCTGTAATGGTCAGCCTTCATATTCCTTTCCCTCGCAGATCTTGCTGACATACTTAGCTCCTGTTAGAAATGGGGGTCTCTAGTTGGCAGTGGTATACACCCTGTCCAAGTAGGGACCCTTCCTTCTAGTCAGGGTAAGGTGATTACACACCCAGGTGACCCCTGCTCACCCCCTTGGTAGCTTGGCACGAGCAATCAGGCTTATCTCAGAGGGAAGGTGTAAAGTATTTGTACATAACACACACAGTAACACAGTGAAAACACTGAAAAGGGACACCAGACCACTTTATAAAAATGAAGTCTCTTTATCAAAACAAAACAAGACCAAAACAACAAAAATCCAACATACAGAACTCAAAATATGACTAAATGTTTCGAGCAACTCTGTCCATACAACTCTATGGATGCAGTGATTTTACACAAAGTACCTCAGATGCATCAAAATCCACAAGGAAAAACAACTCCAGAGGAGGGAAGAGTCAGAAAACACAGCGATGGGTCAGTCCCTTAGTCCTCGGGAAGGTCGATGCATCAGTTCTGCTGCACACAGGAGAAGTGTTGCATCCAATCCGGACTGTAAGGGTTAGTGATGCATCGAAATCCAAGGCAGTTCTGGTCTGTGGGTGATGCATCAAAAAAACTTGTCGCACAAGTGCAATGCATGGATATCCAGATGCGCTGGAGGTCAATGCGGCGGTGGCAAACGGGCGCTGCATCGATTTCTTCAGCCGCGATCCCACGATGCGCTGATTCTTTCAGTTGCACAGCAGGGCCTGCGTCGGAGTCAGTGCAGGGGTCTCGGACTTCAGAGACACTGTGCACTGAACTTAGACTGCAGCGGTTACTTTGGCTGCTGACAGGCGCTTTGTTGATTTCTTCAGCCGCACAGCAGCACAGCACAGCAGCAGTGCGTGGAGATTTCTCCCACACTGTGGTGCTGCGTCAGAAAAACAGGTGCTGGAAGGGCAATGTATTGATTTTGATGTAACAACTTCGAAAGGCCCAGAACTGGAATTGGCAACAATTGGGAGGTCAGAACTCCCAGCAGTGGATTTCAGGGATGCTACAGGTGAAGTCTTTGCTGTCCCTGAAACTTCTTAACAGGAGTTAAGCAAACACAAGCCCTTGGAGAAACTTCACAAGCAGGAAACACAGCAAAGGTCCAGTCATTTTCCTCTCCAAAGCAGAAGCAGCAACTGGAAGCCAACCCAGTAAAGCAACACACAACAAAGGGGAGGTACTCCTCCTCACAGCTCTTCATCTCTTCTCTTTGGCAGAGGTTTCTCTTGATCCCGAAGTGTTCTAAAAATCTGGGGTTTTAGGTCCAATACTTATACCCATTTTGGCCTTTGAAGTAGGCATTCTTCAAAGAATTGTCTTTGTAGTGCAAAAGTTCTTGTTCTGCCTGGTCTTGGCTCCAGACACACTCCAGGGGGGTGGAGACAGCATTGTGAAGGGCAAGGCACATTCCTATTCAGATGCAGGTGACAGCTCCTCCCACCACTCTGGCTCAGGAAGGCCCATCACCGGGCTGATTGGCCATCAGGATACGCAGGGCACACAACTCAACTCTCTTTGTGTGACTGTCTAGAGTAAATGCACAAACAGGCCCCTGTCAGTCTAAACCAGACGTTGATTCCACAGGCAGGCAGAGGCATAAGAGGATTAATGATAGTGGCATTTTTAAGCACACAGTTTAGAAACCACCTTCACTAAAAGATGTGTTTTTTAATTCTGAGCTCAGAGAGCCCAGAAGCCAAATATCTAGTTGTTCCCAGTTGAAAGTTACACTTATAAAATGTTACAAGGCAGCTCCAATGATCCCCTATGGAAGAGCTAGTCCTTGCAATAGTGAAAAGAGAAATTGGCAGGAAATGTAAACCTACCTTTCACATACACTGCACCCTGCCCATGGGAGTACCTTGGGCCTTCCTTAGGGGTGTCTTACGTGTAATAAAAGGGAAGGAGAGGGCCTAGCAAGTGTGTACACTTGCCAGGTCGACATGGCAGTTTAAAACTGCACTCACAGACACAGGAATGGCAGGCCTGAGACAAGTTTACAGGGCTACTCATGTGGGTGGCACAGCCAGTGCTGCAGGCCCACTAGTAGCATCTGATTTACATGCCCTGGGCACACATAGTGCACTTTACTAGGGACTTACTACTAAATCAAATATGCCAATCATGGAGAACCAATCAAAATCACACTTTGCTCAGAGAGTGTATGCACTTTAGCACTGATTAGCAGTGGTAAAGTGCCCAGAGTCCTAAAGCCAACACAAACAGGTCAGAAAAATAGGAGGCAAAAGGCAAACAGTCAGGGGATAAACCTGCAAAAAGGGCCAGGGGAGACCAATCAAAAGTTTGATGGACTTTCCTGATTGGGGTGATAGAACATGGACCTTGGCCCACAAAAGCAGGGGCACATGCTCGTTCTACGCCTTTCTGAACCCAGTCGGATCCCTCTCTATACTCCCAGGGCCCACTAAGCTAACCCATGGGGAACCTGTCTCCTCACCACACCATCTGTGCAGCACCTAACCTTACCTGGCTCACAGATGTATCCCAGCGGGCAGACACTACCACCATGGCCAACACAGTGGTGTGGCCCAGTCCACCTCTGGGGTGTGACTCCTGTCCCCCCCTCCAGGGGCAACTGTGTCCACCAGGAACTAGTTAGTTAGATTCTTTATTGTATGATTACCTAAAATCATTTACAAATACAGTGTTTGTTACGTCATAAAACATACATCTAATTATAAAAGGTCTCTAAAATTGTAAAAACATGTATGAGCCATATACAATTTTAAGAACATCTGAAAGTGCAGCAGAAAAGCAAAGAGGTGACACCGGGCAAAACTGAAAGGCATAAGTGCGTAAGCGTGCGATGAGGTGTCGTGCAGGCATGCATGTAATTATTGTATGCGTGGGCAGATGTTAGACCTGGGGGTCTCTAGTTGGCTGAGGTATGTACCTTAGTCCAAATAGGGACCCTTGCTTCTACATCAGGGTAAGGAGGGACACACCTTTAGATAACCCCTGCTCACCCCCTGGTAGCTTGGCACGAGCAGCCAGGCTTATCTCCAAGGCAAATGTGTAAAGTATTTGCATCCACGCTCTCAGTGACACAGTGATAACACCACAAATGGACTCCACACGAGTTTCATAAAAAAACAACTATATGTTTATAAAAAAAGATATACGATGAGACCACATGATAAAAATCCAACATATGCGTATTTGTAATATTTCACTGTGCCGGTTATTGGGCCAGCACTCACTGGTAGGTTCTTGCAGTATTAATGAGCAGTTCTCGATGATCCAATGCAGTCCTAATGCAATGCTATGTAGTTCGTAATGCAAGAATCATACACTTTGTAATGTAAAAATAATGCAATTCGTAATGCAACAATCAGGCAGTTCGTAATGCAAAAATAATGCAATTCGTAATGCAACCATCAGGCAGTTCGTAATGCAAAAAATAATGCAGTTCGTAATGCAACAATCAGGCAGTTCGTAATGCAAAAATAATGCAATCCGTAATGCAACAATCAAACAGTTTGTAATGCAAAAATAATGCAGTTCGTAATGCAACAATCAGGCAGTTCGTAATGCAATCCGTAATGCAACAATCAGGCAGTTTGTAATGCAAAAATAATGTAATCTGTAATGCAACAATCAGGCAGTTCGTAATGCAAAAATAATGCCCTCCGGCACCGCTCGCGGTGCTCTGGACAGTCTCTATGCCACTCTTACTGACTCGCGGTCAGCTACTGCCAAAATATGCCCCCAACACTGTTACGATGGAAAACAAAGTGCAGCTCCACATTCTGGCCCCGGTACTGCCACTCCTCGGCAAGTAAGGGCCGCGATATGGACTTGAGCGGGGTTCCCGCTGCAAAGATGGGAAAGGCCGAGAGCGTTTCTCTCGTAGCTCGCACCCCGCTCCATGCGGCGACACACGCATGCTCGCTGAGCGTTACCTGGGGGTTGCGATCTCACTCTCCTCTCTTTTCCTTGCAGCTTGGGCCTCCGGTGCGACTTCGTTGATCTCGGGCAGTGGAACTCGGACCCCCGACGATGATGATGGTTCGAGGTCTCTCTTTGGCAAAGGCAGGCTAGGGCCGGCGGTGGTGAATTCCCACAGCTCCTCTGGGGATGCCGGTCTGGGCCGATGGCAATGACGATCACAGCAGTTCTGGCCACGCTGTCGAGCGAAGCAGAGAACAAGACTGCTCCGGGACACACAGTCACGGGGCAATTTCTCACGAAGGTCTCAGGCTGCAACAGGGCACACGCACACAGCGTCGCTGAGACTCACTTGAACTCCGGGTGCACACGATCACAGGGCAATCCTCACGAAGGTCTCAGGCTGCACGAAGCACACGCACACAGCGTCGCTGAGACTCACTTGGACTCCGGGTGCACACGCTCACAGGGCAATCCTCCCGAAGATCTCAGGCTGCACAAAGCACACGCACACAGCGTTGCTGAGACTCACTTGGACTCCGGGTGCACACGATCATGGGCTCACGAAGGTCTCAGGCTGCACAAAGCACACGCACACAGCGTCGCTGAGACTCACTTGTACTCCGGGTGCACACGATCACGGGCAATCCTCACGAAGGTCTCAGGCTGCAAAAAGCACACGCACACAGCGTCGCTGAGACACACTTGGAAACTTTTATGTTCCTGAGTTTCCACAACAGGGAGCCAGCTCTCCTCGGGCCCTTGGAGACACGCTACTTCAGGACACAGCACACAGCAAAGTCCCTTGTCCTCTCCTTAGTCAAACCAGCAAACTGCAGGCCAGCCCCAGAACACACAGCAAGGATCAGTCCTTCTCTTCAGTCTCTTCAGCTGTTCTTCTTTGGCAGAGGTTCCTCTTGAGCACCAAGTAGGTTCAATCCTTTTTCAATAGGGATTTCAGTCTAAAGTCCAGGGGTTTCAGCTCTCATAGTTATACCGCTAAATGTCTTTGAAGTCTTTGTGTTCAGGGGGCACTGACCCCTGTCCAAACCAGTTCTGGGTGTCTCCCTGCCAGGGACACCTTCTTCCTTTGATAGTGGGGGTCTGGATCTTCAATCACTCAGCAGGAGATGGAGCCTTTGTTTTATGGCAGCAGCCCAGGCCTCTTCACCTCCAGGGGCTATTCCTCCCCCCTACACTCCAGATGCAGGTCAGCCTGTTGCTGTCTCACCTCCCCTCCCTGGGTCAAGAGATTTCCCAGATCCTATCACATTCAGATCCAGACAGTCAATCCACAACCAGGCAGACACACAGAATTGTTAGAACAAGAAAACCAGCCACTTCTAAAAGCGTGGTTTCTAAACACACAATTCAAAAACCACCTTCACAAAAGGATGTGTTATTAAATTGTGAGCTCAGGCACACTAAACTTCACCTCTCCATCTTAAACCTAAGGGAAGATAGGCTGGAAACATATTACACAGCCTTCCCCATTCTGTCCTATGTGCAAGATGGTCTTGCAACAGTGAAAAACGAAATGGAAAGTATTTCACTGTTAGGACATGGCACACACCTCAGTACATGTCCTACCTTTCACAAACACTGCACCCTGCCCAGGGGGGTACCTTGGGCCTACTATAGGGGTGTCTGATGTGCATGGAAAGGGAAGGGTAAGGCCTGGCAAGTGGGTGCACTTGTCAGGACAACATGGCAGTTTAGTAAACTGTGTGCAGGCCTTGCAGTGGCAGGCCTGAGTTCTCTCTTTAGGGCTACTTGTGTGGGTGGCACAATTAGTGCTGCAGGCCCACCAGTAGCATCTGCATTACCAGCCCTGGCACACATAGTTCACTTTACTAGGGACTTTACTAGTAAGGCAAACATACCAATTATGGACAACCAATTACCATTAAACTTTACACAGGGAGCACTTGCACTTTGACACTGATCAGCAGTGGCAAAGTGCCCAAAGCATCTAAGTTGGCAACACCATGTCAGAAAATTGGTCTAGGGGGAAGGCAAAAAGTTTAGGGAACTTTAGCCAAAAAGGGCCAAGTCCAACAGCAGGCATATGGGATAAAATGAGAAACAGTTCTCCTCCCAAAATAAAATGTACAATGTGAAAGAATGAACAGTGGTACAGGTGAACGGTGTATAGAATCATATGGTGCCAGTGTTGCTGCCACAGTAGGTGATCAGTAGCTCATGTTTTATTTTCTTTCATCATCAATTCTTGCATCGTTCGTAGAGTGCTTCCAGCTGCCGCATAGAACTTGCCAATTCGTGCAAGGTCCATCGGCACTGTGGTAGTGTAGATGAACATTAGAGCCTTCTTGCATGATCTTACACCGTTTGAAGGAACATAGGGGCATATTAGCAAGGGCCGTATCGCCGCTTTAGCGGCACTTTTTGCCGCTAAAGAGGCGATATTTTTATCGCCCTATTAGCAAGCTGTCGCTAACAGCTGTTAGCGACAGCTTAATGGCGATAGCGGCCGTTTTGTTGCCGCTTTGCATGTCAGCGATAATTATCGCTAATGACATGCAAAGTAGGCGTTCCCAACTAAAAGCAACTGCAAACAGTCGCAAACACAACTTCCCCTATTAGCAATGCCTGCGAAGCGATAAAAAAGTTGCGCTAACCGCGATTATCGCTGGAATTTAACACCTGCTAAAAACTTGACTTAAACATTCTTGTCAATGGGAGGTGGATTGTAAGGTTAAGTCCTCACCTGCCTATTAGCAAGCTTTTCATTAGCGCAGTGAATTTATCGCTGGATTACTCGCGCTATTGCTGGGTTTCGCCGCTATCGCTGGATTTTTTATCGCCTTGGAGATAAGCGTTGATAATAACGCGTTATCTCCGTGATGAAATCCAGCGATAGCCGGCAATAAAAAAAACAGCGCTAAGCGCGCTTTGCGATAATTATTGCAAATCCTTGGTAATATGCCCCATAGTTCTTAGGTATAGTTGCCTCAGGCCCAGCAAAGCTGGGCAACAACAGATGATATGCTCAGCTGATTCTATGTGGTATTGGCACAAGCAACATCCATTGTTTCTTGGCGGTGTCTTTTTCCAGTGGCCCCTGTAGTCCTGTATTGGTAATGTTAATAGCCTGGTTCTCAGAATGTTCTGTAGGGCTTGCCTTCCCAATCCTGCCTTCACATATTGTTGACATGAAATGGCTTCATGTGAGTAGACGAGACACTCTGCGCCAGGGATGTATCTAATCCGTTCGAGATCCTGTTGCCTTGAGGTGTTCTTGCCCTTCTTCTTTAACAGGCTTTTTAGGCCAGCCATTATTAAGGGTGTATTCGTTAAAAGGTCTGCTGGCAGGCCCAATGACTTGTTGGCCATCAAGAGATACCTTGCCCAGCGGCTAGTGTTATCGATAAAAACTGTTTGTAATGCTTCCCTGATTGTGCCAGGTCCTGCCTTGATCACGCGATAATAACATTTAACTATGTCTTTTTTACATTCAATGTCCATTGCTGGTATATTGAACTCCAGGTGGATCAGTGTGCACCTTGTTGAGTATGGAAGATTAAAAACCTTTCTGAAAGCCATGGTATGCGACGCTCCAATTTATCGGTAAGCAAGCCAGGAAAGGTGAGATGGCCATAGCTCAGTGTTGGAATTAGCTTTGCTTGCATTACTCCTCGGATGCCCTCTGTTGAGTGGCTTTGGAGCTTATGATTTAATTTGCATAAACCCAGTGTGACCTTAGCCGCTTTAACCTCGAGGGCTTTGGCCTGCATTGTTGGTCTGCCAGTGTCTGAGAATTGAATTCCCAGATACGTGTATTTGTTAGCAGTAGCAATCTTTAATGGGCCGAGATGCCAACCCAATAGTGATTTTTTGGGTTTATTTTCAAAAACCAGCAACTTCGTTTTTGTTGCGTTGGCTTGAAGTTTGTTTTCCATATTATATAGGTGCAGTGCCTCCAATGCCATTTTCATGCCTATTCTAGTTTGATCCAGTAGAACGGGTCGTCCACGTACTGCATAATCGGATATCTGAGATGGCCCAGTTTGGTCGGAAAGATATTGGCTTTTAGGAGTGCCTGTCCCAGATCCGCAGTGTATAAGTTGAACAATGTAGGGGCGATCACACAGCCCTGTTTTAACCCTTTGTTTGTGTAGATCTTAGCCGTTACACATGTCTGGGTGAGCTTAGTGCAGACCCAAGTGCCAGTGTGAAATGTCATTATGGCCGCCAGACGTTTCCTCGGGACGCCCCACTTTTCAAGTTTTGCCCACAGTATGTTGCAGTCAATGCAGTCAAAGACGGCACTATAGTCGACAAAGCATGCATAGAGTGGAGGGGAGGCAACCTCTGTGGCCTTGGCTGCCAGGTATGATAATGCGATGGCGTTGACCAGCGTAGATGAGTTGGGCCGAAATCCTGTCTGATATTGCAATATGATTTGTTTTTTTGTTATCCATGCCTCTAGCTCTTTCAGGTGCACTTTTGCACATGCCTTCCCATCAACGTCCAACAGTGCGATCAGTCTGTAGTTCTCCGGGCGGGAAGCATCCCCTTTTTTATAAATGGGATGCAAGATGGAGCCTTTTCATGAGTCCGGTACTACCGAGGTATTGTAGCATTGGTAGAACAGGCTATGCATGTGAGGGGCCCAAAAATCTCGATCTTCATTGAAGATACTGCCTGGTAACCCATTAGGCCCGGGAGCCCCATCCTTCCTGATTCCCTTGAGGGTAGATAGGGTTTCTTTTTCTGTTGGGGCAAAGTGCTCAACCTCATTCTCGTCTGGGTGATTGCCCTCTACCTCCATGGTTTTAGCCATGGGTTTATCTAGGTCGACATAAAGCCTTGTTGCATGGGCTGCCTATTTGTTGGCGGGTACATTATTACCTGTATGGCCTCCACCATTTAGACTGTTATCATAGCTCCAAAACTCCCCGTTCTTATTGGGTGCTAACAGTGCATATATATGTTTCCATTTTTCTTCTGTGTTGGTTTGTTTCAACTGCCAGACAGTTTTTATGCAGTTTCTAGATGTTTTCAGGATTTGTTTCCATCCGTGGGCACTTCTCTCTCCTGTACTGTAACTCTGCCAGACTGCACCTCTTTTTATTCTCTCTGAATTCTTTGTTATCGAGGAGATAGATTGGCCCATTTCCAAACCGTTTGCCTTTATGTGTGGGTTGCCTTCCTGCACTCAAAGCTTTAAATAGCAAGTCCATGATTTTTTACCAGCTTTTCTGAAGGCCAGTTGTACATATAACCTGTTTCCACTTGTTATATCTGGCCCGGCTTGGGGGTCCCCATTTAATTTGTTTTATCGATGCTGGTTCACTGATTGGATTAAGCATTTTGCCAACAGTGAGGTGTTCCTCATGCATCATGGTGCTTACATTGACAAGGATGGATAATGGATGATGATCACTTACAGTAGTATGTGGCACCTTATATTCTTCGCACCTCTTCAATAGGTTCTTGCTCAGGAAGATGTAGTTTAGCGTGGAGATGTTTTTGAATGTAGGTTGTAGTTTCCTGTTTGACTGCTATATTTGGTTCAAAGACCCTAGGTTAAATTCATTAATATAGGCTTCCATGATGTTCCGCCCACTCTCTCCTTGGCTTTGTTCCGGGTGGCACAGGTCTCTCATGTTAAAGTCCCCGGTATTAACTTAGAGGTTAATTACTGCGATTGTGATCGGGGTGCCCTCTAGTCCAATTCCTTTTATATTTGTGATCTGAACGTCAGGTGAGTATGTAGGCCATTCCTTCATTCGTACTTACAGGTTTAGTTTTACAAAGATTGAGACTCCACCAGTTGGTCTTCCAAAGATCTTTTTCTTATTGGCCAATGTGTGGATCACCTGGAAATCTTTAATAGAGCTTGGTGTTATCATCCATGCTTCCTGTAAGCATAAAATATCTCCTGTTTTAAGGAATTCCATGGCTTCTTTATTAGCTACAGTCAATTTGAGCCCAGCCACATTCCAACTTATTATTCTGATCCTTGGTTCTTGTTGTCAGCTCCTTTATGTCTTGGATGATGTTTGTTTGGGCTTTCCATGGTATCCAATGATGTTGGGATCCGGGCAAGATCGAAAGTTTTCTTGTGCTAGAAATTTGCCCTCCCATTGGTATGCAGCGCCATTGAGATCCAGGCCCAGTCCTCTGTTATCATTGCGTCATGAGATGCTCTTACCTCCAAGCAATGTCTAGTTACATCGCTCATGTGCAGCTTGATTTTAATATTAATATCGCAGGTTTGACTCGGAATCGATTTTGTACCCCTTAGTATGCTTTTCTGTGGTTCTTGTACCACTTGTTTATGCAACCTCTGTAATAGTACTTGGGGGTACTTTTCCGTTTGGCAGTTATCTACGCGGATCCCCCAGTCCTTAAGTAGATCTTTTTCTGCCATGATGTTTTGAGTGTCTAAGCTGCTGGTCCACTTTGTTAGGGTTGACTCCCTATGGCTTATCCAGGTGTAGTTTTTGAAGTGCATCGATGCTAGTTGAGCTGATGTTAAATAGGCCAGTGAGGGTATGCTCGACAGGAGATATAGAATATTTGAGCCGTTTAGGATGTCGCCCGGACCTCTTGTCTCGAATTCAGGGGTGAAGATTACCGTGAGCGGTGAGTTAGCCAAGGGTACTTTTCCCATATCTTTTTTCTCAATCTCATGTCTCTGCCCCTCGGGCGAGTTTGTTTGATCATAAATCCCCATCTGGCTGTTATTCCAGCAAGGCACAGCTTGTGTTATGCCATCTGGTTTAGTACTAAAAGGTTGCTTGAGCATCTAGGCCCTTTGATCGGGCGGTTTTGTCTTCCATGCTATCGTAGTTTGTGAAGTTACTGTATTTTGGCCTTTGCGTTGTATTTCCATTAGTGGTGGGTATACCTTTGGTGTGCAAGAATCCCGCTCTAGTGCTGTCGCAACGACATCTCCGGCTTCTCGCACAGTTGCATTTCCGTGGACCTGCGTCCTGTTGTTCGAGTTATCATGCTTCTGCTGGTCTCAGACGATGCCCTTGCCTGCCAACTTTCTATTTCTTTAGCCGCGTTTCTGTGGTTGGTGTTCACCACCTCGGAGTAGGATTGTACCTGAGAATTAGGAGCAGTGTGGATATCGAAATACATAGAATTCGCCTTGTGTGGTCCTTCTGTGTTCTTCACGTTTGGATTTTTTGAAATGGAAGCTTCCTGGCAGTTTTTCGCCTGGGCCACTTCATCTATAGTGCTGTTTCTCGTTTGGAAGATGGGATAGTTTGATGGGCCTTTGTCAGTGCTGTCTGTGCCAGTATTAGGCTGGTTACAGACTTGGTTTGGGAGAGCTGTCCTTTCACACTTTTTTTGTGTGAATATCATCCCGCTTTTCCTTTTATTTGTTTTCAGTGATTTCCATATTTTTTTTTTTTGCCGTCTGGAAAACTGCCCTTCAATTACTCTTTGGCCTATTGTCCAGCTTTGATGTCCGTCATCTGTGCTTATTGCGGGGCTGCCAATTTTGCCCGGAAGTATGACGCTAGTTGGAACAGCTGTGCCACTTGTTGCTTCTGGTTCCGTCAATGCTGTTGTGACTCCAGGGGGCGGTTCCTCCTTTTCAGAGTTTTTCCTGTTTTGTGTGTTGTTTGTCCATGCTTCCCTGCATTGATTTATTAAAGTTGTTAGCAAATCAGGCAGCGTAGTTAGTTTTTCGACTATTGCTTCACTAATGTTTTTTGCTGGGCTTGCGGTAGCCCCTTGGCCATTTTCTCTGGTAGTCCAGGGTCAACTTTGGAGTTAATCATGTCCACCTTTTTATTAATTGTCAAGACACTTTGTGCTAGCATATGTATTAATTCCACTTGTATCTCTAATTTGTGGGATTACCAGGTAAGTGCCTTTACTGCTGCCAGCAAAGAGGAATTTATTGTGTTCAGAATATGTTCCGTACCATTCTTATGAATTGGATCTTGATCGTTGCAATGGATTCCGGGGTATTGACCAATTGGCGACTCCTGTGGGTTCCTCTGCCCTTGATTGTGGTTTACTGGCTGATATTGCTGTTGTTTTGATGGACTCTGTATGTGGTATATCTGGGGTGCAAAGGTCACCAAATTGTTGTATATGCGCCCTTCCGGAATTGTTAACAGGCATGGAACAGTTCTGATTAATTCTCCGGACACAAGGGTTAGTAGAATCATCCAGTGTGTCATGTTGCTGGTCATTAGTGTGGTGAACGAGGGCCTCGATTTCAGAAACATTCTTATTTTGAATGTGTCCAGTGAGTACTAGACCCTGCGTCTTGCTTAATACTTCGCCGTCGTTTATAGTTGACGATATCTCAATGATCCAGTTTGCTCTGACCGGTGTTCTGCCATGTTATAGTTAATTTGTTTGCTGATGGCATTTTGGGTGCAGTTACTATCTGTGGTCGTGTCTGCTATCTCTGCGAGTCTCACCATCTCTATAATTACCGATTCTTCTAGACTATCCCGAACTGTACAATTTGGGATAAGAGTGGGGGCCTCCCTCTGCATTGTTGCCTCCTGGCTGGCTAGCAGGGGGCTTGGGCTGATGTCTGCTGCTAGCCACTCATTCTCCACCATACAGCCCATGTGATCTCCTGGGGTTTCTGTCTTCAGCCTTGTAAAATATTGATGTATCGGGAGGCTCCCTATTGCCGATTTGTGAGTCACCCGGCTTCTGGTGGTGCCATGTCCTTCTCCTCCCTCCACTGCTGTGGTAGGTAGGCTGTGCAGCTCAGTCGCTCCCCCTGTCTTGCACTGATCTTGAGACTTTTCTGTCCCTTATTGGTTCCCCATTGCTGCCACGCCCTTGTGTCTTTGTTGTCAGATTCTGCACTCCTCATTTTTCTAGAGGTAATCCTAGAGGTAGTCCTGTTCCTGCGAGCCTCAACGACCTTGTGCGAGTGTTTCCAATTGGTGTAAAATGTAGAAGCCTGCAGCCTGGCCCAGCGCACCCAATCTCTGGCCCGCTAACTTGACTTCTGCCTAGTTTGGCTATATCGAATAGCTGTTTGGACTTGCGCAGGCTGTCCTGCCAGGGGCGTTGATCTCATTGGTGAGGTAGGATTCCTGCTGGCTGGTGGGCGGGCCTCCCTGTCCAGCTGTGTGAATGTGAGTGTTGATAATATAGGCTTTATCCAGGGGTCCCGGGCTGTACAAAATGCAGTGTCTGTGCCTGTGTAGCTTTATAATTGCTATGCAGTGTTGTGCCCTATCCTGGGCGCCCCCAATCACCTTGGCTGTGTCTTATCCACAGTCGATCCGCTTGTTTGTTTGTTTATTTATTTATTATGATTGTCTTGATTCCTCCTTGTGTGACCTCTTAAGGCTGGAGTGGTCAGTGAGCTATGGTCAGAA
The DNA here is from genome assembly GCA_963921515.1 of Calotriton arnoldi. Taxonomy (NCBI): domain Eukaryota; kingdom Metazoa; phylum Chordata; class Amphibia; order Caudata; family Salamandridae; genus Calotriton; species Calotriton arnoldi. Next base: position 564,053 of record CAWUFW010006731.1, on the reverse strand, counting down.
GAGCTGTGAGGGGCCGTGTGGTTCTGCCGTGTGGTTCTGCCAGACAGAGCAGGGGAGGGGGGGGGAGGGAGGAGGTGGGGAACTGAACGTGGCCCTTCTTAGCAAAGGAAAGTCACAGGAATCCCAAAACTGCAGGGCCACTGTACCACAGGTAAGCCTCCCCCTTCAAAATGGTAACATCCCCTTTGGTGTTCTGCCCCTAGGCCCCCCCCAGCAGGCAGACACTACCACCATGGCCAACACAGTGGTGTGGCCCAGTCCACCTCTGGGGTGTGACTTCTGTTCCCCCCCAGGGGCAACTCTGTCCACTAGGACAGCAGGCCACAGTGGTCACTGACAGCGGTCAGGGATGAGAGCCAAGCCTCAAGCGTCTCAGGGCTCTCTACCTCTGTGACTTTATGAGAGTGGGGGCAGTAGCCCCATGTACTTGCCACCTTTTGTTCACTCTCCCTCCGGCCAGTGCAGGATTGGCATCCTGACACTGGTCCACCAGACCAGGGTCTGTACCCTGAGGCTTGACAGAAGACTGGGGTGGGCTCTCCCACAACCTTTCCACCCCTCTGGGGTCCTGTACCCTCCACTGGGCAGAGGTACCCCCGGACTCCAGAATTATCAGGGCACATGTGGCAAATGTCCTGCACAATTCTCCCACCAGTTCAGGGGTGCTATCCTGTAACTGGTTTCCCAGCCTACAGTCTGTACCCTTAGACTGGACAGGAGTCATGGGTGAGGCTTCTTTCCTCCTGCCCCCCCGGGGCTCTGCACCCTCCCACCCAGAGTGGCAGCCCCAGAAGTCAAAACAGTAGGGACACTGCTAGCAGTCGCCCCCACTCCAGGTCAAGGTGGCACCCTGAAGCTGGCCCTCCAACCCAGAGGCTGCACTCTTAGGCTGGACCGGTGCCTGGCAAGCCAGTATGTCTGGGGGAGGAACCCTACCCCCCAAGGGACACACTTTCCTCAGGTATTGTGTGAGGGTCTTCCTGGTGCGGGCCTCCAGCCTCCTGTGTGCCTGACAGTGCATGAAGACCCCCCAGGCCAGAAGTGGCCTCTCAAGATTCAGTCCTGGAGTCCTCTGACCTCAGAGCTTGCAACTCCTGACCCACTGGTCCTCCCATTGGAGACTGTCGTCCCCCCACCACCTTTTTTGGACTTCTGCACCCTCCCTTCTGGAGTGGTGTTGACAGACACCAGAACAGGTGTGGTGCTTCTGATAGCCACCCCCCAGCTCTCCTGACACTATGGGATCCCCCTCAGGGGATGGCCTCCCGGTACAGACTAGGACCCTTCCTGGTGCTCACTTATGGAACCAACCAGGCTCTGGGACCAGAGACTCAGCCCACCCCCACTCCCTCTCCTCTGAGACAGGACAGGGGACCCTTCATCCAACCCACTACACTGGGACCTATTTGGGCTACAACAAACTTCCCCAACAGCCTACCCCTACAGGGTTGCTCTCAAAAGCCCCCTCATACCCTCTGGAATTCAACAAAAGGTCAGCCTCCAGTGCAAGCTCCCTAGGGCCAGAGACCTCACACTCCACCAGATGTTGGCATAGCTCTGGAAAACAGGGACTGAACATATGCTCTCCAACAGTCAGATCGCACAGCCCCACACATGTGTTAACCAAGCTACCCTTCACCTCACCATCCAGTGCCTTGAAAAAGTACCCTACATCACTCTCCTGAGACTGGTGAGACAGTATTAGACTGCCCCTGCAATTAAACCCACACTCTTCGGGAGTATCTCCATACCTCATTTCCAGCGCTTTTACCATGGGGGAACACCTCTCCCTGTCACTCACACCTAGAGCGAGTAGAGTGTCCCTCCCACCACTAGGAATATGACTCCCCGTGCCAGTTCCCCAATCCACCCCAGGGACACTGCGCACCTCTGGAGCTACCTCATAAACCTGAACCTCCTGGTGTATGTCATGCACCTCCTTCAAGTCATATATAAAGAACAAGGGGACCCCAATAGTGTGACCAGGGGTAATATGTATTTGCAAAGAACAACGGTCAGAGTTGGAGGCCAGATAGGTCCTCGGATAGCCGGAGCTATTATTAATACAAAGGTAGTCTTAGTCTAAGTATTATTAGTGAACACAAAGTGCCAACAAAATTTGGAGAACAAAGTATGCAGGGACACAAGGTTGTTCGAATGATACCTCAACGTTGACTGATTCGTTTTCCCAGACGCCGGCACCATTCATTGTAGCTGCCCTGGAAGTAGCAGGATCCCGTCCCTCTTCCTTCAATCCTAATTGGCCCGATTGTTTCCTCGTGATTGATTCCTCCTTGGTTTACGGCCAGCACGTACCCCGCTGAGTGGCTAGACCTCCTACTAAACAATTACTACATTCGGTTGAACCCTACTGTTATTCTTACCCGCTGACGATTCTTAATTACATCGTTCCGCTACAAGATCCTATCTGCTCACACGCTTTCTCGTCCTGATGATGATCTCAACCTAAGGAGATCGAAACGCCGTCGACTTTCACAACCGAAACTCTTTAAATATACTTTATTAATTATGGAGTTTTGTATAGTGTTGTCAATGCGATGTAAATTTTAAGTCACCAGCACTTATCACTTCACGCACTTTTCACCTTCTGTGTGAGCACCAGGACTAGTTCCTATAATGTGATTGATACTCATTTATGATGTTAATAAATGTGGTATCATTCGAACAACCTTGTGTCCCTGCATACTTTGTTCTCCAAATTTTGTTGGCACTTTGTGTTCACTAATAATACTTAGACTAAGACTACCTTTGTATTAATAATAGCTCCGGCTATCCGAGGACCTATCTGGCCTCCAACTCTGACCGTTGTTCTTTGCAAATACCTCCTTCAAGTCAGGCACCAAGGGCCAGATGTACGACCGTATTTTGCATGTGCAAACGGGTTTGCGACCCGTTTGCGCATGCAAAAAGTGAAAGGGCCATGTACAATTCCTAAATAGCGAGTCGCAATTTATTTGCGACTTGCTATTAGGAATTGCGAGTCGCTATTAGGAAGGGGCGTTCTCTTCCTAATAGCAACCGCAACCCCATGTATGAATGTTTTGCGACTGCAATTGCGGTCGCAAAACACTAGCAAATTACCACCCTCTTCAAGAGGGTGGTAATGGAGTCGCAAATGGGAAGGGGTCCCCAGGGGACCCCTTCCCCTTTGTGACTGGCCCCCAAAATATTTTTTAAGGGTAGGCAGTGGTCCCAGGGACCACTACCTGCCCTTAAAGAATTAAACGAAAACGTCTCATTTAATTTTTTTTCAAATGCATCCCGTTTTCCTTTAAGGAAAACGGGCTGCATTTTTTAAAAAACTGCTTTATTTAAAAGCAGTCCCAGACATGGAGGTCTGCTGAGCCCAGCAGGCCACCATCCCTGGGAGTGCACGCCATTCTCAATGGGGTCGCAAATTGCGAGTGGCTCATGAATATTCATGAGCCTCGCAATTTGCGACCCCATTGGGAATCGCAAACAGTGTCTCAGACACTATTGTGCATACCAATTTGCTCCATGAAGTTTTTGGGGGGAAGTACGCAATAATGAAAACGTCAGCTTTCAGCTATCTAGGAATTTTATTTTCAGTGAATCTGATCTGGGATAGATTTGTAAATCAGAGGTCTCAGCTTACCGAAACAGGATGTGATGCACTCTTTACATTTGCTAAAAAATTGGGACATAAACCCCGAAAGAAATAGGGATGTTCTATAAAAGCAAGTCAGTCGCTACGTATGGAGCGGGAGTATGGGGGTATGCGCTGGTGTCATTCTTACATACAGTAGAGAATACATTTATTTCCGAACTTTTAGGATTTTGACGATCCATTGTAAGCCTGATTACACATAATGAAATGGGGCTAGGTTTCCTGTAAGATTCGGTGAAGCTAGCTCCTATCATGCAATGGGTCAAATTATTGTTGTCTCCGGATTTGAAATTCATGTGTGATATTGTAGAAGACTGTTTAAAACAGAGCAATGCACAGGCCATTCCATGGTTAAACTATGTCTAGTTATCCTTCCAAGAACTGGGGCTGGCAGATCTGTGGGTAAACACAGGAAGCATTAGTATTCTTACCAAAGCACAGATCCAGTTGAAATTCTTAGAACGCATGGAAAAGATAAGAATTGAGAAAGCTTTTGACATGATAACTGTTCAACAGTAGATAGCGCTTTCCACGTCCACTGGCATAGAGCCCTATCTTATGTGAATTAGAACTCCCCAACATAGATTGTATCTCTCACATTTTCGCATGAATATGATTCATTTTTAAGGGCATTTCCGACCACAGGTTCATGCTGCGCGTCCTTGCCGCCTTGTCATTGTGATGGGATTTCCTGCCAATCTACTAAGCAGTTTATATTATGCTGCCCACTTTACGCGGTCTATAGACCCCGATTTTTATGGCCAATCCTTAAAGTGAGATCTTTCAACTCGCATCTTGAAGGTTTGATTTTCCTACAGCGCTTAGATGCCCCATTGATCTGCATTGCTGTTTTCAAATTTATTATTCAGGCCCTGAGTCTGAGAAAAAGATACCCTCCATGAAACTTAAATGGAGACATTAGGTCATAGGACTTGCTTTGTCCTCATATTTAATTACACTTTTTATATACTTTTATTATATATTGTTGAGTCGGAGTAACATGCATGTATTATGAATTTAAACTGACAATGTGAGATTTTATGATTTCATCTGATATTTAATAGTACGTCTTATGTTTTATACTGTGTTGTTAATAAATTGCCTTTTCTCTGAGCTTTTATGATCAAATATCTGACCGGATAATGTATTATTCATCGTTAAATTGAATATTTACGGTTCCCAAGTCATTCAGTTCTTTAGATTCGTTCAGGTCCTAAAATCTGCATATGCATCCAGTTTGTCAGATAATATTGCTTAAGGATAACATATCATCCCCTTTACCATACATGCATATCCATCTTTCATGTGGCCATTGAATTCTCTAGCAGAGAACAGCGGTGAGACTGAAATCAGGGCTTTGGTGTTAAACCCACACCTGTGCAATTTTTACCTGCGTGACTGATTTTTTTTTTCTCCCTAAACCCTTGTTACAACTTCGCTTCTGTTTCAGATACGACATTCACCACCTTCCACAAAGCCCTATTTATTTATAAGTCGTTGATAACAAACTTGACAAGTGCACAAGTTATCCCATTGACCTTTTTAGGTCTCGCCTTGCGTTAGCAGCGCGCAGCACTGCCCTCGCCATGCGAGGGCTTTTTGTAATCGATTCAGATTCGAAAGCTAAATGTGCACGCGTACGGAGGGACAAAAAAATGCACGCGCACGGGCAGACAGATGTGCACACGCGCTCGCCTGGACAGCCCAACGCTATCTTTGTTTACTTTAATTAGCTTGCGCGCTCTAGCTTCTGACAACGCAGCTTTTATTGCTTTGACAGCTTTGTTTATTATACCACATCCCCTTCCGCCCCTGCACCAGAGACATGAAAAGGCTTGCTGCATGCCGTGAGGTTACTAGCTCCTGATTTCCAATGCTTGTTTTTTATGGAGGCTACGCCGAGGCTCGAGCCGTTGCCCCGAGGTCGACAGCTTTGTTTATTATACCACAGCCCCTTCCGCCCCTGCGTCAGAGACATGGAAAGGCTTGCTGCATGCCGTGAGGTCGCGCTGTTTATTTCATCCTTGTTTAAGAAAGCTGCTGAGCTGGTCGTCCCTTCCGGCACCACCTCAGAGCCATGGCATCCCATGCCAGCCAACCCCTGCTTTGTAAGAGCAGCGGTGACACGAGGGGCCACTTGCCATTACACAAGGTCACATTCTTTTCTTTTTAGTCATGGAGAGATTACGCGATTTGCCCAGCAGCCTCACAGTATACTAGTTCACGCCGATACTCTATCCTGCTTCCCCATTCTGTGGCAAATCAATCCAGCCACCTCATTTCCACTCCCTCCTCCATTCATTGTCGTACCAATAACCAGCTTTATTTCTCCCTATTTTTTTCCTTCTAATTTTAAACTTAATTGACAATTTTATTTTTATCGTGCTTTGTCATTATGCACTTTATCATCAGCCATTAGCCGTGTCAATTCCATACATGGCCTCTAGATGTCGCTGTGCTACACCCAGTATGTAATGTCCTGAAAGCCCATGCTCTGGTGCGGCAGACGAACTGCACACAGTAGACCAGCTGTCAAACACACAATTAGAGATTTTACATGGAATTAGCTGTTTGGGGGTTACTGCTCATGCTGTCTTCATATGCCTCATAATGCAACGAGGAGCTGTCACCCCACCTCAATATTTTGTGCATAATCACAATAAATGACGAGAATTCTTCCTATTGTAATCATTTTTACTTTCGTATTCCTCTCTGCTGTAAGAGGAGGGAGGAGTTGTCTTAAATGTAACTTTGAAATACGTTTCTATCTGAACCTAAGGTACCTGTGCGGGCTTGAACAACCAATTTTTCCAGTTACAGCCGAAAGCACTAACCAATTACACCACAGAGACTGTCTAACCCCGTTCTCAGATCGTATTATGGAAGTAAGGACTGTCAGTCGGTGGCATAGTATCATATAGTGTGTGTGAATTGAAGTAGCGCAGTCAGTCCTGACTTAATTATATTATCTACACCCCAAATGCTATACGGTGCAATGTACATGACCTAGTCTTCAAAATGAGCCCTGGTGTTCCTCAGCAAAGAGGCTGTAAAGGTGTTTTTCAGTAAATGCTGGAGAGCATTTTTGGGCTTTAAGTGAGTTATTGTTAAACTACGTTACTTGGCAGTAAAGCAGCAGGTTTGGCACAGGTTGGTGGCTTTGTCATTGCAGATTTCAATTCGAGGGGTAATTGGACTTCAATTAATTTTATTAAGGTGCCTCAGCCTTTCACAGGTAAGTTCTCAGGCTCAAGCCTGTCTCTTTTGTCTCAGAGAAAGCATGCAGTCAGTGCACAATCACTAGAAATGGCCACAATGGGTGGGGTGAAGGGTGTTGTTGTTGGTAGTCCCTTAAATAGTCCTTGCATGAAGAAGTCTGACTATTAAGGAAAGAATGGAATAGAATTCTGGGCTAATCCAAAATCGAGCATGTTGTGAGGTCAATGGGGAGGTCTGATTTCCTTAAGCACCTTTCCACTGCTCTTCAACATTTCAGGACAAGTTTATTTGTGTAGGATTTATTGTTCGACATCCTAAATTCGTGTATAGCGAGATGGGCTTTCTGATGGGGGTAGGGGTGATGCACTGCCAGTACAATATCTGAAGGTATACAGACCTGCACAGGAATGCCACAGCAGAGATGGCAGCACTAATCTTGGACAGGTTTCTGACCCACATAACTAACTAGTTTCTAAGCTAGTGGATTCAATTCTAGGAGTGTGTGAAATTTGTGTTTTTCCTTTTACAAAAATAATGCAAAATTTAGGAAGAATTATGCAAAACTATGGGCAATAAAAAGCTGACATTTGTAGCAATATTGAAGTACAAAATGCATCCTCGCGTCCTTTTAAATGCAACAAAGCATTTCCCGCAAAAAAGACTCATAACCTATTTCCCATTTCCTGGTTGTCCAGTGTGGCGCCGTCATACGAATGGCAATAGCGCTATGCAAATATCATCACTCCACTACATACTTAAAAACAAAAGTAAAACACATTGTCATTTTCAAAGCCAAGAGCTCAAACTTTCACAAATGCGAGACCGATTGCATTGAAAATGCAATAGGTCTCGCCTTTGATTAAGTTAAAGCCATTTGCTTTGCTAATGGTATTGTGTAGCAACGCAAATGGCTTTAACTTAATGAAAGCCGAGAACTATTGCATTTTTAATGCTTGTTTTTGTAAAGGAAAAGGGTCACGTTAGTCAAATACATACAGTACATAACTACATTTACTCCACCTGTCTTCATCCGCCTTCTCCTCTCCCCTGTCACCGACCTGTTCCTGAGAAAAAGAAAAAAGGACAAATACAGGTTAGTGGCCCCTCCGCCTCCCCCTTCTCCAGATAAGGGCAGGGGGACCCCTTTGGGTCCTCAGCTGTCGTCGTCGTCGCGTGACTGATCCCCCATCCGACTTCAGGACCGCTCGGGTGATTGTCGTGAAGCAAAGGGCTTCGCTTCAAGCTGCCAGCCAAGTTCAACATTTTACTTAGTATGAATAAGTGGCTTCGAAATTACAAAACCTCCAGTACAGCTAAGAGGAGGGCAAAAAGGATCCTCTACAACCGGCTACGCAGAGCACTATTTGTCTTCGATGTCCGCTCAAAGGCATAATTGGAGGCGGTCTATACACACTCCCCGTGGGGCTCCAGGCACAACACAGTTTAACAGGAATAATATTCATTTGTCCACGGACGGCCACTCTGGCTTGCTCACTTCAGGCAGCTTTCCAGCACAACAAAACCCTGTAAGGACTTGGCAATTGTCTGAAAATCGATGATGACCTTTTTTGGTGGCAACATTACAACAAAAGCCATCCATTAAAAGTGCATTCTGTCTACTGTAGAGAAAAATAACCCTAGTGAGGGGGAGGACGACGCATCTGGGCCCTGTGCTTAGCGGGCCAGGTCCCGGTCTCAGGAGCCAGTGATGAGCAGGATGCAACAGGAAAACTGTTCATTCTCATGTTATCTCCGTAGACAGCAGTGCGTTGGCCCCATAGAACAGAGAGAGTAAGTAGGTCAGTGCTGACACTGCCACGTTCAGCAGTCTAAACTACCATCGGAAAGTCAGCATTCCTAAGCATTCCAAGGCTGCAATGTCCTGGAGGTTTGTTGCTACCCACAAGCTTACAGGTTTATGCACTCACTCACAAACCTACAGGTTTTGTGGAAGTTACAAATCCTCTCTGAACCCTCCCCACTCTGGAAACGGTCAGAGATTTACTGCAGTTAAGAGCAGGAGTTATTGATTTTTTTCAGAACCTGAAGGAAAAGGCAACGGCCACAAAATTGGTGGGTCTGTAGACAAAGGGATTTATTCAAGGGGAAAACTATTTTCCACATGAAGAAGAAGAAAAAGAAAAAGGATAGCATTTGAATTTGCACGCACTCTTTTTCTTCCTCATGTGAATATATATATGTGTAGACTTTTACTGAAGAAACAAAGAATTCACTAAACTTTTCCTGAAGCATGCTGAAAGCTTGTGCCTGGCATTGCTTTCTATCATAGTAATTTTGTGAATTTCCAAAAGTTGCTACCAAGGAACAGAATCTGACCATGTTAAAAAGTGTTATTGCTTGTGTCAATATTAACGTCTCAACTGGCACCCGGAGACCGGTGAGCTGTTTGTTTTCTAGTTGTACCCGTTTCCTCTCTCTCTGAGTTGAATATATTGTTAATATAACTGGGGATGGGGCTTCACCACGTATTGACCTCTTCCACTATGATATGCTTTATAATGTAAAATTTGGTGATATCCTGCTTGGGTTAGGTCACGCTCTGTATGTTCTTGTTATGTTGTTTCACTGGCTATTATGGAAGGTTGATTCCTTTGATGCTTTCCTTTACAGGGACATGTGTCCCCAATTTGTTTGAATTTTATATCCCTGTTTCTTTATTCAATAAACAGAATTTATAAAAAAAAAAAAAAGTGTTATTGCTTTTAAAACGTGTACGGCCCAGTGGTCTTATGCGGAGTAGAAGTACCAATGTATATTATTGCGATGTAAACATGGTTTGACAAGCAAGGATTTTATAAGGTGTCTCCGTCATTTAGCTCAATAGAAGGCCACTTGTGAGAGATCTATGGGCATCATAGAAGAAGAGTAAAGACTTTAATACAAGGTGTGGCTCTCCTTCTAAAACAGCCAAGCTGGGGCATGACCAAGATGGCGGCGCAGTAGGACGCGGATCTGTGTCCCTCCGGCGCTGCCTGATTAAAAGCATTGTCATCGAGCCGCATCCCGGGGCTCTCCAGCCGCGATTTCCTGTGGCGACGGTACGGGGGTCTGACGGACGCCGGTGGACGGAGTTTGGCGCCCGCGATGCGGCTGCACGACCTCGCGACCGCTGGGAGGTGACCGGGCCTGCACGTTCCGCAGTACAGAGCGGCGCGATTGCGGCCTTGCAGGATCGCAGGCCGGCTGCTAGGTGAAGGCGCAGGCACCGAAAGGCGGCCCTGCAGCACCAGACGGCATCCGGAGGCAGGGGGAGTTGCTCCCGCAGTGGATGTGGCGGTAACCGGCTGGCGGAGGTCCAGCGGTGTAGAGCGGCCGCAGCGGACGGGCGGCGGAGGGCGGAGGCCAGAGCTGTGGTGAGGAGGATCGGTCCCGGCTCGGAGGAGGACTCCGTCGAGGATTCCTGCAGAGTTGCCGCCGGTGGGCGGGCCCGGGCGCTGCAGCGAGGTGAGCCGGGACTGGGGGCTCGGAAGAGCTGGGGAGAAGTCCCCTTGCCCCTGGCCTGGAGCGGCTGAGAGGAGAGCGGTGTCCGGACCCGGTGCGCTGAGGCCTAGAGTCGAGAGGCGCCAGTGTGGAGGCCCCGTCGGTCCGCGGCTCGGCGGACGGCGCCAGTGGGGTTGGCCCCAGCGGGGGCGGCCTCTAGTGGGGCTAGAAGCAGTGAGAGAACTACCCGACTAGCCGTTTGGCAGAGAGGGGACTAGGCACTCACCGCTGATTACCGTTGGGATGACTCCATAGAGCGTGGAGAGTGCACCCACTCGGGGCGGGCTGCTCCCCCCTCATAGTCAGGCTGGTGGAGCCCGGCGCGCGTATCTCTCGAGGCCCGGAGGTGGAGGGGGCCTGGAGGAGCAGTGACGCAGAGGCTACCGGAGGCACTATCAGCGGCCTCGAGCATCGGAGCTGTGATTGACCGCAGGACATACCCCCCCGGTTGACACCCTGTGACGGCGCAGCGAGGGAGGCGGCTGTGCGGCCGGAGGCCTACACGGGGCCCGTCGAAGCTGAAGGGACTTTACGGTGGGCGAAGGGCTCTTGAACAAGGGGTGCTCGGACCGGTCAGTGCGAGGGATCCCGTCCGGCCTCCTAAGCATAGGGGGGGACGAAGAAGTGTGCGGAGGGGGGTCTAAGCGGCAGCACCACCTGCGTGACACGCATCCCCAATGGAGGAGGTATCAGCATTGGAACCCGGAGCAGAGATAGACGCGAGGCTCGATACCGGCCCGGTGGCCCACTATGGCGGCGGCGAGAGCCCGAAAGGAGAAGTCGTTAAAGGATCTCCTTCAGAAGCAGCCTGGTCACTCTCTGATACCGGGCGAGAAGGGACCCACTGCGATGGAGGGGGACGATTCCCCAGCGACCAAGGCTTTCATGGTGGAGCTCTTCTCGGCCATCAAGGAGGACATTCAGGAGCTCAGGTCGCAACTCACCGCGGACCTCAAGGAAGTTCGCCGAGATGTGGACGACATAGGTGAGAGGGTGGCAACTTTAGAGGAGCACGATGTGGGTCGGGAAGAGGAGCTCCACCATCTGCAACAAGACATGCTGCGTCTTCGCGAACAGAACCTCGATCTCCAGGCCCATACGGAGGATCTGGAGAACCGCTCCAGGCGGAACAACGTGAGAATTAGAGCGGTACCGTGGAAGGAGGAAGGGGACGATCTTAGAGCTTATGTCACCGCCTTATTCCAACAAATCCTCGGAGAGGAAGAGATCTCGGACATCCAGCTGGACCGGGTCCATAGGGTGAGCCTCCCCCGCGGTCCAAAAGCCGCTCCTCCTGATATTCTTGTGTGTGTGCATAATTTCCAACTAAAGGAGCGCATTCTCCGGAGGGCACGTGAACAGCAGCCAGTTCAGTTCCGCGGGCACCAACCAGCGCTCTTTCAGGACCTGGATGCCTCTACCCTCGTGAAACGGAGAGAATTTAAGCCTGTCACCGCTTACCTCCGAGAGAAAAATATTCCTTACTCGTGGGGTCACCCCTTCCGTATAATATTTAAACACCAGGGGAAGTTGCTGCAACTCCGGTCCCTGGAGGAAGCGTTGAGGGCCCTGGGCATTGACACTAATATGTCTACAGAGGGAGCGGAGCAACCGACCAAGCGAAACGACCGCCGCACATGGGGATGGCAGCGGGTTGGCAGGCCCGCCCCGGTCCAGAAGCCCGACCGAGCCGCCAGTGATCAGGAACGAGAAGCGGTGATCACCTCGCTGTCCCAGGTTACAGGGCGACCCACGACCCCATGACGGGCTTTCTTGCTGGCCCCGGGATGTGCTCAAGGTGGGGCGCCGGAGGGAACAGAGGCGATTGTGCAGTTTGAGGTTTCCCTCTCCCCCGCGCCTGAGTGACTGCAAGAAAAGAGTCCCTGTGGACTCGTTGATACCTCTGTCACGACCCTCTGAATTTAACTACGGTGACAAACTTTTGTCATGTTTACATTGTTTGTGTATTTTTCGTTGATTTTGGAATGTTTGTTCTTTTTTGGGGTAGGGGTTTCTTATGGGTTTTTAAGGGGTCTCTGCATCAGTTTCCTAGTACAGATTGTCTGCTCCAGAGTACTTAGCGGTCCCGCGGGCGGCATAAATGTCCCTCAGCCGGTAGCTCACACATTGCTTGCCCCTCCCAAGCGCCTGCATGGGTAGAGACCTGAAAGTGGTTAGTCTGAACGTTAGAGGGCTGAATAACCCTGTGAAGCGCGCTGCAGTGCTCTCACTGCTCGAAAGCACCAATAGTGATATCTGCCTGCTGCAAGAGACCCACCTATTGTCCAAAGATACAGCGCGCATGCGCGATAGGCGATTCCCGCAGCAGTTCTGGTCCTCCGGGGCATCAAAGAAAAATGGGGTGGCGGTTCTGATTGGGGCGCACTGCCCTTGTAAGGTAATCTCGACGGTGGCTGAAATTAAGGGCAGGCTTTTGGCCATCAGACTGCAATGGGGGGAATCGCACCTTACTTTAGGGTCCCTTTACGCCCCTAACGAAAAGCAGGAGTCTTTCCTGCAAACGGCCTTACCCGAGGTACTTGCTTCCCCGGATGCTGCGATCCTGGTGGGGGGAGACCTCAACCTAGTGATGGACGCGGAGCTAGATAGGTCAGGGCACAGAACACACCAGGCGGGGGCACTTTCCCTGGGGGGGAAGAGTTGGCTGGAAGATAGTGGTATGCATGATGTCTGGCGGGAGCAACACCCAGCTGAGCGCGACTACACATATTTTTCGGCAGCGCATAAAACTTATGCACGCCTGGACCATTTCCTTGCTTCCTCCGCCCTTATGCCTAGTGTACATTCATCAGAGATTGCTCCCCGCTCGCTCTCGGACCATGCCCTCATTTCCGTACTCCTCCCTGCGCAACATACGCGAGCGTTCCCTCTGGGCTGGCGACTACGAGAGAGCTTGTTGCACTCTGATGATGTGGTTCAGAGGATACGTGACACTATTGTACAATATTTTCAGAACAATGATGTGGGGTCTACTCCTCTTGCTGCGGTGTGGGAGGCAATGAAATTAGTGACGCGAGGAGAGTTTATCGCGGTGGCCGCGACTTACAATGCTCTGCGCAGGGAGAAGCGCGCGGAGTTGGAAGGGGCAGTGAGAGAACTAGAGGCGATTCATAAACGTACCGGAGCGCCGCGGGTATGGCGCGAACTTGAAAATCGCAGACGTATGCTTAAACACTTAGATCTCGATAGGGCAGAACACGCCCTGCTGCGGCTGCGCCACAAATTCTACCTTAGCAGCGATAAGTGTGGGAAAATGCTGGCACACAGGCTACGAGCCTCGACACAGAGGTCCCTCATACAATCCGTGAGGGCCCACGGTGGAGCTGAACAGACCGCTGATGACCAGATAGTGGATGCCTTTCGCGATTTCTATCGCCGTCTCTATGCGGACCAACCCGCGGGCTCACTTGATCCACTCCCATATTTGAGCGATTGTGATATATCCCCCCTCTCGCAAACAGTCTCCAAGAGTCTGGACTCAGCGATTCGGGTAGAGGAGGTGATAGGAGCTATCTCTAGGCTGAAGTTGGCTAAGTCCCCGGGGCCGGACGGATTCTCAGCCGCCTTTTATAAAACATTTTGCGTGGAGCTGGCTCCATTTTTAACGCGGCTCTTTAACTCCTTTCTTGATACAGGTGCTGTCACCCCATCGATGGCGGAGGCGGCGATATCCGTCATTTTGAAACCCGGGAAGGACTCCCGAGACTGCGGGTCCTATCGTCCCATCTCGCTCCTGAACATTGATGCGAAACTATTTGCGGGAGTCCTGGCGGCGCGACTGAACCCCCTTATGGCGTACACAGTGGACCCGGACCAGTCCGGTTTCATTCCCACCAGGCAGGGTGGGGATAACTCCAAGCGATTGCTGCATCTCCTTGACCAGGTGCGCCGCGCTCGGACCCCGGCCTTTTTACTATCTATAGATGCGGAGAAGGCCTTCGACCGCGTTGACTGGGGGTACTTGTTCGCGGTGCTCCGCAAGTATGGTTTTGGAGACAATTTCCTGTGCTGGATCAGGTGCCTTTACGCGGCCCCCAAGGCCTTTGTACGGGTTAATGGCTGCAGGTCAGCCCTTTTTCCCATTGAGCGGGGAACCCGTCAGGGGTGCCCCTTATCACCGCTTCTCTTTGCGCTCTACATGGAGCCATTTGCCCAGCGGATCCGGGCGAACCCCGGGGTGGCTGGACTCAAGTTTGGCGCGGATATTCACAAAATTAGCTTGTACGCGGACGATGTGATCCTCTCGCTTACCCAACCTCGGACTACGCTGCAGGCGCTATCCAATGAGCTTGCGGCTTTCGGGGCTGCCTCGGGGTTGAAGGTCAACTTCACAAAATCACAGGTCCTCAACATCTCTATACCGGCTGAGGACCTGGAGGCCCTGCAGCAGGACTTCTCGTTCCCTTAGACTACTTCCGAGGTGACCTACCTAGGAGTCAGGGTGGCGCCAACAATTGCCAAGACAATTTCCCTCAACTATGCTTTGTTGTTGGAGTCCACGACCAAGGCGCTGGACGCCTGGTCGCGTCTCCGGTTGGCCTGGTACGGGAGGGTGGCTGCAGTGAAGATGACAGTCTTGCCCCGCATCTTATACCTATTTCAGATGCTACCGCTGACCCCACCTCCGGGTAGCCTTAAAAAGCTGCAGGCTCTGATTAATAAGTTTATCTGGGAGGGTAGGAAGCCGCGGTTCTCGTTACAGCAAATGACAGCCACAAAAGAACAGAGCGGTTTAGGTCTCCCACTCATAGGGGCATACTACCAGGCGGCCTGCCTCCGATACCTAGTGGAATGGAATAGACCAATGTCTAGCAAACATTGGAATTTCATGGACCAAACGGTGGCGGGAGCGAATATCTGGCGGGAATTGTGGCTGCCGCGCAAACACAGAGCGTGGGGACTCTATTCCTCTCCCGTCACCTCGACTATTGCTCAGGGTCTGGGATCGACTTGCTATTGCTAGGGGATGGACTTCATTCCCATCACCTATGACCCCCATTGTGGACAACCCCGACTTTCCCCCGGGTCAAGCGTCTCCGGTCTTTCAGCGGTGGCGGGAGGAGGGATGTAAGAGGGTCGGGTTCCTCTTTGACTTGGAGGGGCTGATTCCTTTTGCCCGGCTACAGACAGACTACGCGCTCCTGGCCGCGGACGCATTCGCCTACGCGCAAGTGGCGCACTGGGTGACGAGTCTACCCAACTTCGCTCACATGTTGCGTACCCTCACTAGGTTTGAAAAATGGCTTGTGAGCAAAGCGGATGATCGAAAGCTCATCTCTGAATTATATGCTATGATCATGGCACGCCCGGCAGGTCACCGTACAAAGGCTCAGGTGCGTTGGGAGACTGAATTGGGGAGACCTCTCACACCCAAGGAATGGGAGCATATTCTATACAGAACACACCACACAGCACATAACACAGCAGGCGCGGAATCCGCCTTTAAGGTAACTTCATATTGGTACTATACCCCGGCCCGGGTGCACTGCTGGGACAAGTCCAAATCAGACCTCTGCTGGCGGGGGTGTGGCGCTACTGGAACCCTAGTTCATCTACTATGGCGCTGCCCGAAATTGGTGCGCTACTGGAAAGCAGTCCTAGACGATATTGATACGGCATTTCAGATTACCCTGCCCCGCGCCCCTGAATACACTCTGTTAGGCCTTTCACATCCCAAAGCCTTCCCGCTGAAGTCTCTAAGGGGCAGACAGATTGCTATGGCGCTGCTGGCGGCGCGACAGGTGCTTTTAGCGCATTGGGGGTCGGCCTCGGTGCCGGAGTTGAGGGACTGGATCCATCGCCTCTGGCAGCTCTTGGCAATGGAGCGCCTCTCGATGGGGGTAGACGGGAGGGGCGGAGAGTTTGCGACGCTGTGGGCCCCCTACTTACAAATCCTCACAAAGGATATGCGGGAGGTGACATGCCCTAAATTTCTACAGATCCTCCGGCTGCTGCCGCTGGAGCCGGCAGCTGCGGTTTAGTACGGCGGGACGGAGCAACACTAGTGCACGGTACGGGCCCCGGCAGTGAGCTCTTTACAATATGTTTAAATCGGATGCGGAGACAGGGGAGGGGGAGGAGGGTGAGGGAGGTGGGTTTGTTGGGGGTTTTGTTTGATTTATGATATAAAATGGTGGAGGACTTCTATAGGACGAGCGAATCTGCTGCCAGAGGTGAATGGTATTGCGGGGGCCGTCCTCTGGGATGTAGGCCTCAACGCTGTGTAACTGCATTTCTACCTCGCTCTGCCGGCCTCGAGATGTAGGCAGTAAGCTGTGTTTGAACCATGGTTATCCACTTAATAAAAATGATTGATTCTAAAACAGCCAAGCTAGGAAAGCCCCACAGAATCATGAGGCTTTGTATAGTTGCTCTAGGACGCATCTTAAACCCTGCACAGCTTCCCTCGATCACAGATTTTGGAAATTAATGGACATTTGCTCCTAAATTCAGGGATATTCGGAACGTTTGCCTGTCCTTGGTCTCTGAAAAATGATGTGGCCACTGGCAGTATGTGTTAGCCAGTAGATTTCAATCTAATTGTGTTCATCTAAGAGCAAGGCCTTTGTAAGATAGCTTTTAATGTAAGGAGCTGCCTCTGTTACTTTTGTGATTGCTTTCTCTCCCAAGACTCCACCGCTTCTTTGTACTTTAGTGTGCAAACAGCTAACACGAAAGGGCATTAGCAGCAAGTAAAGTATATCTCTGTGCCAGGTGTTATTCATGAATTTGCCCTCCCTGGCTCTCAGCGCCACGTTCTTCCTGATAGGGAGGCCACTGGTGCAAGTGAGAAGAGGGCTTTGATTTATTATTTAAGGAATCATCAGTGCAATCTTTTCTTCTCCAAAACTATTCTCGGTGAATTTAAATTTTCCAAGATTATTTTTTTCAAAACACAAACAGGTATAATAGTCGCGCATACCGGTGTCAGCCAAATCTATTGAGTCCACCACTCTTGGCCAGGAATGAGGTTCTTACCTTCCTGAACATTTCCATGCTGCTCACTTATCATGTTCGCGGGGGCTTGCTCTTTTCTCAACCAGCGTTTGCCTTCTCATGTCGTTGGGCATTTCCTCCATTTTCCAAATGCAGAGCTTTCACTGTTTCTGTGTATAGGCTGACAATCTCACTTGTGAAAGATGAGTGGTAAAACCTGGTGTTACATTGCATTTTGTCTGCTGAGACACTTGAATGATATGGCTGCATGCTTTAGTCCGCCTGCCAAGAGATAGACAGATATACTTAGGTATATTATTTGATCTAACCATTTCTAGTGTTCTTCACAATGCAAAATAGTTTTATTTGTTTAGACTTTAAGTTCCACTAACGATGGATTTTGTCAGATATTGTCCCTGGCCCAAGGAGTCATCTCGGAGTCAGCTCTCAAATGCCCCCAATGACAGAAACCTTATGATGTGTAAATGTGGAAAACTTATTGTTGTGGTGTGGTTCTGTACAGCAAGTGAGTATCAAGTTCTGCAAACTGCTATAAACTGATTTTTTTGGATGTAAGGGTGCTCATCACACGTCTGGTCATCATCCGCTGCAGTTCATGTAAAGAATTCAAATGAAAGATGGCTTCCTAAACCAAATGAATGTGACACACCATTCAGAAGATTTGTTTTTTAATTCTGTTATTTCTAAATGTTGTTCTTTTGCCGGAGTTAAATTAAATCTTCAAAATGTTTTTGAAACTTTCATTACATTTCAAAGATTTGTGACCAAATTACGAGCACCTTAAACCAGCGTTTCACTTTCAGTTGTTTTCCAAACACTGCACCCAGTTATCTCCATTGAGAGTCCCAGATCCATAGGAAACCCATAGATATCTGGTAACCCACACTCCAGAAACCCAGAAGAACACAGATGGGGCCAAACCCTGACAGGAACTATGTTCCTGCATGAAGGAAACTGAAGGGCATTAATATGTTTTGGAAAAAGATATTGCTAAAAATCTGATAAACGTTATGTACAGTGTGTTCAGTGCTTAATTTGAGCCAGTGTTTTCCAATGCTCAGCACTGGCACTTAATCGTCAACACCGGTGTTTTCATGAGCGCCAGTTAAGCCCGCATTCATTTATGGTAGGCATGGGGAAATTAAGTGATTTGCCCAAAATCACAGGATGTTGAGCCAACACTCAGACTCAAACCTGGTTCCCCAGCTCCAAAGTCGACAGCTCTGGCCATTACGCCACATCCCCCGCCTCCCACTTTCATGGTTAATAGTTGGTTCTGTTTTAGGCGGCGCTAACAGGAGATATGGGCTGGTGCAAGCTCCTCCTGACGAGAGCCCAAGCACTATTTTTTTACAAATTAACCGCTGAGTGTGCACTATAGCCAGTCGGAGAAACAGAGGTCTGACTTGCTCTAATAGATTCCTTAGGTCAACAAAATTACGAAATATACAGGGCCTTATTATCAAGAAGGGCGTTAAAATTATCGCCGCTTTAGCGGCAGGAAACTGCCGCTAAAGCGGCGATAATGGGCTTGATAATATGCCCTTGTGAATTCCCATAGAAGCCCATGTTCTGGTGTGAACATGGGCTTCTATGGGAATTCACAAGGGCATATTATCAAGCCCATTATCGCCGCTTTAGCGGCAGTTTTCTGCCGCTAAAGCGGCGATAATGTTAACGCCCTCCTTGATAATATGGCCCACAGTTTTTACACTTTCGATATAGACCTGAGTTTGATATTTGCAGTGCTTAACTTGTAAAAGAAAGAGTGTCTGTGCTCAGGGCTCTGCTCAGAAGAAGGTCAACTGAAGGTCAGTGTGCTAAATATTTAGGCTGGGTAGTCCTAAATCCACCTAATGCCTCTTTAATTCACTGCCAGCCACACCCTGCCCCTTTATCCCACTCTTGCACATTCCTGATTTCTCACGTTGTCACAGTTTTTCGGTCTAACTCTTTCGCCATCTTTGCATTTTGAGTATTTTTCGCTCTCTTGCTTTCGGAAATGTGTGATGTGGAAAAAATAAGTGCTAGTCCCCAATAACGAGTACCAATGGCCTCAACGGCAACCACCAGCTCAAATTTAGTCCTGGATATTTGTCAACAAATGAACAGTGCACTACAGAGAGCCACCATTTAGTAAGGTGTGCTAATATGACAAAATTTAATGCGCAGACTACATTCCTTAGAAAAACCTACTCATATTTGGCAATGCTGGACAATAAATATACAGGGCAGCAGTTCCTTGGGGTAGCATTTGGGGATTCATGTTTGTGTAGAATTCTAACAACATATTGAGGAAATTTGTTAGTTTGAAAGTACCTCCATATTTTTACTTTTGTCTCCAAGCTGCAATGTGATATTAGTGCAGGGTTTACGCCAATTCACAAACCTGAATGTGCTGTAGAGCAAACCATATATGAGTGCATAACTTTTAAAAAAAACTTTCTGGCACAGAGATAAGAAACACCCCGATGAGAAAAGAACAGGTTCACTGGACGATTAAATATGGAAGCAGAATGAATCCTTCACAGGAAACAGTCGGCACACCGTGGTCAGAACCACGCATGTTCCGACTACGCAAGCTCGACCACGCTTGCCTCAACCACGCATATGCCGTAACCACGCATATGCATGGTTAAGGCGGTGCGCGGTCTAGCTGCTGGAAGAAAGAAGCAGGAAGACGCAGCGGTGAGGTAAGTGGGGGGGGGGGGGTTGTTTTTAGGGCTGGGAGGGGGAGGGGGTTGGGGTAGTTTTTAGGACTGGGAGGGGGTCAGGGTAGGTTCTAGGGCAGTGGAAGGGGTTGGGGTAGTTTAAGGGACAGCGCAGGGGGGGCGGGCTAGTGTAACTTACGGGGCAAGGTTTTAGGCCTTAGGGCAGTGGGAGGGGAATGGGTAGTTGGGTTAGGTTTTAGGACAGGCGGGGGGTCGGGGTAGGTTTTAGGGCGTTGGAAGGGCTTGGGGTAGTTTAAGGGACAGCACAGGGGAGTCGGGGTAGTGTACGTAAAGGGGCAGGGTTTAGGCCTTATGGCAGTGGGAGGGGAATGAGTAGATGGGGTAGTCTTTAGGGAGGGGGGGTCGGGGTAGGTTTTTGGGCAGTGGAAGGGGATGGGGTAGTTTAAGAAACAGCGCGGGGTTGGGAGGGTCTGGGGTAGTGTACATAAAGGGGCAGGGTTTTAGGCCTTAGGGCATTGGAAGGGGAATGGTTAGATGCGGTAGTTTTTAGGGCAATGGAAGGGGTTGGGGTAGTTTAAGGGACAGCGCGGGGGCAGAAGGGTTGGGGTAGTGTATGCAAAAGGGCAGGGTTTAAGGCCCTAGGACAGTGGGAGGGGAATGGGTAGATGGGGTAGTTTTTAGGCTAGGGAGGGTCAGGGTAAGATTTAGGGCAGTGGAAGGGGTTGGGGTAGTTTAAGGGACAGCACAGGGGCGGGGGTCAGGGTAGTGGCGACCTTAGCCACACATACCCATTTACCATTCATGCCTATACCACGATATTTCATGGTAAAGGCATGCGTGGTAAAGGAATGCATGTTTAAGACGCATTCGTGGTTTGGGCTGCGTGGCAGAGGCACGCTTGGTTTAAACATGCATGCTTCTATCATACAACCATCCTTCACAGGGGTCACAAAGGAAACCCTTGCTACATTCACACCTAAAGTAGTTCCCTGGCTCACAGGCAGGCAACATGTCCAGGGCTGGCTGGCGGTGGGTACTTCACACTGGCCAAGTAGATGGCTCTCAAAATCCATAAAAATCTGTAGCACATCAGGAGAGAAAAGTGGTTTTAGTTTCCACTCACCACTGGAGCTGTGCACAGGAGTGCTGGTAAACAAACGTTACAGAGGAAATGCCAAAGTGGCAGATGGAGTTCTGTTTAGCTTATGTACTACTGTCTCGCCTGTGTATTCCCATTTCACACCTGCCTAGTCCTCTGTAGGTGAGACTGGGGCATGGCAATCAAAGGATTATGACTTTAAACAACATCAATGCACTTCAAATTTAAAATCCAGGGGGTTTGATGGGGGGAACCTAACCCATGCAAAAATGATCACTCTTTAGGAGAGCTCCATTTGCCATACACTCGCTGCAGGGTGTAATACTACTTTGTGGGTTGTAACTCTGGCAAGTACTGGCCATACACAGGCTGACCAGGCTGGTGATGTCCCAGCAGTTTATTTCCTTCAGTCATGAAGAACGGAACTGCTTCACTGCTTGGCTGCAAAAGGCCTGAAATCTTCACCACTGCCTGTTCGTGGTGTAGGAGATGCTCTTTCTCACTGCAGCCATCATGCCTATATAGACATCCTGATGTCCCCTGATGCAACCACTACAATGTGAAACTTACCCTGTCCGCGGCACTGCTAACTGCTGTTAAATCTCTCCCCAAGATTGAGTTGAGTGAGGCTGTCAGAGAGAGAATTGATTCAAGAGAGCTGACTGGAATGAGGAGGGGATCTGACTGTATGTCAATGCCTGGTGATGTAATCTGAAACCCAGTATATCCTGGTGTTAGTGGGCCTCATTGGTTCACACTGCAGCCGCTATTCGGATTGGAAAGATCCCCTTTGACATCAGAGGGTTTAATATAGGCGACAGATAAAGTGGAAGATTCTTATGCTCTATAGGATTTCTGTTAGGAGTGCAATGTAATCGTTTGTAGAACGCACTCACATATTATCTGATGTTATGAGAGAATTAGATGTTAGACGAAAATGTGAATTAGTTAACATGGTACTGTGAAAGTTAATGTAACTCAATGTAAGGCTCGATGATTAGTGCTTAGAACTTGTACTTACCATTGTAACCAGTGTAATTTGTTTTAGGTCTCATTAGCAAATGTGATTCAATGATGTGTTAATGACGATAAATGCTTTCTTAGATTAATGACTTGAATGCAAAGATTTGTATTAATGTAGTCGGCTGATGTATTTGCTATCTTACATTGTATGGTTGATTTATCAACTTAGCTTGATTCATAGACCTCGATTTGTAACACACTTGAGGTGTCTTCATTTCTGACAGTAATGTTCAAACTCTTATGTGAAATTCTCAGAATGTTTCTGTCTCACGTTTGCATTGCAGGTGGACAATGTTTACTAGAGAATAGTAAGGGTATTGTTTCATTTAGCAAAGTTGCAGAATGAAGGAGTTACGGTTAGTTTGGATGCAGACGATAAGGCGGAAGGAGGTGTTTTCACACAGGAGATGGAGAGAAGACCAAGGACGAGTTGTTACGGAGGGGCGTGTGTGTGGAGAAGGTTGTGAAGGGAGTCGACATCATGGAAAAGTTTGTGGCTGAGCCCATTGTGCAGCTATGAGAAAAAAAGCATTCGGGGACATTCGACGAATACAACTTTATGTATATGATGCTTTGTAGAGAGGGACAGTTACCCCATTCCTGCTTGACCTCCTGACAGAGAGCACCTGCACACTGATGTACTTTCTCTTTTTTGCTTGTGGCTTTATGCCTCAGACCCATCCTATGGCGAAGTGACTTCTTAGGAAGGCTTTGTCCGCTGACACCTTTTTCCCTCGCTAGCGTCCTCTGATTGTGCCTCAATTTAGGGATATCACTTAGACATAAATGCTGTATCTAGAAGAAGCGCCAATGCAAGGAGATGTGAACTTTTGTTTCCTCATCTCATGAATAATCGTAATTGAGCTTCTTGTTATTTTAATGCTCCATCAAGTGAACCTTTTCAGGAGGTTCGGCGTCCTTTTATTTCCCCTGTATTTCTATACCCTCATGCTAAGATCTGTGTTTGTCATACTATTTTTGAATCTGTAATACAACTGACTAACCTTCAATTGGTTGTTGATTTGGATTCTTGTGTAGCCATTTGTGTTATACTGTATTCCAAGTCACTCATGACATTTTCTTCCCTCTACACATTCATGCTGCTAAAAAGAACCATCGGAGATCTGACATTGCACTAATTCGAGTAGGTGGGCCCAGGCTGCTTCACGACCCTTTAGGTTTTTATTTTAGTACAACCCAACAGTGAAACTACTGCCACCGCCTGGCCACTAACTGAAAGCGCACTTGTAAGAAAGTGAAAAATTATTTGGTTTAGATAGTTCTCCACTAAATGTATAGAATTGCTAACTTCTTAGTACAGGCAAAGGTTTCAGTAACTTAAATCTGAGCTCAATCCCTCGGAGCTAGGCTTAACTTAGAGAAAATGGGTGAAGCATTTAGAAGTACCAAAACAGTTAAAATGTAAAAAAAAAACAAGATAATAAAATTGACCACTCCAATTTATAAAAATAGGAAAAGAGTTAATAAATAACTCCAAAATGAGAACAATCTAGTAAGGGGAACTGGAGGTATGAATTTCTTAAGATTTAAGGCAAAAAGCACCAAGAAATATTAAAGCACCAATCAGTAGTCACTTTTCATGATTGACTGGGACCTGTGCCTGATTTCAGACTAACCACAATGGAGTGCACGTCAGAAAAAACAACAGTTTCGTACAGATTTTGCCTTGGGACTCTGAAACAGAAATCAAAATCTTTCAGAGGGATATGGTTACAATATGTAGCTACCAAAGTCCTCTCAAAGATGGACAGCCGCTGGATGAGATCCTGCTGAATCAGTTGCTTCCAGTTGGAAAAGCTCAGAGTGGGAGAAATTCAAATTTCGCAGCTGATAAAGTCCGTACATACTGCTGATACTTTTATACCAGCCAAGATGTCTACCTTTGGGCTTAGCCTTTTTATGGAGTTCAAAATATTCCAGTGGAGCAAGCCTTAAAGTGTATCCATTCAAGTTGCATCAAAGTTGGGCACCTTTGCTGAGAGGCCCCACTGACACTCCAAAGGTCTTGGATGTTCAAACATTTTCTTAGTTCCAACCATTCAGAATGTCAGGAGCAGCTCTTCTTGGTCACTTGTAAGGCTTCCCAGGACCTCTGGGAAAGCACATAGGGACCAAAACCCACCGAGCAGAGGCCAACAGCTTGGTCCAGTTTAGTTCCAGTTGCACTTCAGGGAAAAATCCTCTTGCAACTTGTTGTTTGCCTGTAAAGGTATTCTAGGCTTTTTATTTTGTCAAGTTATACTCCCTTTGATCCATAAAAATCAAGTGGGATTTATGCCTCAATGTTCATCTAGTAATCATATGAGCCTATTGCTCCTTCTAATATGGTTTGTCAGGCAAGACAGAAATCAAAAAGTGGCCCTCTCCTTCGATGCTGAAAAGGCATTCGATCAGTTTGAATGGGGTTAATTGTTCGGTACTTTGCAGAGGATTGTACTTGGAGACAACTTTCATTCAATAGTGAAAAAGCTGTATTAAGATTCTACAGCTACCATCATCTGCAATGAATGTATACCAGAGACCATCTTGATCAACAGGGGCAGCTGACAGAGGAGCTCACTGTCACCACTGCTCTCTCTGTTCATATTTGAACCTTTGGGGATAGTCATATTCCTGTGGGGGTCTTTATATTGATGTTGTATGCTGACAATATATCACTATCAATGTTCCACAGACTTTCACAGCAAAATATTATTATTACTTTGACTATTTAGAAAAAATATTACTATTACACTTTAATGGGTTCCGTAAACTCCCATGTCCTCTATGCACTGCCAAATATGCATACCAGTGTGTTATGTTGTTTTATACCCCTAACCGTTAAAGGGATTCTTGCTGTGAGCATTATATGTTAATGGCAAATTATGAGAGTTATTACTGTTATCTTGAATTTTCCATTTTTTAATTGCCGGCCCTTGTTCTGCTGAACTGTGAAATTTCAGCTTAACAATTCTCTGGTTAGCAAGAACAAATCATATAATTTTATAACTGTGCTGGTATACGGTGATGTATTGCGTGTTTAAAAATTTCAATAAATAAATTGCAAGGAAATTTAAAATCCTCTTGGAAATGTCTTTTTCTGGCAGTAAAATGAAAAGGTTCCCAAACGTGTACCACCACAGATACAGCAATGCTGAAATTGAACCATACTGTGGGGCTGATTTAGAGTTCAGAGTATGGATTTTACTCTGTCAGGGCAATGGAATAAAATGCTTCATCGCCCTGATGGAGTAACCGTGCTCCGAATTTAAAGATGTCTACTGACTCAGTGAACATCTCTTAGGCTGGCAGGAACCTCCATCACAGCGGTTTCTGTAAATGAATTAAAAGTGTGCCATGTGGCTTCGTCAACATGACAGTGCCGCACGGCACACTTTCAATACCTCTGTTTATTTTCGAAAACAAAATCACAAAGAGTAATTTTAATTTTGGAAGTAAAAAATAGCAGTCACCCTCCCCCCCCCCCTCAACCCCCCCCTTGCCTTGGGAGTTTTTTCTACGTTCATCGGAGCGTGAAAGTTAAATCTGGCCATTTGTCCACCCTTTCTAAAAAGGTAGGTTGACAAATGGCCAAACCTCCGACAACCTTACCCCACTAGGCCATCGGCGGAGTATGTCGGCGGCAGAGGAGTAGTGTCAATCACTGATATGTTTACGTTCCGCCTGACTCCAAATGGGGCAGGCAGAACTTCAATTTGGTTAAGAGGGGACTCCGCTGTCCTTGCGACAAACTCTAAATCAGGCCTTTAGTCACACTGATACACTGTAATTAATTTCATATTGTATATTTGGCAGATGCTAATGTGTCTACAGCAATCTATTCGAAACTCGCTGGCCAAAAAAGCAATCCCAAATAATATAAGGCCACTTTAAACTTACTTTGAATCAGTTCTCCTATTGTATGCAGAATTTCAAATGCTCCACACATAAGCTCTCGTACAGACCATTGTGTATTTCAATCAAAATCAAACGTGTTTACGCTTCTGAATTAGTGCCTAATGAAAACCATACCTTCGAGAGATCCATCTTGGTCACACAGACTGGGCCTCACAGCTGTTGTTTACTTCGAATTAAGTTTACTTTACTTTTGTGACGAATAGTACAAAAGAAATAAACACGGCACTTATTTGATTTTTGGAATTATACAATTTTATCAACACCCACGAAAATTGGGTTTTCTTACTCCTGCACAGTAATAAATGTCAATTTGTTCCCTTATTTTGTGATGGAATTTCTTGCCATTCTTTGTTTATGAAACTGAATCATGATGTTCTTTCAAGGGACTCTTGATTTTCCTCTCTGCAAATGGATGTGTCAGGCGCATGGTAGCTAGAGGATATGATTAACTGTGAGCAAGAGAAACCCCCCTTGCCTTTTGCATTTAACCTGCAGGAACATGACTCTAAGCTTGCCCACGTTTTTGTTGCCACGGGGTTTGGTCATTGTTCATGTAATACATTTATTTTGAAATGCCCGTGGTTTATAAAGATAGTATCAATTCATCATGGATATAATTGCACACTTTTTTAATCTATTCCCAGTATATTTATCACATGTGATAACAGTGACTGATCACTTGTATTTGTTTTATTTATTTATTCGTGCTTTACAAAGCACTTCGAAAAAATGCTGCATATAGCGACGGTATCAGGCAGTAAAAGGACATTAGCAAGTTTGGTAATGTACTTTGAGAGGTGATGGGATTCAAGTGATGATAACTGTTGCATAATAACAAGACAATACCTACGTTTATAATACAAAAATTTTACAGAATCACATCTCGTAGATTAAGGTATAAATAATGTTAAAACTCTAGTAGGGGTGCCCCACTGCAATTAGAACGTACTAGGTCCCAAATATATCACTGGGGAGCATTTAGCTCTGGTGTTCTTGAGTCCTGAAGCTTGGGCCCAAGTACACCTTTACACACTCACTCTCAGGAAAGCTAGGCAGCGCAGTTTAAGGCTGACCTAGGAAGGTGCTTATGTCTAGAAACACATAACTCAGCAATGCACAATAATAACACTCACTAAATCAATATACAACCTGTGTCTTTTTCTTTACAAAGGAATTATAGTTTAATTCACACATAACTAAATACTGCACACAAAATTGCAAATATATATAGGATTGTAGTGGGATTAATATTTTGGAGAGCCCCCTTAAGGGCCCCGCAGAATATCCAGGGTGCAAATCATCTGACATAACATTTATCACAGAGTGCAACTGTTAGAAATGGGGGTCTCTAGTTGGCAGTGGTATGCACCTGCTAGTCAGGGTAAGGGAGTTACACACCCAAGATAACCCCTGCTCACTCCCTTGGTAGCTTGGCACGAGCATTCAGGCTTATCTCGGAGGCAATGTGTGAAGTATTTGTACAGAACACACATAGTAACACAGTGAAAACACTACAAATGAACACCACACCAGTTTAAAAAATAACCAATCTTTATCTAAACAAAACAAGACCAAAACAACAAACATCCAACATACATACCTTAAAATATAATTTTTTAAAGGTTTAAGCAAATTCTGTATGGATGCGGTGATTTTACACAAAGTACCTTTGATGCGTCAAAATCCACAAGGAAGAACAGCAGCAGAGGAGGGAAGCGTCGGAAAACACAGCAATGCGTCAGTTCCTGAGTCCCTGGGGAAGCGAGATGTCAGTTCTGCTGCCGCAAAGAAAAGTGTTGGGTCGGTTCCGAACTGTAAGGAGAAGCAATGCGTCAAAATCTGAAGACGGTTCAGGTCTGCGGTGGTACGGCGGAAAACTTGGTGCACAGGTGCGATGTGTAGAAATCCAGATGCGCTGGAGGCGGTGGTGGCAAACAGCCACTGCACTGATTCTTTCAGCCGCGGAACAGTGATGCATCAATTCTTTCAGCTGCACAGCAGGGCCTACGTCGAAGTCAGTGCAGTGGTCTCGGATGTCGTTGACATGGTGTGCTGGACTCGGGTTGCGGTGGTTCTTCAGGCCGCGAACAGGTGCTGCGTCAATATCTTCGTCAGCATGGTGACGATGTGTGGAAACCTCTCCTGCACGGCGGTGCTGTGTCGGAAAAACTGGCATTGGGAGGACGATGCATTGATTTTGCAGTTTTTTACAGCTGGAACAACCTCCAGTGGCCCAAAACTGGAATTGGCACCACTTGGCAAGTCAGAACTCCCAGCAGAAATGCTGCAGGTGATGTCTTTTATGGCCCTGAGCCTTCCAACAGGAGGCCAGCACACACA
The DNA here is from genome assembly GCA_963921515.1 of Calotriton arnoldi. NCBI lineage: Eukaryota > Metazoa > Chordata > Amphibia > Caudata > Salamandridae > Calotriton > Calotriton arnoldi. The sequence goes on along the minus strand of CAWUFW010006731.1, from coordinate 535,654 downwards.
AGCCCTTGGAGAACCTTTGAAAAGCAGGATTCAAAAGCAAAATCCAATTCTTTCACTGCCCACAGACAGAAGCAGCAACTGCAGGCCAACCCAGAAAAGCAACACACATCAAAGGGGCAGTAATCCGCTTGGCAGCTCTTCTTGTTGGCAGAGTTCTCAATCCTGAAGTGTTTTAAATATGTGGAATTATAGGCCCAATACTTATACCTCTTTTGGCCTTTGAAGTAGGCATACTTCAAAGAATAGTCTTTGTAGTGCACAGATCCTGCCTTGACCTGTCCTGGCTCTAGACACACTACAGGGGGATGGAGACAGCATTGTGAGAGGAGAGGCACATCCTTATTCAGGTGTCAGTGTCAACTCCTCCCACTACTCTAGCTCAGGAAGACCCTTAAGCCTGGTGATGGACCATCAGGATATGCAGGGCACACCTCACCTCCTTTTTTTTGACTGTCTAGAGTGAATACACAAACAACCCATCTGTCAATCTAAACCAGACATTGATTCCACAGGCAGGCAGAGTCACAGAATGGATTAAACCCAGATCCTTGAGACTGGGGGTGAAGGTTTGCATTGTCCAACATTCCGTCCATCAATTGTTTCTTTTGCATATGTCGCCCTAAGTGGGAATGGTATGCCCAGACGTGGGTCCCGTGCTCACTACACCACTGGATTCAAGCTAGCCTGGCTGATGAAGGGTGATGCCCTGAAACCGGTCCCAGGATGCTTGTTTCTGGTCCGGGGAGGACCTGGCTTGGCATTTCGGGCCGGACTGTCCCACAAGGAACGGGGTCAAGACTGATGTGCATATGCCTGGGTACAAACTAGGGTGGTGTGGTGAGCAAAAGAAGATGGATTAAACCCAGATCCTTGTTACTGGGGGTGAATGTTTGCATTGTCCAGAATTCCGTCCATCAATTGTTGCTTTTGCACTTTCTAAAAGTGGCATTTTTAAACACACAATTTAAAAACTATCTTTCCTAAAAGATGTGTTTTTAAATCCTGGGCTCAGAGAGTCCAAACTCCAAATCTGTAGCTCTTCCCAATTGAAAGTTACACTTGTAAGATGTTACAAGCCACCTCCAATAATAACCTATGGAAGAGATAGTCCTTGCAATAGTGAAAAACGAAATTGGCAGTATTTCACTATCAGGACATGTATAACACCAGTCCATGTCTTGTTATTTTCTGTCTTTCTGTTTATTTTACCTGTTTTCATTTTTTGCTACTACCTGTGCCATTGTTTGTGTCCTCTGTGCACATTTCGCTGCCCTTTCCCGCTGCTGCTGACCCCACGCCCCCTCCCCCCTCCCAGTTCCCGCTCCTGTCTCCCAGCTGCGCTTCCCTCCCCCCTTCCCTATTTAATGGCGGCCGCTGCTCGGGCGTGTGAGCAAGACCTCTGACTTCCTGTTCAGGGACTCTGCTCTCCATCCCAGCAGCTCCGCTGTTGTGCTGCTGCCACTGCCCCTACACCTCTCTGAGAAGGAAGGTGTTCGAGGCCCTCCTCCACCCGCAGGCTCCGGCCTGCTCCTCATCCCTGGTGGTCCAGTGGGAGAGCCTTGCTCTTCTGCTGGTCCGCTGTTGTCTGTCTTTGTGTTTGTGCCCATTTTCTGTCTTTCATCTGTCTTTGTTATTGTGCCTTTGTAATTGTTATTTTCTGTCTTTCTGTTTATTTTGCCTGTTTTAATTTTTTCCTTGTACCTGTGCCATTGTTTGTGTCCTCCATGCCCATTTTGCCGCCCTTGCCCGCCACTGCTGCCCCCGTGGCCCCTCCACCCTGCTGGTTCCCATTGCCGCCTCACAACTGCGCTTCCCTCCCCCTTCCCTATTTAATGGCGGCCACTGCTCTGGCATGTGAGCAAGACCTCTGACATCCTGGTCAGGGACTCTGCTCTTTGCCCCAGCAGCTCCGCTGTTGTGCAGTCGCCGCTGCCCCCTCCACCTCTCTGAGAGGGTAGGTGTTCGAGGCCCTCCTCCACCTGTGCAGTCCAGTGGGAGAGCCTTGCTCTTCTGCTGGTCCGCTGTTGTCTGTCTTTGTGTTTGTGCCCGTTTTCTGTCTTTCGTCTGTCTTTTTGATATTGTGCCTTTGTAATTGTTTTTTTCTGTCTTTCTGTTTATTTTGCCTGTTTTAATTTTTTGCTTGTACGTGTGCCGTTGTTTGTGTCCTCCGTGCCCTTTCGCTGCCCTTTCCCACTGCTGCTGCCCCCGCGGCCCCTCCCCTCTGCCGGTTCCCGCTCCCGCCTCCCAACTGCGCTTCCCTCCCCTATTTAATGGTGGCCACTGTGTGGCCGCACCACTGGCGTGCCAAAGGCAAGCCCGTCTGCGCCCGTCCGTGACCTGACCGCGACCAGCGCCAGGGACCCTGGCTTTCCGACCACCACCCACATAAAACGTTTGTTCTAGTAACCTTGACACGAGCTATCTTCTACACCACCCATATCCTTTGTTTTGTTGTACAGTCTGTTCTATTTCTTCATAAGCCCAGCTTCTCCGCCCAAAAGGAAAAATCTTTTCCATTTTTTTCAATTTTTTCCAGAAATCTGTTATTGTCAGACACCGAGACTTCCTAATCCCCCTTGTTTTTAGCGCCCTGAAGAAGGTATGACCTTAACCATAGGTCATTACCGAAACGCGCGTCGGCGCATGTTGTGGAGACCACCAATAAAACAGAATCACTATGTTTGTAGCAGTGACCAAACTACCACTATGTAGAACTGTATCTATGTAGAATATTCACCAAACTATATTATGATATTATAAAAACATTATGTTAAAAAAACTTTTTCTGATATGTACACTACTCAAAGACTTTGAGACCAATGTATCATTGTTTAAACAGACTTCACATTGGAGGAATTTTTTTGAATTTATCTGAGGGATGGTTCTTCCAGATTCCCTTATTTTTTGTTTTTAGTGTGTGTAAACTGATTGAGGTATGAATGCGGTATGTATGGATGTGTCGGATCAGATATATTGATATATTTGTTTGTTCTTGGCTTTGTTTTCACTAACTGCCCTAATCATTGCGCTGTGATCAGATAGCTTTTTTTATGCAGATTGTTTTGATACTTACAATAAAAATAAGAATGCATTCGCTCTCTATCTACTGACTGTGATTTATCAATCCATTGCATGACATTGAATTTTTTTATTTAACCATAACTGGGCATCTAGCGAGCATAGCCTCTGTCTGGCTCATGTGTGACTCTTGTTGAGCACAATCTAAAGGCAAGTTTTTCCCGCTTATCAAAGTAACTTTCAGGCAGGGCATTATTCATTGCATTGTTCCCATCGCCTCCTGGACCACAGTCACCACCGAAGACACTGCATTGACCATGAAAGGCATTCACTCAGGAGCCCCCACGGACCCCTGCCCTCCGCACATTTTCCACCGAGCCACCGCCGCCATAGCACCTGAGCTACGACGCACCATCAATGCCACCTTCGAAGCAGGCACATTCCCGGCGACTGCAAACGCACAGAAGTCAAGCCCTTCCTCAAAAAGGCCTCAGCAGATCCGACAGACCTCAAGAACTACCGACCCATCTCTCTCATCCCTTTCACGGCAAAAGTCACTGAGAAGACAGTCAATGCCCAACTAACGAACTTCATCGAAGAGAACTCCATCCTCAACCCCTCCTAACCTGGAGTCCATAGCAACCACAGCACCTAGACCACCCTACTCACTGCCACAGACGACATCCGCACCCTCTTCGACCAAGACCACACCACAGCCCTGATCCTGCTTGACCTCTCTGCAGCTTTCAACACCGTTTCCCACCGCACTCTCACTGCCAGACTCCACGACGCCGGCATACAGGGAGACGCCCTCAACTGGCTCCCCTCCTTCCTCACCAGCAGAACCCAAAGAATCAGACTCACGACCTTCCACTCTGAACCCACAGAGATCAACTGCGGAGTGCCCCAGGGATCGTCTCTCAGCCCAATGCTCTTCAACATCTACATGGCCCCCCTCGCCGCCATCGTCAGACAGCATGGACTCAGAATAGTATCCTACGCCGACGACACCCAGCTCATCCTCTCCCTCACCAAGGATCCCCCACACCACCAGACTCAGCTTCCAGGAAGGAATGAAGGACGTTGCATCCTGGATGAGCAGCACCTGCCTAAAGCGCAACTCGGAGAAGACAGAAGTCCTCGGACTCCCCCCCTCTGATTGGGACAACACCTGGTGGCCCACCGCCCTCGGCAGCCCCCCCACTGCCACGGACCACTCCCTGTACCTCTGCATCATACTCAACTCCTCCCTCACCATGATCCAACAGATCAATGTCATCGCCTCCACCTGCTTCAACATCCTCTGCATCCTTCGCAAGACCTTCAAACGGATCCCCCCCTCGAATCCAGAAAAGCCATCACCCACGCACTCATAACCAGCAGACTGGACTATGGAAACGCCCTCTATACCAGAATCAACAAGCCCCTGCTCCGCAAGCGCCAGACCATACAGAACACCTCATCCAGACTCGTCCTCGGCATCCCTCGACATGAACACATCACCCAACACCTGCAAGACCTCCACTTGCTCCCCGTCGAGAAGAGAGTAACCTTCAAGATACTCACCCACCCCTACAAATGCCTCCACAACACCAGACCCCAATATCTCAATGAAAGAATCTCCTTCCACGTACCCAAGAGAAACCTCCGATCCGCCGACCTCGCCGAAACCCCGCACATCCGCAGAGCCAGAACGGGTGGAAGAGCCTTCTCCTACATCGCGGCAAAGACCTGGAATGAGCTCCTTATCAACATCAGATGTGCCCCCACTCTGCACACCTTCAGGAAGAGTTCATAGGGTGGGGGGGGTAATGGGTCCGGAGCCTTAGCAGACCTATAGCAATAGAGTTAATCTGGTACGGTCTACTCGTTCATGACAATGGGAGACCCTTTCCCCATTACTGGTACAGAACTTTGTCGATGTGTCAGAATGAGTAAGGAAAATCACTTGGTCTTTGGAATCAATTCCAATTTATTTCGCAATGTTTTAAGAACATTGAGTAGCCAACGCGTGTTTCGCCCCCTTACACTGGCCATCTGGCCTGGGGCTTCCTCATGGCTGTACACAAAATCAGGTGTGTAGTGATTGTATAGTGAGCACATGATAGAAGTTCCACAGTTCGAGTAGTGCAGAGATAGAGGGTATGTGATTGGATCCAAACCGGTGGGGTGGTGTGGGAGGGGTATGCAGGAAGAAAGAGATAAAGTGGGGGAAGATAGATAAGGCAAGAGTAAAGGAATGGGAAAGTAGGAAGACAAAGGAAGTCATCCATAGGGAGGAGAAAAAGAAGATATAAGTACCGGTATAGACGGAAGTAAAGAAACCAAAAAAGTGCAGCGAGAAAAGACACAATCACCAGTGGTTACAGATTCATTATTACAGTTTAGTACAAAGCAAACAAAAACACCCAAAGTATCGCAGGAAAAATGAGAGGGCAGTACAATATTTACAATATTAACAGATGGTGGGAATGAGGAAGACAGGGGAGGAGGGGGGAGTGGGTGGGGTTAGGGGGGGAAAGGAGGGGGGGAAAGAAAGGGGGGAAAAAAGAGGGAAAGAGGGGAAAAAAAAGGGGGGAAAAAGGGGGTACGGAATGGGCGGAAAGACGGGGGAAACCCGAGTGCTAAAATACAGTATACACAATTAAAGGGCAAGTCAAATGACATGTACAATTTCCAAAAGCAAGTCCATCATAATAATCATATGCACGCATTGTGGAAAAAGTTGTCATATGGCATTGGTTTCATGTGAGACATTGTAATACATTCGGAGTCCAGGATACAAAGATCAGCGTTCCAGGTCTGGATGGGTACATAAAAGAAGGAATTTATAGTGACAGGTTAGCATATATGGAAGGAGTAAAGTAGTTACATTGTTTGGAAAGGCCAGTTTATATTCTTAAATGGCATAGCTTTACGTTGTCCGGCCACGGTGCTCTAGGGAATCCTAGACTCCTGTGTGGTAATCATTGACTGTGGCCTACGTGGGTGCTCTCATATAGCGTGGTGTGAAAAGGCCTTCTATGACAGTTAGGGTGGGTGTGAAGCAATATCCTGTGTAACTAAGGGGGGAGAGAAAAAAACTTCAAATTTCGTGAAGTTCATAAAGGAAACTGCCGGTAATCCCGAAATGCGCTTACCGTAAAGTATCAAAAAATGGGTTAGGAAAAATAAGAGATCCTTTCCCATATATTATGTAAACAAAAAGTCCTACGAAAGAGGGAAATGAAAATCAGCATTAGTCAGACTTCGGGGGGAACAGGACTGGTCTCGCTAAGCCTTGGAGACCAGACATAAAACACGGCTCGAGTTAGAAAATCGAGCGGCGAACTGAGACTGCTTAGCTCGTCGCGCCACTTACTTAGAATAAGGAGATAAGGCGGGTCGTATCCCTTCTTAAACGCAAGGAGCCATGGGCATTGTGCCCATGCCGACGGACCATTGCTGACAGCAGACGCCTTATTTCCTTATTCTAAGTAAGTGGCGCGACGAGCTAAGCAGTCCCAGTTCGCCGCTTGATATTCTAACTCGAGCCGTGTTTTATGTCTGGTCTCCAAGGCTTAGCGAGACCAGTCCTGTTCCCCCCGAAGTCCGATTAATGCTGATTTTCATTTCCCTCTTTCTTAGGACTTATCATTTACATAATATATGGGAAAGGATCTCTTATTATTCCTAACCCATTTTTTGATACTTTACGGTAAGCGCATTTCGGTATTACCGGCAATTTCCTTTATGAACTTCACGAAATTTGACGTTTTTTTCTCTTCCCCCTTAGTTACACAGGATATTGCTTCACACCCACCCTACCTGTCATAGAAGGCCTTTTCACACCACGCTACATGAGAGCACCCACGTAGGCCACAGTCAATGATTACCACACAAGAGTCTGTGATTCCCTAGAGCACCGTGGCCAGACAACGTAAAGCTATGCCATTTAAGAATATAAACTGGCCTTTCCAAACAATGTAACTATTTTCCTTCTTCCATGTATGCTAACCTGTCGCTATAAATTGCTTCTTTTATGTACCCATCGATACCTGGAACTCTGATCTTTGTATCCTGGACTCCGTATGTATTACAATGTCTCACATGACACTAATGCCATATGACAACTTTTTCTACAATGCGTGCATATGATTATTATGATGGACTTGCTTTTGGAAATTGAACATGTCATTTGACTTGCCCTTTAATTGTGTATGCTGCATTTTACGCACTCGGGTTCCCCCCGTCTTTCCGCCCATTCCTCCCCCCCCCTTTTTTTCCCCCTCTTTCCCTCTTTTTTCCCCCCTTTCTTTCCCACCCCTTTCTTCCCCCCCCAACCCCACCCTCCCCCTCCTCCCCTGTCTTATTCTTCCCACCATCTGTTAATATTGTAAATATTGTAAATATTGTACTGCCCTCTCATTTTTCCTGCGATACTTTGGGTGTTTTTGTTTGCTTTGCACTAAACTGTAATAATGAATCTGTAACTACTGGTGATTGTGTCTTTTCTCGCTGCTCCTTTTTCGGTCTCTTTACTTCCTTTTATACTGATACTTATATCTTCCTTTTCTCCTCCCTATGGATGACTTCCTTTGTCTTCCTACTTTCCCATTCCTTTCCTCTTGCCTTTTCTATCTTCCCCCACTTTATCTCTTTCTTCCTGCATACCCCTCTCACTCCACCCCACCGGTTTGGATCCAATCACATTCCCTCTATCTCTGCACTACTCGAACTGTGGAACTTCTATCATGTCCTCACTATACAATCACTACACACCTGGTTTTGTGTACAGCCCTGAGGAAGCCCCAGGCCAGATGGCCAGTGTAAGGGGGCGAAACACGTGTTGGCTACTCAATGTTTCTCCTTTGTCTTAAAACATTGCAAAATAAATTGGAATTGATTCCAAAGACCAAGCGATGTTCCTTACTCGTTCTGACACATCGACAAAGTTCTGTACCAGTAATGGGGAAAGGGTCTCCCATTGTCATGAAAGAGTAGACCGTACCAGATTAACTCTATTGCTATAGGTCTGCTAAGGCTCCCGACCCATTACCCCCCCACCCTATGAACACTTTTGGAGGTCTGCACCTTTAGCAACCTGAGAGGAGATTATTTACAGACATACATACGAAGAGAATAAGTAACATTCGAGCGCACCTATCAGATGGCATCCTGCCAAGATCGAAGAGCACAACGTTCAACCAGAGTTGAAGAAACCTTCTCAACCAACCCAATCACCATAAGAAATACAACAAGTAAACCAAATCTAACATCCGCCAGAAGTACCTTCCAAGCACTAGAACGCGCTATAAAAAAAGAAACTTCAAAATAATGGGAAGCGGCATCTCTAAAGAAATACTTGGAAGCGGATAGAATTCCACGAGGCCTACGAATTCTTATCTTCCCCCCATCCGACGCAGGCAATCCGGAATACATAGAAAAATGGGAAGGCAACCTAAAAGAATGTTCAAATAACATGATTAGACAACTCATAGATTTCGCTGAAGAAGAGTACAGTAAAGCCAAAACGGAAGTGGACAACTTAACCAAACACATTGAGGACTCCAATTGGGGGGACACAACTAGAAAGAACTATGATATAGTGAACAACATTATAGACGAATTTGAAGAGGACATAATCAAGAGAAAAAATAGAATATTCCGCTGAGACCAGTTAGATTACCAATTTCGTTGTGTTTACACTTTTGCCAAACGATATGATACAAAGCCGGTAACTAATACTAATGAAGACAGCCAAACACACCAATCTGGACCATCAACCAGTTCAGACATTGATTCACCAGTGGCAAACCAGGAAAGTGACACATCAAGATGCATGGTAAATTTTTTCAAAAAGGTCCTGCGATACAGACTGGGTATAAAAACAACAAACACCCAAAATACTTCAACATCAGCAGCCGCCCTTCAGTATGGACAACCGCAAACCTCTCCAGCAGGGGTGACAACCAGAGCGAGAAAGAAAGACATGAACAGAACATTTAAAAAATAGGAGACCTGGTGAAGAACCTCTCAAGTACAACACTCTCCAATCAAGAACTTCAACTACTTAACAAAGGACTCTCATTTTGCCCTACAGCATCTTGGAACCTGGTCAGAACACACATTGGCCTTTTTAAATTCACCAGAAAGCTCAAACTCAAAGTGTTTTTTAAAGACAGACCAAGACAACAACCTAACCCACAACATATACCCATCTCCAACCTTTCCATTCAAGATGTGGAAAACATTGACTAACCTTAGTGAACAGGAGACAGACCCAAATTCCCTCACCAGAACAGCCTTGGAACTAGGAATTAACTCCGACCTGACCGTAGATACTCAGCTGACCAAGAAATCGACCTTTTGCCCACAATTACCAGCAGGTAATAGTATAGATGCCTTCCATCTAGCAGTGACCCACGATCTGGAGAAAGAACACCGTAAATATCTCAGAAAACTGAAATTTCAGCCACAAAACATTACCACAGAGGAAAGAATGGCAATAAAAACACTACAGGAGAACAAGGATCTGATTCTCAAGGAAGCAGACAAAGGGGGTAACCTAGTGGCTCTAGATGTGGATGATTACATCAGGGAGGCACATCGCCAACTATCCGATGGAACATGTTACCAACTCCTACAGCATGACCCAACGCAAGAAATCCTAAGGACACTCAGAGGGAAATTGGACAAATGGTATGAACTGGAACTCATCTCCTATGAAGAACGAGGATTCCTTTACATCGAACATCCGACCATGCCCACATTTTACCTCCTTCCGAAGATACATAAGGGGGTCTATCCACCACCAGGAAGACCCATTATTGCGGGCATCAACTCACCTTGCTCTAAGGTTGGAGAATTCATTGACAATAAACTCCAAGTATTGATGAAAGACATCCCGTCTTTTGTACAGGATAGCAAAGATATCCTACTGAAAGTCAGAGACATAGTTTGGGAACCGGACATCTTCCTGGTATGTATAGATATTGTGAGCCTCTATACATCTGTAGAACATCGAGATGGAATTAAATCGGTGCAACAAACACTATGGGCCCAACCAGCTAATTACCTGGAAACAAACAAAATGATAATCGACATGCTAGACTTCTGCCTGAATAACAATATCTTCAGTTTTAACCAGAAGATCTTCAAACAAACACGCGGAACCGCAATGGGGGCAACATTCGCTCCTCCATATGCCTGTATCTTCATGAGTAGAGTGGAGAGATACTGGCTATGGGACCAAAGCTTTGCGGAATTCACTCCACACATAGTACTTTGGCGTCGTTATATAGACGACATTCTTTGCATCTGGCAAGGGGATCAACAACTACTAGAAAGATTTCTATGCTAATTGGACAACAACCCATGGAAAATCAAGACAACCAATAACTTCTCCAAAACAAAAATCAATTTCTTGGATCTTACATTCTATGTGAAGGACAATCTCCTGCACAGTAAGCTGTACAGGAAAGAGACCGCGATGAATGCCATCCCACGAGCAGAAAGTTGCCAACCCAAGCACAACATCAAAAATATCCCCAAAGGTGAATTACTTCGAATCAGAAAGAACTGCAGTGAAGACCAAATGTTCGAACAAAAAGGACAAGAAGCAATAATACGCTTGGAACAACGAGGCTATGATCCAGGCACTCTGCAAAACACCATGAAGACTGTATCAAGGATTGAGAGAGCAAATACTCTTAATCCCAAACCCCAACAAAAACACGGCAAAGACAACAGGATTTGATTCATTACGGACTATCACAATGGACATCACAACATTCGGCAAATACTCAGACGCCACTGGCACCTGTTACAATATACACTTGGGCTTAATGATCACCTTCAGAATTACCCTGAAGTAAGCTTCAGAAGGGCGCCCAATCTAAAAAGACTACTGTGCAAATCAGAATTCGTGGATAACAGGAAAAGGATAACTACATCTCTAGACAGACCAGCAGGCTTTCATACTGGCCACAACTGTAATGTATGCAAACTAGGGGTCAACAAAACCATAAGTATACCAATGCCACAGAAAAAACAAATCAAAATCAAAGAATGGATCGATTGCGGCAGCAAGTTTACCATCTATGTGATTTTTTGCCCGTGCAATCGACCATACATAGGGAGTACGATCAGACCTTTATGTACAAGAATACAGGAACATTACAGAAATATCAACAAGTACAACACGGGCCACCCACTAACAGATCATTTCCACAGTGCCCACCCGCACAAGAAAAGTTTCACCTTCTACGGTGTTGAGGTGGTCCACCCCCTTAAAAGAAGAGGGAACAGAGAACTCAGACTACGAAGAAGAGAGAGTGAACTTATTCTCCAATTCAATACTGTGAAACTTGGACTGAACAAAGATGCGGAAATGCATGTGTGGTTGGGTGATGAGTAAAACCGACTCCGGTTTAGAATAGATCCATTCTCCTGTCCAAAATACCACCAACATATTGACTTTGTAACGAGGGCCCACCACTGACCAGGGGCTCTTATCTAGTTTTCCAACTAATACATAAACTCCATCCATACACCACTTGCAGAGCTACACACGGACCTGTTACCCACATTGACTAGGATCGATGTCTGACTCCACAGAGTTTTGCAACTTTCCTCCTTTTGAGGATAAATAACTTTTCCCCCCCAGTGTAACCATTTGATTGCCAGTTTCTCTATAATATTAATAGCAAGACTGCACAATGTACCTATTTGAGATCGAGTTCCTGGCCTACCCTAGGCTCAACTTGTCGGTTTATACTACTAATGAACTCTTGCAGTTTAGGTCTTTCCTTCTATGTAGTCCGGTCACCATTCCTGGTACCCTTCATTTATTAACCTACAGTCCGGGCTTTTCTCGACCTGTTGCCCAAATTTTTGATCTTTTTCTCGTACATATAGGCTGCTGACTGACATATTCTGCACTACTACCTGGTACCTTATCCTCACCACACCAAAAAAAAAACACCCGTATATCACGTTTTCTGTTCAAATAATACTGCCCAGCTTACTACTTCCTCTTGTAACACATCCAGACCTCTTTGTCACTTTTAGAACATTTCCGCGTTTATTAACCCAGACTTCTGGAGCCTTGTTACGTTATTCCTGGTCCACTATGAGTGCACACCACTCCAAGATGGCGCTCAGGCCAATAATGTGACCCCATGACCCGGATCCGGATGGACCGCGGGTCGTATCCCTTCTTAAATGCATGGAACCATGGGCGTTGTGACGGACCATTGCTGGCAGCAGACGCCTTATCTCCTTATTCTAAGTAAGTGGCGTGACGAGCTAAGAGGTATCAGTTCGCCGCTCGATTTTCTAACTCAAGCCGTGTTTTCTGTCTGGTCTCCAAGGCTTAGCGAGACCAGTCCTATTCCCCCCAAAGGCCGATTAATGCTGATTTTCATTTCCCTCTTTCTTAGGACTTTTCGTTTACATAATATATGGGAAAGGATCTCTTATTATTCCTAACCCATTTTTTGATACTTTACGGTAAGCGCATTTCGGGATTACTGACAATTTCCTTTATGAACTTCATGAAATTTGAAGGTTTTTTCTCTCCCCCTTTAGTTACACAGGATATTGCTTCACACCCACCCTACCTGTCATAGAAGGCCTTTTCACACCACGCTATATGAGAGCACCCACATAGGCCACAGTCAATGATTACCACACGGGAGTCTGTGATTCCCTAGAGCACCGTGGCCAGACAACGTAAAGCTATGCCATTTAAGAATATAAACTGGCCTTTCCAAACAATGTAACTACTTTCCTCCTTCCATGTATGCTAACCTGTCGCTATAAATTCCTTCTTTTATGTACCCATCCATACCTGGAACGCTGATCTTTGTATCCTGGACTCCGTATGTATTACAATGTCTCACATGACACCAATGCCATATGACAACTTTTTCTACAATGCGTGCATATGATTATTATGATGGACTTGCTTTTGGAAATTGTACATGTCATTTGACTTGCCCTTTAATTGTGTATGCTGCATTTTACGCACTCGGGTTTCCCCCGTCTCTCCGTCCATTCAGTCCCCCCTTTTTTCCCCTTTATTTCCCCTCTTTCCCTCTTTTTTCCCCCCTTTCTTTCCTCCCCTTCTTCCCCCCCCAACCCCTCCCCCCTCCTCCACTGTCTTCCTCATTCTCACCATCTGTTAATATTGTAAATATTGTAAATATTGTACTGCCCTCTCATTTTTCCTACGATACTTTGGGTGTTTTCGTTTGCTTTGCACTAAACTGTAATAATGAATCTGTAACCACTGGTGATTGTGTCTTTTCTCGCTGCTCCTTTTTCGGTCTCTTTACTTCCTTCTATACTGATACTTATATCTTCCTTTTCTCCTCCCTATGGATGACTTCCTTTGTCTTCCTACTTTCCCATTCCTTTCCTCTTGCCTTTTCTATCTTCCCCCACTTTATCTCTTTCTTCCTGTATACCCCTCTCACACCACCCCACCGGTTTGGATCCAATCACATACCCTCTATCTCTGCACCACTCGAACTGTGGAACTTCTATCATGTGCTCACTATACAATCACTGCACACCTGGTTTTGTGTACAGCCCTGAGGAAGCCCCAGGCCAGATAGCCAGTGTAAGGGGGCGAAACACGTGTTGGCTACTCAATGTTTCTCCTTTGTCTTAAAACATTGCGAAATAAATTGGAATTGATTCCAAAGATCAAGTGATTTTCCTTACTCGTTCTGACACATCAACAAAGCACCTTCAGGAAGAGCCTCAAGATCTGGCTTTTCAGCTGACCCGGAGCTGCACACCCCCTCCCCCAGCGCCTTGAGACCCTCACGGGTGAATAGCGCACTTCACAATTCCCTGATTGATTGATTGATTGATGTCCTATCTTTCGTATACATTGCACCCTGCCCATGGGGCTAGCTTGGGCCTACCTTAGGGGGTGCCTTATATATAGTACAAGGTAAGGTTTGGGCCTGGCCTGTGACATGTTTACAGGGCTACTCAAGTGGTTGGCACAATCAGTAATGCAGGCCCACTAGTAGCATCTGATTTACAGGCCTTGGGCACACACAGTGCCCTTTACTAGGGACGTACCAGTAAATCAAATATGACAGTCATGGATAACCAATCATATTCACATAGGCACTTTAGCACTGATTAGCAGTGGTAAACTGCTGAGAGTACTAAAGCCAACAAAAAGAGAGTCAGAAAAATAGGAGGCAAAAGACAAAACATGTGGGGATAAACCTGTCAAAAGGGCCAGGTCCAATAGCAACAAAACTCAAACGTGCATGTTCATGTATCAGTGAGGGGCTATGTGATAATCTGTGCCCCTGCAGGCTTAACATTGAAAACGAGCAAAACCCTTAAAAAGGTCACTTGTATCACATTTTCTTTTCACAATTAAAAATATAGACCTACCAGCTTTGCTGAGATGTTACACAATACACAAGAAAGGCCTTCTAACTTAACCGACATTTTTATCTTTAAATATACAGGCCTGTTGGATTAATCATTAACATGGTTTGTTGAATTAAACAGACCAGCAAATAATTAAGCAGAACTGAAAGAAAATAGCCATGAACATTGAGAATTTAACTGGAAAGATAAACATTAACTATGGCCAAATCCCAAAATAAAGGATAAATTTAGCATGCAGTCTCCCAGTTGAGAGATCCCTTAAAACCGTTAGGCCATCATAAAAACATTTTTAGGGAGCTAGGGGCACCAGCCTGCAGTCCTTCTGTGTAGATTATTTCCCTAGAAACCATGACACATTGTGGGAATGGATGCACACCGTAGCCCTGTGATATCACTGTGTCCATTTGCCGTTTAGGCTTTCATCATTTGTTATTTTACCATTTTGGTAACCGTTGACTTAGCAGGTGGCTTGATTTAGATTGTGGGCGTCCCTGCTATTGCACTTTTTCCTCTGTGTCAGGTGGTGGAGCAGGCTGTTCTCCCTCTCCCCACCTGTTTGAGCTTTATCTATTTGGTGAGGGGAGGAGGAGAATAGGACCAAGTGGTTTCACTGTGAGGGAAACTGACCATAACCCCTGCAACAGGGCGGGACTAGAAAGCATAGTTACTCGAACACATGGAAGCCCATTAGCCACTCACTCAAAGCCCTGTTAGTGGGGTTACCCATTCCCTCCAGGGCATCCAAGAAATCATTGGCAGTTTATTATACTCATCCAATTTCTCTCTTGCCACCCTCTGAAGAACACACTCCTCCCTTACACACTTACATGGAATCCCATTTGATCATACAATGATTTTAAGGTAGAGGTTGTGGAAAACAATGAGTGGTTTAGAGGTGGATAGTGTATCTAGGACTGCCTAAATCACCACTGAAAAAGTCTTAGGGGTATATTCACAAGAACGTGTGATAACTACCGCAAGAGTTGCGTAACGCAACTTTCAATAACAAAGCCCATCACGGGAAAATAACCCTGTGTCAACGTGGAATTCACAACAAGGCGGTACCATGCGATAGCCTGCCGAAACCGCGGACAAAGTCCACGATACAACCACCACGATGGAGATAAAAACACAAACCACAACACCAAAAAACACGCGATGGGCCAAAGCGCGATGAGGAAACCAGCGACAAGCAGTGCCAGGCCTGCAACACACACCTGGCAGGCATCAGAAACCTCCATAAAAGCAGGAAAAAAAACCCACACACAAACTGACCAACACACAAGCACCATGGAGGCAGCCGGAGCAGGCGCAGAGGACGAGCGCAACCCCACAAGCACCCCGGACGACCAGCCTGGGACCTCGGGGACAGGGAAGGGCAAGGACAAGAAGACCAGGAAGACCAAGTTCAGTCCGCAGGCGAACCGGATAATAGTCACGGAGGTGATGGAACACCCTCAACAACTATTCGTCACCTCCAACGTGTCATTGGGCACCAAAAATGGAATATGGCGGGACATTGTCGACAAGGTGAATGCCGTCGGAGAGCACAAGCGGACAATGGACGAGGTCAAGAGGCGATGGAATGACATCAAGCGGAAGACCAAGGATAAACTCTCTGCCAACCTGAAGGCAGCAACGCAGACCGGAGGTGGGGGCCCAGCGCCATAGCTGGAGCTGGATGACATGGAGGAGCTGGTGTCGACAGTCATCAGTGTGGAGACTGTGGTCGGAGTCGGGGGACCGGACACTGCTCGACAGGACACAACACAACCGCAACAGGATGAGTGACCACCAGGTACTGGGGGGACGGGGGGAGATGGCCACAATGGCACACATGCACAAGCAAGCAAGGCACAGTGCACACCCACAATCACTCTGGGTCCTCGCCCAGACCCACAGACTGTCACAATGTACAATGCCATGCTGTCTGAATGTCAACCTGTACCATGCAGCTACATACATGCGGACACATTGTAATGCAGCATCTCCCCTTCACATCGCAGGGGCATCTTCAACACCTCCTGCAGAGCAGTCACAGCCACTCTTCACTGATGACGAGGAGGAGGACAACACCAGCATCGACATCCAAACCATCCAAGACCTCATTGACCACATCCGCATCTCACCTCAAGGATCAGGGCAGCCCAGCTACATCCATGAGACCCCACCCACCACCCAAACCACCCAGCAGGAGGCACCCACAGCCCGGCACCCTACCAAGACCCCCAGGAACAACAAATGGCCTTCCAACGCCGTGTGCTGGAGGGCCAGAGGGAGACGTCCGAGCAGGTCTGGGTGGGGTTCGAGCTCATGGCTAACAAACTGGACGCCATCCTTGGGTGTCTATGTCTGCCCCATGGTCTCCAGCGAGCCCTGACTGACATCTCTGGAGTCATGACGTGGAGGGAAGAATACCTGTCTGCTCACAGTGGCCCCAGCGATGCCAGCCTTGAGCTGGCACACATGCGGAGGCTCATGGAGGACATGGTGCGGATGGAGGCGGAAAGGATGGCAGCCTCCGCTGCACATCAGCGAAATGTAGCTGGGATCTACCGTGCCCTGCATGTCCTCATCATGGCATTGCTGCCACAAGGCGTGGCGATGATGAATGCTGCTGCCCCCACACCATCCACATCTCCGCCCCCTGGTGTGTCAGTGCCTCCCAGTGCGGCAGGCGTATCCACTCTGGCACCTGATGTGTCACTGCCACACAGTGTGCCCGACAATCCTCCTCCGGCCCCTGATGAGTCAGTGGCACACAGTGCCGCAGCCGGCACTGCAACACCCACAGGTGGGGCAGGGCACACACCCGGGCATGAGGACGTGGATGGGACTGTGGTCAGGAGGACCAGGCACTAGCATCCATTACCGCCACCTTGCCTGTTTCTGCTTGGTGCCGCACATGGCCTCAAGACCTACCACTGACCCCCCCATACACTCCGAGGCACTCACCTTGGACAGCGACATGGACTGCCACATCCTGTTTGACGACCAATGACAAAGCGGACAGACTGCGGACTGTACCCATCCTCTTCTGCAGTACAGGTCATCCCGGGATGGACACTGGCTGGCCCTCCACGGGCCCATATTGTTTGGTGTGCTCGGCATTGCCCTGTTCCGCTCCAGCTTCATGACTGCACTGGGTGTGCAAATAAACATCCAGTGACGCACTGCTGTGTGATGTCTTACGTCATTCCTGTGTGGATATGTGGATGAATGTGGGGACAGTGCCTTCCCTTGCGTCAATGATGTTCATCCTGTGGGATGCCAGTAAGGGGGTGCGACATTGCATCTTGTGTAGCGGGTTCCGTGAACACTGCAGCAGGGACACATGCATCAGTCACTTCCTTGTCCGGACATGGACTGGACCACGCCCAGAGCCCACGAGTCATTGTTGCAGGCCCTGCGCTGGTCCGGCGTACGGCAGGCCAGTCCACTCCGCTTACGCACCGAGGGGGGGCCCTCATTGCTCCCCGTCGCAGCCGTACTCGCTGGTGGTGTGCGGGTCACTGGTCTAGTTGTCAGCATGTCACGGCCACTCTCTGAGGGCAGGTTTTCACACACACCACACCCATCCGGCACAGGCATCACAGGCCATGTGACTCCGCCAACATAAAGGTTCGACGACGTCACATTCCCCTCTTCCGGTGGTGACTGGATGACAGACACCCCACGGTTCGCACTCATATAGGGCCCATGAGTTGCTGCGCACAGGGTTAGTGGCATCCGAGGCCTGGAGTACGGCACGGGCCTACCACCACGTGGCGCAGACTGGGGTTGCACAGGGGAAGTGGCATCCGAGGCCTGGAGTACGACACAGGCCTACCACCACGTGGCACAGACTGGGGTTGCACAGGGTTAGTGGCATCCGAGGCCTGGAGTACGGAACGGGCCTACCACCACGTGGTGCAGACTGGGGTTGCACAGGGTTAGTGGCATCCGAGGCCTTGCGGACGGCACAGGCACCCCGCCACGGGACGGTGACTTTGGGTGCACTGAGTCAGTGGCACCTTGAGCTGCTGAGTGGGTGTGCAGCCTTCGATGATGCCCCGTCCCAGCGGTCCGGGCAGCTCAGGTTTTGTGTGCCCTGCTGGACCGCAGTGTAGGCCAGAGCCAGCGGGCAGTGTGGCGTCGCTTCCGGGATGCCAGAGTTGGTGGCACCCGTTGGGCTGAGCGGGTGTACAGCTTGCGATGATGCCGGGTGCACTGGTATGTCCTCTTCCATGGAGTACTCAAGACCCAGCACCAAACGTGAGACCTGGTGGCCTGCGGAGCAGGGCTGCATGATGTGGAGGGTGCCATGTCCGCGGGCCCCAGGCTTGTGGCTTGCAGCGGCACATGGTGGGACCTCCTGTCTACGCGCCAGTGGCGGAAGGTGAGCATTGAGGCCTGGGTGTGCATGGGCGGGCATGCTCCGATGGGCGGCGGGAGGGGTTGGGGTGCCTCTGCCTGGGTGTGCATGGGCAGGCATGCTCCGATGGGCGGTGGGAGGGGTTTGGGTGCCTGTGCCTGGGTGTGCATGGGCGGGCAGGCGATGTTGTCTTGTGCAAGTGTGTGTACTGTGCCAGTCATGTATCTGGGCTCTGTTTCAGCTGACGGCTCTGAATGAGATGTGTGACCTGGTGAACTGTCCTACATACCGGCACGTGGTTGGAGACACACCGGTTGCAGCAGGTGAGCAGTGTGGCCTGGGTGCACTCTCTCTCTCTCTCCCTCTCTTCCTCTCTCTCTCTCCCTCTCTCTTCCTCTCTCTCTCCTCTTCTCTCTCTCTCTCTCCCTCTCTTCCTCTCTCTCTCCTCTTCTCTCTCTCTCTCTCCCTCTCTTCCTCTCTCTCTCTCCCTCTCTCTTCCTCTCTCTCTCTCTCCCTCTCTTCCTCTCTCTCTCTCTCTCTCTCTCTCTCTCTCTCTCCTCTCTCTCCCTCTCTTCCTCTCTCTCTCTCCCTCTCTTCCTCTCTCTCTCTCCCTCTCTCTTACTCTCTCTCTCCTCTTCTCTCTCTCTCTCTCCCTCTCTTCCTCTCTCTCTCCTTCGCTCTCTCTCTGTCCTCTGATGTGCGCAGGACACACCTTCTCATCATGTTTTTTGTCTTACAGGCTGTGACCGACGTATTGTCCGGAGGGGAGCGGCCATGTGTCTTCATTTCATTTCGTTGTTCATTTTAATAAAGTTTCATTTGTTGCTTCGAAAGTGAATGTGTGCTGGTCATTTCTGTGACGACACATCCATGTCACCAGTTGTGATTGTGCGGCATCAGGCGGAATATTTTGTACATGTTTAGGTGTGGCTGATGTGGCATGTCTTTGGTCGGGGGTGTGCCAGGGAGGGGTGGTCCTGGGGTGGTGGCGGTGGGTGTTGTGGCCCTCTTGGGTGTCCGGGCCGCATGATGTGTGGCTCCATGGCATCTGTTGCCCTTCGGATTTGGCCCTGGGCTGTGCTCCCTTTTGTGGTGCTGGCTGCCGTCCGACTTTACACCAGGTCAGAGCTGGTGTAGATTTCCTGGTGCTAACGCGCCTTATCGCCTGTTTTGTGTTTTTATCACGGATGTGGCTGGTCGTTGTGAATGTTGAGGTGTGCTGTTGTCTCGGCTTTGGTCACGGGAACGCCTACTCTGCATCTCATTAGCGATATTTGCGAGGGTCCTCTGTGGCGATGTCTTTTGCGGCTGCTATCGCGGGTAAACTGGTGCTGTGGGCTGTTAACACCGGCTTGTGAATGGGGGGGGGGTAAATTTATCACGACATTGGCTACGATAAAGTGCCGTTAATTCGGCGATAGCTCCTTGTGAATATGCCCCTTAGTCTTATGAGTGGTAAATGGCTGCAGTAATGGCATTAAATGGCATAGTGAAGGTAGTGGAGAAAATCCTCCACTTTAGCTGCTACGGAAGGAGTTTCAATGAATCTGATAAAACTAGTACTAAAACTTGGATTCATTATTTATGGGCCTCTTCTCACTTCATGTTTTCTGTTCAAAGTTCATCAATAAAGGTATAAGTGGATACAGCAGCTTTTCTCATTCAGCAGGGCTAAATTTTAAATGCTGCTAAATGTGAAAAGTAAGCTGAAGGAAAAAGAGAAATAGATATGAGGAAAAAATGAGAAAAATAGCAAGTGTTATGTTTTCATTGTGTGTGGGGAAAAGGCAACAAATGCAATGTGCATAGCCACTGCTGTAGCAGTATCTTTTGGGTGCTTCCATGTCAACAAAATGACGAAACTTTAGTGGAGTAGAATCAAAATCAAAGTGATAATGTAGGCAGGGCACAGCGGTTGAAAAATGGTTTGGAATGCTACGCAAGCGATTGCCACTGGTTAGACTATTTGCAAGTATTAGTCCCATTATCTTTTGGGTGTTTGATTGACAGTAGTATGCTGAGAAAGTTGAGGCTGGAGGAGCTTTCCAAGTCTACTACTGCCAATGTTTGTGAATTCCAAAATGTAGTAACTTTGAACCCACTCAAGGAGTACTTTTGTAGGTGCAGTTTTGCTACTTTTTTGATAAACCCATAACTATATATATTTAAGATTCCAATCCAAAAAATGAACAATTTAAAACCTCTTAGTGAAATGAGAAAAATCAACACAGACAGAGCAGACCTGACTCAGGTCCCCCAGGCCCAACTACCAAACCAAGAATGCCTTGGAGGGGTGTCACATCCCAAATGCTCCAGCTGAAGCCATGCCCCTGCCGTCCCACCTGGGCCTGGTAATTCTCGCTCCATGCTCATGACTATGGTAATGTACAACACAACAATCTTGAGTCCCTGTCCTTGCCTCACTTATTGTAAATGTATTTTCACTGCCACAAGAAGCCTTGATGGTAAAGTTGTCAAATCGGTGCATGTGGCCAGTGCTCCATGTTTTTAGCCCTCACCTCTTTCAAATCATTCTATCAAGTGACTGACGGCCCCATGTACTAAGCCTGAATTGCAAATAGAGGAGGGCATGCAGTCAAATTAATGGTGCGGGCTGAGCCAGAACCAAGTCATGGGTCTGGCATGGCTCCAAGTGTCTGTATACTAGCCGAATCATGAAAACGTTTGGTATGTATATTGTGCAACAAAAATAAAAACATCACACAATCTCTTCAACATTCAAAAAACTATATTTCTTTAACATGCAGAAGGGTTTAAACTTAGTACATCAGATTCCACCTTAGTACTGCATAGACAGACATTTATGAAAAGTGATAGTTTTCAGAAACATTCATGGCTCGCCCCCAGCAAAAAATTCCTTCAGTGAACTATGAGGCAAGTAAGTAGTCATATAAACTCTAAGGGGCCGATTCACAGAACTAATCTGAGACAAAATCCTAAACGTACTACTTTTGGTATTCACAGAAGGCACTTACGATTTTTGGTATTCACAGAATGTACTATCGACTCCTAACTTTACGTCCGCACTCAGGCCGGAATCTCCACACCCGGACCGTACTCTCTGCACCCGGACCGTACTCTCCGGCTAGGGCCGGACTCTCCGACTCGAGCCGTAATCTCCGGCTGGGGCCGGATAAAGTGTAATCAATGGGCCGGATTGCAATTTTTACAAAAAGGAACATTGGGAATGTGTGATAAATGGTGGAGGAGGTCATGAAAAACTATTTGGGCAGGGAAAAGGGTACGGCCAGACACTACATCATAACCCAGAAAGGTTTTCTCCTTTGCATCATGGTAGATGCAGTGCACAATTTGCGCTCAACACTACAGTCAACACTGAGGGGAGCGCACATTGTGCACTGCATGTACTCTGGGATCAAGTGAGATGGGTCCAGTCCTAAGCAGTACAGAGATCAGCAGGCAGCAGGGCAAAACAGCAAAGCAGAAAAGTAGTTCTTCCAGAGCAGCAGCCAAGCAGAGTGGCAATCCTTGTAGCACAGCTGTCTTTACTTCTGGCAGAGTTCTTCACAGGTCCAGAAGTGTACTGTCTTGGTAGGGCCATAGGCCCAGTACATATACCTAGTTGTACCTTAGAAGTGAGGGTGACTGTAAGCAGGCCCTTGAGTTGCACAAGTCAGGTCCCCCTTTCTTCCAAAGCCCTGGCTCCAGACTATCAGTAGGGGGTAATCGGCCCTTTGTGTGGGAAACAGGACACTGCTTATTCAGGTGTAAGTGTCAGCTCCCCCACCCCCTCCCTGATCAGAAAAACTATCAGAATGCATATTAATGCAAATGAATGCAGATGAGTTCTCTGTCACACCCACTGTTAGAAATGGGGGTCTCTAGTTGGCAATGGTTTGCACCGTTGTCCAAGTAGAGACCCTTCTTCCTAGTAAGAGTAAGGGGGATACACTTCTAAAATAACCCCTGCTCACCCCCTTGGTAGCTTGGCACGAGCAGACAGGCTTATCTCAGAGGCAGTGTGTAAAGCATTTGTGCACACATAGTAATACAGTGAAAACACTACAAATGGATATCACACCAGTTTAGAAAAATAAGTAATCTTTATCTAAACCAAACAAGACCAAAACGATAAAAATCCACAATACAGTAATAAAAATATAACTTTCAAATGGTAGAAATAGTTCTGTTCAAAGCAAATTGCAGATGCAACACTTTTCACACAAAGTACCATGGATGCGTCGCGCACGCAAACAAAAAGGGTCGCAGGGAAGGTGATGCATCGGTTTCTTAGACTCAGGGAAGGTGATGCGTCAGTTCTTTGCTCCAGGGGAGGTGATGAGTCGGTTCCTTACTGCTGTGCAGGGGAAGTGATGCGTCTGTTCCTTACCGGAGAGGAGGGGATGCGTTGGTTTCTTACTGCGTGGAAAGGTGATGCGACAAACCTGGTGCCTCGATGCGATGCGACGATCCAGGACGATGCGTGGGTTCTTGCAGCCGCACAGCAGGACTTGCGTCGAAATCAGTGCAGTAATCTCGGACTTCGGAGACCGGTGCACTCGATGCGGCATGCAGCGATTTCTCGAGCCGTGGGGAGGCGGTGCTTCAGTTTCTTCGGCGGTGCATCGGAAACAGGTACGGTTGCATCACACTTCTCATTGTTGCATTGCTTTTCCAGCTCCCAACAGCCAGAAGAACCCCCAGAGGCCCAGAACAGGTACAGGCACCTCTTGGCAGGTCAGAACTCTCAGCAAGTAAGTTCAGGGGAGCTGGGGTTGAAGTCTTTGTGTCCCTGAGACTTCAGAACAGGAGACAAGCTCTACTTCAAGTCCTTAGAGATCTTCCTCAAGCAGGGGACACAGCACACAGCAAAGTACTTTTCCTTTCCTTGGCAGAAACAGCCACAGCAGGCCAACCCCAGACAGCTCAGAGCAAAGGGGCAGTACTTCTCCTCAGTTTCTCCAGCTCTTCTCCTTGGCAGAGGTTCCTATTGATTCCCAGAAGGGATCTAAAAGTCTGGGGTCTGGGCCTTTCTTTTTATAATATAAAATCCTTTGTTCTCTGTGGAAGAGAAGCCCTGTGCTCAGTCAAAACCAGTTCTGTCCTCTCTGCTACAACTGCCTGTCAGGAGGTGGATACAGCATTGTGTAAGGCAGACCAGGCCCATTCAGGTGAAAGGAAATCTCCTCCCCTACTCTGAAGGCAGACCAGGTCTATTCAGCCCAGCCCAGACTCACCCTGGAAAGGCAGGACACACCTCACCCCCCCAAGTGGCTGTCTGAACAGAATTCACATCCCCAGCCCCTGTCACTCCAAAACCAGACAGTCAATACACAACCTAGCAGAGGCACACTGGATGGCTAAGCAAGAAAATACCCACTTCCTAAAAGTGGTATTTTCAAACACAGAATGTAAAAATCACCCTCACTAAAAGATGCATCTTTGTATTCTGAGTTCAGGCATACTAAACTTTATCTTCCTATCTTATCCCAACGGGAAGTTGTATTTATAAGATTGTATAAATGGACTCCCATTCTATCCAATTGGACAGATAGCCTTTCAATAGTGAAAACCTTGGGCTTACCTTAGGGGAGACTCACATGTAAGAAAAGGGAATGTGAGAGCCTGGCAAGTGGGTGTACTTGCCAGGTCAACATGGCAGTACCAAACTGCACACAGACACTGCAGTGGCAGGTCAGAGTTACATTTACAGGCTGCTCGTGTGGGTGGCACAATCAGTGCTGCAGGCCCACTAGCAGCATTTGATTTACAGGCCCTGGACACACACAGTGCACTGTAATTGGGACTTATAAGTAAATCACATATGCCAATCATGGAATCACCAATCCATTAATACAATTTACAGGGAGAGCATAAGCACATAAGCCCTTTAGCATTGATCAGCAGTGGTAACGTGCCCAGAGTCATAAAAGCAACAAAAACAGGGTCCAAAACAGGAGGCCAAAAAGCAAAAAGTCTGGAGATAAACCCGCTGGAAAAGCCAGGTCTAACACACACTCTTCCTGTATTTGTGGCTGTCTAGTGGGAATGCACAAAGTGCAGCTGTCACCCATCCCAGATGTGAATTGGAGACAGGCTGCAGTCACACTGAGCAGTAAGAACAAAGAAATGCCCACTTTCTGAAAGTGGCATTTCTAAAATAGTAATTTTAAATCGAACTTTACCATTTTCTTTTTAAGACAAACTTTATTGGGTATTTCTGGTGTACATTACATATTTGAGCAATTCTTCTTTCATGTTAGTTTTGTAAAGAAATGATTTGCAAATTATATACGAATTAATTCACAACCTCATGTCGCAAAAATCCAACTTTACCATTAAAGAGGATTTATCCTTTCCTTTCCGTTCCAAAGATATAAAACATGATGCAGCTACTCCTTTCTGAGCAGGAAATACAGTTTTAAAGTGTTGTAAGGAATTCTCAATGCTAGCCTATGGGAGGAGTAGGCCTCGCATTAGTGAAAAACAAATGTAGCTGTTTGTCACTACTAGGACACGTAAAACTTAAAAATACATGCCCTACCTTTTAGTAACACAGCACCCTGCCCTTAGGGCTACCTAGGTCCTGCCTTAGTAGTGGCTTATGTGTAATAAAAGGGTAGTTTAAGGCTCAGAAATTGGTTAATAATGCTAAGTTGAAATGGCAGTACACTGCACACAGACATTGCTATGACAGGCCTGAGACAGGTTTGACAGGCTGCTGGTAAGGGAATAACAATCAGTGCTACAGGACCACTAGTAGCATTGAATTTAAAGGCCCTGGATATATGGTATACCACTGTAGAAGGGACTCATGAGTAAAGTAAATATGCCAATCATGTATACACCAATGTTACCACGTTTAGGGGAGAAACACCTGCACATTAGCACTAGTCAGCAGTGGTAAAGTGCTCCGAATCCTAAAGCCAACAAACAAATACAGCAAAAGGAGGAGTTAAGCAGGCAAAACGTTTGGGAGAACACCACCCTAAGGATGACAGTTCTAACAGTCTATTACCGCGGTTCTAAACCTTTTGACTTCTGTGGACCCCCACTGAATTGTTACTGGAATCTAGGAACCTCACTGAGTCAATATTTGATGTCAGTGACCCCTGGCCAAAGCAATTTCTACTATTTGAACCTCAAAACAATAAAAATACAAAAGCAAGTATACACCAAAAAATGCTCAAGTATTAAAATATTTAGTTTAATTCACAATCAAATATAAAAAAATGTTTTTCTATTTTGCTTTTTCATTTGTATATGCTTACATTTTAATTAATTAATTTTAATATTATTTAATTTTGTAAAACAGCCATGGACCCCCTTGAGTAGATCTCACGGTGCCCACGGGTGCTTGGACCACAGGTTATGAACTACTGGCCTGTTAAATCATACATGAGGTGCTTGTACACCTCGGTGAGCTCATATGTGATAATAAAGAAAAAAGATAAAGAAGGAGGCTCTGTGAAATACAATATTTGGCCAGGATCATAAAATATGGCCAAGCAGGGAAGACAGCATTGATTCGATGTTATCTGGTTTTACATTTTAAAATTCAGCCACCAGATGGGTATTTCTATCTCTCCCATTTACATAAGGTCAGCGTTTTGTATTTCATTGTTTAGCTCAGGACAAGTAAAACCGACACAGAGAAAGCAGACCTGACTCAGGGTACTCAGACCCAACTACCAAGCTAAGAATGCATTTATTCGGTTTGTATCACACCTCAAACACCCCCCCCGTAGCTATGCCCCTGAATGTAGGCAGTTTTGTTGCAGACTGGTGGAGCATTCCACAGACATACGGTATGGGGCAAGCTCTGGAGTTGATGATTCGTGAATTCACTAATCTGCTTTGCATTCAATTCGGGAGGGTAGATTAGGTGGGTAGTGGAGGCTTAGAATGCTTAGGAGATAAAGGTCAACGATGCAGGGAAATGTTAACTGCCATAGCTGTGCAATAATGTATTTAACTTTACACAGTGAAAGCACTGTTGTTTATTTTTATGCAGGGTTGGGGTAAGAGGAATATAAACAACCAAAGAGGTTAAATGTGTTTTAGTAGAACAACCACTCTGTGACCTCATTATTTTTTCACCTGATCGTATGTCCACTCTTTTCAGGAGCTATGAAAAATGATTTGTCCACAGGGTACTACAGCTCCCCATGCAAATGTGATATTATTTGGATTTGTAATAGATCCAAGTTGTGGTTGTAGGTTGTAAAACCTTATTCAAAAGAATCTGCATTAGTTAGGATGGATCGTCACCTCATCAAATCATAGATTTTGGAATATTACAGCACATTAGTGACAAATTTCACTGATCATATGTGGAAATAGCATTTTAAACGCAAGCATTTCAGTATAGGTACCTGTTAGAAATGGGGGTCTCTAGTTGGCAGAGGTAGGTACCTTTGTCCAAATAGGAACCCTTGCTTCTAGTCAGGGCATGGGGGATACACACTTTAGATACCCCCTGCTCACCCCCTGGGTAGCTTGGTATGAGCAGACAGACATCCCAAAGGCAATGAGTAAAGTATTTGTACTCAAAACACACAGTAATACAGGGATAACACCACAAATGGACACCACAACAGTTTAGGAAAAATAAAGTATCTTTATCGAAACTCAACAAGACCAAAACATCAAAAATCCAACATACAGGTAGGGAAATACGACTTTAAAACAGTTATTGCAAAAATAAGGCTTGTAGAAAACAAATAGCTCCAACTGGGGCTATTATGACGTTGTGACAGCAATAAATCCAAAGTACGGCACCGACCGTGAGGAGCGCGGCGTCGGGCACGGAGTCGCATGGACCCCCAAACAAACAGTACCATGGAAACAAAGTTTATGACGATGCACAGCGTCATGGAGGTGAGGTGTCGTGCCGAGGTCGAGGCTGGCTTCCTGGCTGCCACGGGGGAGGTGAGGCGTCATATCTGTGAGGAGGTGACGTGTCGAGTCCAGGACAGGGGAAGACGGTTGTGTCGGCAGTGAGGCATCAGTTCTAGTGATGATGCAAAGTTGGAGTCACCCTCGGCAGTTATCAGCACCGCGATAACAGGAGGCAGGTGCTGGCAATCGCGGAGTCAGTGCGAGCGCTGGCATCGGGCACGGCCGATAACTCCAGGCATCGGCGGGCGTCAAAGGGCATCGGAGCTGTGGTGCAGGCCGGGCAGTGCGTTGTTCACTTCACAAGCGGTGCCCCGGGCCTCAGTGCAGGTAGAGGCGTCACTCACGGTGCCTGAACCAGACAGGTTTTCTTGCTACTTTTAGGTTTCTTCCAGCTCCCAACAGCAGGAACACCCTCCAGAGGCCCAAAGCTGGAATAGGCACCTCCTGACAGGTCAGAATTCTCAAGACGGTTCAGGGGAGCTGGGGGTGAAGTTTTTGTGTCCCTGAGACTTCAGAACAGGAGGCCAGCATGCTTCAGGCCCTTGGCTATCTTCTTCAAGCAGGTTCAAAGCAAAGTTCCAGTCTTTGTCCTCTCCTTGGCAGAAACAGCAACTGCAGGCCAACCCCACACATCACACAGCAAAGGAGCAGTACTCCTCCTCACAACTCTTCAGCTTTTCTTCTTGGCAAAGGTTCCTCTTGAGTCCAGAAGTATCTATTATTAATTGTTGTTTTTATAATATGGATGATTTTGATTAACCTAATAATGTGCATTTTTATTCTAAACTTATATTTTTTATCACTAAATGCATTGCTGTAATATGAATTCTTGTTGTTTTAAAATATTGTACGATTTTAAATATTCAACTTAGAAATACTTTACTTAGAGTCCAGATATAATCTAAAGTTCTGGGGTCTTAGGTCTAATACTTATACTCTAAAATGTCTTTGTTCTCTTTGTGCAAGGGTCTCTGAGCCCAGTCCAAACCAGTTCTGTCCTTACTGGTGCAGTATGACCACAGGGGGTGGAGACAGCATTGTGCAAGAGAGACAGGCCCTATTCAGGTGCAAGGAAATCTCCTCCCAATACTCTAAATTCAGCCAGGGTCTATTCAGCCCAGATCTGAGTCATCCAGGAAGGGCCAGGCACACCTCAACCCTCCCCCAGTGACTGTCTACAGTGAATGTACACCCCCAGCCCCTGTCACTTCAAAACCAGACAGTCAATACACAAACAGGCAGAGGCACACAGAATGGTTAAGCAAGAAAATGCCTACTTTCTAAAAGTAGCATTTTCAAACACACAATTTAAAAACCATCTTTACTAAAAGATGTGTTATTAAATTCTGAGTTCAGAGAGCCTAAACTTTATTTCTCTATCTTCTCCCAATTGGAAGTTATACTTGTAAGATGTTACAAAGCATTTCCCATTCTATCCTGTGGGGTAAGATTGCCTTTCAATAGTGAAAAACAAAAATTGACCATATTTCACTATCAGGGCATGCCACACACACCAGTACATGTCCTACCTTTAACATACACTGCACCCAGCCCAGGGGGGTACCTTGCGCCTACCATAGAAGTGCTTTACATGTAAGAAAAGGGAAGGTTAGGGCCTGGCAAGTGGGTGCACTTGCCAAGTCGACATGGCAAGTGCACCCACTTGCCAGGCCCTAACCTTGGCAAGTGGCAGGTCTGAGATACCTTTTCAGGGCTACTCATGTGCGTGGCACAATCAGTGCTGCAGGCCCACTAGTAGCATTTGATTTACAGGCCCTGGCACACTTCAGTGCACTTTACTAGGGACTTACCAGTGAATCAAATATGCCAATCAGCGAGAACCAATTGAAACAACAATTTACACAGAGAGCATATGCACTTTTGCACTGATTAGCAGTGGTAAAGTGCCCAGAGTCCTAAAGCCAACAACAACAGGTCAGGAACAAATAGGAGGAAGAAATAAAAAGTTTAGGGATTACCCTGTAAAATGGGTCAAGTCCAACAGTACTAGTAGTTCATTATAGAGGGACATGTCTAGGAACGAGTCAGAATGCATTTAGCAGAGACTCATGAGGAACTTTAACCCTCTGATGTAACTGCAAAGAAATGGGATGAGTAGTATAAAACAAAACAAAATGGTAAAACCTATGTCCAGCAAAAGTGGGCAACAGTAATTGTCAGGCGGATAGTCAGAGAAAGTGAAATGAGCTATAATTGACATGCACAAATTTAGAGATGCAAACAGCAACTCAGTCTGCTCAACCCTTCCCCTTAATGGGTCTTGGGGCGATAGGAAGCTAACAGAGACACTTATATGTTGACCAAATTGGCTAGCAAGATGGGCAGGATCCTAGGAGAAGTTGTAAAGGCATGCTATGAAAAGTTTAATATCAGAGGCAATGCTTCTGGTTAGAGTGTACGCATTAAGAAAGCCAGAGCAGGGGGTCGCTCTTTCGCCAACTTGCCAGCTGTCCACTGGAATGAATTTTCCTTAGATCTTCGCCTTACGGACGAGTATATGTCTTTCAGGAAGAAGCTGAAAACATGGTTGTTCCCCAGGATATAGGTATTGGTAACTGCAGCCTCTTAACATAGTTCTCTCTGTTCTTAGATGCTTGGGCTTTCGCTACTCCTTCTTCAGGATAACACTTTTCTAAGCGCTGTGATATCCCTTGGGATGAATGTCGCGCTTAATAAATACAAATACAAATACTAGCATGAGACCTTAGGTGGGAGGAAAAGAAGGCCTTGGACTCACATAAACTCAAAGGTCTAACAAATTGAGTTTGTCATATGACTGAGAAGGACCAACAAAAGTATGTTTATCACATGAGTTATGGATATAACAACATTCTCCACGGTAAGGCATCAGATGTAATAAAGGCTAGTATAGGGAAAGGCTTAAGGCCAATGAAGCTGAGAGAACTTTAATGTATTTCAGCTTATGAGGACTGATCCAGCGCGGCTAATATAAATTTCTCCTTTGGACACGAATCCAGGTAAAACACTCACGTCTATTAAGCCATATGACGGTGGGGCCCATGACACCGCATCTCATACACTCATTCGTTCACTGGATTACACACCAAGGAGAAAATGTGTTGCTGGAGGAACGGGATACCTTGTTAAATTTGACAGAATAACACCTCAGACATTATATACATCAACTTTGATCCTGTCAGTTCTAAACATCAAGGTATTCCGCTCTTTGGACGATGAACCAACTAGTAGAATAAGTTGATGGTGATTAAGACCAGCTCAATCACTCTTAAAACCTGTTAACCTTTAAACTTATTAATGAACTAAAGAACCACAGACTCATTTTTAGTTAGAATGAAATTTTATCTAATTTCTCAATTGCACAGGTGAGATTCTTAGTTTATTAATTACTTTTAATACATTAATAATATTTACATGAAAAAGTTCTAATAAAGAATTGAAATTATGCATTACCCATTTAGATGCGGATAGGAATGGTTCACCAAAAAGAAGATAAACCGTAGATCACAGAATAGAACTCCCAAACTGACTGACTGTCCCGCTAAAGGCCTCCTCGACCGGACCTCCCGTACAGATTTCCCACAGCGGTCTCGTTCCTTCCCCAGTCAAGTTCGAAGTCCAAAAATGACAAAGTCCTTTCGTAATATTGAGGTGGAAAAATGGAAAAATAGGAAAAATGGTATGGCAAGAAACGGCAACGGCAACAGTAGTATCAATAGCAGCGACCACAGCAGCAGCAAAAAGGCAACCCAAAGAAGTAGCCCATAGAAGCAACCCCTCCCTCATAAGAGTAATCCCTCTTATACCCTACTTCTAGCTTACTACACAAAAAGTTGCAATCCTTAGGGGCAAGAATCACGCTAATTGGTCCATTTGAGGGGTGGTGATAATCACCTCATCGCCTTCCTTGTTCAAACTGGTTTTGGGGACAGTTAAGAGTACAATGATTCTCATGACCTTTGGGTAAAAAGCAGTCCAATTTGTCCATTCATTTTGTTGCAATCCCGATTGTCACAATTTAGTTAGTCCATTGTTGCTCAGTACTTTCTCTTCCATTCCCACGAATACGTGCTGAGTCTTTCTTGGCACTCTCCTTCTGGTAGGTCAACACGACCTTGACATCTCTCACTCCGTGCTCCGGCTGTACCCACGTGGTTCAGCTCCTCTAATTCTTCCGCTTAGAGGCCATCTTTGGCTTTTCATGTGACCTCATCTGTCTCGGCAGCCATTTTCGCAGCATGGCCTAACAGGCCCGAACGAACTATCGTAAGAACAAGCACAGCCAAAATTAAAACAAAGAAAATAAGCCTTTCTGTTTACCACCCGCCATTCTAAAGACCCGTGTTAGGTGTTACCTAGCAGAAGCAACATTTAAAGCCATTTTACTTACCATCTGCATTCTTTGCCACAATACAATTCTACTACATAGCATAAATCATGTGATTTTACTCTAATTAGTACGCAAATCACAATATTAGAGTTAATCAACTTCACAATTATAAATAATTAGATTTTGCACAAATTGCGAGTTACCCTTATGTAGTGTTTACTAAAAGTGCATTTGTTGATTACTTCATGCTCCATCAAACAATTAATATCGTTAATTTATTACAGCTCATTAATTTTCCAAGGGGGGGGTACAAATTATTTTATTTACCCTGCTCCATCAGGTCATTGCTAAAAAAATATGAACTTAAAAATTATGCAGAATTTATCCTTGAGCTGTGGTAAGCATCTTCATTTTTTTACATTCAGTAATCTAATATCACTTGCACTTTTCATGGGCCTCCTTAATCGCCCTGTGATAAACATAGGGACATCCCAAGAGGAATCTCGTGGTCTCCCCGTATCATGCTGTGAAAGGATATTAGCATCAGAGGGACAGAATTATGTGATTGCAAGCATGGCTGCTGGTGACATGATTGTGGGGCGTGAGAGATGTGCCAGGTTAAAGGTCAGATGTCATATCTTATTCTGGCTTTACCCGGTGATCAATGTAGCACAGTGAGCCAGCTGACGTTTTCTTCTCCATTTCCTAATGCTAGCTTATTCTCAATTCTAAACGTCAAGGGGTTTAGGGGCCAGGGCCCAACCTTGTGCTGGGGGGGACAGATGCTAGAAAATGCCTTTGTTTAAAAAAAGCAGAAAACAAAAAACCTATATAAATCTGCAGGCATCATTTTGTGGTACCTTTTCCAGAGACCTCTGTGGAGAGATGATTGATTTCGTGATGCATCACTATCATGGAAAAGTGCCACCTATTGTCCTCATAAGGTAAGTGAAGAAGGGTTTGAAAAGAACATTATTACGAAATACTGTAAAATAAAATGACCATTAAAAACTCTACACATTTTTATGCACATACCCATTTTTTTAAAAGAGAAAATATGATGACAAGTTACCTCGAAAAAAGAAAACAAAATTACACACACCATTACAAATCATATTACCAAGAAACCTACTCATGGAGGTGTATAATAATGTATAACCAGCTGAATGTTTGTTCCCATAGGAAACTAAACACCTCACAAGCCACTTGCAAGAATCATTTATACAGGTTCCAAGAAATAGAGAAACATCAATAAATCTAATTTCTAAAAAGTAAAAACCATCAGGAGCGGCTTCTCCATTAGAGTGGAGGAGCGTCGCCCCAAAAACTAAAATGCCCCCAAAAGCCCCAGAGATGAAAAATAAAATGGTAATAAAGTTAATTTATTATAATTTTATTTTGCATCCACCCATGCCAAATGGAGTGCCAGAACAGGGAAGGCTTGCTGAGTGGCAGCAGGGAGGATGGTGGGCTGCCTTGGCACTTCAGTACAAAATGTGCATGTCCCTTTGGTCGGCTGCCTTGCTACGGCCAGCCGGACATGCGCACTTTGAAACCTCTCTAACCCAGCTCTCTTAAGTCCGTTGGGTTACATCAAGCGCACGCCTCCAGTGCCCTAGGGAGTGCCGAGAGAGGCCTTTCCCTCCAATCCTGGCACTTTTCTCATGCTGGTTAACAGCATGAGAGCAGTGCCAATATTGGTTAAGGGAGTTGGCTGGGGCCTGCACTAAACACAAAACTGCAGTGAGGAAGAGGACCTGCAGCAAGGAGGAGGACATGTTGTGTGTAAGGTAAGTGAATTTTTAATATTTTACTTGCAGCACATGGCGTGATAGTGCATGCAACTACCCACCATCCATTTGCCCTCCCCACCAATACGATCAAAGTCAAATAGATAAATTAGTATTAAAAACATGGCTGTAGGGCTGTACAGACTAACTCTCCACTTATATTACCACAGAAATACAGACAATAATCGTCAAATAGGTGATAAACGTATATGCACTAATTTCAAAGCATGCAATGAGAGTGCATTCAAAGTAGTTCAGCAGGAGTGATACCAGGGAGTTAGTTTCCCATGATCCTTGTGAAAAGCCAATAGGGGTATGGCTTGAAACATGTCGACCTTTTAGAAAAGTAGGCACATATCCTTCTTTTTCATCTCCCCTCTGATTTTAATCATACCGACTCGAGGCCAGAAGAAATAGGTAGCACCTACTAGCCAGGTATTTTTACGTTTAACTTTAGTGCAGAACCCCACCACTCCTATTTTTTGTCTCCACCTCCTTTATCATTGTATTCTCTCTAAAGTGCTCCTGTATAGTCCGTGGGTTGCAGCACGCCACGTTTCATAGCAGGAGTGGATGGATCCAATGATGAAGCATGCCACAAAGGAGTAAACTTGGTGGGTAAGGGTTTTACAAGACATTTTCTCCATTGGAGGGTTACTCTACGTAATACAGCTGGGTTCCCATTTTGAGTTCATATTTTGTGTGGAGGACGAACCTAGTGGATCCTCTCACGCCCCTTTTTGTTTATAAATACTAGGCCTGGGCGGAATTTGCATAGTCGCGTTACGCAAAGTTGCGCGAAGATGTAAAAAATCTCCGCGAGCTACGCAGAATTCCGCGAGCACGCGGAATTGCTTGTTCCGCCCGTTCGCGATGCGTTTTTCCTGTTCGGGGACGCTGTTTGCGTGCTCGGGGGGAATATCTTGCGAACTTGCCCATGCGGTCGCCAATTGGCGCGGCCATCTTGTTTCACTTGTCCCGCCCGTACGCAATGCGTGTTTCCTGTTCGCGAACGCGGATGTCCGATGGCGCGTCCGAATGACGTGTTCGCGATCGCACACTCTCACGGGATCGCGCGGCCGGCTAACAAAATCTCGTGGCGCACGCGAACGGATAGGAAAACTCGTCGGCAAACGCAGGGATCCCAGTGAGTCGCTACCGCGTGCGCGAACACGCATTTTGAAAGCGCGAACAAGGAAAAAACAAGGAAAAAATTCCGCTACGCTGCGGATCGTGGAATTTTCAGCAATTCCGCGTACTCCGCAGAACGCGGAATTGCCAAAATTCCGCAAATTCCGCGAGCGGAGCGGATTTTACCGCCCAGGCCTAATAAATGCGCCTGTAATAAATCACTTTTTCTGGCCCTTGTTACACATATATTACACCACTAATCGTGGGCTACATATCTAATGTTTCCCACCTGTTAAACATGATGTATTCTTTCACATTGAATGAAGCTGCATCAGCTACACTTCGACTTAAAATCCCTCCAAAAATCATTTCAAGCAATATTTTATCTGATATTGATTGGATGCTTCTTAAATAAATGTATACGATGAAAGGAACAAGAACGTGCATGTTGTGATTTAAGTGAGAGGAACGCAGACGGGGTAACTTTAGTATTCTTTTCGAGATGAATATCTGTTTTGCAAGCAGAGGCATTGAATAGACTGCAGGGGTTATCAAAAATAGCACGAGCATTCATCTTGCAAAGATTATGTGTCTTGTGAGAAGAATAACCTTGGAAATGTTTAGCATGTAGAGTACTGAAATGCATACAGGAAAGGTTAGTAATACAACTGCAATGCACTGCAGAAAGAAATAGACGAAAAAAAACATAGCATACAGATGAACAATAGCTGAAAAATATGAATAGGGTTTATGTTCAGCGGCTCAAGGTTTATTGTTTATGTCAAGATGTATTTAATATCCACGCAAATATTGTGGGCGTGCAACCACATGGTGGAAAATGTAAGGGATAAGAAGACGTTAATGGACCTGACATAATGCATAATTTATAGTTGTTTATCAGCATTGTTGTTATGGATTTCATTGCTTGCAGCAGTTAGGCAGGTTGCCTGATCTAATCTAAATCACCCAGCCATACTCCAACCACTGATCAGATAGCATTATTTTCATATGATTTATGAAGAATCCCATTCTGAAGGCTACAAAGGGAGGAGACGTGTTGGGGTGAAATTTTGTGAAGATGCTCTGGCCTTTACTGACATATATGAGCTATATCAGACAATATTAATCCAAGGAAGAAAGAGAAATAATGGTTTTAATATGTATTTAGTGGTACATTACTTATGGGTGGTAACCTATGTTAAACCCCAATGGCACTATAAAATCATCACACAATTGCAAGCAGTGACGGAAGGTGTGTCCTACCTCAAGTATACCTTAGCTGGACTAGCTCGCCAATCACCACCATCCACACAACTGGAAGGTGACAGACGCTTCTTTACCCTGAAGAGCACCTCATGGAAATGAGTCAAATGTTTTCCTCTACACTATTCTATTGAAATTAGGTACTAGAGTGTCAACGGAATAACACCTTGCACTTCCTGATTTTAGTCTAGATAATTTCTCATGAGGGTGCTCCCACGTTATACAGAGGCCCAGTAGATCATGCAAACTCATGGAAGGGACACCACACTTCCCGCCTCTGCCCATTGATCATATCTACACTGCTGCTGTACTAGAATGCTGGGTAAAAATGAAACTATAGCACTGGCAAAGCCACACATGGCACATAAGGCCAGATGTACTAAACACTGATCACAAAATACTAGTTGCACTTTGCAACCAGTGTGGAATTTTGTGAACCGACCAATGTACTAATAGGTTGTATGCAAAATTCTGCATCGTAGTGGGTTGGTAGCTGACTCTACATCAAGTTCGAAAAATAGGTTGCATTTTTATGAACAAAAAAGGACCAAAATGGCAAATTCCAATAAGTAGAACCGGAATTACAAATTTTTAAAGATTAAATGAAATTGTAGTGCTTAAAAGGTTAAAGCATGAATGAGGGCTATCTGGTCGTGCTAGACATGGGTAAATCCAAAAGTTCAGGCTGACTGCAATGGAGTATGGGTCGGATACAGGGACCAGCTTTGGCCCACTGGAAAGTACCTTATATACGTCATTGACGGAGTCGAGATGCGGGAAGCAAAGAGGAGCTGCATCATCATTGAACCGCTGGGTGGAAGACGATGGGTTGTCGTCGAGCCACCCAAAGTTTGAGATCCATCAGAAACTGGAGACGATGCGCCGTGCAGTCCGCGATGCAATAACCGTGGTCCGTGCACCAGAGGTGATGCGTCAGCGTCAAGGGATATGTGCCGGTTTCCGTCGGTGCAACATTGATGATGCATGGATTCTGGCAGTTGCAAAACTTTATACCCACTTCTAAGGGCCCAGGACTGGATTGGCACCACCGTTGCAGGTTGATGAGAAGTTTTTGTTGTCCCTGAGATTAAGAATAAGGGGCAAGCCAGCATGTCCTTGGAGTCCCTCTGGGTTCAAGTGAGATGGGTCCAGTTCTTCCTCAGCAGGGCAGAGGGTAGCAGGCAGCAGGGAATCACAGCAGAAAAAACTATTCTTCCAGAACAGCAGTCCATCAGGCTGGGGGTCCTTGTCGCAGCACAGCTGTCCTTCCTCCTGGCAGAGTTCTTCACAGGTCCAGTAGTGTACTGAAGTGCTAGGGTCAGAAGACCAGTCCTTATAACCAGTGGTGCCTTTGAAGTGGGGATGACTTCAAACAAGGGCTTTGAAGTGCACAGATGTCCTCACTCCCACCTCTGGCTCCAGACTCACTCCGGGGGTAGGGGTATACAGCCCTTTGTGTGGGGACAGAACACAGCCTATTCAGGTGTAAATGTCAGCTTGTACCTCCAATCCTGGCCAGGATGACCCATCAGGTTGTGGATTGCCACTCAGTCACACCTAAGCTTCCTTTGTGTGTGGCTTTCTAGCGGGAATGCACAAAGTCCAGCTGCCACCCAACCGAGATGTGTATTGGAGACAGACTGCAGGCACACAGGGCTAAGAGCAGAAAAATTCCATCTTTCTAAACGTGGCATTTTTTTAAAGGATAATGACAATGCGAATTTATCACTACAGAGGATTTATCATTACCATTCCAATTATATGAAACAACAGATCTACTCCTTCTCAATCAGCAATTACAGATTAAAAGTGTAATAAGGAATTCCAAATGTTATCCTGTGAGAGGGCTAGGCCTCACAGTAGTGAAAAACATTTTTCCACTACTAGGACATGCAAAACTTAAAAGTATATGTTCTACCTTTGGATTACACAGCTCCCTACCCCATGAGCTACCTAGGGCTTAGCTTAGGGGTGACTTATATGTAATACAAGGGGGATTTAAGACTTGGCAAGGGGTTGTAAATGCCAAGTTGACATGCCAGCGTAAACTGCACATACAGGCTCTGCAGTCGCAGGCCTGAGACATGTTCAAAGTGCTACTTGTGTGGGTGGCACAATCAGTGCTGCAGGCCCACTAGTAGCATTTAATGTACAGGCCCTGTGCACATGCAGTGCACTCTCCTAGGGACTTATAGGTACATTCAATATGCCAACTTTGGATAAGTCAATCACAACCTATTTAGGGGAGAGAGCAAATGCACTTTAGCACTGGTTGGCAGTAGTAATGTGCTCAGAGTCCTATGGTCAGCAAAAAGAATTCAGCAACATTGGAGGCAAGCAGGCACAATGTTTGGGGGAAGACCACCCCAAGGATGACAGGTCTAAAAGTGAGCACATCAACCTAAACCTCACCTCACTTTACTGGCTTACAGTAAAGCAACTTATTTAATTTAAGGTGTGATAACGTGTTTAGTGACCAGTTTATCATGCATGTCATGCATTCCTAAGAAATACATGCATTGCATGCTATCCCCTACTATTTTCACTCAATGTATTCAAGACATTATACATTATCCAAATGTAAACAAATCAAAAGCAACAGGCACACTTTTCTCTCTTCAGGCAAAAATCAATATGAATTGTTTGACAGTCAAGCTGAGAACTTTTGTTCAGCCATTTAACTTTCCATTGAATGCTGAAAACATATTATTTGCACAGACAATAACAACTAGCCTATAATCTTCAACTTGCATGTGTTGTAGGCCAAGCTTGTTAACCAGTGCCAATATGTGACTTGCCTCTTACTCTCCCTGTTAGACAGCACCCCCACCATAAAAAACAACTTTGCAACATGTATTACTGTTATAGCCACATGGATAAAAACCGGTTGCCTCAACCTGAACAGGCCATTATAAACTAATGGGGTAACCCAAAAGCCCTAGGACCTGGGTAGCATACAGTACATACAACAATGTGGTCCTACTAGCAATGACTTAAAAAGAAATACAATATTCATTTGCAACACTTAAAGCTGTTTGAAATCGTAAAACAAATGTATATTTTCAAAATCATTAGTAACATTTTCATTTTACGAGGCCTTCCTCTTATCATGGTTACTCCACAAAGAGTGCGAAGAGAAGTCTTTATAGAAGTGCTCATGTGCATAGTGATCAGAAAGGAAAAAAAAATATTAATAATTCACACAATATTTCTTAATTTTCACCAATGTTTATGAAAAACTCAAATTAGCCAAAGTCAAGTAGCCTATCTGAAAAGTTTACTCTGTTTGTTAAGTGTCAACAATACTTATTTTGAAGAGGTGGTAGCTGAATCCTAACACACCACTCATGGGCATGTATATATTCAATCCAGGCTTAAAAAATCATTGTCGACGTTTCAACCCGACTGCTGCATGGGGTGAAATAAATCCTTGCACGCGGGTCTTCATCAGAATGGTAAAGAAGGATTGAAAGGGCAACCTACAAAAGACATAATAATCAATAATCAGTAGGTCCAGCTTCAAAAAGAGCTTACTCGCATTGCCAAATGTACAGGAAAACCACTAACCTAAATCGGTGCAGCTACACTATTGGTGGGTGAAGGTGTTCAACCTAGATAAACCCTTTTCTCTCAGCCGAAGGCTTGTGATCCAAAAAATACACCAATTCAATCTGGGATCACTGAATGTATGGAATTAGTCATTGTTAACATTATCTGAGTTCAAAGACGTATCTAAAATTCATGCGAGGAAACCTACCTAACCATGAGCAGCTGATCAAAGAGATTCATCTAAGTCAGTTTCAGATTTCCAAACTAAAGTATTCATTGATGAAAAGACTCACATGATTTTTAGATACGTCTTTGAACAATTTCCTTTTCAGGATGCATGGAGCAGTGCACGGGAAACACAGTATATCAATGTGGAACATTGGGGCATATTAGCAAGAACGGCGTTAAAATTATCGCCGCTTTAGCGGCAGGAAACTGCCGCTAAAGCGGCGATAATGGGCTTGTTAATATGCCCTTGAGAATTCCAATAGAAGCCCAGGATCACAGCAGAACATGGGCTTCTATTGGTATTCTCAAGGGCATATTATCAAGCCCATTATCGCCGCTTTAGCAGCAGTTTCCTGCCGATAAAGCGGCGATAATTTTAACGCCGTTCTTGCTAATATGCCCCATTGTCACATAACGATTGCAGTTCTTCATTAAGGTAATTTATAAACCAGGTAAAAAATCTGGGACGAAAACGGTACATGAATAAACTACATTGCTAACCAGAAAACTCTCTGCGACCTTGCCATTTTGGCAATAATAGTTGGGTGTCAACCCCACTTCATTGATAAGGGACACTGCAGACAGATGGTTCTGTGTAGTGTTCAGTGAATTTAAGTGAATGACTGGTCCTTTGAGCCAGAGAATAGGCTGTTGCACTGAGGGCTACAGAACCTTTTTATAGCTTTGAAAAGAGCTTTTCAACTCTTACACAGAGATGGATTTTCCAGTAAAAATCACTGATAGATTTTGTTTGTCTTCCCAGAACTCAGCAACTTATGAGGTAATGGCATATATAATTGATGACATTTCTTAAGGCAACAACCGTAAAATATTTTCCTCTTTGTTACAGGAAAAGAAAGAAAGAAAAAAGAAAGGAAGAGAAAAAGAAAGAGAGAACGAAAGAAAGAAAGACAGAAACAAACAAACAAACAAACAAAAACAAAGAAAGTAATTGAATTATCCAGAAGGGTTCCTAATTTGTAACTGTTGAGACTTATAAGTCCCTTGCATGGAGATGGATGTGTACTGAGTGCCCTAGCTGTAATGATATCTGGATCCCTAGAGCCAATTTTTGCTGTCATGGGCGGGCACAGAGCATGTATACGCACATGACATAGGCCTGTCTTACAAATTGAAGTCTTTTTGGACCAGAAGGGGCACCCAAAGCGTTACGTTTGGTGGAGTTGGAATCTTATTTAATTTGTAGGTGTGCATTGTAATCATGTGTAGAGTGCACCCGCATATAATTATCCACTGTATTAACATGAAGTGATAGGATTGTGAAATGTATTAGCATGAATACGTGACATATTTTGGGCTATTGACAAATGTTGTGGAGAATTAATGCAGAAAATTTATGTAACTAGCAGAAACGTTAACATGCTGACAATTACTCATGTACTAAATGTGTTTAATAATTATGACATTTCGACTTAGGTAAATACTTTAGTTGAAATTGCATTCATGTTTATGTGAATTTGTAGAGTTTACATGATGCATTCTTATGTTAGCTGAAGTCGTAGGCCTGAAATGTAAGTCCTGAGAATTTTGCCTTAGAATTAACAGTTGAATTTCATGTGCGCTGTGGAATCTGTTCTTTCTCATGTTTTTGTACTGCAGGTGAGGAAGCACT
Source organism: Calotriton arnoldi (assembly GCA_963921515.1). NCBI lineage: Eukaryota > Metazoa > Chordata > Amphibia > Caudata > Salamandridae > Calotriton > Calotriton arnoldi. The sequence goes on along the minus strand of CAWUFW010006731.1, from coordinate 494,069 downwards.
CTTTAGGCAGAATAGTGCCTTTGTTTTACTAGCTAGGCAAGGAGAGAAGAAGTTACAATCGTGCAACTTGGATCGATAAAGGAAGGAAGTTATGATTCACACAGGAGATGGTCTGGGAACCAAGTACAAATTGTTGCAAGAAAGGTACAGGGATGACATTGTGGAAAAGCACATTTAGGACTGTACCCAGAGTGGATGGCGTGATGTGAGGTGCATTGTGGGAATACTATCTGTGGATAACTGATGTTGGAACTAGGGAAAGAGACCCACTTCTTTTCTGCCTTCAGAGAGAGAGTATCCCAGAACGAGCTCTTTCTTTGTGATGGTGGCTTAATGCTACTTGAACTATTGATGGTGGAGAGGCTACTTAGGAAGACTCCACATACTGACACCTTTTTCTTTCCCATCTGAAAATGCTTAGATAAGGGATGTCACCTTAGTGTTAGAGTAAGGATAGAATTAATGCTTTTCACTTTCAACCCTTGATTCAGGGAAATTTGAACTCATGCTTCCTGATCTTCTGGATCCTACTTCTTGAATTAATAGTTTTGTTTAAGCTGCACCGTCTAAATTGGATGCATAGATTTGGCATCATGCTAAATACATTATATTCTTATACCCTCGTGTTGAGGTGTCTTTATGTCCAGGTATTTTTGGTATTGTAATAAACTAACTAACCTTAAGTAGTTGTCCATGAGTTATCATGAATCAAAGAGAGTTATTGGCTTATGGACTGTTTTCTAACTACTTTTCTCCCCTTTATACTTTCATGCTGCAAAAAAGACCCATCGGAGTGTGACTCTAGAATGGGTCTAGAACCTATGGGCCCAGCCCTTTCACCCTCATAGTGTTGAAAGGACTTTGCATGGAGTTAAGTAGCGCAAGCCCTGTGGTGGCAGTATATCATGTAGTGATCAGTAGAAGTGAAAAGGCCTTTTTACCTGTGTCACTGGAGGGAGGCCTACAGGCTCACTCATTTAAAGTTCTGCTGCTATGTGCTTAACTCACCCTTGGCCTATACCAAGTTAGCATGTAGTGCAAGTGTGTTGTATGCATGAGCTGGGTCACGTGTTCCTGTAAATGGCACAATACATGAAAGATTCTGAGTTCCATTTTGGTAAAACCAGATGGTTGACTTTTGCCTTCACTTTTTTTGTATGTTTCAATTTTTTATTGAGTAAAGTAAAGGTATGCCTTATGATATCTAAGCGTAACAGCTCTGAAAAGTTCTAGACTGAGCGGTGCGATACAATTTACTGAGAAGGGGAGGGAGAGGGGTATATAAACATGGACATAGGCAAAATCCAAGAGAATCTGATATCCGGTAATAACCTGGGAATGACCCACCCCCCCAGTACCAACCTGTCCCACAGATGTCATATGAAGAGAGAAGCCAGTGGGCCAGGGGCCCTCGAGCGAGGGAAAGCATGGGGAGGGGTACTGGAGGGCAGTCCCTTAGAAGAGGAGTGGTGGGACGGAGGGTTGGGTCTCCAGGGGCTAGGTGTTGCAGACAGCAGGGCTGGAGGGGAGCAGGCGAGGGGGAAGAGAGCCCTCAACTGTTGGTTCGAGTGGTTCCCACATCCCTTGCTAGGGGGATGGGTGGGTTCTTGGTGAGAGGTGGAACGGACGGCCAGGTGGCAGTGTTGGTTACCTTTGAAGAGGGAATGTGTCCTGCCGCCCTGTGAACCTGCGTGTCCAGAAGAAGGGAGGGAAAGGGATGGGTGAGGGGGGGATGAGATTGTTTGTGCGAGGCAGTTTTGGACATTGCCACCAACAAATTTTCCTGGGATGGTGGTATGGGCGACCTCCACTGGCGAAGAATACATATCTTGGCTGTAGCCAGGGCCGTGTGGAGGAGGCGGCACTGCAGGTGGGAGAGATCCGGGGAGATCCGGGGAGTCCCCCACGTCGTGGAGGAGGATGACTGAGGGGGTGCGAGGGAGGTGTAGCGGCATGGAGGCACCCGGGATTGTTCCAATATGCGACCAGAAGGGTTGGGTCACAGGGCACTCCCAGATGATGTGTTCCATCTCACAGTGGGTGTTTGCGCACCTCCAGGAGTTCACATGGGGAAGGGGTCCTGCTGTGTTCAGTTTTGTCGGTGACCAATGCCAGTCGTAGAGTATTTTGAAAAGGCAGAACTTCATGCGGACCTCTCTCGTGCCCTTATCCAAGGCTTCCAGGATGTCGGCCCAGTCTTCGTCCTCGTACAAGGCCTGTAAGTGGATTTGCCATTTGGCGTGGGGAGTGCATAAAAGAGGTTGTGAGAAAAGGTGGCTTGAGAGCGTGCCGTACACTCCAGACATCACTCCCTTATAGCGACCCCACACCTTCAGATAGGTCACCAAAGGTGAGGAATGTAAGGACCAGGGGTGAGGACTCAAGCAGCACCTCAGACAGTGTTGCAGTTGCATTTAGTGCCAGGTTTGCTGTGGGTGAAGGCAGAATTCCTCTCTCAGCTGGGCGAACGGTTTTAGGTCACCAGTAAGCAGGATTTGGTCCAAGGTATGCCCGCTTCTCTTCAATGGGTCCCACATAGGGTCCGGCCGAATTCTATCATTGCCCCACAAAGGTGCCTTGTCATGTAGTTGTGGGTCTACCCCAAGTAGGTAGTGGGTGTGCATCCAGGCCTTGTAAGTGGAATATAGCACAGGATACGAGAGGCGCGATTGGCGGGCACGGTCCTCATAAAGAAGGGCAAGTCCCTTGCCTCCAGGGAGAAGCGATTGTTCAACATGAACCCTATGCGGTGGGCCTGGGATACCAGGGAGCAGGTATGCCACTTGAGAGAGCTGGAGGGCCAGGGAGTAGTGCTCTACAGATGGGAGGCCCAGGCCTCCACAGGAATGGCGTGCCATGAGTTAGGACACGGCCAGTCGGGGTCTTGAGGTCCCCCACACAAAGGACCGATCTGCGAGTCAATGAGGCGCAGTGTAGACAAAGGTACCTGTATTGGGAGCATCACGAGCATGTATGTAAAGCGCAGCAGCATGACCATCCTTACTGCTTGCACCCTACCCCACATGGAGAACCCCAGATGGGGCCACTTCTCGAAGTCCTGTTTCATCTAGGCCAATAGTGGGCCCAGATTCCTGGACCCGTCCCAGTCCGGGTTCCGCAGCAACCACAGCACCGAAACTGCCCTCATCGCCACCACCGATGACATCAGGACCCTACTAGACAACAGAGAGACCGCGGCCCTCATTCTCCTGGACCTGTCAGCTGCCTTCGACACGGTCTGCCACCGCACACTACGCACATGCCTCCATGACGCCGGGATCCAAGAGAAGGCCCTGGACTGGACCACCTCCTTCCTCTCCGGCAGAACACAGAGCGTCTGCCTCCCCCCCTTCCGCTCCGAAGCCACCGAGATCATCTGAGGCGCACCCCAGGGCTCATCCCTCAGCCCAACGCTGTTTAACATCTACATGGCACCACTCGCCCACGTCGCCCGACTGCACAACCTCAACATCATCTCTTACGCCGATGACACCCAGCTGATCCTCTCCCTCACCAAGGACCCCCACACCGCCAAAGCCAACCTCCACGAAGGAATGAAGGCCGTCGCCGAATGGATGAGGAACAGCCGACTGAAGTTGAACTCGGACAAGACGGAGGTCCTCATCCTCAGATCTACCCCCTCGGCCTGGGACAACTCCTGGTGGCCGACCGCACTGGGTACTGCTCCAACACCCACCGACCACGCACGCAACCTAGGGGTCATCCTCGACTCTACCCTCTCCATGACAAAGCAGGTCAACGCCGTCTCATCCTCCTGCTTCAACACCCTCCGCATGCTCTGCAAGATCTACAGGTGGATCCCCACTGAAACGAGAAGAACGGTCACCCAGGCCCTCGTCAGCAGCAGGTTGGACTACGGAAACTCCCTCTACGCAGGAGCCTCGGCCAAACTCCTGAAACGACTTCAACGCATTCAGAACGCCTCTGCTCGCCTGATCCTCGACATTCCTCGCCGCAGCCACATCACACCCCACCTGAGAGACCTGCACTGGCTCCCCGTCAACAAGAGGATAACCTTCAAGCTCCTCACCCACGCACACAAGGCTCTCCACAACACCAGACCAGCGTACCTCAACAGACGACTCAGCTTCTACACCCCCACCCACCAGCTCCGCTCTGCAGACCTCGCCACAGTCCCCCGCATCCGAAGAGCGACCTCCGGCGGCAGATCGTTCTCCCACCTCGCCGCCAAGACCTGGAACACCCTCCCCACCCACCTACGGCAGACCCAAGACCTGCTGACCTTCAGAAGACTCCTCAAGACCTGGCTCTTCGAGCAGTAGCAGCACTCCCCCCCTCCCCCTCCCTCCAGCGCCTTGAGACCCTCACGGGTATGTAGTGCGCTTTACAAATGCTATGATTGAGATTGCCCGCGACCATCCCCTCCAAACCCCTATTAACCAGTATCCCTATGTATTTGAGACGTGAGGGCTGCCAGCGAAAAGAGTATCCGTGAATAGCCCCCTTCATGGTACTAGCCAAGATTGGGAGGGCATCGCTCTTGTCCCAGTGCACCTTATAGCCAGACAGAGCCGCAAAGTCAGCGATGATATCCATCAGGGCCGGGAGGGAGCGGTTGAGGTCCGTTAGAGTAAGCATGACATCATCCGTATAGAGATAGATTTTGGAGCAGCTGGTCACGATTGGTATGCCAACTATGCTGGGTGAATTACGAATGGTGGAGGCCAAGGGTTCCATGGCCAGGAGGAACAGGAGGGGGGAGAGAGGACATCCCTGGAGGGTGCCCCTCTTAATCGGAAAAGGGTCAGAGAGGAATCCCCCACAGTTAACCTGGGCTGTTGGACAGTCATACAGCAGCCACACCTTAGCAATAAATCGGTCGCCCAGGCCAATATGTTCCATTGAGGCAAAGTGGTAGTCCCATTTGAGGACGTCAAACGCCTTTTTCGGCAACCAGGGATAGGGCCATTAAGTCAATCGGAAGATCCTTGGCCGTCCAGAGGGTATGGGCCAGGGAGCGGAGGTGGTTCCTGGAGGAGCGGCCCAGCATGAAGCCTACCTGCGTGTGGTGAATCAGGGAGGGGATGACCTTTCCCAGGCACGCTGCCAAAGTGCTGGCCAAGATTTTAATGTCATTGTTTAGCAAAGAGATGGGTCTGTAACTGCCACACAAAAGAGGGTCTCTCCTAGGTTTAGGTAGAACTGCAATCACTGCCTTGTTGGAGCTGGATCCCAGGGAGGCCATCTGGTCTGCCTCCCGAAAGGCGGCGTGCAGGGTGTCAACCACCTCCTCTCCCGACCATCTGTAGAATTCCGCGGGAAAGCCATCCTCACCCGGAGCTTTATGGTAGGGCAGTTTGGAGATGGCAAGCACTATCTCTTCTTTACTTATTTCCCCCTCTAAGAGCTCTCTGCCCTTGGCCAAGAGGCTGGGAAGGCCCACTTCCCCCAGAAAGGTGGCCACACAGTTCGCGCCAACCGGCTCCCCTGGAGTGTACAGTTTCTTGTAGAATGAGGCAAACTCATTCACAATGTCCTAAGGGTGGGTGAGAACCTCCCCCCTCACCGAGTTTATGGCCAGAATGACCATGGAGACCTGTTGCCGCAGTTGGGCCACCAACAGTCAGCCAGCCTTTTCCCCCCTGCTCGTAATGTCGTCCCTTCAGACCTTGCAGTGTGTACTTGGCCTTACAGGTGAAAAGGCTGTTAAGGGCAATACAAGCCTGCTCTGTCGGCGATGGGGCAAGGTGGGATGGGTGGAGTAGAGGCAAGTGAGAGAAGAAATTTCCCTCTCCAGCTCCTTCTGGCGAGTAACCACCTGTTTTTTTTGCCACAGCAGTGTCTCTCATCAGTTGTACTCTGATAGTGGCCTTCGCAGCAGCCTAGAGTACTCTGCTAGAGTCCACCTCATTGTTTTTGTCTGACACGTACGTGGAGACATGAGATTTCAGTTGGGATTTGCCCTGAGGAGTGCAGTATCTCTGTATATTCATGCGCCCTGGTTTGTGTCCTGGTGAGGCCAAGCCCCCATCAAGGGACAGGAGGACCTGGGAATGATCAGAGAATGCTGCCTCCAGGATATGAGACTCTCAGACAAATGCCACAGGTCTCTGGGTGATGAGAAAGTAATCCAACTGGAGAGCGTGCCATGGACCGGGGAGACAAAATTATACTCCATGTCTGCTGGGTGGCTGAGGCACCAATGGTCCACCAAATCATTATCCAAAGCCACATCACCCAGCAGGGCTCTGTCCACGTCGTCGCCTTTATCCAGGGGACCTGTTCTGTCCAGAACCGCATCTTTTGCAAGATTCCAGTCTCCACCAATAGGGTACTGCGAAGCCCCGATCTCAACAAGCAACCGGTTCACATGGAGGAAGAAGGATCCTGTAGCTCCAGTCAGTGCGTAGATGAAGCCCACGCAGACTGAACTGTCCCCTAGGCGCAGTTTGGCAAATGTATATCTGCCATCAGGGTCGGACCATGTCTTCATAACAGTGGCGGGCAGGTATTTGCAAATAAGGATCGCAACTCCGCGTTTGCGGGAGGGCCCGCTGTCAGTGGACGGCACTGTCGCTACACTCCTGTGTACCACCCCGCTTACCCAGTCTTGGTGCAATTTGTCGGACTCCAGAGCGTCCTGGTGGGTCTCTTGTAACAGAGCCACATCTGCCCTTTTCGTCTGGAAATAAGAGAGTACTTTTTTCCTTTTGATGTATTGTGTGAGGGTGTTGACATTCCAAGAAAGGACGCACAGTGGATGGGAAACGCACATAACTGGGGCAGGCATGGGGAGCCTGGAGTCCCGTATCCATGTGGGGTCACCAAGAGGGGGCTGGTTAGCCAAATGTGGGAAGGGAGGGAGAGAAAGGAAGGGGTGATACTATGGTGCGATCGGGGGTGTGGAGAGTAAGGTATGCTGTGAGGCAGCGCTAACGACAGCAGGCCGAAGATGGTGGGGCAAGAACAGGGATGTGGCTGAGTCTGAATAGGAGAATGGTGAAAGGACTAAGGCAGTTGGGAACAGCAAATATCGGAGAAAGGGGATTTGGGGGGAGGGTGGGGCACCGCACGGGTAGGTAGAGGGGAAGAAAAAGAAAAAGGGGAGGAGGTGAGAAGGGAAGGGGGAAAAGGAGGGAGGGAGTGTACCCAGACATGCAGGGAAGGACACTCTGTAACACCAGTCAGTGTGGAAGGGAGGGTGACAGCTGGTGCCGAACATGCAGTTAGTAGGAGAGTGTGAGGGAAAGCAGGGAGGAAGGGAATCAGTGAGAACTGCTGCTGGAAAGTGCAGCACAGGGAACACTGATCTGTGTACAGTGGGTCTAAACTTGCGGAGACAGTGCGCTGAGAGGGCCCCATCGGGATTGCAGGGCAGTGGAGATAGTGATCAAGCGGAGGTAAGTAAGCATGGCTGGGGGATATAAGGTGTCTGCGGAGGTCGTAGAGGGGGGACAGCAGGGAAAAGGGGGGTCCTGGGCAACGTCTAAGGGGGGTAACAGGCTGCTAGGGGGTTGGAGAGGCAAGTGGTTCCCCAGCCCCCCATGTTTGCTGGGGCCCAGAAGCATAGGGTGTGGGGGTCCAGTCTGCAGTAAGCATCAGCAAGATGTCAAGGACCAGAATACAGTCAGGTGGAAGTGGTCTGAACCTCTGGATACATCAGGAGGGCTGGGGGAGGTGGTGGAAGTGAACTGTTGGTGCCCCTTGCCATCCACCCCCTGGCGTAACAAGCGGAGGAGGTCAGCAGTGCCTCATCGTGAGGGGAAGGGTAGAGTGAGAGCAGGTCGCAAAGCACATAGCATGTATCAAACAAAAATAGCGAGCATAATAACAGTCACAACAATCAAATGTGTGAATATTCAAGACAGGCGTTTTGATACTCAGCCATCCGGTGGACATCGATCCCTTTTGCCCTGCAACGACAGCTCCAGCTACGCCAGGTAAAAATACAGCATTTCACGCCCCAGGGCGATCACTCTGTGGCAGCAGTGGGCTTCAGGCGGGACCGTGATTTGTCTCTGTGTTGTTCTTGGGTGAGAAATGCTACTGCTTGGAGAGCCTGTACCCTGTTGCCATGGGAGCACGCCACTCTGCGTCCACTAGAAGTGATAAGGGAGGGGGCTGGGAGATGGATCATCCCAGTTGAGGAACAGAAAGTGTCCATGTCCTACATGTGAAGACTATCCAGGAAAAGGCACAGATCTACCGGGTCATAAAATTCCTTCGTTGTGACATCCTTGGTGATCTGGAATCAAGCGGGTTCGAAGGGGCCATACTTAATGCTGAGGCAGGGCTTGCAGGAGAGAAAAGTCTTACGGCATTCATTGGTTTCCCTGGAGAAATCCGCTGCTATGCGTATTTCGTGATCCTCACGTGTGAACGGACCAAGTGAGCGAGCCGCAGAGAGTAGTTGTTGGGCTTGCTCATGTCACAAAAAGCAGGTGATGAGGGACCATTGACGTGTCGAGAGTCTCGGCGTGGAGGGCTGGTGTGATGGGCATGTTGCATCTCCAGTGGAGGTTCAAAAACGAGTCCCGTGAGCTTAGGAAGAGTGTCTCTGGGAAAGGATTTGACACCAGGGCCCTCTGCTGATTCTGGAAAGCCAATAAAACTGACAGTGTCCCGTCTGCTGCGATCCTCCAGGTCGATCAGCTTGCTGCTTAGAAATAGGAGTTCCTGGTCCCTGTCCAGCAGAGTATTTAGAGAGCTCTCCATTACCGTGACCCTCTGATCAAGTCTGTCCACATGGGCCTGGAAAACCGCAATATCTAGCCCGATCAATTTGGTCTCAGTTGTCAGGGCAGATATGTTTACATCCATGCCTTCTAGTCGGCGACCCACTGCTGATATTTCCTGCAGCAAATGCTCCATGGTACTGTTCTTGGCAGCGGTCGCTGGAGACTGGGTCAAGGCAGTCTCAGGAGGTGTGGCCCCCTTGAGGTGGCCATGGTGCAGGACTGGTTAAGAGTTTCATTGAATAGGAGTTACCATGCAGGTTTGCCCGTGGTCTTGCCAGGAGCCATTCGTTCACAGCCGCTGCAGATCACCTGGTACTTTCATAGTCAGGTCTAGCTGAGACTGGGGGATAAAAGTTGGAGTCATAGCAGCTGTTCCTCCCCACCCATCTCTGGGCAGTAGGCCGGCCATATTTGTAGGTCCACCAGTGGCATTCGTGCATGCGGGAGGAAGGGTGAGCACCGCAGGATGGCCCATTGACTGAGGCGGGTCAGGTACTTGCAGGTCTCAGGCCACTGGTAAGTCGTGACTACCCCAGGGGGGATGCCAGAGAGGGTGCTGTGGCTCCAGAGGTGATGGTGTGGTCCAGTGGAGAACAATTGATGGGCGCCGCTCCAAGCCAGACAAAGTCGAGGTGGTTCACCAATGTCCCACCGCGGTGCAGTAGACCCAGGAGCAGCCATGAGGCCCAGGTCCATGCCCACTGCCATGCATGCAAGTGATATGGCTGAAGTAGTGGGGGCTGGAGGCAATGCCAGTGCTCCGGAGAAAGTGGGAGGATCTTTGTCAACAGGCCGCAATTCTATGGCGTTACCAACCCTGCGTGCTAGGCCGATGATGGACCCAGTCGCCGTCAATCTTCCATGGCCGAAGCCCTAGAGGTCGATGTACCAGACAAGCTTTACTGGCAGGGAAGTGAACCGAGTAGAAATGTGGGGGGTACAATTGTCCCAAAAGCCTCCAGGCATTATGCACTGCCCCCCTTGCAAGCAGGCCTTGAGGGGGAGTAGCGCAAAGTCTGCCAAGCATCAGGGTTCAGGAAGAGAAGGCCGGGAAGCCGCTCACATCAAGCAGGATGGTAAGGACCACAGTAGGCACTAGACGATGTCCTAGCGAAGGTGCCCCACGCAGGCAGAACAAGGTAGGGTCGCCGCAGCCCCACGGTCCTGGGCTACATGGTTGTATGAAGGCACAACAGTCTCCTAAAGGTGGTCGGTGTGATCAGCAGGGACAGTGTTCCGAGCGAGTTTCTGTGGTGACTGATGAGGCAAGATCAACTCGCGTCAAAGGAGCTGCAATGATTTAGCAATTCCTCACTTGGTTGGGGCCCGGCATAGAGTATACTGAGTGGGACAGTGGCTGGTTGATTGTTGGGCCCCTGCCTTACCCCAAACGTCAGTGTCACCGTCCATGGTGGTACAGGGGCGGGGCAACTCGCGCTATAGGGGCCGCAACGTTGTGTGGCCAGGTTCCTTGCAGCCCTAAGGTCTTTCAGCAGCAAAGTCCAAGCATATAGGGCCCCAGACATAGATAAGGCAGCAGGTTCTGGAAGATAATAGTGAAGGAGGCGGGGGCTGGTAGTTAGTCTGGCCCCCACCTGCCTGCTGTGCACTGTCGCTGACCACAGCAATGTTAAGCCGGGGTGGCTTGGGCCCGCAGGCTGTGATGATGCGGGCGCTTTAGGCCCCGATGGGCCTCCCCTCATGTACCCCAGGGTCACCAAAGAAATAAGCAGGATTGCCGTCGTTGCCGCCGGTCACGGCTGTGGAGGCCAGGACAGTGTTACAGGTCCACGGTCTGGAGCAGTGCGGAAAGCCCCAGTCCCAGAAGGTCACCTCTGACAGAGGACTGGGCCTCCGATAGCGTAGGGCTGCCGGCAGCCACGATTTTCTCCAGCGGAAGGTGTGAGACTGCAGTGCTGGGGATCGAGGCTTCACTCCTGCCTCCAGGTCCAGCAGCCATGCGCGGAGCCGACAGGATCAGGGCAGGCTGATGGCAGCACCAGCTGCCGGGATGCCAGATTCGATCTTCAGGAGTTGTGGGCAAGGTGAGGGGGCAGTTTAGCAAGCCCCCGCCATGCCTTGGTTGCCGCTGTTACCGTCCGGGGCCCGTCTTGCAGTGGAGCTCCAAAGTCAAGCATTCATTCCTGCTCCTGGCCAGACCACGCCCCCCACTCCTCCTATTTTGACTGAATTTGTTTTTGTTGGCCTTAGGAGTCTGTATACTTTAACACTGCTAACCAATGCTAAAGTGCTTGAGTTCTCAACTCTAAATATGATAAAACTGCCTTATACCCAACAGTGTGTGCAGTTTTTAAAACTGCTATTTCGTCCAGGCAAAATAAACCTATTGCCAGGCCCAATCCTTCCTATTTAATACATATAAGTCACCCCTAGGGTAGGCCCTGGCCAGCTCAGATGGCAGATTTCAGTGCACTTAAAAAGTGTGACATGTAATTTTACATTTTATCTGTCCTGGTAGTGAAACACTCTTGATTTATTTTTCACTCCTGCAAGGCCTACCTCTCCCATAGACTAACATTGAGGCTACCTTATTACATTTAATAGGCTGTAAATTCCAAATGGGAGCAGGTAACAAGTTCATGTTTGGTGTCTGTGGAATTATAATGTAATGAATTGTAATGAAAAATCCTAACTTTTAGAAAATTGGCATTTTGCTGCCTTAGCCATTTAATGCCTGTAGCCTACACCTGGGTCACATGACTGGGTGTAGCTGACAGTTGAGCATTATGTATTCCTCAGAAACATCCAAACACAGTAGGAATTTTAGGTGTGCCTGGATGAGCCATCACTGGCAGGATGTGAGGGAGGAACTGGGCACAACCCCACTTAGACTTAAATAGAATGCGCTGTCTCCTCTAGAAGCTCACCCTCTGCTTCAAAGGCACAACTGGGTATAAATACTGGACCTTAGACATCAACTCTTAAGTGCACTTCTGGACCTGTGGATACTCTGGCAGGAAGAAGGACTTCTGTGAGGTTGAAGAACTGCCACTCTGATGGACTGCTGCGCTGCTGGACTACTACCTTGCTAGACTGCTGTCTTGCTGTGCTGACCTGCTGCCTGTAGTCCTCTTGCCTGGGTGAGAAGGACTGGACCTGCATCTCTTGAACCCAGAACCCGAATGTGATTCCAAGGGCTAGTTGGCTGGACTCCTGATCTGAAGCCTCTGGGACACAAAGGCTTCCAACAACCTTTCACATGCACCTTAACTCTGCGATCTGTGAGTCTACCCTGCCAAATAGTGCCACCCCAGTCCTGGACCCTTGGAAGTGGGCCTAATGTGCTCTGCCAGCCTCTGTGGATGCAGTGGAACTGACGCATCTCCTTCTCTGCTCAGCACGACCATGAGAAGAGTTGACGTATTGCCACTGCTGCGGGGATCGGACCCGTTGAAAAGACCCACATCGCATCACAGCCCGTCGCCTCATCGGAATGTCCACTGTGTGACACATCCTCGATGCAGGCCCTCTTATCTGTCGTTGACCGTAGCCTCGATGATGACGATGGATTCCACATCGCAGCCTTGCAGTTCCTAGAAACCAACGCATTGCCTGACTGCAAGATGCATCCCCAACGCCGGATTTCACATTGGAATCCCTCATTGAAGTGATCCTTAATAATGTAGGACCTTGCACCTCAGCTTCGTCGCATCTCGGATTCGACGCATTGCTTCGGCTGCACAACACATCTTCCATACGGATCTTCGCAATGCTCTGCAAACCAGGATTTGAGGTGTTCTGTTCAGTGGGCCTAACTGGGCCCCTGTAGCCAGCTTGTGTTTCATTGCATTTGGCCTGAACTTGTGAATTTGCCCCAGTCCGGTGCAACTGGATATCTACAGTTGGCACTTTATGCCTTTTGGTGCTATTTTTACTGAAATCTTTCAAATTGATTATCTCTGGTTCTACTGATTGGATTTTTGTCATTAAGGTCTTGTCTAAAAAGGGCTCTATTTTTCTCCTTTTGTTGTGTGCTTTCACTGAGTTACTCTTTGAAGTGTTGCACAAACACTTTACACATTGGCACAGAGTTAAGCCTGACTGTGATGTGCCAAGTTACACGAGGGTTCAGCACAGGTTAATTTAGGGTTTGTTTGTGACATCACCCTGAGAAGAATTGAGGTTGCTTCTTGAGAAGGGTTTTGCCCCCCTAAACCAGTAACCCAATTTCTTACGCTAGGGCTGACTAGAGCAGGATGAGGAGGTAGTGGCTACCTCCTGAATTGTGGATTGCTACATTCCTGTGAGCAGGCTGGGACACACACTGGAGGAAGGAGAACCAGGCTCTCCAGTGCACTTCAAATGATGCTCTTTGATTCAGAAAAATAAGTCACTGAAAGGAGCCTGGGCACATCTCAGCAGAAGATGGTGCTGATAAGAGAATCATAAAGACCAGGGATGGGGCCCTGGGGTAAACTTTTGATGCACATATCACGGTGGCTGACATCCAGGTATTGACCTTTAGTCACTCCCATGGCCTGTTTTGTGGAGCTATCAGATTTGAATTTGCTACTGCTGTAACAGACTGCTTTCTGAAGGAAGGGAATGGCAGGGGGGAGAGGATTCTTCAAAACGAAGCATTCCCACATCACAAACTTCAAAGGTTTGGTGTCTCAAAATAGAAATAAGGAAGGGAGCTCAAGCAGCCAGACTGCTGTGCGTGAAGGGGAAGCTCGGCAAGACTTTTACCTGTGACCACGGCTGGAGGCTAAAGCCTGCCAGTCTCCCAGCTGGGTAAGGGGAAATCACCCAGGGACATCCAAGACCACCTTCCCATGAAGCCTGAAGCACCAGTTTTTTGGCTGCTGGCCAAGAACTGTGAGCCTTATGAGAAAGAGGAGAGCTGGAGTGAGTGAGGTCCAGTGGGGGATCCTGGTGAGTGGATCCCTGTAGCTAGGATTGAGGAAACAGCTGCTGCATCACTCGGGTTGTTGCAGGTGTGCAAGTCTAAGATGGCAACCTCCATGTGCCAGTGGAGGGACATCATGAAGTGAGCTGTGAACATTGCTGCACAGGTCGGGTCTTTGCCCATGTGCAAGGTTAAGTTTACAACCCATGTATCCCAGAGGAGCGCCACTGTGAAGTGAGCCATGAACTTTGCTGTACTGATAGGGTTGTTGCTCGTGTTCAGGGTTAAGGTGAGAACTCTGTATTTAGAGGGGGCAATCGTGAAGATTGATACGCTGCTCTGGCCATTGACCATATGCGGTTTGAGTCCGTGGCCCTGTATGCCAAAGGAGGCCACCATGAAGAGAACCTTGCTGCTCTGCCCATCGGGGTTGCCCAAGTGAAGAGCTGGTGTTGTGAGGCGAGGCTTCCGTGGTGACCCTTGAGGGCATGAGCCCTGACTAAGGATCGGAACCAGGAACTGCCAACAAACCTCCCTCCTTGAGGGGAAGTTATAAGGAGACATAGTGTTGCATTGGAGGAGCACTGAGTACACACCAGCCGTGACCTCCGACAAGCTGCGTTTGTGATACCCGAGGCAGCTGCACCAGCAAGAGAGACACTCTTGGAGACTTCAGTTGGACAATCCCTGCTGGCGTGGATAAGACTGAGCTACAGACCTGAAGACTCTGGGGGAACTTGTCTAAGAGATAATGGTTTGGCACTGGAACACTTCAGACAAAGTTGGAGTGTGATTCCTGAGACTCAGGCTGCTAGTGGGACCTAACCTAATTGTCACCTATAGTGAACGGGGAATATTCACTACCGCTAGTAAGAGGAAAGTGAGACTAAGGGGATTGTTTTGTTCCATATAGGTACCCCAATATAGGCTCAGGTAGTCACCTAACCTTTCACCTATATTCTCCCCTCTCATTACACTACATATCGGTTCTGACCTTTTACCCAGTTACAGTACTGCTTACAAGACGTAGGGTTTGAGAATTCTTGGAAACTCAGCAGGACTACCATCTCCTGCATAATAACTATGTACAAGGGTCATTTATTCCGTCATCCTAGGTCCGACATGACACAGCAAGGTAGAACCCCTGAGGGTACCACTTTGGGTATATAAACACCTTATCTTGCTGAGGTAGTCAGAGAAGAAAAGGACTTCCATGCCGACACACTGACGCGAGACGCTGAGGTTCCTGCACACAGATACTCCAGCTCGCAGTGGTCTGACATCCCTTGCGGGGTGTCCATCTCGAGACCAAGACGGGGTCCCACAGTCTCTCACTTCAGGTAATGGGGTTGACTTTATCCTAGAGGGATTCTTGGCTTTACACCCACATACATGCTAGGTACACTTAGGTACATATAGTTAGGGTCGCATCGTAGGAGTACTCATTTATTACTGTCATGTATTTTATATACTTGCCTGTATTCATTGTTTCATTTATATATGTTACTGTCTAATGGTTGTTACAGCACACCTATTTTACACTAGAATGATGCTGGTTCAATAAATGCTTATTGAAAAACATCCCCACCGTTTATTCTGTGTATCTCTCTGAGACAAAGTGAGAATGAGTGACTGAGCGAAAAGTATTGCACTTTTTCCATGATTCTGAGGGATCAGGGTTGTTATGTTCGATAGTTGCCAAGAACTATTCTCTGTTTGGTAAGAGGGGTTTCTATTGGCATTGTGAGCTAGCTGGTACACAAGCTAACATACCTGGTTGGGGTGTCTAGAATCAGTCTGGACTCCAATCCTACAGTGTATGTTGTCTAAACGCGCAGATCCTACATAAGTTTATAGGAACTACACGACATGGCGCCGCCAACTTTGGTTTGGTACTTATTTACCAGTCAAATCTGAGTAGTTCAGTCGTGCTTTTCTCAGAGACCCCTACTCACATTTCCCCAGAGACGTCTGGAGTGGGAAGGGAATCATCCGCCACAGCTGAGTAGGCATATCCTATGTATTGGCTGTAGGTTTATCAAGCTTGAAGGACAAACAGTTCCTATTGTGCATAAAACCTTATCTCAGTTTCCTTGAAACTCTTCCTTGAAAAACTTTTTCAACAATGACTGAAGAAGACGCCGCTGTGCGAGCACAATGTGCTATAGTTGAGGAAGAACTAGAAGGGGAAATCATCATTTCAGAAAATGTCAGAAATGCCCTTACTCTAAAACTAGCAGACTATGGAGTCACAGCTAGGGGTGGGACAGTAACATTCGTGATTGAGGCTCACAAATCATATAGAACAGAGGTCATCTATTCATGGGTTAAATTCCCACAAGCAGATGCACAATCAAATACATTTCATTCCTACACTGAAGATAAAACACGAGAAGAATACTGTCCGTATGAGGACTAACCCTGGGCGTAGTTCGCGTAGTCGCGCTACGCGAAGCTACGCGAAGACGTCGGAGCGCTACGCGAGCTACGCGTAGCTACGCGAGCGTGCGTAGCTGCTTGTCGCGCCCGTTCGCGATGCGTTTTTCTTCTTCGGGAACGCATTGTGCGTGTTCGGGATGCTGTTTGCGTGCTCGGGGCGCGAACTTACCCATGCGGTCGCCTATGGGCGCGGCCATTTTGTTTTTCACTTGTCCCGCCCGTTCGCGATCCCTTATTTCCTGTTCCGGGTCGCGTATAGCGTGCTCGCGATGCCCATGCCATGTTCGGGAACGCGTTGTACGTGTTCGCGACATTTTTTGCGTTCTCGGGGAGAAATATCGCGCGAACTTACCCACGCGGTCGCGATGGGCGCGGCCATCTTGTTTTTCACTCTATGCTATGGTTCTGGGCCTGCTTTTCTATCCTCCCTCAATCTTTGCAATCCTTAGTTTTTTACACTGTTTTTCAATTTTTCTTTATTTCTTATCTATCTCTCGCTCTGCCTAAGTCTATATTTTGCATTTTTTTCTACTTTTTACTGTGTTTTTTTTACTTTTCAACTGTTTTATATAACTTTCTTCTTTAAGCTCCTACTTCTTCCCCTAACTTTATTTTTCCCTTCTAACTTTTCTTTTCCGCCTCCTCCCACCCCAGAACCATGGCGAAGGGTAGCAGCAGCAGCAACGGCTCGAAGGGCAAGGCGCGTGCGCCCAAGAGCCGCCTGCCTTGCGGCAGACTGCGCCCTGCAGGGGTGCAAGCCCGCCAGCTTTTTAGTGAGGCGGAGGTGGCCGTCCTTGTTTTTTTTGTTCAGCGCCATCTCCCCTTGACCTTGGCAGCAGGCGGCAGGCCAGGCTCTGGGTACCCGACCCAGGAGCGTCACCGCCGGTGGGCGAAGGTGCGCCGGGCAGTGTTTCACTGCTCAGGGGTCCGGCGCACCCATAACCAGCTGGCACACCGGTGGTCAGACATCCTCGACCGGGAGCAGGACCTGTTGGACCTGCTATGTGTCGAGGTCGTGGGGCTTGGTGAGTAGCTAATATATATAGTAGTATAAGTATTGTGATTTGTGTATACATTTTTTACAAATAACAAGAATACTGCTGCTTACATTGCAGGTAAATTACGTTTCAAAATCTTCTGTGATTGTAGGACACAGGTGCTGGGCGCTACTCTTACTTGTTTGCAACTTTGCGCTCGCTTGTCCTTATTATTATGTAAGAGTTTACTTTAGAGAACTTCAGTTAGGTAATGCTATTGCTAGAGAGACTCTAGTCCGTCCTTTGTCCTCCTGTCAAATAGTGGTGGATGGATTGATACTAGGTTTAGTTACTATTAGTTGATAATTTTTGAGCGGTCTGCGTGACGCATCCTCTGTCACTGAGTGCTGCTTACCCCAGTCCTTAGTAGAACCTTTTGTAGTTTGTTTAGTGAGTGGTAAGCTTAGCAGTGTCAGTCAGCTGCAGAACATCAGACGCAACCAACCAACAATTTGGTGTATGCATTATGCACCAATTTATGCATGTGTCCACCTTCTCATCTATGCATTTTTGAGGGCTAAAAAAATGGAAATGCAGACCTAATGAACAATTGGCCCGCCTGGAATAGGTGGGCTAGGTCAGGTGGTACTTAGGCTTAGTTAGTGTTCTGGATTTTATTTGAATCAATCAGAATGGAACACTGAATTAGTGTTCCCAAATAAGTAGACTGTCCGTGAATCCCGCAAGCCAGTAGTCGATCGGATTAGATAGGTCAATTTTATTGCAATTTTTGTTTCCTAAAACGTTTTTTGAGCGTTTTTTTAGATAATTTATTTGTTTCACAGCAATCATTAATGTTTGTGTCTTTCTTTATTATATCTTACATGATCACTGATCTGCAGCACCCAGGGGCAAGAAGACGGGGTCCGAGTCGGCGGGACAACCACCAGAGGACCGCTCCTCTACCGAGGGCCCTGCTGCTGGTCCCAGTAAGTCCTCCAGTGGTTAATATTAACAATTATATTGCCCTAACTTTTACTGCACCTTATTTTTTCAGAACTATTAATTCTGGTTCCACTCCCTAATTCTATTTTTTACAAAAGATTCTTTGATCTTGACTTGACTATCTGTTTCTAAATTCTGGTTATCCCTGCCTCTAAGTTCTAACTGCCTCTGCTATGAATGTCTGTACTACTACTATTAGTCTGTCGCTGAGCTTGCCCAGTTTGCATTGCCACTCTTTATTGTACGGTTTTAAATAAAACTCAGATTGACCAATAGCTCTAGCCACTGAGTCCAGTCCTTTCGGTTGTCCTCTTCTAGGCTTCTTAATCTTGAGGTTTTGACAATTACCACAAACAAAATGCCCAACCAGATATTTGACTATTTTTGATAGGATATAGTACATACTACTACTGATGTGGGGATTCTGCACAGCCCCATGCAGAACTATGCACAAGGAAATAGGATGTTGGTGATGGGAGTTTGGAACTTGGACGTTCCTCACACCTCAGTCAGAAGTGAACCCACAATCCCCTGAACGACTAGCTATAGTGTCTCATTAGGTCCCCGAACCCCCACCCGAAGATACCCAATGATTACACAACCCAGAACATAACACCCTTTCGCTCACTCACTCGTGTAAGTCCACCACCACCACCACACCAAATACCACAGAGTCTATGTGTAAGTTCAAAAGGTTTATTTTCAACTAACAAGCTCTGTATGTTGTTCTATAAAATTCAGTGTACTCCAGCCAGCTCCAACAGCAAAATGCATAAGATTAAAACAATAAACATTGTTACAACAAGTGCATGATGATAGAAGACAAAAGATCTGTGCGAATTCTGGGAGACTCCTCACCGTAGAACGTAGAATTACTGGTTTCATGCATCATTCATAAGCTCTGCAAATCTCTGGTTCGTAGAAGGGAATCTTATGCCTGAGAAAAATGGTGCACGTTAGATAGTATAATGCAAGCATTTCTCAGTCCTGCCAAAAAAGTGTAACATGTTACTTATGGCTAAGCAATACGGACTAACCGAACTCCATAACAAAGTGGCTTGTTTTTCGACCTCTTGTACACAACGCTCAGACAGTAGCTGTATGTGCTCATGTGGGCTCAAAAAGGCGTCTTACTGTTACTGCACAACAAGCTGCGAGGTAACATGCGCAAAAGACATGAAGCGAAAAATGGTTGCATGGCTCAGGCTAACTTTGCAAAGAGTAGAGTATAGTATAATAAATAATGACCCTAGGGACCATAACACTACTAGTGTCTACTGACTCTAGTACCCGATTTGGACTAGTGAATGTGATGTATAATATGTATGTATTAACTTTTTTTTTCAATCTTGCTAGTGAAAAAGAATAAATAGGGGGAGGTGTACAGGCATCTAAAAATGTGTCATGTTTTTATCTAGGCGTAGTAGCGACCACCAGTGCTGGCGGGGCCAGCGGCGATTTGACCATTCCGGAGGGGGCAGGAGATGCGGCACCTGCAGGAGCTACAGGGGGTGAGCCAGCAGCAGTGGCGGGCGGTGGTAAGTTATATTCATTACTTATTGACATTGCACTAGCTGGAAGGGTGTTGACTTCACTCACTGTACTGTTGTTGAGACTTATTAGGTATGAAGTTGTAGTGAACATTATACAACGGTTGAAGAAGAGAAGACACCCTTTACTTAGCATTAGCAATGCAGTAGCAATAGCATTACCAGCGTGACTTGATTAACCAATGGCCTCTTCTATCTGACTCCAACTCAGCTGTGAAAGTTTTATGGAGGAGACTAAAAGTCAGATCAGATGACCTTGATGGATGTGTTGAACAAAAAGGGAAAGAAGGGTGGAAGGAGGAAGGACGGGCGAGATTTAATATGATGACTGGCAGAGAAGGATACGTTGGAAGCATGGATAGGTGGCTGATAGGAATCAGATGCATGTGTTGTTGAAGGATGGGTGGAAGGTGAAAGAAGAATGGATGCCTGCCTGGGTGGGCGACACAGTATGGGTGGATACTGTGGATAGCAAGAATCATCAGCGGTGTTTGGGTGAAACTCTAAGCCAAGGCAAGCAATGGAGTGAGTGGACGCATGGGTTGTTGTTGGTGAAACAAAGTAAGGTTTGTGGAGAGATTAAGAAGAATGATTGACATTTACTTAGAATGGATGGATGCCTGTATGTATTATCATAGACAGCATAGGTGGAGACTGTCATGGGATGCACAGTTTTAGTTTTAAGGGAATGTAAAAGAAACCGCGCCAGAGTAGCAAAGCCGATGTGGGGAGGGGCAGGGTGGGGGTAGTAGTAAACAATGTATTACGTGGCCAAATACAGGTAACTTTACTGTAAACATAAAAATAAATAAAGCAAATTTCATTGTGCGCACTGCACCGCCAAAAGCGATGCAGTGGGCGCAACAAAATTAGTTTTATTTATTTATATGTTTACTTACCTGTAATTGGCCGTAATCCATAGTTTACTACCCCCCACCCTGCCCCTCCCCACGTCACCGCCCGGCAGCACTCCCCGAGTCCCATCACCGACTGCTACTGACCTTATGTCGTCGTCCCATATAAAAGCAATGATCATTGGATCTTATATATAATCTGCTTTTTTGTAGTAGCCAGGGCACTGTCAAAGTGAAATTGACCAATTGCCCTTCATGTAACAGAGAGAGTATGGCCAGTGCCACCCGTAATAGAAAAATACGAGCTTCCCCACCTGCAGACAGTAGTAAATCAAACTAACGTGAGTCTGCGTCATGACTCGTATGTTTGTCTTGGGTGCAAGCATAGATGACCGAGCTGGCATGCCGGCTACAACCAGGTTATGTCATTTCGCTAAACTAGAGATAAGAAGAAGACTGGTGTACGGTGTACTGGAGTCCATAGTGCTAGTATAATGCCTGAAACTCCCACAAATGTTACAGGCCGAGGAAGTGGGAGGATAGATAGATTATTACCAGAAATGTTATGTACTGTGTTTCTTGCTAGTGCTACTGTGCCATTATGTGTTGAATTAATTTTATGTTACTGTTTTGCTAAGAGTACTGGTTACAACAATATTCATTTTCTTTCTTGATATAGATAGTACTCCTTCCCAAGAAAAACCATCCTGGAAGGAGTTGGCAGCCAGGGCCCGGCGCCGGAAACTGGAGGCCATCTGTGAGGAGTACCGGTGGCTGATGGCTCAGGCGGAGGAGGAGGAGGCGGCAGCAGCTGCAGCCTCGTCCGAAGCCCCGGGCCCCAGCCAGGCCAGACCTCCAGTGGTACGGCGCCGCGGTCTGGCAGCCGCCCGCCGCCACAATTCTCTTGCAGCCAGCACTGCTGTCCCCCACCCTGGATGCCACTGCAGGGCATTTCGACGCAAGATTCTCCTCCGGGTGGCACAGCTAGAGGAGCAACTAGAGGAGCGTGTCAAAATTCTTGTGGACAAACACCTAAAAGCCAGCCAAATATAACTATGGGACCCTGTTGCATTGCCCCTTTTTTATTCCTTTTGTTGGTGGGTGGGAATTGGGCGTTGGGGTTTCTGGACATTCTTTGGACTTTTTTTCGTTTTGGACATTGGTTGGGGTTAGGGAGAGGGGTGGGTCAGGTGTGGGATAGTTTATTTTTGTTAGGGTAATAAATTATATTTATACTTAAACATACAATGTTAATGTTTTGTGGGGGGTTACTGTTTTACGAATTAACGTCACATGGTTTCCTTGCTGCTGCAGGGCCGCAGCCAGGGTTTGATTTAAATAATCTGCCGATGATGTAACACAAACAGATAGATGCGGTACCCCTCACTGAGTTATTTGTCCTACTAGTACTGTCAGTCTCTCCTCCTGGTCCATTATACCTCCCACCAAACTTATCTTACCTCTGATTGATGATGATTACGTTCGGCACAGCGATGGCTGCATGGTTTCCCAAGAGAATGGAGAAGATGCCATGGTTGTGGTGGTAGTAGTAGAGTAGACACTGGCAGCAGCATTTGCTAAAAAAATAAAAAGAGACAGTCACTTGCCTGAAAGCGACTGTGGGAGGAGTAGTAGAACGAAGTAAAATACAGTACAGAAGAAGACTGCCAAACAAACAATATTGCATTTGCAACTGCTAAAGTCAAATAAAACATAATGGTGGCGGGGACAGCCTAGTACAAGAAGTTACAAACTGTAGTTGTGTCGAGTGAGTCACTTAACTTAACACAATCGTAATTCGTAACCTTTACTGCTATGTGGTAGGAGTTTGATGATGAATCCAATCAATGCTGGCAATTAATTATGATGTACTATTAGCCGGTGACGGCTTGCAAATAGACTGAGCATGGGTGGGCAAGCAGAAGAAGCTCCTCGCCCTGCCTTGAAATTTAATTAGTGTTGCTTTCACCACATCTGCCCCAGCAAGCGTGTGATCAATTGGTGTACATTTTATGTAGTCACATCACACCTCAATATAAATCACAGCCCGGGGGAAGAGGGTTAGGGTTTGATGAATGGATGGGAAGGGGGGTTTGGGGAAAGGTTGGAGAAAGAAAAACAGTACGCATGGACAACAAAAGCAAAGCGCAATCTTGGCATTCGACCATGATCTTATCCAAAAAATCTATAAAGGGAGAAAAAGGAAATGCATGCATGATGATGAAGATAACTTGATGGTTAATGAGTAGTACTTACTAACTCCTACTAGACAATTAGACAGTACAGGGCAGCAGTATATTCTACGCAATTTGCCTTGCCTGTAATATGCCCTCAGAGACCCAAATTCCATGTTGTACCGGGCTTACTTTTAAAGATAGCAAAGAAAATTAAAAAATAGTTGTAGGGATCAATTAGCAAAGCAAAACCAAAGTGGATGATGGACGGAGTGTTGAAAATTGCAAGCACTCACCCCCAGTCAACTGATCTGGGTTTAATCCATCATCATTCTTGAGCTCACTCCGCCACCCCAGTTCAGACATGGCCATATGCAAATCAGTCTGACCCTGTGCCTCATGGGAACAGTCCAGCCCGAACTGCCAAGCCATGTCTTCCCTGGAACGGAAACAAGCATCCTGGGACCAGTTTCTGGCTAACAGCCGTCATCAGCCAGGCAAACAAACAACAACACACAACACACAGTCGTAATGATTGAAGAGAAAAAAGGATTCCAATTAATTAAAAGATGAATGATGAATGATACTAAAGTTACTGTATTTTCCTGGTCAAATTGTGGAGTTGAATCTCGTCCTTCCTCTTGGTCCTATCTTCCATGGGCGCTCCGCACATCAATCTTGGTGGCCTTCCTGATGCGGATTGGTAAGGTAAATGTGAGTTGTGTCTCCTAGTATAGCACAGGGTAAAGGCCGGCCTGTAACGTCTAGATGGAAAAACAAAAGGGGTATTGAAAAATCAATGAATAAAAAAAAGCATCAATTACGGTGGAGTCCAGGAAGAGAAGAGAGAACACTTTCAGACTGAGGCGGCTTGGATATATCGTATATATTCTGTTTACAGCATTAAGCTACAACAACAACAGGACAGAACAGGCCCACCACAGCACCAGCCCGGCCGTGACCCAATCTCCATTTACCTTAATTTTTGACAGAGCCAGACAAAAGGCATATATACAGCAACTTAGCATTTTCAAAATTAAGTGACAAAATCAATGCGCCGCTGTCTGTCATGACTACACTCGACTCCACCACTACATGGACATGTAGGTCTGCTGTGTTTACTTTCTTGTTGAATTGTTGTGTTTATGTTTACCTTATGCCACTTCGTGAAATGCAGTTATTCCTTCAATCATCTCCGATCCAAATGACTGACTGCGTGCAAAGATAGTATGGTCATCATCATGGTGTGGTATGTGTTGTCCAACTCCAACTCAGTCTGTAGTGACTCCGATTAAGTCCATATTCCATATTAAAAAATTGCAACAGATATTGGCCTGCACCTGCAGTAGTAGGAGTACAATTTGGTTATTAAACAACAAGAAGGGAAACATTGACTGTCATTTGAGTCACTTTGTAGATTAACTAGTAGAGTAGAGTTCGACTTCATGCACAACATCAACAACAAACAACAGCAATCGCTCAGAGTCTGCAAGCATCCAATGCATTCCATCATTACCTGTCTTGCTCTTCTCTTTGGCTGTCAGATCATCAGATGCCTAGTTCTGACAGGTGTGTGTTTTTTTTTTACGGGGCAGTGGCCTCATCATTACTCCAGTCCACATTCATTTTGAGTGTTAGTCGCTGTTTCGGTTTTCGTCTTATTCATCTGTGGCACTTTGTCACAGTTTAAGTTGCTTCACATGGTCAGCACTGTGATGATGGGCCGCGGCCTGGGTAGCGCTCATTGCTGGTCATTTGAGTTTGCACAAATGTCAGCAAGTTTCTTCGAAGAGTCTTGTCTTTCTCTGCCAAGTACCTTCTGTCCTGACAGTGAGGAGCTTTGGATGCCTGCCGAGGCTGTAGCCTTCGGACAGTGATGAGTTCACTTTTGGATGCCTGCCCAAGTTCTGACAGTGAAGAGTTGTGGATGCCTGCAGAGGCGGTAGCCTTCGGACACTGATGAGTTTCGGCTCGGAAACAAAACGGAGGATAGCTATAGTCACGTTTCACTTCTTATGGAGGGACTGTTAAAGGCAACATTTCTTGTACTCCAATGTCTGGCTTGATGGAAATGTACTAGGGCGAGACAGGAAGATGAAGCAGGACTCTGAAGAGTGGACAGTTAAATGCACAGACGTGCAACTCCAATAGGGAAATAAAAAGAGAAGACGGTGGTGATGGATTTGTTGTGATTTGATTTGAACCAGAAAGACAGATACACAGACACATAAAGGAAGGAAGAAAGTAACAATTTGAAAGCCTAGTTGTCAGGGAAGAGGAGCTCGTCCTCAAACTCTGGTGGTTCGGACAGAAGTAGGTCCTGTAACGCACTATTTACGTCATCCAAGTCGCTCTCCTCTTCCTGCTGTGATTCACGTATTTTGTAATCCGGTGGTATAAAGTGCTGATTCATTTTGATCATGGTTAACCTCTCCACGCTTTTGGGCGAGAGACTGGTCCTTTTCAAAGTTGCAATGGCACCAGCAGCACTGAAAACACGCTCAGAAGAGACACTTGCGATAGGGGAAGCCAGATACTTTATCGCCAGCCTGCTGAGCACTGTCCATTGGCTTCTTTTCCCATACCAGTACACCAATGGGTTTCGATCCATGAAGACCTCTGTTGGGTCATACAGATAGGCCTGGACCGTCCGCTCAATGTTCAGGGGTGCTCCGATGTGCTCGGCCTCTTTTGCCTTTGCATCAGCACTGGACTTACCATACCCCTGCCGTAGAAACCAATCAGTTGCAGATTGTACTGTGGATGATCCTGTTCTTGCTGTTGTTGATGTTATTGTTGGTGTAGGTGACTGCTGGGAGGCAAACGCACTGCCCTCAGGCTCCGAAGTAGAACTTGACTCTGGATGCCCTGTAGTACTTGTTATGGCCTGGGGTGGGGGGCCTGTAATTAACAGCCGTTCGTTTTCGAAAATAGTGGCTTCCTTAGCTATCAAAGTTTTGTAGTTGGCAACATCCACTTCCGAAAAAGGAATTACTGCCTTGCTGTTCAGAAATACTTTGTACCGTGGATCCAAAATTGTGGCACTAATGTAATGTGGTTGTGACAAAATGTTATTTTGAATCCTTGTATTTTCAGATAAGCGAGCGGCTAAGGTCTCCGCCAAATGATATGCGTCTTGTTTGTCATCCACACCTGCGTACGTTTCAGACACCTCCTTCAGCTGTTGCTCTAGCATGTGCAACAATGGGATAGCTTGGCCCATAGTACAGTCCTCCCTGCTGACTTCACGTGTGAAGATCTCAAAAGGAAGTAGCATCTCAGTCAGGCATTTAATGAGGTCCCATTGACCCATCTCAACGGTCATGCCTCTCACAGTAGGTTCCCCTAATCTTTGCATGACATAAGCATTGAGTGGTATGTACAGTTCAAACAGACGATCAAGCATGTAATAAGTTGAGTTCCAACGTGTTGGCACCTCCTGGATGAGCGCTTTGACTGGCATTTTATGCTCACGTTGAATGACCCTCAGCTGCTTCCGGGCTTTAAAAGAATGGCTGAAATGTGTGCATATTCTTCTGCAGGTGGCCAGTAAGTTGCTGACTTTGGATTCATTTTTCAAAAAGTCTTGAACAACAATGTTAATGCAGTGTGCCAAACACGGGACCCTGAAATAGCCACCATTGCCCATGGCCTTAACTACATTACTGCCGTTGTCCGTGGCAACAAAACCAATCGTAAGCCCTCTTGGGCGCAGCCACTCAAAGACCTTGGTGTTAAACTCTTCCAAAATGTTTGCAGCAGTATGAGATTTCTCCATGGCAAACATGGCTACAGTTGCATGTTTGCGAGTGGCATGAAAAATCTCAGCAGCGTCAACACCAGCAGATATCTGTTCTCTAACCCCCGCAAAAGAGATCCAGTGTGCAGTGATGCACATGTAATCTGTGGCTTGGCAACTGGTCCACATGTCTGTTGTCAGGTGGATACTGTGAACAGCACTCTGCTTCAAGGCTTTTCCAAGCAATTCCAGCACGTCGTGATGTAGTGCTGGAACAGCAACTCTGGCAAAATAGTAGCGGCTGGGAACATGCCATTTTGGGCAGATGGTTGACACAAATTCCAGAAAACCCACCCCTTCAACAAAAGAAAAAGGGAGAAGGTCCAGTGCTAACATTTTAGCCAGCTTCGCATTGTACAAACGTGCTATTGGGTGGTTGCGTTCGTACTGCCCCTCCCCCCAAACATGCTGATAATGGTAGGCTGCATGGTTTTCCTTTCTCTTAGGCTCAACAACGCACTTTTTTGGGTTGCGGACCTGGTACTCCTTGGTGTCTCAGGCTGACTCTTACTCTTGTGCCACTGAGATGTTGCTGAAGATGTGGGCGACGTTAACACTGCACTGCTGGGGTCAGGGACACCTTGTGTACCACTACCAGAGAGAATGTCTCCCTGTCCTTCCTCTTCCACCGTGATCGGATCTTCTACTCCTTTATCCCCACCAACACCAATGGTTGCAGTTTTTATGCCGCGAAGGTGGTCCTCCCAGCTGATCAAGTGGTGTTTTTTCAGATGGGTCATTTGGCCTCCGGTACCATAGTTTGTACCAAGCTTACCACGACTAACAGAGGTAGTACAAATGGAGCATATAGCAATGTTCTCCTCCTTTTCGCTAACCGTAAAGAAGTCCCAAACTGGGGAGCTTAACTTTGGCCTCCTGCTGGAGGTGCCACTTCCAATGCCGGATGAACTGGAGGGTGTGTGTTGAATTTGACTCTGTGCTGCTGTACCACTACCTACTCCTACTGAGGTGGTGGTTGTGCTGGATGTAGGTCGCTGCCGGGCCTTTGCTAATGCAAATATGGAAGCTGTAGGTCGTGTTGGTGTTACCTGTGGAGGTATGCGTGCTACATCCCTCGCAGCGATTTTGGATAGGGTAATAATGTTGGTCTCCATCTCCTCAGGGCCGGGAGTGATGTTCGTGATGACTGGCTCATCATCATCATCCTGCTGTTCTACATCGACCTCCATAAGTGTAAGGCTTTCTGGAACCTTCCTTTTCCCTAGCTTGGTCTTGGAACGTGGCTCCCTCTCAGACTCAGTTTGTGGCTTCCAAGTGGCATCTAGATCATCAGAAGGGGGCTTGGCGAAGAACTTGATGGACTACCCCTCCTTTTCCTTGCTGGAGATTTGGAAGACAATGGATCTTCTGAATGAGTGGCTTCTTCTTCTACCTCTGCATGAGGCTCAATTTCCTGAACTGCCCCTACTTCAGGAGGAACAACAACTACTATTGCGGGCGGTGGTTGCGGCTGTTGTTGTTGACCACTTATCTGCTGTGTTTCCTCCTGCGTTGATTGGGTACTACTTTGAGATAGCGATAAGTTTATCTCAGGCTCAGCATCACTGCTTTCCACCATTAGGCTGGCTACCTCTTCCACACTCATGTGCTTGGGCCTGGGTTGGTGGGTTGGGCCCACTGATGCGGAGGTGCTGCCCCCAGCTTGCTCCCCGGACACCGCTGTTGCAGGCGTAATTTTATTTTCCCAAAAAAGGTATTGGCCGGCACACCAGACTTAAGTGTCACTTCCTTCTTCTGTTCCTTCTTCTCAATAGCAACTTTCTTGGTACTGGAGGACCTGGTACCTGCTTTCTTTGGGCCCATCTTCTTCAGATGTCAGCAGCACTCAGTTGCAGAGATGTCTGGTCAGGTCACACGTTGTGTTGTGTGTACAGCAGCAGGATGTCTGTCTGGCAGTGCAACGGGCAATGATGACACACCTCCTCCTCAGTCTTTGTGCACCTAAAAGCAAAAAAGCCAGAACATCAGTCAAACATAGCACAAATCAAACAAATATAATATAGAACTTAGTGTGTGGTGGCCTCAATTATTAAATTTTAGAAACTCGGTGAACAACAACACACAGTGTAGCCATTTATGAGACTTTGACAACGAGGCCAGGGCTTTCTTGGCTACTGTGTAGTGCTAGTGTGTACACTCTGGAAGAATAAGAATAGTAAAGAACAAAAACTAAAATGTAGTGGAGCATGTTTGGCCTAAATTTGTGCATCACGTGGGATGTATGCAGCATCAGGGAGCTGCAGCTGGCAATGGGGATGGATTTGGAAGCAGTAAGACAAGAGGAACAATGGAAAGACACGCAGGCCTATGTGGCAAAAACAGCACACTACTAACTACCACCACAAAATGGCCCCCAGCAACATGGTGACTCACAGGTACAAGGCACGGCAAACAATGAACTCAAGCAGGCCTATATATGGGCAGACAAAGGATGCCTTATAAAACACACACAGCTTTAATGCAAAAACTAAAATCCACATGGTTAAAAACACTTTTGAAAGTTAGACAACCACTACAACAACACATAATTATAATTACACACGCAAAAAAGGCATTTATTTAACACACCCAAAAAGTGAAATAGACCCTCCAAAAAAACCCACATTTTGCAATTCAATTCAATGCCATCCATGGCCTAAATTATGTCAAAATTCCACAGACAACACAGAAACAGTTTTTATGCACCCATGATGACTACCTCTGGGCCTACTGGCAGACTAGGCCGCAAGCTTGGAGGCCTATGGCAAAAGTACAGTGGCTGGTCCCACAAAATGGCCGACACCACATGGCCAGCCCAACCAACAACTTCCTTCCTCGTGAAAAAAATTTAAAATAAAAAAAAAGTGACTCCTTGCTCACCAAACTACATCTAAATGACAACCCGTGGAGTTTTTTGTGCAAAATGAACTAAATCATCATTTTCAAGAAGGTTTTATGATGCTCGAGAGATAGATATTCTTCGCCAGATTGTAAATTCTGCGTGTTCGGCATCGCGATCGTCACAAAAAGTCGTTATCGCGCGCGCGAAAACGTATATTGAGCGCACGAAGAAGATAAAAAGTGTAAGTCCGCGTTGTCGCGCAGTGCGGAGTTGCCCAAAGTCCGCGAGCTGAATGCCCAGGGTTACCTACTGGCTGAAAAGGCCTATTTATTTAACAAACACCCAAAAACTGAAATACCACCCCAAAACCCACATTTTGCAAATCAATCCAATGCCATCCATGGCCTAAATTATGTTACAATTCAACAGACAACACAGAAACAGTTTTTATGCACCCATGAGGATGACTACCTCCGGGCCTACTGGCAGACTAGGCCGCAAGCTTGGAGGCCTATGGCAAAAGCACAGTGGCTGGTCCCACAAAATGGCCGCCACCACATGGCCAGGCCACCCACAACAACAAGAAAAGGAACACAAGACAGACAATGCAGGCCTATGGCAAAAGCACAATGCCTGGCTTTACAAAATGGCCGCCACCCACATGGCCAGGCCACCCAAAATAACAAGAAAGTGAAGACAAAGGACAGGACCAGGCAGTTGGAGACTCTGGGCAACTTCCTTCCTGTTGAAAAAAATTGTAAAACAAAAAAAAAGTGACTCCTTGCTCACCAAACTACATCTAAATGACAACCTGAGGAGTTTTTTGTGCAAAATGAACTAAATCATCATTTTCGAGAAGGTTTTATGCTGCTCGAGAGATATTCTTCGCCAGATTGTAAATTCTGCGTGTTCGGCATCGCGATCGTCACAAAAAGTCGTTATCGCGCGCGCGAAAACGTATATTGAGCGCGCGAAGAAGATAAAAAGTGTAAGTCCGCGTTGTCGCGCAGTGCGGAGTTGCCCAAAGTCCGCGAGCTGAACGCCCAGGGTTACCTACTGGCTGAAAAGGCCTATTTATTTAACAAACACCCAAAAACTGAAATACCACCCCAAAACCCACATTTTGCAAATCAATCCAATGCCATCCATGGCCTAAATTATGTTACAATTCAACAGACAACACAGAAACAGTTTTTATGCACCCATGAGGATGACTACCTCTGGGCCTACTGGCAGACTAGGCCGCAAGCTTGGAGGCCTATGGCAAAAGCACAGTGGCTGGTCCCACAAAATGGCCGCCACCACATGGCCAGGCCACCCACAAGTTCACAACAAGCATAAGCCAAGGGGAACAAAGAAAAGACATGCAGGCCTATATGGAAAAAGCAGCACACTACTAAACTACCACCACAAAATGGCCCCAAGCCACGTGGTCACTCACAGTCACAACAGGCCATGGAAAACAATGAACTCAAGCAGGCCTATAATAATATGACCAGACAAAGGAGGCCTGCAGTGCTAAACAACACAGCTTTAATACAAAAATGCAAAAACGAAAATCCACAGGGCTACGAAAGGTTGGAAAGTTACACAACAAGCACACACACACATCCAACAAAGGTATATATTACACCCAAAAAGTGAAATACACCCCAAAAACCACATTTACCAATTCAATCCAATGCCATCCATGCATGCCCTACATGATGTTTAAATTCAACAGACACCACAGAAACATGCACCCATGGTTACCTCTGGCTCTAGTCTGGGCCTACTGGCTGAAATTCCAATCAAAGAAAAACAACTAGGCCCCTGACGAAACTACAGGCCACAACAATAAATTTTAAAAACGATGGAAATCCCCCAAAAAATGTAGGTACAAACAAGCCCCAATCAAACAAACAAGTACACCAATTCTCCAACTTACTTGTAAAATCTCAAATCCAAGAGTCCTCAAATCCAATCCAATGATATGATGCAGCAGACAGACACCAAAAGTGATCCTTCCAGCTCCAAATCCAAATGAAAGTGAACAGCACATGGACAAAGCACTGGGAGGAGCCTGCTGGACAGGAACAGGAAGTTTGAGAATCAGGGGCACTTCCTTCCTCTTGGAAAA
The DNA here is from genome assembly GCA_963921515.1 of Calotriton arnoldi. Lineage (NCBI taxonomy): Eukaryota > Metazoa > Chordata > Amphibia > Caudata > Salamandridae > Calotriton > Calotriton arnoldi. The sequence goes on along the minus strand of CAWUFW010006731.1, from coordinate 462,720 downwards.
AAAAGTAAAAAAAGAAAAAGGACTCCTTGCACAAAAAACTACAGCCAAATCACAATCTGAGGAGTTTTTTGGAGCAAAACCATCATTTTCGAGAAGGTTTTATGATGCTCGAGAGATATTCTTTGCCAGATTGTAGTTTCTTCATGTTCGGGATCGCGATCTTACCAACACTGCCGCCGGAAGTCAGATCGCGCGTCCGAATGACGTGTTCGCGTTCGCACACTCTCGCGGGATCGTGCGATCGGATTCCAAATCTCGTGGCGCCCGCGAATGGATAGGAAGTCGCGTCGGCGAACGCAGAATCACGGTAGGTCGTTACCGCGCGCGCGAGAACGTATATTGAGCGCGCGAAGAAGAAAAACAGCTACGCTACGCCGCAAATTGCGTAGTGCACGGTAACTTCGCGTTCTACGCGAATCGCGAAGTTACCGAAACTACGCAAGCTCCGCGAGCGTAGCGTAGTTCACTGCCCAGGGTTAATGAGGACATTGAAGTTCCGCTTACCTACCAGGAGCACATCAACTGGTTTAAAGGCGCCCTCCCCCACACAAAAGACAAAGTAAGACTAGGTCAGCTCGAAAGAGACGGAGCCACTTGGCCAGTCCTTGCGGCTTATATACCGCATCCAGACATTGACTCAATATCAGTAGCAGACTTACGTCCACTTCATAAAAAATTATAAAACTTTACAGAAACCTAACACAGTTCGTGATGAGAACACTCACACTTCAGCCAACAAGGACTACACCAATAGGACAAATTTAGGGATCTACAACTAAAACTACACCACAAACGCTACACGCAGTTATGGGTAAACTGCTCACTAAACGTGAGCAAATGCCATTCTGGATAGCTCAAAAAATTACACAGCTAGAGGCAGTCTTTCCACACATAAGCCCTCAAGAAAAACACAGAATGCTAACAATCTGCTTGCCCATGGGGATAGCTCCCCAAATGGAGGATTGTACCACTTGGGGTACAGTTTTCGCTGCCATATATACCAGAACTCATGGTATCCCTTCATTAGCAGTAATACCCGACATATTAAGACAAATACAAACTGAGTATGGAGCAGAACCTGCACTGAACTTAGGGATGAAATTATTAGGTAATTTTGCCCTGGTATATATATATAAATATAAAGGGGGAGGCAGCAGCAGTGGCTATACGCCAACGCCTGAGGGACTTCACTCCTTTACAACAGGAACGTGAATTAACTAAACATATTGAAGACACCAATGCTGAATTAGGTAGAGATATTTTGGGAGCTAGAGCAATAAAACCTGAAACTCATGGGTGGTCCTGAAAAGGATAACACCAAGCAAGAACCTGATTCTTCCAAAAAGAAAGGGGATAACAATAAAAAACAAAAGAATAGATCTCAGTCCTGGGGTAGGTCTCCTCAACATGAGCCCTCCGAAAGGAGGTGCAACCTTAGGTATAGAGATAACATTAAAAAACCTGACAGGTATCAGGATACTGATACACGTTCCTCTCGTTCCTTTCAGGGTTCACCAAGAAACTCCGAGAGAGAAGGACAGTCAGAACACAGACAAGAAGACCGTACAAAGTCCAGAGACACGCCACACACTTCCAAGAAAGAAGAGAATCCAAAATCAAAAAACTCAATTGAAAAAGAAGAAAGTAGCAGGTCTTAAATTTAGACATGCCCAGAATTTTTAGGACTCAACTTCTGAACGGGGAATGGGCTCTGACGATGCTAGACAGCCCAGCAGAAGTAACAATAGCTCGCCAGAACCTGATGGAATTTCTTGTGACAGCAGAGTTGAATGAGCATATCACGGTGGAAACACCTGATACAAGAGTGAGTGTTCCACATAGGTTACATGAGATAACACTCCAAATGGAGGGGGACAAACCCAGAAAAATAAAAGGTCTCTTTTGGGAGTACCTGACTTTTGGCTATGACATCCTTTTAGCTCAAAAAGATTGGCCACCTGAAATTATTATGGATTTCCCAAAGGGAGAAACAGTAATCTTACCGTCCTTTCCCGAACTCGTTCCGATTTATTTAAAACATACATACGCACAGGAGTGGGTGGTAGCCCTTGCTCCAGCACTATATCACAACCATGTTGGGTGGGATGCTGAGTCACTACACCATGTAATCCCAGTAAAAACTACTCCAACTCCACAGAGACAGTACCCAATAAAACAAGAAGCAAAAAACAGGTATGGGAGATCTTAGATCAACTTGAATACCAGGTTGTAATAGAAAGTTGCACCTCTTCAATGAACAATCCTTTGTTTCCCGTAATGAAACCCGATAATTCATACCGTCAAGTTTTAGACTATAGACATCTGAACACATGAACTAAAACATTTGCAGTACAGAATGCACATAGTGCTGCATTAATGAATAACATTGTGCAGGAAAAAATACAAAACAACACTGGATATCTCAAATGGATTTTTCTGCCAAAACATAGCACCTGAGAGCCGGTATTTGACAGCATTCTCAGCGCTAGCTCCTCAGCGTCAATTTTGTTGACTCCCCCAAGGGTATAAGAATAGCCCTGGGTTGTTCTCCGCTAGGGTGAATGAGTTACTTCAGAATTTGCATGAAGAGGCATTGTCCTATGTAGATGATATTTATCTGACGGATGAAGATTTACAGAATCACTTGGCCAGGGTGAGCAACATCATTTTCGGGTTCGCCTCTGAGGGCTACAAATTCAACTTTAAAAAATCAAAAATAGCCCACCTCAATGTCCTATTTTTGGGATACGAGCTATCAAGTGAAGGAAAAAGCCTGGCAGCTAACTTTTTAGAAAAGTGTGCACTGCTCCAACCTCCTAAATCTTTGAAGAACTTACAATGCATATTGGGATTTTTAAATTTTGGCAGAACATACATTTTAGATTACGAAGAAAAAGTAAAACCTTTCTACGACTTAATAAGACCTGATTTTTCAGTTAGGCATTGGACACCGGAACACACAGATATCCTTTGTTCCCTACAAGCTGACATGATAGCTTCAAAACACTTGCAGACACGCGTAAACGTTTGCAAACTAGTGATCCGTGTTATAGCGGGTCAATCTGGGTACACATACCTAACCTTCAATGAAGGAGAAACAGTACCTATAGCATACAAATCACACTTGTACACAACCAATGAAATGCGCTTTGCTTCTACAGAGAAAATACTGACAGCAGTACAGGCCACTGTAGTAAGAGAAAGAGCACTGGCTCAGGGGAAACAAATAATTGTGGTAACTCCAGTACCAGCCTTAGAGGATGCTACAAAGGCAAGCGTTCCTAATGCTAAAGCCTTACAACCAAGATAGATACAATGGGCTAATTCTCTCACTGCGACGGATGTAGAATACAGGTATGACCCAAGTCTAAAAACACAAGCATTCCTGCAATGTGAACAAGAATATCCTCTACCAAATGAAATAATGCCTCTAGATCAGTATGAATATATAATTTACACTGACGGATCTGCTCAGCTGGCCGTAGGAAGTAAACAGCAATACATCGCCGCATGTGTGATTGTAGAAAGTCGTATGCAGGATGGCAAGATCCATCCCAGCGATACAAAGACACAGTCTCTAGGAGACTGTACAGCTCAGGATGGCCTTTAAACAGTAGAGCCCTGACCTTAAGGGGCTCTATGTATTATTTGTGTATGCCGTATTTCAATTTGTGTTTGTATATAAATTCTACTTTTGTCATAAAAGAAAGTATTTCACTGAGCTTTCATTTATTGCTGCTATCAAACATATTTTGAGTTGTGAGCCTGTGCTCCCTTCCCCCTTTATCTACCCCCACCCCTAGAAGCCTTGGACTGCTCGACCCAAACTACCACTGAGAGTCATGTGCTGAAGGGGCACTTGCCCCATTTGCTCAGAATCCATAGTCGATCGGGCTTCAGAACATCAGAAGTAAAAGAGCTTAACCACTATGATTGAGCCCAGTGGCTACTGCTCCATGGCCCTCTAATCAGGTCTCTCACTGTAACTCCCAGATAAGTCTTTTCAACATGACATGTAAAATAAATATGAAAGAGGCGATTAAAATAAAACTCAAAGTATCTTTTTTTGACAAAGCTTTTTAATAGAATAGAATAGTACAGGGCAAAGGAGGAGGATGAGCATAGGATAGCTGCAGGGGTGTGTAAGAAACTGTGGGCCAGATGTACGACCCGTTTTTGCATGTGCAAATGGGTTTGTGACCCGTTTGTGCATGCAAAAACCTACAGGGCCATGTACAAAGCCTATTTAGCAAGTCTCAATTTATTTGCGACTCGCTAAATAGGTTTTTGCGACTCGCTATTAGGAAGGGGCGTTCCCTTCCTAATAGCGACCGCAAAGCCATGTATCAATGTTTTGCAACCGCAATTGCGGTTGCAAAACACTCACAAATTAGCACCCTCTTTAATAGGGTGGTAATGGAGTTGCAAATGGGATGGTGACCCCTTACCCTTTGTGACTGGCTCTGAAAATATTTTTTAAGGGCAGGCAGTGGTCCCAGGGACCACTACCTGCCCTTAAAAAATGAAATGAAAACGTTTCATTTTTTTTTTTTAAATGCATCCGTTTTCCTTTAAGGAAAACGGGCTGCATTAAAAAAAAACCTGCTTTGTTGAAAAGCAGTCCGAGACATGGAGGTCTGCTGAGCCCAGCAGGCTACCATCCCTGGGAGGGCCAGCCATTCCCAATGGGGTCGCAAATTGCGAGTGGTTCATTAATATTCATGAGCCTCGCATTTTGCGACCCCATTGGGAATTGCAATCAGTGTCTCTGACACTGCTGTACATAGCATTTTGCGAGTCGCAAATTGCGAGTCGCAATTGCGACGCAATTTGCGACTCGCAAAATGCTTGGTCATACATCTGGCCCCAAGGCTTTTTCACCCCATATTGACTACTAAATGCTGGTTTTCTGTCTCTGATTGTGCCGTGGGCTCTGCTAACCAGACCCAGGTCCTGTGCTCTGATTAAAAGTACATGGTAATTAGGTATAATTACAATTGGTACTGACAACCTACCTGCAAGTCCCTAGTATATGGTAGGGCATGTAGGTTTAGAGGCCCAGTAGATTTAATGTGCTTAAGTGTGCACTGCTGTGTTGCCTGCTGTCATTTTAAAGGCTGCCTTGCAAGCTGCCCAAAATTATATGCAAATTTGTTGTTGAAATTAAAGGGACTTCCAAAGTCTTAAACTACCTTATTCTTACATATACGTCACCCCTAAGGTCTCCCCTGTGTGCCCCAGGGGTAGGGTGCCTTGTAACTATGAGCAGGGACATTCTTAAAGATGGGTTACATCCCCTGGTGAGGGAAAAACTGCCAATTTAGGGGGATATTCACAAGAACGTGTGCTAAATATCACCAAAAAATGTTAACGCAACTTTACACATCGCAGCCTATTGCGGGAAAACAACCCCGTGTTAACGTGGAATTCACAACACAGCGGTACCATGTGATAGTCTCCCGAAACCGCGGCCAATGTCCGCAATACAACCACCTCGACGGAGATAAAAACACAAACCCCAACACCAAAAAACATGCGACGAGCCCATTCGCGAGGAGGAAAGCAGCGATAAGCAGCGCAAGGCCCGCAACACATATACGGCATGCGGGAATAAGCACAACAAAAGCAGGGAAAAGAAAGACAAACCAAACAGAAAACAGCCAAGCACAATGGAGGCAGTCGGAGCTAGCACACAACCCCACAAGCACCTTTGGCAACAAAACATTAGACATGGAAGTCCATCGTGGACAAGGTGAATGCAGCCGGAGAGCGGAGGAGGACAATGGCAGAAAACCAGAACAGCTGGAATGATGCGAAACGCACAAACACGCCAACAACCACAAGGCAGCAATGCACACCGGAGGTGGGAGTCCAGCGCCACACCAGGAGCTGGATGACATGGAGGAAATGGTGTCCACCACATAAGTCTGGAGATGGTGGCAGGAGTCGGAGACCGGAAACTGCACAAAATCAACAGACACAACAGCAACAGGGAGAGGAACGACCAGGGACTGGGGGGACGGGGGGAGATGGGCACAATGGCACACATGCACAAGTAAGCACAGCAAAACTGCAGACAAACCATGCCCAAGAGGAACAACACCAACCAAGAGCACAAGTCACACAACTCGGCAATATCACACCACTGAACAAGCACAGAAGTGAAAACCACACTGCCTGAAAGGTAGAAGGGTGAGCCAAATCACAGCCGAAGGGACATCCCACACACAATGCAGCACACACACATAGGAAGCAGAGCACCCCAACATCCAACACATTGTGGTACAAACACCAACATCAGCACAACCGAACACAGGACACAAGTGCACCCGCTTGTGGCCGGGAAATGGCCATACGCATCTGGCAAAGCACAAAACAGGGACATGATAATGCACAAGTACCAACCCACAGCCCTTATGTGGCACCAATGCATGTAAGGCAGGGACCCAGATAGGCCGTGACACACTCATTGGCATACAAATAAACACTCAACACAGTTGGAGACAAGTGAACGTGCGGAAACTTTATCAACAATTGCGTGTCAGTATGGCCAAGGCAAGTGCCACGACATGCAGACCAATGCAGCAGCATGTCTGAATGAGGAACGTTGGAAAGCACCCATGTCCACCCCGGGGGAGTCCATCACCAACACAAGTCATTGCCAACCCGCGTATGTTATCCGCGCATGGACCAGGAGTCCAGGCCAATGCAGCCATGTCCACTGTCTCCCAGGGACAAGTGACCAGATCCCCAACATGCAACCAGGCATCGGGACACGTGCAATGGGTCACATGCAGTCCTGCCTGCAGAAACCTTGTCACTCGTCCATGAACGCGAGTGCAGCAGCGTAGGCCAACATTTCCAATGCGAGATCGTTGTCCACGACATATGACATGTCGGCGACGTAACCCATCAGCTGTCCCGGACAGATGTGCTCACTCCAACGAAAGCCCAATCAGGGAGCGGCTCTATGTGGTCACTGCACACGACGACTCCTGCAATCTCCCAGGTCCAGTCCCCAGCATGCATGCCAAACATCCAGGCATGCCATAAATGGGCATCACGGTGACACTCCTGGTCGGGGAGCACACACACATCGAAATCCAGGTCAACTACAGTCACGTTGGAGAGGCAGACATCCATGGACCACTTGAATATGCACGAGCGACAGTGCAACACAGGCTGAACGCAGGTGACGTTGGCAAGGCGGAAGCTCAGCCTGTAACTGATCCGCAGCACTGCCAATGGCAGTGCCCCCAGTACATGCAGCAGACGTGCACGGTACATGTCCACGTGACTGGAGTAGAGCATGTGTCCGGGATGGTCTACCATTGCATCAGTGGCTCTGCTTGAAGCGGCACTGTGAGTACCTGCGCCAGTCCTGTGGATGAAACGCCACAGCTCGGAGCAATGAGCAGTGTCTGTGTGCAACGGGTGCAGGCCTGGGGTGTGGTGGGAGTACGAGGAAGGCCATTTCATGCACGCAAACTACGATCAAGGACTTCTGCGTGTGAGATGTGTACACATTGGCCTCACGTCTGGCAGTGCATAGTGTGGGAGTCGCCTGGAAATGCTATCCTATCTGTCAGGGGGTGCTGGGCACATGCAAGTCACATCCAGGAGCTGCAGATATGCTACCCCCAGATAGTGCAGACAAAGGACCATTCATCCCTACAGTAACTACACCATCTGCATGCATCAAGGAGATGCACAGAGGCCGGCCGTGGGTGTGGTGGGATGTCTGCGACCCTGGGAATCATGGATGATATGCCCAGCACGTGGCACATGTGTGGCCTCACTGTGTGTTACGTTGCCTCACAGCTGCTCCACCCTCCCACGAGCCCCCACATTTGTGTGTCCTGTGTGGTTGTATCATGTGCACTCCTACGGCACACCATTGAGATGCCTGTCCGCGCATGTCCAGCGGCATGCCACCAACACCGTGATGCTGGCCTTTGAAGGTGTGCGGCCAAGTGAGTGTAGGCCAATGGTCCGGACAGGGCAGACACAAGTGTACAGTCCATGGCTGGCTGTGATCACGCAGCGAATGAGGCTAGGCAACTGACTCATGCAGCCGCAGGACCGATACACATAACACTTGGCATGCATGTGCCAAGACCCCGAGCGGTCTTGCGCTCCTACATTTCCCCGTCCGTGCGGGCCCGTCCTCCTGGTGCATGCTACATTGCAACATCGTCTACTGTGGCCCTGGTGGCGACAACACCCCAACACAGAGACACACTTACCGCACATCCTGCCCAAGGCCAGGTCCGAGCCACGCCCTGCTCCCCCTGCCAATGCAGCACACCCCTGCGCTGAACTGACGTACGCCAGACCAGCACACGCCGCTTGTGCATGCAGGGGGGGCCGGGCGAAGCTTCATGTCCAAGGTCACTGGCAACGCTAAGGTGACATGGTATTGTCCGCTGAGGATAGCACACTGTGATGTTGCAGTGCCGTGCCCATCATGCTGACACAATGACCACACTGACACACTTGCTCAGATGGTGTGAATGGCTACGAGCACGTGCGCCCGGCCACATTTATTAGCAGGCACACATATCGAGTGACACCTGTGTTGGATGTGTGTGGGGTGTGTGCACACCAGCCGGCAAGGGCTGCCTGATGCAGTCAGAAATCGACAACAGTGTACATTGTAAAGGACACAACCATTCAACCGTAAAGGACCCATGACCTGAGCTGCACAGAGTTAGTGGCCCTGGATGCACAGCGTCCTGCACGGGCCTACTGCCACGGGCCGCTGACTTGCGGTGCACTGGGGCAGGGTCATGAGGGCAGAGCAGGTTCCCGCAGATGACTAGTGGGGCTGTCGCGGAGTGTCTCGGTGGACAGTGGAAGGTGTACCCCCAGGGCATGATGCCGAGGGCAGAACCACGCAGAAACAGTCACCATGGTGGAGATGAGTGGAGCAAACACATGTCGGACACCAAGTCCGTCCCAGCCAGATGATGATGCAGACAACCCCCAGGCCATGGACTCAGATGACACCAAAGTTCAACCAGAGAGTGCCCATGAGTCATTTCGCACAGAGTTAGTGGCACCTGTGCTGATAGGGGATGCCGCCTGCGATGAGGCGTTTCCAATGGTGTGGACTCCTCCATATCTTACCCAGGACACAGTTCCACATGTGTGGCCTACTGGACCGCAGTGTAGGCCTGAGGCAGCGGCCAGCAGAGGCCATTCACCGAGTGTCACCGGGTTAGGTTGGATGGTCCCACCGGCCTGCGTAGTTCAGGTTCAGTGGCACCATGGGACGCGGACTTGCGTTGCACAGGGTTAGTGGCACCAGGTCAGTTGTTGCTAGTGTTCGGTCACCTCCGTAAGGAGGATCCGGCTTTCATCCGGACTGAACCGCATCTTCCTCTTACTCCTCTCCGTGCGGTCACTGGTATGGACTCTGCCATCCATGAATCACGATTGGGTGCTGGATGTGGGGCCTACTGGACCGCAGTCTAGGCCGGGGGCAGCGGTCAGCATGGGCCCACAGACACGTGTAGTGTGCTTGTGATGACTTTGTTTGCTTCTCTGATAGCAGGGAGTTTAGTGATCTCACCCCTGCAGTAGACATCTGGTCACTGCCATTCATGACTCAGGACACAGTTCCACATGTGGGTCCACTGGGCCGCTGTGTAGGCCTGTGCCCTCATCCACGTGTCGCCGGCTTGCGTTGAACAGGGTTAGTGGCACCACGTGTCGCCGGATTGCGTTGAACAGGGTTAGTGGCACCACGTGTCGCCGGCTTGCATTGAACCGGGTTAGTGGCACCACGTGTCGCCGGCCTGCGATATGGAATTATGCTTCACTGATGGAAGGGAGTCTGGTGCTGTGGAATCTGCCACGGACTTGGGGTCACTGCCATTCATGACTCAGGACACAGTTTCACATGTGGGACCCACTGGGCTGAGGAGGGCGCCGGTGGAGTGTGTGAATGTAAAAGGAGTACTGTGGGCCTGCGCCATGGAGGCCAGGGAGGTGCTGCGGAGGCTGCAAAGTTCGCGGGCCTGGAGCCTGGAGCTTGCACCGGCACGTGGTGGGACCTCTTTGACACACGCCGGTGTCGGCAGGTGAGCGGAGCCTCGTTGGTGCGCTGGTGCAGGCATGACGGGTCGGGGGCCCAGCGGCTCGGGGTGCAGCAGGCGCACAGGGACGCAGGCCCCGCCGCGCTCGGCGCCGGACTCGTGGTGGGCTGAGAGGCGCCGCCTTGGCAGACGCGTTGTCCATTCCGAAAGAGAACCACGCCCAGTGCGACGGGCTTTTTATTCACACCCCTACACAGGCCTGGTGTACACAGGGCCAACCCACTCTGCCCACGCATGCAGGGGGGGACGTAACGTGCGACATTTCCACGTTCTGCCCCACAGCCTGTGGGGACATGGTAGCATCCACTGGCCACTACACTCCATGCTCCAGCAGTTGATCTCCACATGGCCATTTCCGTGGTTTTGACGCTGTGCTCTGTCCAGCATCTCCACGCCACATCTGGCATTGGGTAGGTTCACATTCCTTAGTCACTTGCCGCTCTCGCACATGCCTGCTCCATGCCTCTCCTCACATCCTGCTATTGTGTGTCTGTGGTGCCATGCCGTGGCTGGGTTGTGGGCATGGCAAGGCCAAGTTCCTAATGGAGTCGTGTTGTCATGTCTGGTAGGTTGGCATGTTGTGTGGCATGTTGAGTGTAGTTGTGCTGCGTGCCCATTGCCAGTGTCGTGAGTTGCATGACTGTGGGCTGGAGGTGTGTGGTGTGTTCATTTGGTACTTACCAACGAGCACTGCATTGCCATGGGTGCCATCCTGGGTGCGCTGGGTGATGATGGACTGTCGGGAGATGTGTGAATCAGGCACTCTGCCTGGGGAGTTGGCCACGACATTGTTGAGGGGTCCCTGGCAGTCCACTTTTGCCTGCACATTCATGGGATGCGTGTGCTTTCAGTTGTGGTAGTTGTGTGCAGTGTCGGCAGGTGGCACGAGGGGTACATGTGTGCAGTTGGCCCTGACACATGAGAGAATCCAGCTATGGCGTAGGGGCCTTGCTTGGCCTCCAGCTGCTCCTGCACAGTGTGGGTGAAGTGGAGGGGATGGGGTACCAGGCTGATGTTGGCATCCAGGACAGGTGTGATGCCCTTGTATGGGGCTGGCTGTGTGACTCCTCCGACTCTGGCAGTTGTGGGTTGGATGGTACCAGAGGTGGACTTGTGCTGCGCAGCTGGCAGCTTTGTCTGCGGAGGGATGTTGGTTGTCCGCTGGGTTGGTACCGTCAGCAGGTGGGGAATGTGGGTCAGGATGCGGGGGTTTGTTGTCCTTTTGGGCCTGTAGTGGGCAATGTCCTCCTCTGGCGTTGGGTCTGGGCAGCAGGTGTGTTTCAGGTGGGTCTGCTGTCTTTGTGTACGCTGCCTCTGTGGTGTTCCCGGGGGGGCGGGACGGGTCCTGGGGGTGGTGGCGGGCCTGGGGGTGGTGGAGGTGGATGTTGTGGCCCTCATGGGTTTCGGAGCTGCATGATGATTGTCTCCATGGCATCTGTGGGTCTTCAGGTGCGGCTCTTGGCTGGGCTCCCTTTCATGCTGCGGGTAGTCGTCCTGCTTAGCACCAGCAAAATGTAGGTGTTAAATCCCTGGTGCTACCGCGGCTTATCGCCTGTTTTTGGTTCGTATCGCGGATCTGGCAGTTCGTTGTGAAAGTGGTGTTGTGGCTTTTTCGTATGTTTTTGCACGGGAACACCTACTCTGCATCTCATTGGGGTTAGTTGGTGGTGTCCACCGTGGAGTTAAATTTTGGGGCAGTTATCTCGGGAATACTGGCGATGTCTGCAGTTTGCACCCGCTTGTGAATGGGGTGTTAAATCTATCTCAACTTTTGATGAGTTAAGGTGGCGATAAATCGGAGATAAGTCCTTGTGAATATGCCCCTAAGTTTTTCCCCATTGCAGCACATTGGCTCCATAGGCTAACATGGGAATACTTTAATAAAGTATAACTATTGATATAAGAGAGCTAAAAATATAATTCAAAGTGTGTAAATGAAAGTAAAAAAATTCCAGCAACTTGTCAAGGTTTGATGTATTAAAAATATCACAGAAAAGAAGTTATTGAACTTGCTTTTCTGATGTGCTAAAATCCAGCCTTCCAGAAGCCTCTCCTGATTGCCCAGCCTTTGACAGGATGCACCAAACTGCTCTGATGACGTGTTAATTGGCCTGCACAGAGACAAAGGACATCTGGTGGGAGGAGATCTGCAAGCTGTAGAGCAAAAGGCAGGAAGTGGGCTGGTTAGCCAAACTGGTCTTCAAAGAGTGAATGACAGTTAGGACAGGACACAAGCTCACCCCCACTTCATGTACCCCCAGCCAGACAGGACCCTCAGTAATTGAATTGGCAGGGGGGCTTGGAGGGGAGTGTTAGGGAAACGTAGCCACGCCAGGAGGTTGGCTTAGCCAGATCCAAACCTCCATTACAGAGTTTCTCCATTTTGGATTTTAAAGAAATACTGCTTTCTGAAAAAGAATATGCCACACTTCGGAGGCAGTTGTCATACTTTTGGGTGTCATCCTGCATCCCATTGGTCAGCGGTGCCCCCCCTGCTTGTCAACCAGGACCACTTGATAAATCTGGGGGAGCTGCCCAACAACTCAGATCCCTGCCTTGAAACTACCCGAAGAAGGACTGCCATGCTGGCCCATCAGGCTGCGCAAGAGAGGACTGCACCCATAAGGACTGCGTCTGCAGTATTTGTGTCCCTCAATTGTCAAATGCAGAATTATCAGAGTTGAGAATATTCATTAACATTACTTGGTGTTAGAGAGTTCCCAGCAAAGAAAAGAAATGAATGAAAAGCCTTCTTTCAAAATTTAAGGATAGTATAGAAGGATACAGGAGACCATCTTGGACGTATCTATTTTGCTGGTGATTGGTTGATAATGGTGTTTTTCTTGTGAAGAAAGTGAATGGGGATTATCTTCCATAACTATGTAGAATCCAGTTATGTTATGTTAGGTAATGTTATTTTATGTTATGTTCTGCAGATTTGTAGAGCGCACTATCACTAGAAGGGCAGTGTGGAGCTGAGCAGGTGGTGCATTATCACACGGTAGGGCATTGTGGATCTGAGCAGGTGGGACTATTCAAAAAGCCATGTCTTCAGCTTCTTGTGGAATTCAAGAAATGAAGAGGAGGCTCTTATGTGTAGCTGCAAGTCTTTCCATGCTAAAGGGGTGATGTAGTAGAAGACTCAACTGCCAGATCTGGTTTCCCTAGTGCATGGGATTTGTGCAAGTAGTATTCTGAATGAGCGGTGGTGTCTGAAAGGTTTGTGAAAGCAGATGCGATTGTTGAGGTATGTTAGGCCAGTGTTATGTAATGCCTTGAAAGTGTGGGTGAGGAGTTTGAATTGTGCTCGTTTGTGAATGAGGAACCAGGGGAGCTCCTTCAGGTCCGCTGAGTTCTGAATGGTCTCCAACCTTCTGGTGAGTTTTTGGTGATCCCGTCATTTAGGGTGTTTCCATAGTCCAGCTTGCTTGCGACCAGGTTGTGTATGATGGTTTTGCAGGTGCTGATTGGGAGTCATTTGAAAATCTTACTTAGCATTTTCAGGGATTGAAATCATGAGGCAGTGACGGTATTGACTTGGGCGGTCATGTCGAGTTTGCTTTCGATGATGAACCTGAGGTTGTTGGTGTGGGTAGTGGGTGGCTGTCCTAGCTCTGTTGGCCTACAGGTGGAGTCCGACAGTGATGTGCGATTCCTGAAGATCACAATTTTGGTCTTGTCAGTGTTCAGCTTTAGACAGTTGGTCTTCATCCAGTGGACGATTTCAGTCAAGCAGGCATTGAACTTGATCCAGGTCTCCACTCCTATTCACTAATAAATTGGACCAAAACACAGTGAAAAATTTCCTCATGGAACTACAGACCCCTGCTTCAATGTACAACAATGATTCTCATCTCACTGTGGAAAATTACAATGAGAAGTCTAGCTACAATCAATATGCCTACTGATGTTTACATATATTGAATGCAACAGAAATACCATATCAATGCCATCAAAGGGAACAACACCCAGTTCCAGTATTATGGAGGATGCCAGGGTTTGAAGTAAAATTAACTTATTTTAAATCTTCATTGAAGTACAGAAATGTTGCTGAAACATATTTTTACGACCAGACAGCAACAAATATCCATTATGTGTTTATTTGTAGGCACACAGTGATTTATTTAGTGGAAGTTTTGAAAAAATATGCTGGGAAAAGGTACTCTGTTTGAAATTAAATCATACCAGTAAAATCTATACAGAGAACACAAAGTTGGCAGATTTATGGGTCAGATGCTTTGCTTCCAGCATGTTCTTTCCCAGAATATGTTTTATTTTTGAATTATAGTATTCACCTTTAATACCTAAAGATAAATATTTTCAGTACCCAAATTGGAAATAGGAAAGAGCATTGAATGAAGATAAAGTGTACACATAAATTGCAAATAGTACTTTCAAGAAAATGTCTCCTAAATCTAGGAGAACTCAGGGGCATATTAGCAAGACCCACGTTAAAATTATCACCGTTTTAGCGGCAGGAAACTGCCGCTAAAACGCGATAATGGGCTTGCTAATATGCGTTATGGAATTCAATAGAAGCCCAGGTTAGATGTCCTGCATATCTAACCTGGGCTTCTATTGAATTCTATAACGCATATTAGCAAGCCCATTATCGCCGTTTTAGCGGCAGTTTCCTGCCGCTAAAACGGCGATAATTTTAACGTGGGTCTTGCTAATATGCCCCTCAGTCTGAAGTTAGCAATCAAAAGAATGTTATGATTAGGCTGTGAGAAATATTAATTATGCGCGGAGTAATTGGCATAATTTTGGTACTTTCATGTAGCTAAATTTACGTTAAATTACTGAGGTTGTTCCAGTACACCACATTGCATAATTTTGAGGAGAAATGTTAATGCAAGGTATTCCGCTGAGGTAATTTTTTAATGCAAACTGCATTTCAGGTAGATTTTTTACTTTAGCCAGCCGCTTATGTAATTTTTCAGCACAAAACTACAAATTAAAAAGCAAACAGCAGAGTTTTGAATACGAACAGCAGTTCATTTAATGAGGGAGGTCAAGAAACATTTCAGGTAGATTTGTTACCTGAGCAGATTGTGCAGGTAGTTGTGGTTAATCTTTATTTCAGTTCTTTAAACCATAAAAGCATAAAAACATTGTAGACAAGCAATTATTAGCCTTTGGCAATTAAGATTTAGACTGTTCAGGTCATTTTTGAGTGCAAAACTACAATTCCGAGCATGAGCTTCCGGAAATCCACTCAAAATGTAATCTTTGAAATGAATATTTACCCGACTGGACCATGCGGGTAATTTGTTTTAGTGCAAATTGCATTTTGTGTAATTACATCTAATTTCGAGTAACTTCGTGTAATTTTGCATAGTTTCCCAGCACAAAATATGCAAATTGCCCCCACCCTTAGTTATGAACGATTTGCTAAAGGAGTGGCAGCACCATTAATGAATAAAGCAGACCCTAGCTATAACAGATTGTATGTACATTGCCACATATTGTATAGTCAAACCTTGTCAAGAATAGGTGAATAATTTTTCACTTTTATTCGTAAAAGAACTCCAGATCTATTGCATGAAAACTTGAATTATTATGTTTTTCTGAAAGACCCTAAAAGGACAGAGAAGAATGAAATGTGATATAATTGCATTAACTGCTAATGCTATAACGCATAAATCTGCTGCAGGCACTATTAAAAAAATAAGGGAAAAAGATGCAGAAAATATTTGGGGAACATTTAATGTAATAGACAATGATTTAAAAATTACAATGAGGAAAGTATATTTAATTAAAACAATTACTTCATTTTTTCAATGATGTGAAAAACCCATCAAAAATGTATAGCCATGTCCAGGAACAATTTAGAACTATTTGGAACGGTATTTCCATTGCAGACTTCTTTACAAGTCTATATAATCTGAACAATCCACAAAAAATGCTAACTAAGCAAGAGTCTGAAACATTACCTTATCTTCCATTTGAAACAATTGAGTATTACATGGTTAATACAAGGATTTATTTTAATATGGTATTAAAGTGTTAAAGTTTGAAGGATGTCTGAAAAAGATTAATGCCTGGTGATACACACAGCTAGGGAACTCTTATTGAAATATACCTGGGAAATTCCTTATTCAATACAATGTTTACTTACAGAAAAAAACATATTTTAAATGCAAAAGTATCCAAGAACATTGGACACTTCACTTTTATACAAAAAACATTTTTTATGACAAATGCAATACAACTATAGCTAAATGTGTTTGCAAACCAAAGATATCGCTAACAAAGTTCTGAGATTCTAGGAATAATTAAAAATGTTTTCTACATTGTGATAGTCAAAGAAAATTGTCATTTAATTATTAAAGAATTCAAATATTTAGTGACTGAGAGTGAGCTGATTGAATGTTTGGTTTATACTTAGGCTTTCCTTTTTTCAGTTTCTATTTTTGGTAAATTCTGGTGGGATTTTTTCAGTGTTTTCAAGTGATTTCAGTACCTTACAAAAACAGTGGTTCTCAGTGGTTACACATTTTCACGCCATTAAAAACAACAGAAACCGAGTTTTTCCGGTGTTTATGGAACGTTTTGCTTTTATTATTACTTGCTTTCTGCACAGATAGTGCATGGTATATAGACAGTGTATGTACAGTGTATACGAGGTCCAAATACATTTTTCCAAATCAAACTTATTGTAGTACACCATACAATAATTCAGTGAGGCTTTGGTCATGTGCGCTCGCTCTTTCCTTCTCATGTAAACTTTTTTCTGTGAAAAGGCCCTCTCAACATTGGCACTTGAGATGGGCAACGCCAAAACAGCCAGTACACAATTTGCTAACTCTGGCCACTGACATAGCTTTCCATGCCAATACTGGTGCACTTGAAGATTGCGATTCTCTGGGCAGGTTCTGCAACATTTGCGTTAAACTGAACATTAATATAAACTCACTGAGCTCTTCTTGTGCTCAGGGATCCTTTTGATTGCACTAAAGAGAAATAGGGGCATATTAGCAAGCCCCCTATCGCCGCTTTAGCGGCACTTTTCTGCCGCTAATGCAGCGATATTTCTATCACACTATTAACAAGCTGCAGCTAACGGGCCTTAGCGTGAGTTTTTTAGCGATAGCGGCCGTTTTTTTTCCTCTAAGCATGTCAGCGATATATATCGCTAATGACATGCAAAGTAGGCGTTCCTGACTAAAACTCCATTGAAACAGTCGCAAACACAACTTCCCCCTATTATCAATGCCCGCGAAGCGATAGGAAAATTTGCGCTTATCGCTGGAATTTAACGCCTGAAAAAAACTTGCCTTAACCATCTTGTCAATGGGGGGTGGATTGTTGGGTTAAGTATACACTTGCCTATTAGCAAGCTTTTCATTAGCGCTGTTAATTTAGCGCTGGAATTCTCACGCTATTGCTGGTTTTACACGCTATCGCTGGATTTCCTATCGCCTTTGCGATACGCGTTGATAATACCGCGCTATCACGGCGAGGAAATCCAGCGATAGCCGGCGATAAAAAAAACAGCGCGCTTTGCGATAATTATCGCAGATCGTTGATAATATGACCCATAATCTATTTAAAACAGGGCTAAAATAATTACTTTTGTGCCGATTGGTGTATTTGACTGGGCTCTCATGATAATACATACATGTTGCATATAAATCAGGCCTATTTGTATGACAAACATGAGAAGCACTATATATTTAAAGTGAGTATATGCAAGGCTTCGCACCTAAAGAACTAGCACTTTGAATGATGATGATGATATTTAACAGGGTATAAATAGCATAAACACAGCGGAAAAGAATATTATAATCTGCTATTCAGAGACATCCATGAAGTGCCTTGCATTGCAGGCCATCCAGCTTCAGGCAGAACAAATCTTGAAGGTAGAAGTAAACAAAGTTGTATACATTCACTTGCCTTTCAAATTCATCTCTCTCTGTGGCATTGTTTGTTCTTTACAGTACAGATACAAAAGTCTGCACACAATCGCCCCCATCCCTCTCCATAGAGAATCATTGGGAAGAAAGAGACCTGTGATTTTGGGTGGGGCAGAAACATGAAGACTGATTGCTTGAGTGGAGATGACGGATGTTTTAAGTAGTCCCTTAAAACATGTCCCCGGCCTGCCATTGAAGCCTGAATGCAGTTTTAAACTGCAAATTTGACTTGTTAATATAAACCCCTTGTCAAGCCTTAAACTCCCCTTTCATTGCATATGTCTCCCTTAAGGTAGGCCCTAGGTAGCCTATAAGGGCATGGGGCATTGTAATTAATAGGTTGTACATGTACATTTACATTTTACATGTCCAGGTAGTGAAAAACTCCTACATTTGTTTTTCACTACTGAGAGGGCTCCTTCTCCCATATGATAACATTGGGTTACCTAATTACATTTAATAAGCGCTAACGTTTGATTAGGAACATGTAAAGACTTCATATTTGGTGTCTGAGAAATTGTAATTTAAAACCCTCTTTAATAGTAAAGTTGGATTTTAAGTTACAATTTTGAAAATGCCACTTTTAGAAAGTTGGCTTTTTCCTGCTCTATTTGGTGCCTGCAGCATGTTCCTAGATCACATGACTGGGTGTCGTTGGCAGTTGGAATTTGTTTATTCTTCCCCAGACAGCCACACAATAGAGGGATTAGGTGTGTCCGGAAGGGCCATCAACTGGAATGATGGGGGGAGGAGCTGGGCACAGCCCCAGTTGCAACTGAACAGGATGTGCCCTCCCTTCACACAAAGAATTTGTCACCAGAGCATTGCTCATGCAGCCAGCCTTGAGCCAGGGCAGGGAAGACAGGAAACTTCAAACACTTCAAAGTGAGTCCCCTAGAAACTTCCCCTACTTGAATGAAGACACCAGGTGGAAAAATAGAGTCCTCAGATCCACTCTTCATTTCACTTTCTGAACCTGCAGAAGGTCTCTCAAGGGACTGGCTGCTACTGTAGTTTGCTTTGTACTTCAGAAGACTGCTTTGCTGCACCTCGAAGGATTGCTTTGATGCCTGAAGCCTGCCTTGAACCCTCGGGCCTGCCCTGCTGCTTGAGTCTGTTTCACTGCTGAATCCAGGGCTACCAGAGTGACTCCAAAGGCTAGTTGGATGGCCTTCTGATCAGAGCCTCACGGATATAAAAAGCTCCAAACATCTTGAACCCACACTTGGACCTGCCTGAGTGAGTTCTAACCCCAAAGTGGTACCCCTCCAGTCTTGGACCCTTAGTGGTGGTGCTAAAGGTGCCCAAATAGCCAAAATCCAAAACTTGGCACATAGAATTTTTGGGGGGCTAAAAACTGCTCTGAGAACTGAGAGGAAACAGGACCAATTTGCTTGTCTATCTGCCTAAGGTGCTTCACTGGTTGAACTGACTTCACAGCAGCTACCTCTACTTTCTTCTCTGCAGCAGCAAATCCTGTTTAGCGGTCCTTCGCCAAAGGGGTATCGAGCCTCATGAAACTCTCATTGGCTGAATCCTCCAGCTTCATCCCACTGGAGATTTTCAACTTCCAAAAAAGAGACCAAGGGCCTCATTTACAAGGAATTTACACAGTGCGGTGCCGCAATCCATTTGGCTGCGCCGCGCTGCATTAATTCCGAAGCACACGGATGCGTCAGATCTACAACAATATGACGGCTCCCTTTGCTCTCCCCTGCGCCGGTGCACAATTTGCTGCCATGTGCTCACGCAGGCACCCTTGCACCATAGTGCAAGGGTGCCTACTTTGAGGGGAATGATTGTTTATGCTCAGGAAGGTGTCCCTTCCTCCACATAAACAATCTGAAATGGTGTTTTTAAACTTCTATGTGTGCTGCTTAAAGCAGCACACATAGAAGTTGAAAAACTGCATTTTTTTCAATGATTGTTTATGTGCAGGAAGGGACACCTTCCTGCACATAAACTATCACAAGAGGTGATTTCCTCGTTCTATGTGTGCTGCAGAATGCAGAACGCATAGAAAGAGGAAAAAAAGAGGCGAAATGAAAACATTTCTCCTCATTGCGCCTCCCTATACCTACCCCGGGGAGGCGTAGCATTCTACGCATTTCCAGGTTTACGATTTCTCGTAAATCTGGAAATGTGGCAGAAGCCATGGGTGTTGCGTGGGAACACTCACAGCAACACCTGTGGCACGCCCCTTTCATGAAAAGTGTTGCCTGTAAAGGGGCCATATTTACAAGGACACGAAAAGCTACGCAGTGTGGCTTTACGTGTCCTTGTAAATATGGGCAGCAGGTTGCGCCACTGGTGCGTCACGTTGGCGCAAGGGGCTCGTAAGTAAGCTCCTAAGTCCGAATGTAGAAATCTTCACCACAGCTTTGTGCAGCAGCTCCCCACCACCGACGCCTCCTCCTCGGACAGTGCCAGCAGCCTTGCCCCACAGAACTTCCACCTTCTCAGAGATTTTTTTTTCAAATTTCTTCTAAGTCCGAAGGCAACCGCCGTGCAGACCCAATTCACTTTTCGCATCCAACTTGCATTGCGGCGTATTAAGCCAGTTTGACTTTGACCCGGTCTCGTGCGACTAGATGTCTGCAGCTGGTGCTTTGATCTTTTAGGTGCTAGTTTTTACCTTAAACTGTGAAAATTCATAACTCCTATTCTACTAATTGGATTTTTGTCATTTTGGTGTTAAATAATTTATTAAAATGTACTATATTTTACCAAATTGTTGTGGGATTTTCTTGTGTTGTGTCTTCACTTTATGACTGTTTTGTGCTGCATAAATACTTTACACATTGCCTCTAAGTTAATCCTGACTGCTTTGCTGCCAAGCTCTCAGAGGGTTAAGCAAAAGTTAACTAGGTGACTTTTGTGGTTCACCCTGACAGGCATTGTGGCGGTTGCTTGAGCAGGGTTAACACCTGACTCAACCAACAGTCCAATTTTTAACAGTGGAGCACCATTATTTGATAGCAGGTCCAACCGCTTTCAAAGATATACAGGAATAAGTACATGGATTTGCATAATTTAGTTAGGAAGTACACTAATCATCCAGCCAATAGATTAATCAGGAGGTTGATGAAACCACTAAATTTTTTTAGTTATAGTTATCTCAAGGAACTGTAGCTTGTGCCCTAAAGCAATTATAACTTGTGCCCCGCCATGCACAGTTTTGTTATCAGTGATGTCAGTGATGTTATCAATAACGGCATAGAACATGTCATGAGTGATGTCATATGTGAGGTAATGAGCAGTGCATGGCGAGGGCACGAGTTATAGTTACTTTAGCGCACGTATTACAGATATTTGAGATATGTATAGCTGGTCAATTTCAGTTGTTTTGTCCACTTAAAGCGGTACACCTAACTGTAACTTCCCTTTAAAACATTTTTTTTCGTGATTTTCTACGTTTTTTATTAATTTCTAACTAAAACTGTCACTTTAGCCTTTGTTTTTTTTCAGTGAATTTATAGGGATTTTTTGACTTCCTAACTATAGCCGTCATCTTAAACTTAATTTTTTTCAGTGAATTTATAGGGTCTTTTTAATGTAAGTTACTGTCGATATATAAAATGCAAGCGTATTGTTTTTCTCAATAAACAGTAAAGCATATACAGTCAAAAAAAGCATTAAGCACTATGTGGTCCTATTTTACATTTAAATCAACCGGGTCAATACGGGGCCTTCCCGATGCCACTCCTCTCCCACCTTTCAGGCTTGGCACAAAATTGAACCTGACAAATTTAGTCAGGCTTTAATTGACTCTTATCCCAACAGATCCAACTACCTATAGGTCCTCACTCATGACTATGATAACTGGATCCAATCCACAGCTCAGGCATTATGTCCCATCAAGACAACCAACTGTGGCAGATCTAAACCCTCTGCCCCATGGCTCTCAGCTAGATTGAGGAATCAAAAACAGGTCTGCAGGAAACAAGAAAGATTATGGAGGAAAAACTATAGTCAGGCAGAAAAAGATAACTATTGGCAATGTATTGCAGTCTAAAAGACCATCCTAAGGGTGGAAAAAAACGATTTTTTACTCAGGAAATAGAATCATCTAAAAACTACATGAAAGCACTGTTTTTAACAGTAAAAAAGCACCATAGTGTCCATCTAATGACATACAGGAAAGCAGCACTTCTTTTGTAATTCTCTGCCTACATTCTTCCGAACAAAAGTAGAACTTATTTTTTAATAAGTTCACTGTATCGTCCACTTCTTCAGTGAAGGAAGACAGAATGACCATTCAAAATATTGCTATAGCCACCCTCACAGACTTCACCCCCCTTAACATCCAACAGGTGATGGAACTGATTAAAACCTCGAAATCCCGTTCAACCTATGATTCATGCCCTGTGACTATCATGCAATTGGCCCCAGATGTCATTGCCAGTAACCTTACTTTAATTTTTAACAAAATAATTACCACTGGGCAATTTCCTAAATGCTTGAAAAAAGCGTCAATATTGCCACTATTAAAGAAGCCAAGCTTTGATCCCAGGGATCCCAACAGCTATCGCCCTATTTCTAGGCTTCTCTTTCCTGCGAAAATCATCAAAAAGGCCTTGAATAATCAACTTGTCAGTTTAAGCCAGCAGCATGAACTCCTAGACCATACCCAGTTTGGTTTCAGGAGCGTTCATAGCACTGAAACGGCACTGATAATTGCTACCGAGGAGATCTGGTGCTTTCTGGATAATAGAGGGCGTGCTGCTCTCGTACTTCTAGATCAATCCTCAAAGTTTGATACGGTTAATCATGCTCACCTGATTGACTGTCTGGATCATATTGAAGTCAGAGGATTAGCCTTGTCCCTTTTGAAATCTTTTTTGAGTGAGAGTGAACAGACAGTGCCCTTAAAGGAGTTTGAATCCGAGTCTTTTTCACTACCTTGCGGAGTGCCGCAGGGGTCCTCATTGAGCCCAACACTGTTTAATGTCTACGTTACTCTCATCGCTGCTCTGATTAGATCATTTGGCTTCTCTCTGGTATCATATGCCGATGATACCTAGAATGTGGTTTCCTTCTCTGACTCCTCTGACAGCACTGTTGATAGATTTCATGACTGTATGCTTGCCATGGACGACTGGATGGACAAAAATTGTCTTGAACTAAATTCCCACAAGATGGAGGTCCTTCTTTTTGGTGAAGATACCTCTTTCTGGACATTCTCCTGCTGGCCACAGAAACTAGCACTGTTACCATCACCAGCCAAGAAGGTTTAGAACCTTGGGTTTCTCATGGACAACAAACTTGTCTTTGGGGACCAGGTCAACACTACTATCTCTGCTACCTTCTACACACCTAAATTAGTGAAAAAGATTCTCCCTTACATCCTTCCATCTCCGCAGAAAACAGTAGTGACAGCATTGGTGCTCTCAAAGCTGGATTACTGCAACAGGCTCTATTTTACCATGAAAGCACAGTTTGTCAACAAGCTGCAGTGCCTTCAGAATGCAGCCGCTATGCTTCTGTTGGTAATCCCCAAACTTCAGTCTGCCAAACTAGCTTTACAGAAGCTTCATTGGCTCCCAATTAAAGAGTCAGTTTTAAAGCCCTGTGTATCACCTTCAGGGCTCTGCTAACCTTGAACCAAATTTCCTTAAACACAGGTTTAAGGAGTATCTTCCGGAGAGGCTCTTCCGTTCAAGTGTGGCCAAATACATTGTGATTTAAAAGTTCAAGCACGCCTCCTGGCCGGTAAGAGCTTGCGACAGGGGCTTCAAAATTGTGGAACACTCTTCCTCTCCATATTAAATCTCTGTCCGACCTCCTGTACTTTCATAAGTCACTGAAAACATGGATTTTTACTTATACTTCAGCTTCATACTCTCCGCAACCCAGCAGTGCATAGACGCCTCTGAGCATTTGTTTGCGCTATATAAATTATTTAACAATAACATTAAACATGTGTCAGTGTTTCCTTTTACACTTTAGATGCCAAATATGCAGCTGTAGAAGCAACCACAAGGGTCCCCTGCATTCCCACACAGAAGAGCAAAGGTTCCAGCTCTGGGATTGGTTACAAATAGCAATAACTTTTCCCGGGATAATATTCCATAGATGCCACGAAACATAGAGTTACTTTTTTTAAATATTTGTGAGGGGCGATTGCACTCCCTGAAGCCCTCCACAATACTTACAAAACAAGCTGGTGGAGCTTCTCCCATGATTGGGGGCACACCCAGTACCAATATATACGTAAACAAAGTGCTCTGGGCACTCATTTATTATGCACTTTTTGATCTTTTTTATTTTGTTGGTGTCTATTCCCACCTGGGTCACCCACAGATTTTATTTTCGTTTGGTGCTGCGGGGCCAGGGCCAGGTTCTCTGCTGCCATACTGGCTCCCTTGAAGCAGACCCATTGCACGGACCCATACAGATACCGGCAAACACTTTTTGGTCTATTTTGGGGAGTTTCTAGATCTGGGCTGCTCCGATGCCCACCTGGGACCCCTCACAGCCTTTTTGATGTTGGGGGCTGCAGGTGAAGCCCCAGGGCCCCACATGGCCCTGTACACTCCCTACTACTGCAGGATCTGGCAACACTTTGTTTCTTTATTTTTCTAATGGGATGCCCCGGTACCCACCTGGGGCACCCCATCATATTTTTAGGTTGGTTGCTACTGGGAGCCTGCATTGATCCCACACGACAGGAGCAGCTCTTCTTTTGGGAGCAATTCTGTGTTTTTGTGCTCCCACCCGGCAGGATCAGCATTCTGCCGGGTGGGAGCACATTAGACCTCCCTTCCTGTACTCTTGCAGACAGGGAGTCTACATTGTCCACTAGGCCACTGGGTATTTATAGTTAGGACCTCATTTCTATAGTAAAAGCATTTTTTTGGTTTGTTTATAACTTTAGTGCTATTTGAAGAGTCTTCACAAAGCTTTCCAAAATAAGTCTCATCCACCTCAGATCCTTCCTGGAAAGTTTTAGGGGTGATCCATCAAGCGGGGTCCGAGAAAAATGGGTGAGGCAAACACGATTTCCCCATTCGTTTTTCCATAGGAAATTTAGACATAGCTACAACACAAACGAATGAAAGCATTCTTTTTGGATGTAGTGTAAATCTGTTCAGCAGTTTTTGAGAAATAAAGGTTAAAAAACTTTGTATATGTCACGCCACAGAGGATCCATGCAGTCAACAGATCTCAAGGTGACATCTGAATGGCTGCCCTCACATAAACAACAGTGTGGCGGCAGCCATCTTAGGACACAGAAATTAATCCCAAGTCCTAGAAAAAAACATAATAAAGATACAATGTGGGAGGGTAGAGATAACCACAGAGGGAACATGTGTGGGGCCGCCTCATCGCATCTTCTGTTGCCCCTGGAGCAGACACAAGAGAAAGGCCGGGCTGTGCAACCAGGAACCACCCGGCGAGTGGAAAGCAGGTTCCCGGGACCCAATGACTGAAGCAGGAACATGTCTGCTTTGCTCCTGATCCCAAGAACAGCAGCAGTGGTACCCCCGTATGAGTGGGAGCACCAACAGAAGATCACTGGCTTTCGCTCCAGATGGGAGATGAACAATCAGAGGGGCGAGAAGTGGGCCCTCCGTGCTGCCCCCACCACCCCTACCTGCACCTAGGTTCCCGGTGGGCTTGGTCACCCAGGATTAAAAAGTTTAAAAAAAAAAAATCAAAATCCAGTAGTAGCAATGCGAGTCTACTGAACACATCAGGTAACCTGCTGCTATAATATTCACTGCTTCCCAGCGGGGAGTGCCCATAATGCCTGATTTGAATATTTTCTTCTTCTTGCGGTGCCCCCAGGATGCCAGGGGCATCACCAATATGTTTCAAAGGTACTCTGGAGGGTAGAAGAAGTGTAGCAGCCCCCATCTCTAGACCTTTCAAACATAAACCCTACGTCTTCCAGGTCAATAGAAGTATGGCTACAGGAGATTTTACTTTCATTTTCAAGCATTCCCAAGGCTGTAAATTTTGCTCCACATCCTGGGAATACTGCAACATCTAGTGGTTGGTTTTATGGCTGCTGGTTATGTGGTCTAAAGTAACCCTGGGCATGAACTTGGCTCCGCTCGTGGCGTTTGCGTGGTTTTCCGCACCCCGCGTTACGCGGAGATCGCGTTGCGGAGCGGAGTTTTTTTCCTCGCTCGCGTTCGTCAACGTCATGTTGGCGAGCGAGGAAAATCCACCTCCCGGCAAGATTTTTCCTCGTTCGCGATCATCAACATCAAGTTGGCGAGTGCGAGCATGGAAAATCAACCTCCTGGCGAGATTTCTCAACATGGGGGGGTCAGATTTCTCATTGCGAGTGGTCGCGTATGCTTGCGACGGCTCACGTTGAGAAACTGTCCATTTGCGTTGAGAAAGCTGCAGCTCGAGTAAAAATCTACTCGAGCAGCAGAAAAGAAAGCAGCACCCGCAAGTATCCTGCACCGCAAATCACCGCGAACAGCATTTTTGTATCGCACTCCACCGCTTGCGGAGCTCCGCATAGAGCGGCAGAGTTTTTTCCACTTCGCGTAGTTCCGCGTAGCGTAACTCCGCGAACTCCGCCCAGGGTTAGTCTAAAGGTGTGTAAAAAACACACAGGAACAGTTAAGTCCATTTTAAATGCTTTATTAATAATATCTGACTTACAGTGTTTTTTTTTATAAACATAGAAATGCTTTATTTGTAATATTGATTGCATTTAAACATGGTATGGTTATAGATTATGATGCTGTAATGATGGGACTTTTAACATGTGGGTATTGGTCTTTTTAATGTGGTGACCCTTAATAAAGGCAATAGGATTGCCTTATATATTGCTGTGATGACCCTGGCAAGCAAGTGGGTATGCTTATTATTATGTTGTGATGACCCTCGAAAAAGCCAATATGCTTGCTTTATTTAAAGTGATATTCACCTATATTGTGATATTCTATCTGGTATAGGTGTGGGGACACTGTGACTTTGTGGGTCATGATCCCCTAGAAGTCAAATGTAATTTCCATTCCCATTCCAACAAACTTTATTTCGGTCAATATAAACCATAAAAAGTGCATTCGTGAAAACAGTTTACACAGATAAAAACACATAACATAGAACAGTTTACACATAAATAGATTTACATATTACAAGTTTAGCAGCATTACAATACATGACAGTGATCACAGGGTGATAGATTTGGGGAGTTCATGCATTCAACACATCCTCAACCAGCTACTATGTCTGTTTCCCTGCGTAAGGCCACTAGGACCATAAACGGGTGCACATACAATTTTGTCCAAATAAAATCTCAATTCATCAAAACTTGATTATTAAAACATTAGAAAGGGTTAAAATGAGTTAAAAGATTAAAAAAAGAAGAATGCATACAGTATGTGCTTTTATGGGCGTGGTGGCGAGTTCAACAACATCCTACGACTACGCCACATTGAGTTTAAAAATCGAGATACGGCAAAGAGAATGGGTGCGTGAGTGTCGTACTTCAGGACTCTAAATGCTGCCACACAATGCCTAAACCCTAGGTTCCTGCAGAGTGGGATGAGCCAGCGCTGTCTGGCTAATTTATAGCCAGGACAGGAAAAAAAACGTGAAGCACAGACTTTTCCACACAATTGCAGGCAGGGCACCCGAGGGGTGTGACTTTTAACCATTTGTTAGTGAAAGCACGGAGCGGCAAGGTCCCTATTCTAAACTGGATGTATAGTTTCCTTGCCAAGGTTGGTTGAATATCATCCAGAAAGGACTCGATCAGATACTCATCTTTGATTCTCAGGAAATCGGCTGTCAAGTGACCTAGGGCCAAGTTCCCCTGGATATCTGCTAATTTATGCGACCTATAGATTCTTACCAATTCTGGACATGAGATTACCAGGCACATTTCCTCAGGGTTGCTCCATAAGCTAGGTTTACCCAGCCTACAGCATACATCCTTTATATTCAGAAACCATGGTATTTTACCCAGACCCGGGAGACTCAATAGCTCCTTTAACTCTGACTGGTAGACTGCTAGTTCCGGGGTCACCCACAGTCTACGCCAAAAGGTTAAGGGCCTAAGTCCAATCACGTCTGCGATTGGTCTGATTCCTAGGTCCAGGCATAGGGGGGTGAGGGTGTGCTAGGGGGAAGGCCTAACATCCGCCTCATAACATTGTTCTCTGTTTTGTTCAGTCTGCCAGAGGGACAGTGACCCCATAATTCAGCCCCATACATTGTCACACCCCTTGATTGCTTTGTAGATCTCCGCTATAGGCCCAGCCTGTTTATGGGAGCAGTTTCTATACATTTTTGCAATTCCCCCTGCAGTCTGTGCTAGTTTAAGGCTTGCTTTGGCCAGTTGCGGGCCCCACTCGAATGTTTCTGTCACAGTAACACCTAGGTAGTCAAAAACTGACACCCTCTCGAGCAAGGTACCATTTAGGCGGGGGTTAGGGCGGGATGTGTTAGCTGGGTTGAAGACCATAAATTTGGTCTTCTGTGTATTGATCTCCAGCCCCCTGTTTTTGCAAAAAATAGCAAAGCTGTCAAGAACCCTCTGGATGCCCATGGGCGACTTTGATAATAACAGTGTGTCGTCTGCAAACATCATTGCTGGCACCTTACTACGTGCCAGCTTTGGGGCATCATTGTCCTTTACCTCAATAAGTTGTGCAACCAGAGCATTGATAAATAGGCAGAACAGGGTGGGGGCGAGCACGCACCCCTGCCTTACTCCTCTATTGACTGGGAAACAGGAAGTTAATCCACCACATTTCCCATACCTCAATTGGGCAAAGTTGCCCTCGTGCAGTCTCATGAACAGACTCAAGAGGTAGGCGGGGATCCCCAGGTCTCTAAGTACATCCCACAATTTAGCTCTGGGGACAAAATCAAAGGCCGTATTCAGATCTACAAATATTAAATAGAGACTGCCACCCTCTATTGACACCGTTTTCCAAAATAGGAGTTGGAGTCTAAATATTTGATCGATGGTGGAAATGTTTTTTCTGAATCCGGCTTGGTATGGGCTCAGGATTTCATGCTCCTCCATCCAGACGTGAAGGCGATTGAGGAGTACCCGTGCAAACAATTTCTGGGTAACATCGATCAAGCTGATCGGCCTATAATTTGTGGGCAAGAGGGGTGAGCTCTTTTTAAAAACTGGGAACATTTCTGCCCCGGCCCAGGTTTCAGGGATCGCCATACCTCTCATAATAGCATTAAATATTGTCCATAGGTAGGGTCCCCATATTTTTGGTTCTGCCCGGAAGAGGTCCCCCGGTAGCTTTTCCAGTCCTGGGGCTTTGCCGAGAGGAAGCTTTCTTATAGCGTTTAAAACTTCTGTCAGAGTGATCCCGGGGGCCTCTTCGTGGATGGTCCCTAGGGGTATTGTGGGTGTTCCACCATTTGGGCCAGCAGCTTCCTCCGTGGTGTATAGAGCCTGAAGTGTGTCTTCCATACAACCGCTGCAATGTTTAGCTCTATGGCTGACTTCCCTTCACTACTGCCTGTGCAGACCATTGACCAGGACGCCTTCATGTCCCTGTTAAATAGGGCGCTTTTGAGGGCGTCCGATCTTTCTAATTCCCAGCTCTTCTTTGCTTGTTGGATGTTGTCTCTATAAAGCACCCTCATTTGTTTAGTTAAGTGCCTGTCCTTGGCTTTAATGGCATCTAGCAGAGCTCGCTTAGCCTTTCGGCAGGTGTCATTGAACCAGGATTGTTTAACCCCTTTTCTCGCCTTGGCGGAAACCATAGGATAAAATATATTGGCCAAATTGGATATCAGTTCTGCATGCAATGCCGTTATTCTATCAGTGTTTGGGAAAGAGCCCATTGTGGTGGCAGCCTCCCTCATTTCTGATAAGGACGGAATGATTAAAGAATATAGTGTGGCCAGCTTGTCGGATGACTGCTCCATTATCCCCCACCTTATTCTTCTTCATTTATTTGAAAGTATTAGTCTGCTATCTAAGGAGGTACCGCTAGCCATGGCATTTACAAAGTCCGGCAGCACCAGCTCCATGGTCAGGGCGTTGTGATCGCTGTCCTGTCGCGGCAGGACAGCAAAATCAACAACCCTTTGCCATAGCCTGGTCTCCACTAAAATATAGTCCAGCAGGGAGGATTGGCCCGTTCTATTAAAAGTTAACTTCCCTGGCGTGTCTGATTTGGTACGGCCATTACACGCTCTCAGGGAGTGGGTCAGTGTGACTGAGTTGATCTGAAGTGCCAGCGGGGTCCAGGCCTTAATCAGTGGAATTTGAGGGTCAGGAATTAGCCAGTGCAGATCCTCCTCGCTGGGGATTGTATCAGTAGGATCAACAAGGGGCTCCAATTGACAGTTAAAATCACCCCGATAATCAACCACATGTTTGTGGGGACTGTAGCAATGAAGGTGTTCAATTGATCGCGGGGATTCGTGGCTGAGGCTTACGGGTCGAGAATAGAGATTGATAAAGGCTATTTTCAATCTGGGAGAGAAAGTAAGTACAACGCACTGGTTATCGTTGGACAGGGGATTCAACTGTTCCACTGTGCAGCCCAGGTGCGTAACGACCCACATACATGAGCCCCAAGATGGTCTGCCTCTTCCCCCCGAAATGGCGGGTACATTGAATGTTGTAAACCCCGCCCTTACAATATCTTCCCTTGCCCAAGTTTCCTGAAACATGCACACTTCATGTTGCTCCACGAAAAGCCCCCAATCTGGGCAGTGCAGTTTGCTTTTTAGACCGGCAATGTTCCAGGATAAAACCCTCAGCTTGTTGTCTGGGTTAAAAAGGGCATCGAGCATATGAGTGTTAGGGATTTGGGTATCCTCCAGCTGGGCCGGGGGAAAGACTTCTGCTACTTTCATGGGAACACCTTCCCTAGGTAAACTAATGGTTGGGAGGGCAGGGGCTGGGGCAGCTGGTGTTCCAAGTGACTCTACCCGTGTCCCAATTGCACCAGTGGCCATCTGTTGTGTTACAGTTTGCAGGCCCATTAGGTCTGCCACAACCCCGTAGCAAGTGGTCCGGCTCGCCTTGCCACTGCTATACTCCCCTGGGTCACTTTCAGACCCCGAGCTCCTGGGTCCAGGGGCTGGCCCCCCTGTCATTGCGTGTCAATTCACCTCTTCTAGAGCCCCGAATCTATTCGTTACTGGTATGTTAAATAGCAAGAGTCTAGGGGGTTGGCCCGCTTTTTGGTATTCCAGTGGCCACCTGCCTGTATCACTAGTGTTAAGAGCCCTAGGTTGGATATGACAGTGGGAGTATAAATAGTCCA
Organism: Calotriton arnoldi; assembly: GCA_963921515.1. NCBI lineage: Eukaryota > Metazoa > Chordata > Amphibia > Caudata > Salamandridae > Calotriton > Calotriton arnoldi. Next base: position 431,478 of record CAWUFW010006731.1, on the reverse strand, counting down.
ATGGATAGACCCTAACCCCTGTGGGTGGTTCCTGGGGGCAAGGATTCTGGTTTACTAATGTGCGAACAGTTAGGGGATTTCTAAAATTAATAACTACACAATCCCCTTGCATTGTTTTTTGTCTCTTACCCACCCAGCCAACTCTACAAACCATTAGGATCTCCCCTGCCCTGTCATAAGGGAACTGCCTGTACCTAGCCAGCCAGAAAAGGGATTTGTTCCTGAGGTCCAGTTGTGTTTCCCTCTGGCCATTTTTAATTTCTGGTACTCCTGACAATGTAATGACATACAGAAGTGAGGCTGGGGGTAAATTTATAGTGGGTAGAGTCGCTGCTTCAGGCCTTCTCGCTGTACCCTCCTTGGCACCCACCCCTTCTCTACTTTCCCTAGACCATATTTGAGTGGGGCTATTTTTGTTAGGACCCCTCTTGTGCGATACTGGATTGTTATTCCCATTCTCATTGTTAGAGCTCCTGGGGCCAGTGACATTACTGAGGTTTTGGGCCTGCTGGGTACCTGGCCTTTCTATGGGGGTCAAAATGGATTTACCTGTCTGGTTACTATGTCCATCTACCCAGCTGGAACCCGGTAAACTGTTAGGGGCTACATCCCTCAGTGCACCGGGCTTGTCTAAAGAAGTCGGACCTGCGCTAACTGGATGATAGCTACAGTCTTTCACCCTCACTGGAACTTGGGTATTATTGACACTAGTGTTTGTTTGCCTGTTGTGCCCCATTATTGCCCCTTTATCTATGTGATCTAGTAGGTGAGCAAGTTCTTCCTTCACGATGGCTCTCAGTTGGCTCTGTAGGTCCGCTAACAAATTCCGCACCCAAGGTGGCCAATCTGTGTCTATTCAAGGGTTGGTGAGGTGTCCTACTATTCCCTCTGGGTTAACTAATTCCTCAACACTAGGTGTTGGCTCGATGGCTTTCTTTCTTTTGGCTCCTGCCCCACTTGCTTGGTAACGCTTCCCATTCTTTAGGTTACAGGTGACAGTTCCGCCTTTGCGAGTTACTGGCTTTGGTGCAACTTCTTGGCATGGGGATGGGAAGGACTCTATTGCCCTAGATGTGGACGCAGGGGTGACAACTTGGAGAGTGGATACCTCAGACACCGGGCGAAAGATATCTGGAGTTAGTGACAGGCACCTCTCAGTCAACTCTATTTCGGTGGTTACCACACCTATAGCCCTCTGGAGCATCCTATCAATTGAGGTTGGTGGCATTGGGGAGGAAATTGCAACTTGGGGACGGGGTGGTTGTTTGACTGTGCATGTACGCGTTCCCATTGTTAGACCCTGGCAGCGCCGAAGTGCAACCTCCCCACTAGGATCAGCCAAGTAGCACGTAGGTGTGGTTTGAACAGATATGAGCTATAAAAACAAGAGCGGGGAGCAACAATACGATCAAAGAGCACAATTAGCGAGGACAAGGGAAATGATAAGGAGTTGGTTGGCCAATAATCAGGATAAAAGATATCTCAGGTACTTCCCAGTCCAGTACAGTACCAAAAAACGGCTATCACAAATGTTCCAGTGGATCGAAAGTGTACACTTTCCTGGTTCCCCTGCCTGGCTCCTGCCAATAGACCACTATAGTCCCTGCTGTTGTTGGACTGATTGATGGCAGATAAGTCAATGCAAAGAAGTACTTTTTTTTAAGACTTACGAGTCAAAGGAGACGATTATTAAACCCAAAGAGCCTTACCCGCAAGTCAGCATTAAAAAGTCGGTGCCAAGGGAGGTGGCCCTGCCCTGCCTCTTCCTGGCAATGACGGGCCCGCCCTTGGCCCGGGCTTTGCACGGGCGCAGCCCGCGCACGTCCCACGCTGCAGGAGCCCACCACAGGATTTAAAGCGCCTCCTGGCACGAACGGGATGACGGCGGTGGCAAGGAGCCGCAAAGCAGACTGGGGGTGAAGTCCTGGCCCCCTCCGGTGGTCCCTGGCGTCTGCTGCACAAAAACGGGGGTCCCACAGTGCGGGAACCCACCACAGGATTTAAAGCGCCTCCTGGCGTGAATGGGATGGCGGCGGCAACGAGCCGCAAAGCAGGCTGGGGGGTGAAGTCCTGGCCCCCTTCGGTGGTCCATGGCATCTGCTGCACAAAAACGGGCGTGTAATTTCAGAATGTCATCTAAGGTATTTCTATCTGCTTGATGTTCCCACTGTGCACGGGTTGGCTGCAAGCGGGGGTTGGTTGCAGCATCTCGCCGTATGCCATGCCCTGCACCCAACTTAGCTGCGCAGCCAATGGCTGTGCACTGCGGGGGTAAGGGACCCATGGGGGATTGGGTGCAGGGCCTGGTCACAGGCCTGGCCATGCATCCAACCCCATGCCATGCACAGCGATGGATATCTTACTTCACGCTAAAAGAAATTCACTGAAAAAAACAAAGGTCAAGGTTGCAGTATAGTAAGGTAATGATATCTCTCTTTGCATTTAAAAACCATAGAAATTAACTGAAAAATCCAAAGGTTAAAGGGACCTCACAGTTAGGTGGAACGGTCAGTTAAAACTAACCATTTTAAAGAGACAAAACAACTGAAATTCTAACTGTGTGGCCACCCTCTCATCCACAAGTTGGGAATCTCGCAGCGTGCATAATTTAAAGGTTACCGTTTAAAATACTGATGGGGCCAAACCAGTCTTTCATTATTTGAAAATCTACTAAGAAACAGAAAAATGGCTTCTTTAAAGTCCTATATAGAAAATAAGAGGGAGTGACCCCACTAACCAAGAGACAGGGTACTAAAAGTAAGTAAAATAGAAATTTCTCTTGGATCGACTGTTATATATTAGACACTTATCTTATCACAACACCTATTCAGACTATTCATATGTCACCAACATTCTTACACATTCTTCGACTGAAACATATATACCATTTGATGAACCCTAAAGACAACCGTCAAAGCATTCAACCACATAAATATAGTTATTTTTTATAAAAATAATTTTTATTAATATTCATTGAAGATATTCATTAAAAAAGAAATATTGTATTTAAAAAGTTTTTTCAATACAGTACAATATCACAAATGTAGTCATAAAATAATATCACAAATTTTAACAATATAAAAAGAAATTTATGTTTTATATTTTGAGAGACAAAAACCATGTGAAACATAAAAACATCATAAAAGTAGTTATCCCAAGGAATCAATCGATCATGTAAGAGGATGTCCACTATAATTAGGTGGAACCTTAAAAGTTCCCAGGGTATAACTTTCAACCAACAGGGCGTCGACGCGTTTCGGTGGTATTAAAAAGTTTATGTAACCACCTTCATCAGGACAATTATTAAATAGTATCTCTCACAGTTGTCATCCATTCATATCACCTATTAAAAACAAAAAAATTTTATTTAACAACCTTAAAAGCAACAAATATCAAAAAAACAATTTTCATAAACAATGAATTTTCTATTGCTTGATTGCTCTAAACACATTAAATTCAACAACATAATTCATAGTATTACTGTTCATTGTTAAAGTTGAATCATCTAACAATTATCTAAAAGGGTTCCATCACTGATCCAATCAAAAATCATTACATACTCACACTCATCCACTCCTAATCATTCTTTCGTTCTATTTTTATTTTTATGATGATGTGAAAAGAGAGAATATCTCTTTATCACATATATACTCATCTATACAAATGTTAAAAAAGGAGAATATCTTTTAATCAATGAGTTCATGTTTGTCTACGACAGTAGCATGAATACATGCTTACCAAGAAAAAACATTTTAATAATTAGCCCACCCGTATATTCTTAAATATTTCTGAAATAACAGAAATTTAAACGAGTTTGAGGTTCATCCAATTTAACCTACCTAATTCTAAGATTGATTTGAATTCACCAAATCTTCAAATTGCGACAGGAACAATGTACTTCATAGGAAAGACTGCAGTCTTTCCATTTATGCATTCATAAAGTCCTTCAAAATATAAAAAAAATATAGAGTACTTAATATAACTAAAAGTAACCGCACATATCCTCATGTGTCAATACCACCCATTATAACCAATACAGATTGGTAAGTTTATCCTACTTACTTCAATAAAAATTCGAAGCACCACTGTCTTAAGGTTCCCAAGTCTTCAATTAGGACTTGACTAAAATACACAACACGGGGGGAAATCTCATTCCAATCGTGGAATCCTTAAGGACAGTATATAACAAAAAGAAAGAAAATAGAGACAATGAGGTCCTATAGTATATCACCCACATTAATCTATGTGTACCGTGGGTATATAAAACCTATTTTGTAACATACCTTAAAAATATATAATTCTTTCTCCTAATTGATATCGAGCTGCATCTGTTTAGCAATCTTCGACATTTAAAGACGCATCCTTTATGATGTTTGGATCATTTAATCAAATGGGCATCAATTCCGCATCAATCTGAAATCATATAAGATCTAGTTAAGTGATAATCACTACTGGGTAAACCAACAGCTACTATTTTAGGTAATATTCTAATACCTTTGTGTTAAAAAATAAATATCCCAGCTCCATTTGTCTATACACATACCAGTATCCCACCTACCCAAAATACTCGGTGGGTATACGGGTACGTTACATGCTAACCTCAAGATACTTTATTGGCCATAGTATGAGCAAAGCTTCTAAAAGTAACATACCTAAAGGTTTTCTGGAAACCAAAGTATATATCGTGTCAACATAATCATACCTGCCTAGGGCCCTAAAAAAACTAACGGAACTAACTCCGCAATCTCCACGCTTGGCTCAAAAGACAAACTTCCTTTCCTTACTTGATTGCGGGTTCCAATTCAGTCTGTATCGTCGTGCCGTTTCTCCGGTCGCAAACACTCTCGATTTAATCCTCCTTTTCTCGCGGTATAAATACACTGACTGTCGCCTCACACCTGATGTGTGGTTAACCACGTAATTTTTTCGCGACTGCTCTAAAACGCACTGATGGCTTTTGCTTAAAGCGGAAATGTTCTTAAAGCGCCACCTACGTATATAACGTAACAGAAGGGCCCACCTATATATTATTGTTATAAATAAGTAATGGTCATTTTGGGAAATAAATTCTCCAAATTTATAAAAATAATACCTATTGACAAACGACAAAATCTCTATTTTATATAAAAAATTAAATTAAAAAACACTATGAATCTCGTTACGCTAAATAATTCTGAGACCCGTCCATTTGATGAGTCAATGATGTATCCCATACCTATTATTTTAAAATTTAGGTCCATCACGGAACCCACAGTTCTATCCTGATAAAAGAATACTGAACGTCGGCCCTAAATCCATTAGATAACATGATGGTTACCCACAGATTAACCCCGAGGTACCTCTCCAGGGCATATTATCAAGCCAATTATCGCCGCTTTAGCGGCAGTTTTCTGCCGCTAAACCAGCGATAATTTTAACGCCGTTCTTGATAATATGCCCCAAAGAGTGGCAAGCAAGGGAACAAAGGGGCATATTATCAAGAACGGCGTTAAAAATTATCGCCGGTTTAGCGGCAGAAAACTGCCGCTAAAGCGGCGATAATGGGCTTGATAATATGCCCTGGAGAATTCCAATAGAAGTCCATGTTCTGGTGTGAACATGGGCTTCTATTGGAATTCTCCAGGGCATATTATCAAGCCCATTATCGCCTCTTTAGCGGCAGTTTTCTGCCGCTAAACCGGCGATAATTTTAACGCCGTTCTTGATAATATGCCCCAAAGATGCATGAGAACTGGAAGTGGCGATAACAAGCAAAGATAAACTGACTTAAGGAGAGGTCAGTAATTGTGAAATTGCTCCTATTTTTTGCATTTTAAGCCTTTAATTGGAAGTGAAGGTATTGCCTTGATCACCAGTAGCACTCACAAAAGACAATGTTAACCCTGCATCTACACAGGCACATCACAAACAATGCACTCACAAAACATGTTGGTTATCCTGTACTTACAAAAGCACACTGCTCACACACAGGTGCAACGCTCACTAGGAAGGAGCAGAGCTGGGGCAGATGGTGGTATAGGAGGCATAGGTTGAATATCTTGTTCACAGCCCTGCCACCACGCATCAGGGGTTAGACTAACACATTTTAGTGTGATGTTAACATCACCACAATAAAATGCATTAGTCACGCATTTAAAGCGCTGCCCTGACCACCACACAAGGTGCACTGAACAAGGAGCTGCATTTAAGCAGCAAGAGCGCTGGCAATGAGTGTGCTGTAGTCTAGAATACACTGTGGCCTCTTAATCATTAGCAATCTGACATGGACAACTCTCACTGATCTCTCTATTATTATTGTCAGAGGGGCTTAAATCATGCTGAACCCGGCCTCCTCTTGCTCCAGTGAACCCACGTAGTCTGTCAGGGCATGGTTGGTAATCAAGCACGAGCAATTATCTGGACATAGCAGTGCCTGCCTTCACGTAGAACGGGGGCTGCGCCTTTCCTGTTGCTTTCCGGCATGGTGCCACCCCACTGTTACAATATGGTGTGTTTTATTGTTGACCCTTTTAACGGCTGCTTTGTTTCTCCTTGCCAGCGCGGCGCCTCCTCTGGTCCAACCTTTCAGTACTGCTCTGTGGCAGAGTTCGACTTGCTTGACTGGCTGCAGGCAGGTGTTTTTGCAAGTCCTGGTATCTCCTTTCCTCCTCTACTCTGAGGCAGTTATTGCCACTGCCCGGGATGGAAAACAACTCACCTGCCCTCCTCATGGGTTTAGGGGGGCCGCGGGGGCTGAAATAGGGAGGAAGAAGACAGGAAGTAGTAGCATCTGAGCAGCATTTGTGATGTCCCAGTGCTGCTCAATGCATGGTCTGACTCTTGAGGCCTGTCCCTGGTCTGCAATTAAGTATTTTCGGGTGAGCAGTTGCAATACACAGGAACCTGGAATCCCCGTCCACATACTGCTTATATGCTACCATTTGCGTCACCAGCAGCAGAAGTGACCACTGCAGCGCTAGGCATAGCTGACATCCTGCGACCTCAATAATGAACAGGTCTGTAAAAAAGTGATCATGTCCCGAAGAGCAGCACTGTGTATTTGTTTTGACAAATAATTATTTCAATTGGCTTTCTTAGCATAGTCAAGTTATGTTCTTTGTCATAATCAGTGGCACCTGCTTAAACAGTCTACACACCATTGGTGAAAGCTATTTTCAAAAGGGTGCTCATATTGCACCTCAATCTTTGGGTTAAGAGAAAGGCTGGTAACAAGAAGCTATAGAAAAAAGAAACTTGTAGGAAAAAAGCACTTGAGCGAAATTTCTTAAGATGAAAGGGAAGGGACACACACAGAGGAAGCAGAGGAGTTAGAAGAGCGTTAAGAAGAGAAAGAGGGTGGGATGTGAGAGGAGAGCAGAAAATGCATGGAAACACTAAGGGGGATATTCACAAGAACGTGTGCTAAACATCTCCAAAAAATGTTAACGCAACTTTACATATCGCAGCCGATCGCAGGAAAATAACCCTGTGTTAACCTGGAATTCACAATACGGCGGTACCATGCGATAGTCCCCCGAAAACGCGGCCAATGTCCACGATACAACAACCGCGACCGTGATAAAAACACAAACCTCAACGCGAAAAAACATGCGATGGGCCAAAGCGTGATGAGGAAATCAGCGATAAGCAGCGCCAGGCCTGCAATACACACATGGCAGGCGGGAAAAACCACTATAAAAGTAGAAAAAACACACAAACACAAAATGACCAACACCCAAGCACCATGGAGGCAGCCGGAGCAGGCGCAGAGGACGAGCGCAACCCCACAAGGACCCCGGACGACCAGCCTGGGACCTCGGGGACAGGGAAGGGAAAGGACAAGAAGAAGAGGAAGACAAAATTCAGTCCGCAGGAAAACAGAATCCTGGTCATGGAGGTGATGGAACACCATCAACAACTGTTCGTCACCTTCAACGTGTCACTGGGCACCAAAAATGGAATATGGCGGGACATTGTGGACAAGGTGAATGCCGTCGGAGAGCACAAGAGGTCAATGGACGAGGTCAAGAGGCGATGGATTGACATCAAGGGCAAGACCAAGGAGAAACTCGCAGGCAACCAGAAGGCAGCAATGCAGACTGGAGGTGGGAGCCCAGCGCCACAGCTGGAGCTGGATGACATGGAGGAGCTGGTGTCGACAGTCATCAGTGTGGAGACTGTGGCCGAAGTCGGGGGACCGGACACTGCTCGACAGGACACAACACAACCGCAACAGGGTGAGTGACCACCAGGTACTGGGGGGACGGGTGGAGATGGCCACAATGGCACACATGCACAATCAAGCAGAGCACAGTGCACACCCACAATGACTCTGGATCATGGCCCTGATCCACAGACTGTCGCAATGTACAATGCCATGCTGTCTGAATGTGAACCTGTACCATGCGGCTACATACATGCGGACACATTGTAATACACCATCTCCCCTTCACATTGCAGGGGCACCGTCAACACCTCCTGCAGAGCAGTCCCAGCAACTCTTCACTGATGATGAGGAGGACACCCCCAGCATCGACACCCAAGCCCTCCAAGACATCATTGACATCATCCGCAACTCACCTCCAGGATCAGGGCAGCCCAGCTGCATCGAGGAGACCCCACCCACTACCCAAACCACCCAGCAGGAGGCACCCACAGCCCCAGCAGTCTCCCAAGACCCCCAGGAACAACACATGGCCTTCCAACGCCGTGTGCTGGAGGGCCAGAGGGAGACGGCTGAACAGGTGCGGGTGGGGTTCGACCTCATGGCTACCAAACTGGACGCCATCCATGGGTGTCTAGGTCCCATCAGGGACCAGCTCCAGTCCCTAACGGACACCCACGGCCCGCTCCATGGTCTCCAACGAGCCCTGACTGACATCGCTGGAGTCATAACTCGGAGACAAGAACACCTGTCCGCTCAGAGTGGCTCCAGCGATCCCAGCCATGAGCTGGCACACATGCGGAGGCTCATGGAGGACATGGTGCGGATGGAGGCGGAAAGGATGGCAGCCACCACTGCACATCAGCGAAATGTAGCTGGGATCTACCAAGCTCTGCAGATCCTCATCATAGCATTGCTGCCACAAGGCGTGGCGCTGATGAATGCTGCTGCCCCCACACCATCCACATCTCCGCCCCCTGGTGTGTCAGTGCCTCCCAGTGCGGCAGGCGTATCCACTCCCGCACCTGATGTGTCACTGCCACACAGTGCGGCCGACAATCCTCCACCGGCCCCTGATGTGTCAGTGGCACACAGTGCCGCAGCCGGTACTGCAACACCCACAGGTGGGGCAGAGCACACATCCGAGGACGTGGATGGGATTGAGTTCAGAAGGAGGCACTAGCATTCATTTCCGCCACCTTGCCTGTTTCTGCTTGGTGCCGCACATGGCCCCATGACCTGCCACTGACCCCTGATACACTCCGCTGCACTCGCCTTGGACCGCGACATGGACTGCCATAGCCTGTTTGATGACCAATGACACGGCGACCAGACTGCGGACTGTACCCTTCCTCTTCCGCAGTACTTGTCATCCCCGGATGGACTCTGGCTGGCCCATATTGTGTGGTGTGCTTGGCATGGCCCTGTACCGCTCCAGCTGCAAAACTCCACTGGATGTGCAATAAACATCCAGAAACGCACTGCTGTGTCATGGCTTTCATCATTCATGTATGAATGTGTGGATGAATGTAGGGACAGTGATTTCCCTTACGACAATGATGCTCATCTAGTGGGATGCCAGTCACAGTGTGCTACATTGCCTATTGTGTTCCGCTTGAAGTGGACACTACAACAGGGACACACACATTAGTCACTCCCTTGTCCGGACATGGACTGAACCACGCCCAGAGCCCCCGAGTCATTGTTGCCAGCCCTGCGCTGGTCCGGCGTACGCCAGGCTAGACCACTCCGCTTACGCTCCGAGGGGGGGCCCATATAGCTACATGTCGCAGGCGTACACGCTGGTGGTATGCAGGTCACTGGTCTAGTTGTCAGCATGTCACGGCCACTCCCTGAGGGCAGGTCTACACACACACCACACCCATCCGGCACAGGCATCACAGGCCATGTGACCCCGCCAATATAAGGGGCCGACAACGTCACATTCCCCACTGCCAGTGGTGACTGGATGACAGACGCTCCACGGTTCTCAATCATAAAGTGCCCATGAGTTGTGGCGCACAGAGTTGGTCACACCTGAGGCCTTGCGCCCGTCACGGGCCTACCACCACGTGGCGCTGACTGGGGTTGCACAGGGTTAGTGGCAACCAAAGCCTTGCACCCGTCACGGGCCTACCACCACGTGGCGCTGACTGGGGTTGCACAGGGCTAGTGACACCCGAAGCCTTGCGCCCATCACGGGCCTATCACCACGTGGCGCTGACTGGGGTTGTACAGGGTTAGTGGAACCCGAAGCCTTGCGCCCGTCACGGGCCTACCACAACGTGGCGCTGACTGGGGTTGCACAGGGTTAGTGGCACCGAAATAGCTGAGCGGGTGTGCAGCCTGCGATGATGACATGTGCACTGATGTGGTCTCTGCCATTGATGCCTCAGGACTCAGCGTCATGTGTGGGACCTGCTGGGCCACAGGGCAGGTCCGCATGATGTGGACCATGCCATGGTGGCGGGACCAGGGCCTGGAGCTTGCACGGGCACGTGGTGTGCCCACTGGTGGACACACCGTTGGCAGCAGGTGAGCAGTGGGCCCAGGGTGCGCAAGTGCGGACAGCCAGCGCTGGCCGGCGGGAGGGGGTAGGGTGCGGCTTCATGCGTGCGCAGGGACGGACATGCGTTGTTGCCATGTGCTGTGTGATGGACTCTGCCATGATTGACTCTGGCCTTGATTACAGATTGCAGACCTGGTGGCTTGCAGTGTATCCCGGCACGTGGTTGGAGACACACCGGTGGCAGCAGGTGAACAGTGGGGCCTGGGTGCGCAGGGGCGGCGGTGTCTCTCTCTCTCTCCCTTCCTTCCCTCTCTCTCTCACTCTCTCTCCTTTCCTTCTCTCTCTCTCACTCTCTCTCCTTTCCTTCTCTCTCTCTCACGCTCTCTCCTTTCCTTCTCTCTCTCTCACTCTCTCTCTCTCACTCTCTCTCCTTTCCTTCTCTCTCTTTCTCTCTCTGCCTTTCTTTCATTCTCTGTTTCTCTGTGTCTCTCTCCTTTGATGTGCGCATGGCAACGTTCTGATTTTGTGCTTTATTTTCCAGGTTGTGACATCGGGATTGTCCCGGAGGGACCCAACAGGAGTCTTCCGCATTGGTGTTTTGTGTTGTATTTCAATGAAGTTTTTGGTTGTTACTTCAGTGCTGTGTGACTGTTTCTCGTTCTTCTGGCCACACATGGGTGTTATTTTTTTGACAATGTGCGTCATCATGCGCTTTTTGTGGCTCTTGTGTCGTGCACGGTATGTGTTTGTCCGGTGGGGGGTGGGGCTGGGGGTGGTGGCGGTGGGTGTTGTGGCCCTCATGGGTATCCGAGCTGCATGATCATTGTCTCCATGGCATCTGTGGGTCTTCAGGTGGGGCTCTTGGCTGGGCTCCCTTTCATACTGCAGGTGGTCGTCCTGCTTAACACCAGCAAAAGGCAGGTGTTAAATCCCTGGTGATACCGCGGCTTATCGCCTGTTTTTGGTTCGCATTGCAGATCTGGCAGTTCGTTGTGAAAGTGGTGTTGTGGTTTTTTCGTGTGTTTTTGCACGGGAACGCCTACTCTGCATCTCATTAGGGTTGGTTGGTGGTGTCCACCGTGGAGATAACATTTTGGGGCAGTTATCGCGGGAATACTGGCGATGTCTGCAGTTTGCACCCGCTTGTGAATGGGGTGTTGAATCTATCTCCACTTTGGATGCGTTAAGGTGGAGATAAATTGCGGTAGGTCCTTGTGAATATGCCCCTAAGGGGGATATTCACAAAGAAGTGGCTTAATGCCTCTCACCGCCACTTGGGAAACGCCAGGCTGCACCCTATTCATAAGAATGTGGTGCAGCCTGGCGTTTCCCCCTGCGACGGCGCTAAGTCTCACGACTTAACGCCAAAACAGGCACCCTTGCACCAGAGCGCTAGGGTGTCTGCGAGCAGGGAGGTTTGTTAATGCACAGGAAGGTGTCCCTTCCTGTACATTAACAAACCGAAAATGCCAGTTTGCTTTTTCCATGTGTGCTGCTACATGCAGCACACATAGAAAAAGCAAAAACGAGGAGAAATAAAGATTTTCTCCTCGTTTAGCCCCCTTAAGACCTGATTTTTCTAGGTCTTAAGTTTGGCGCTGCCACCTATTATCGCCGCCCTTGATAATAGGCGGTAGCGTCAAACTCAATGGGTGTTGCGGTGGTACGCCCACCGCAACACCCACTGCACGCCCCCTTTCACGCTAAGTTTAGCGTGAAAGGGGCCCTATTCTCAAGGCAGCGTTAAGCCACTTAGCGTGGCTTTAAGCCACGTTAAGTTGTTTAACGCTGCCTTGAGAATAGGGCGCTGGCCCTATCGCCACGGGAACGTCAATAAAAGTGACGTTTCCGTGGCGATAGGGGCTTGTGAATATGCCCCTAAAGGTTTCAAAAAGGAACAGAGGAAACTAAGAGACACAAGGAGCAGTGAGAGGGATGTGATGGGAAAAGAGAGACATAATGAGTAGGAAAACAAAAAATGGGAAGGGGGACAAGATTGGTAAGAGGAGAGGAGAGGGAAAGATAACAGGATGGGGAGAAGACAACACAAAGGAAACAAAAGCTAGAAAAGTAGAAAGATGGAGAGAGGAAGAAAACAGGGAGAATGAGGAAGTGTATGAGGGCGAAGATGAAGTGAGAGGAAAGATTGGGTTGGGAAAAGCGGGAGAATGAGATTGGCAGACCAAGAGTGAAGGGTGAGGGAGAAAATGGAGAGGAAGAACAGAGTAAAGGGAGAGAGAGGTGTGATAGTAGAATCTTGGGTTTATTCTTAGAATGTTCTCCTTCTCCTGTTTGCTTTCCATGGATGCGTTCTCCGCATGCATCCATGGACTTCTATTGTATTCTTTTCAATACCTGTGTTTGTTCCACGTTCTGAAGAGCAGTTCTTCTTCAGTTGCACTGCTGCTCTTCAGAAGGTGGATGCTCCAATAAACTACTCCACTTCTTCACATCAGCCTACTTGATTTATTACACTACATCATATTGGCGACGCTTCGGGATTTCTTACCTTTAAAGACATTGGAGCATCCACAAGGCCATTTTCTTCGTTCCTTGGATTTCTTCGTTTCCTTGGATTCCCTGGAAGATTACACGGATTGATTGGACGGAGGAGCAGTTTCCTTCTCTTTTCTCCCCGCCGAGGACTGCTTTCCCTATTCCTGCAGTGTGGCTCTCCTGCATCTTGTGCTCCGATTTGCAGCACTCAGAAGAAGACGAGGTAGCCGTCGGGTGCCTCCCTGCACCATTGGACTTGCCGAGGCGAGCGTCCGTTCCTGCATTGGGCTTACCGAGGCGAGCGTCCGTTGCTGTCCTGCACCCTTGAACTGGTCCATGCGCAACCAGCCGCGCTGTTCGGTTTCGACACTGCTCAATCTGGTCGCACCAGCAGTCAGCCGCTTTGTTGTTCTTCAAACGCCTCTTCAAACGGATTCCTCCTTGGCAACGCTCTATTTCGGATCTCTTCACCGTTCGTCTCGAAGGATCATCGCAACGCTCTATCCAGCGTTTCAGCTCTGCGCCCTGCGTGTCTCGGTGACACGCACACCTTCACTGAACCTTCTGATGTCATTCCGTTTGTAACAGCGTCCTCACGCTGCCGGTGGCCATTTTGAAAAGTTCAGCTTGTCTGTTACCTTGGTAACACTTTCCACGATCGTTTTTATTACATACAAACGACATTTTAACCTTTTATTCGTGTGGTAAAGTATATTACTAGTGTTATTTAGCGCTTTTATATACCTTGTGATTACAGTTTATATTTTTATTTCAAGCTTTCTTTTATTATCGTTAAAATGAGCACTATGTGTGGAAATCCTCCACCCCCTTTTTACTCTGGTCCAAATCAACCTAGTATGAAGTGGGAAAAATGGTTCAGACAATTTAATAATTATCTCCTAGCTATTAATGGTGACACTTTTTGTGCAAAAAGAAAAAAAGCTTTACTTTTAAATACTTTGGGTGGTCATGCTGAAGATGTATTCGAACACTTACCACCATCTCCTACTCCAGCAGGAATGGAGAGTGGTGATTATGATTGCTTTTCAGAAGCAATTGATAGGCTTAAAAAGAGGTTTACTGAACAACCCCATATTGTAATGGAGAGGTACAATTTTTATACTAGACACCAATTACTTAACGAACCTGTTGATACGTATGTTGAATGCCTAAGGGTTTTAACAGCTGAATGTGAGGTTGGTGATCAAGTTGATAAATATATTAGAGACCAGTTAATCATTCGTTGTTCCAATAAAAAAATTCAAGAGCAACTTTTGAGACAACGAAATCCATCTCTACAAGAGACTATTCAAATTGCTAAGAGTGTTGAACGCTCTATCATTTCCTTCAACACCATAAATGTTGATAGTCTTGCTACTGGTGTTGCAGCTGTCAATTTAAAAGATTTTAATTCCAAACATAATAATTTGAGAGGAAAACCTCTTAAAAGTCCCACCTCTTACAACCCAGTTAATCAATTTCTCAACTCCGGTAAACTGTTCTGTAATCGTTGTGGTTCGAAGTCACATTCATTTCAATTCCGACATTGTCCAGCTAAGGGAAGGGAGTGTTACAAATGTAAAAAAATAGGTCACTTTGGTAATTACTGCCAATCTGTAAAAAGGGTTGCTTCCTTGTCTGAGGTTGATGTGTTGGGTGAAATGGGTGAAATGTCTTCTGAACCTAACTTTGAAAACACCATTATTACTATTACAGAAAGTAATGTTCAAACCCAGAACTTAGCTCATGTCACTCATAATGATAAAGACATTGACTCAGAACCTTATGTTCCTCCCATGTGTATTATTACTGTCGATGGAAAAGAATTAGAAGTTATGGCTGATTCAGGTTCTCCCTACACTATTATATCTGAGTCTGTTTTTAAAAAGTCATGGGAAAATAAAACCTTAGAACCCAATGATATTCGTGTATTCGGGTTTGGTGGCAAAGAAATTGAAATGCTAGGGTATTTTATTTCTGATATTTCTTTTAAACAAAAAACTATAGTTGGTAAAGTTTATGTTGCTGTCGATGGGTAGCAAGTGTTAGGTTGGAGACACCAGGGTAAATTTGATATTACCTTGCGTCCCAATGCTAAAGTACAGGTATGTTTAGTTGAGGACTTACAGATAGTTCCTAATGAATTTAAGAAAAATGAAGAAATTGTACAAGCCATTCTTGATAAACATAAAAATGTTTTTAGAAATGAATTGGGAAAAGTGAAAGGATTTTCTCATAGAATTGTACTTAAAAAAGATGCTGTACCTTCAAGGCATAAGTTGAGAAATGTTCCTTTATCCGTAAGGAACGAGTTGACTGACATGATCAAAAAATTATGCGCTGATGGGGTAATAGAACCGGTCAATGCTTCAGAATGGGTTTCTCCCATAGTTTTGGTTAAAAAACGGAATGGAGAACTTAGGATGTGCACCGATTTGAGGTCTGTTAATAAACAAATCGTCATGGAATGTCACCCTTTGCCTAAAGAGCAAGATTTATTAGCTAAGCTGGATGGTGCTAAGATTTTTAGCACTATTGACCTTAAATCTGCTTACCATCAGGTAGAATTAACAGAGGATTCTAGAAACATCACTACTTTTATCACACCAGAGGGTACATTTAGATATATTAGAATGCCCTTTGGACTCTCTTCAGCTGCATCTGTCTTTCAAAGATTAATGAATTGCTTATTTGGGGACACCAATGGCGTGGTTGCATTTCAGGATGATATTTTAATATTTTCTGAAACTGTTGGAAAACATCATGAAATCCTTGACAAAGTGTTGTCTGTGTTGGAGGATAAGGGTATGACTATTCGCCCAGATAAATGCAAGTTCTTTTCATCTGAAGTTGAGTATCTAGGTCACCAAATTAATGGTAACGGAATTTTTCCTAAGAAGGATCTGCTTTTGTCAATAAAAAACATGAGTAATCCTCAGGACAAGGACCAACTTAAATCCTTTTTAGGATTATGTGAATACTATTCTAGATTTGTTCCTAAATTTTCGGATATTGTTCTCCCATTAAGATTATTATTAAAAAAAGGGTGCAAGTTTGAATGGACAAATGTTCACTCTCAAGCTGTTTTAGCCATTAAATCTGCCATTATAAGTTGCAATCCCTTGTCTCCTTTTTCTCCAATTGCCACCAATATCATTACGGTTGATGCCAGCGCAACTGGGCTGGGTGCTGTACTCAGTCAAATTAAAGCGAACAATGAAGTTACCATTGCTTTCGCTTCAAGACCATTGTCCATTGCTGAATCTAAGTATTCCACTATTGAAAGGGAAGCATTAGGGTGCTCTTGGGCTGTGGAACATTTTAAAACCTATTTGTTGGGCAAGCCATTTAAACTAAAAACAGATCACAAACCTTTAATATCTCTTCTGTCTAACAATGGTGTTGGGAGAGCTTCTTCCAGGTTAGTTCGCATTCTTGCAAAACTTTACGAATATAATTTTGAGGTTATATACATTCCTGGTGTTCAAAACATGAGAGCTGATTGTTTATCTAGACTGTTATCAGATTCTCATGATTCTCATGTTCCCAAACAACCTGCGTCTTTTGAAGAATGTGTAGTTGCATCTGTTGATGACATGGTTCTTTCAATGTCAAGAGTTATTTCTAAAGAGGAATGGTTAAAAGCTATGGATTTAGATGAGGATCTAAAAATCGTACAAAAATATATTATAGAAGGTTGGCCACTTGAGAGAAATCTTTCTAAAGATCTTGCTGTGTTTTGGAAGGTTAGAGACGATCTTTCATCCAATGAAAGTCTCATTTTAAAGGGTGATTCTTTTGTTCCTCCAAAAAATATAAGACAAAGACTTATGTCAATTGCTCATTTAGGTCAATTAGGCCAATCCAGTACTATTAAAAAGGTTAGAGAATTATTTTGGTGGCCTTACATGGACAGTTGTATTGTTGATTTTGTAAAAAATTGTTCTCTGTGTGCAGATTTTGACAAGGTTCTGAAACTCCAGCATTCCGATTTAGGAAAAATTGATGTTCCAGACTCACCATGGAATAAAATTGCGATTGATATTTTAGGTCCTTATGAAGGTATTTTAATGCAGAAATCGTATATCATTGTTGCCATTGACTACTTTTCTAAGTGGGTTGAATATAAATGGGTTACTCAAACTGATTCTTCAACTGTTATTCAATTTCTTAAAGAGATTTTCAAGAAAGAAGGTTTACCCTCTACCGTTGTTTCTGACAATGGTCCTCAATTTACGTCTCATGAATTTAGCTTGTTTTTAAAGAATGCCAATATTTCTCATATTAAAACTGCATTATATTCTCCTAACATGAATGGCCTTGTGGAAAGGTTTAACAAGACTTTAGTTGATGGCATTCAGTTGGCTATCAAGTCTCGATTGGATGTCAGATCTCACATAGCAGATTTGGTTTGGTCTTATTTGTGTACTCCACATTCTACTACTAAGTTTTCACCTTTTAGTTTATTAAAAGGTAGAAAACCTAGACAAGAACTTTCTCTTGCATGGGCCAAATCTGTTGAGTCCAACTTACCAATTAGAAAAATGTATAGACTTGCTCAACAAAATTGTAATATTTCAAAGAAAATTGTGTGTTCCAACCATCCAGTGTTGCAAGTTGGTGACAAAGTTAAAATCAAGTTACCTATCTTTGTAAAAAAAGGACAATCAAAGTTTTCAGATGTTTTTATTATTTTAAAAGTTGGTAAAACATCTGTGCTGTTGAATAATGGTTCTTGGTGGAACATTTCTAAAGTTGCCAAAGTCAACGCTTTCATTCCTAAATCTTCTGCATGTCCTTCTTCTCCAGATTTCACTAGCGATTCTGTAATTTTGGAAAAAGGAATAGGACCAACGGTTCATTCTTCTCATGCTGATGTTAATAACCATGTTTCTTCTCCTAGGATGTCTTCCCATGCATATGTTGATAACCTGTCTTCTTCCAAGAGACAGAAATTGTTACCTAAAAAATTTAAAGATTTTGTTTTATATTAATGGGATTTATTGTAATTTGCCTTTCATGTTTTGTGTAAAGAAGGAAGATATGTGATAGTAGAATCTTGGGTTTATTCTTAGAATGTTCTCCTTCTCCTGTTTGCTTTCCATGGATGCGTTCTCCGCATGCATCCATGGTCTTCTATTGTATTCTTTTCAATACCTGTGTTTGTTCCACGTTCTGAAGAGCAGTTCTTCTTCAGTTGCACTGCTGCTCTTCAGAAGGTGGATGCTCCAATAAACTACTCCACTTCTTCACATCAGCCTACTTGATTTATTACACTACATCAAGAGGGTAATCAATGGGAAATTGGATGATGGAGACAGAGAGGAAAAGGAGATAATGTCAAGAGAATCCTGGTGTGTACCAAAAGTGAATGCTGGGTTGTGCTAATGCAGAATCCTCTGTTTCCCTGGAGGAAGTGCTGGATCTAGTGGAGAATCCACAGTTTATTTTATTTCACCATGGGGATAGTATTGCACAGGCAATGCCACCGGTAGATTATCCTGCTTTTATAACTTTCTAAAAATCTAAGGATTTTCCTTTAAACACATCACATAATAAGGCCACAGCACAGCCAGGGAGAGAGACAAACAAGGTCTGTTCACTCCCTGACTCCCCTGTGGAAGGATGAGGCACTCAAGGTGCTTACAACATTAACCAATAAGCCATTAAAAGAATAAAGAGAATGGTTCACATCTGCAACTATTAAGGTACCTTACTGCAGGCAATCACGGAGTGTTACCTTATGTGTTTTTTGGACAGGGTGTAATTAGTCATTGATCATGGTCAAAAATCATTCACCAACACGGGGCACATATTTACAGAATGGGGAGAACATTAGGTATAATTAGGATCTCAAAACATCAAAAGCATTGCATATGTTTGAGGCTGTTTCAACCTTGTCACATTTTACCCAAAATGGGCCCTTTCCAATATTTACTTTATTACATTTACATAACTGCTTGGTTGTGCTCACTGTAAAGTGACACTCAAAATGTCACATATAAGGCAGTCAAATGTCACTCATAAATACACTGGAAACCTGTAAATGTCACACGTTGTTGCAGGGATTCTGCACATACACAGAGCTATGCACAGGATAATAGGACCTCGGAATATAGTGGTGAGCAAACCATACACCTTAGTACCCACAATCCCAATCCGACTAGCTTTAGCGTCTCATGAGCAGCGATGCTACCAATGATTAGACAACCCAGAACACGGTATCTCTCTCTCTCAGGACTCGCGGGAGCAAGAACACCCTTTCATAACTCACTCATACCTGTCCACAACGTGTGTAATAAGAGACACAGTATAGTTTAAAATGTTTATTTCAACTATCGTGCTCTAAGATACAGTACACGTGCCAGTACTATCAGCATAATGCATAAGGATAAAATAATCAACATAGTTACAATTCCATAGAATACAAACGGGGAAAGCATTTCATAAATCAGTGGATATATGGCTAAATGACCATACCACCCTCCCCGTGCTATTAGCTAGTTTATTATAAAAACAGAAAACCTCTGGGCATTGTCAGGCGGACCCTCATACCTCAATATCTAGATGCAAGGTTTACATCATCAGACAAGCACAGCTCTTCTCTCTGGAAAGGTTTTTCTCCAAGTGCCTCTAACAGTGAAATCACAATATTAAAAAGCACACAAATTTCTCCAGTGCAGCGTACTTAGAGTTATGTCTAGGTACGAGGGACTGGCCAGATCAGCAAGAACAAGGGACGTTGTTTTTCGACCTTGTACATGTTGTGCAGATGTAACCCACATGGAACAGGAGAAAAGGTGAAAGGCAGAAATGCAGACAGTCCTAATATAGCCGGGCACAAGCAGAGGCTGGAAAAACAAAGTCACGAAGTAACGTGTGCAGAAAAGGCATCATGGCAGCCAGGCCTAAGCCAACTTAGCAAGGCAGACCCTGAGGCCACAAACCACACGACAACGTAAGCAAACTAAAAACTTAGCAGCTATGTGTGCATCAGTCCATTATACAATTCAAAACTGTTGAGGAAAGCTACACTGAAGCCTGAATGTCCACTGAGGTTATATAATCTCCCATCAGCCACACTTGGACAAGTACTGCAGAATATGTGAGTCTTATCTATGTGAACCTTTGCGGGGAACAGTCTTGGCATCACAAAAAGTCCCACATGCTTTCTAAAAAAACAATGTGGTAGTTTTCTTTGTAGTGCAAGTGTATGCTAAAATATGTATAGAATGAAATAAAGAAAAACAAAAGAAAAAATATGCCAACTAAATTTGGAGGGCTTCGCTAAAAACATATTAAAAGTAAATCTTCACACTAATCTGCCATCTTGGAACATTAAATAATTGTAAACCAAAATGTGATGCCTGGAGCTCTGCATAAGAAAGTTGTGGTTCAGTAGCATGGCAGGAGAGTTGCTGGAGTGTTCATTACTGAACTAGAACTAGTTTGTAGTCGCAGGTGAACTGCTGAGGGATGAACTGCTGGAAATACTGCCTATGGTCAGACTCTTTAGGTTGCATAGTAGCACAGAGTAATCAGGCAAAATACTGTTACACAGACTACCTGACATCCTAAAGTCCAACAGTTGTCTAGGCAGAGTCAAATATTGGCAACAAAGTCAATGACTGAAGAGGTCTGATCCACTCCCAAGTGTATAAATGCTGTTCTGAAGGGCTGAACCAATATGTGAATGACACTCTGTTTGATAAATAAATGAAGTGGGCTTACTCAAAGCTTGATAAAAAGACAGTGTAGTACTACTGGGCCAGCCAGTGCAAGCTTCCTTCAAAGACATGGAACAAGTTGGTCATGCAAGGCCACTGCAAGCTTCCTTCAATGACATTGAAGGCAATGTGCAGCACCATTTAACTCCTTCTTACATACAAAGAATGAACAGCATTTCAGATTTAGTACAAGTGTAAGGAACAGTACTGGAGTGTATGAGTGCGAGCTTAACTCACACACAGCAAGATTTCCAGATACAAAGCAGGTACATCATCGGGCAGTAGTACACACTTCCCTCACATCTATAGAACACCTACCGATCTGGCCAGAAACAATTCAAGCTTCTCTTGCATGCGCCGGACATTAGAGGGCATCTGCTGCCGCACTCTAAGCCTATGTGGAAATACTCAGATGCACAATGTGCACTAGTTGGCAGTAGTTTAAGTTCCCCTCACTCACAGCACAGGTACAATATGGTCCGCAGCATTGAATTCTAAGACATTCTCACATACAAAACATGCATCACACTGGTAGCAGCATCTAAGCTTATTTCAGGCCCAGAATACCCAGAGTAAAATATAAATGTGAGTGTGCTACTAATTACTCGAGCCAAATGCCAGGTTCTCGTTCAGCTGGAAATCGAGGTCCTCTTGAACCCTCATACCAAAAATGAGCTGAGCTTTTATGCAGCTTCTGCTTGCTAGCCACACTCTAACTTCACTCACCAAGAATGAAAGACAAAGAATTAAACTTTGATGTCAAACAGGAACGAGAAAGGGATACAAACCTAGTGGCGGAATTACAAAATATGAAGCAAGAAATCCTGGGATCAATCCCGGCTTGACCACTTGGCCAAATTGTGTGATTATAGGCAATTATTTTATTTTATTGTGCCTCCTATTTTTATCATTAATGTATATGAGAAAACAGTGAAATATGTGAAGATGTGTGCTGTACAAAAAACTCGCTTGTGTTTGACATACTGGACTATAATGCTGCTCCATGAAAAATAAAAATATAGCCCACATCTAGGGTGCACATGACAACGCTTGCCTCTTAGTACACCAACGGCAATTTCATTGGGATCGGGGGCATGATTGTTTCTAAGTTCATGTATAAAAAGTATCACTTTTAATAAATGACTCTCACTGCAGTGATATAATCCAAAGCACTAAGATACACTTGTTAGAGAAATATACTTTTTGAATTTTGAAGCTACTTAAGGATACTTTATCATATTGTTACATAATATGTGTTGCACAATTTCCATGCCGAATTTTCCCATGGCTCAGCTTGTGCCTGGGCTCTTACAGTCAAGATGGGCTCTTAGAGCCAATACATACCCTTAGCTCAGCTCTCTCAGTTAATTTGCTAGCTTACTCATCTCGCTACAGTACTGTGTATAATAGATCCTCAAATGCCCCCTCTCTCAGTATCTTGCTCTGGGCAGCGATATATGGCTTTCTGAAATTCTCACTGGTTTCCACTAGTTTTGGAAAGATAACTATTCCTTATTCTGGTTTTAATAAGGAAGAATTGTGCATTTGTGACCTCAAGAAATTGTTTCAAAGTTACCCGTGAACTTTTTTAGCATAACATGAAACTAACAGTGCTCAAAAAATATTAATTCTCCCAGTTCCAGCACGTTGTCCTAAGTAAGTGTGTGTTCTTTTACTAACCACCATCATCAGCCCTCTACCGGTTAGGCTGAATGCAGTGATTACTATGACTCTTGTCTTCAAGAGCCATGCAGCAACATGGGCAGAACTTCTTCTTTCCCAGTGCCCTCAAGGTGCTTAAGTGGATTCTGCTGTTCGGAGTCTGACCTTTGCTGCTGAGTGAATCAGACAGAGCTAACATCAAGATCCCAGTGCTGTAAGAGCTCCTGTGACCCCAGTTGGCAATGGTGTTGGAACAATTTTCAGACTGAGGTTGATGCCATCAGTGTTACATCACTAACTCATAGGGATTCTGAAAAATCCAAGCAGCACACAAAGAACAGGTGTGACAAATGAGCCACACCTATTCAGCAGGAAAGCAGTAATGGTGTAGTGTGTAGCTGGTGTTTCAATTAGGAGCACGCCGATGCAGATATATTACTAAAGCATGATATGGTAGGACACTGTTTACTCACAACGTGTTACCCATTGAAATGACCACTAAATTTGTACAGACATATAGTTTCAATGATACAACAATATAGCTCAGAAATGATAATGTGTAGAAATTGAGTTTCAGCAAATATTTATTTGTCATTGTGCATACCCACGTAAAGTGTCTTGATTTGTTTTGATCCTAGTAAAATCTTTGTTTCCAACGCACTTCAGAATTAGGAAAAAAGTGCTTCTATTGTTCTTTCCTAACTGGTTACTTATTTTGAAATATCTGTACAGTTCATTTATAGGAATTTAAATCTTGTTGTGTGTTAGAAGTGTGGGAGCAGAACCCCAAACTTCAAAATTCAAGACACCCAATATTTAGATTACCCAAAATTTATCTCTGGCGGTTTTGCTACGGGGTTGATCATGCGCTAAAAGGCGCCATCATCAACATTAGACCTGTGACAATTTTGGTTGTTGGTTGACTGGTGTGTGAACCCTGGTCAAGAAGCAACCACAATCCTTATCAGGGTGAGGCACAAGCCAACCTGTGCTCAACCCTCTGGTAACCTGGCACAGAGCAGTCAGACTTACCTTAGAGGCAATGTGTAAAGTATTTGTGCAACACTTCAAACAGTAATAAAGTCAAAAACACCACACAAAAAGGATCCCATCCCATGTTAGAAAAATAGAGCTATTTTTAGTAAATAAAACTAGACCAAAATGACAAACGTCCAATCAGTAGAACAAGAGATATGCAATTTTAAAGATTTCAGTGAAAAATAGCGCCAAAAAGCAAACACCGTCAACTGTGGATATCTGGTCGGGGGACAAAGTCACAAGTACAGGCCAACCAGGATGGAGCCCAGGCCCTCTACAGAGACCCAGTTAGTTCCGCTGAGCAAAATACCTTAACTCCTGGTTTGTGGAGTGCTGCGAGGGTCCACACCAAAAATGTGTCACACATCCAAGCAATGTGTTGGGTCCGAGGAGCTGCAAGGTTGTGATGCGGAGTCTGACATTGAGGCTGCCATCACCGAGGGATGCTAGGGCCTGCACCGAGCATGCGTCACACAGCGGCGGTTCCAATGAGGCAGTGGGCTGTGATGCAATACAGGTCTTTGCGACAGGGAAACCCAAATAGTGTCAGTTCTGCTCGGGGGTGCGGCAGAGGTAATGCATCAGTTCCACTGGACCCACAGAGGCTGGCATAGCACCTTAGACCCACTTCCAAGGGCCCAGGACAGGAGTGGCACTACTTGTCAGGGTAAACTCACAGATGGCAGAGTCACAGTGCTGGGGTCGAGGTTGTTGGAGCCTTCTGCTCTTGACGATCAAGTCAGGAGGCAAGCCAACTACCCCTTAGAGTCACTCGCGCGATCCTGGGTTCAGCAGATGCAAATCTAGTCCTTCTCATCTAGGCAGGAGGGTAGCAGGCAGCAGGTCAGCACAGCAGGACAGCAGTCCTTCAGGGCAGCAATCCAGCAGAGTGGAAGTCCTTTCAGCAGCACAGCAGTCTTTCTTCCTGGCAGAGCACCCACAGGTCCAGAAGTGTACTGAAGAGTTAATGGTTTTGGTCCAATATTTTTACCTAGATCTGCCTTTGAAGTGGAAGAACCTTCTAGAGGCATGAATTTGAAGTACACAGGTACCCCTCCCATTCTGCCATTGATGGCCCGTCCATGCACACCTAGGCTCCCTATTGCGTGTGACTTTCTAAGAGGAATACACACAGCCCATTGTCAACTACACCCAGTAATGTGACCCATAGAATGGCTGCAGGCACCACATGGCTAAGGCAGGAAAATGGCAACTTTCTAAAAATGTTTTTTCAAAATTGTAATTTAAAATTTGACTTCCCCATAAGCTAGGATTTTTCATTACAACTCCAAACATACACAAAATGAATGAGTTACCTAAGAGATCCTTCACTCTCCAGGGTGAACTGCATGGGGGTTAACCCCACTCCTTTACCCCCCTTGGAACCACCACTAGCTGTATTCGCCATGGTTATAGTATCCTCCTGTTGCCCATGTTACCGCACTTCTACATAGCTGCAAATGGAGGTACCAGCCAGAGGGCTTTACGAGTTACTTTTTTATTTGTTCTTCTTTGTGGAATGCACATTGACTAATTCTCTGCATGACAGAGAAATTTATGTTGCTTTGTGTTTTATCTCATTATCTTCGGCTACCCCTTTTCTGTCATTGAATGACCTGTTACCAGAATATTGTTCATCTTGAAATGCTGGGAGGTGTCTGTCCATTCATGTTATGAACATGTTGATTACTGTATCTGTTAGACCTGGCACCACTGGTGTGGGTCTCCCTTCCATTTTTTGCTGTTGCCTCCTGTGTTTTGCTATGTTTTTGCTGGTCTAAATGCTTTGGGCACTTTTCCACTGCTATTCAGTGCCAAAGCGCAAGTGCTCCCTATTATAAATTGTTGCTATGGATTAGTGATTCCATGATTGGGCTATTTGATTTACTTGTCAGACCCTAGTACAGTGCACCGGGTGTGCCCAGGGCCTGTAAATCAAATGCTGCTGGTGGGCTTGCAGCACTGATTGTGCCATCCACAGAAGCAGCTTGTAAATTATGGCTCAGGCCTGCCATTGCAGAGCCTGTGTGCAGTCTGGGACTGCCATGTCGACTTGGCCAGTGCACCCACTTGCCAGTCCTTAAACCTTCAGTTTTCTACATATTAGTCACCCCTAAGGTAGGCCCTAGGGCAGGGTGCATTGTATGTGAAAGGTAGGACATGCCCTGATGTGTGTGTCATGTCCTGATAGTGAATTACAGCCAATTTCGTTTTTTCACTATTGCAAGGCTACCTGCTCCCATAGGCCAGAATGGGCAGTTTGATTATAACATCTTATAATTCTAACTGACCCAGGGAACAAGGTAGAAATTCGAGTTTGGTATGCCTGAACTCAGAATGTTAAAATACATCTTTTAGTGTGGGTGATTTTTACATTCTGGGTTTGAAAATGCTACTTTTAGAAAGTAGGTATTTTCTTGCCTAACCATCCTGCCTGCCTCTGCTAGGTTGTGTATTGCCTGTCTGGTTTGTGAGTGACAGGAGGGCTTGGGCTCCAGCAGTCTGATGGGTCAGGGCTGGGCTGAATAGGACCTTGGCTGAATAGAGAGTAGGGGGCGGGGATTTCCTTTCACTCCCCTGAGCCCTCATAGAATAGAGAGTAGGGGGATGAGATTTCCTTTCAGCTACCTGGGCCAGGTCTGCTTTCAACAATGCTGTCTCCACCTCCTGCCAGGAAGCTGCACCAGTGTGGACAGAACTGGTTTTGACTACAGACACTCTCTGCCTTCAGAGAACAAAGACTTTTTGAGTATAAATATTGGGGGCCAGACCCCAAGACTTTAGATCACTTCTGGGAACCAAGACGAACCTTTGCCAAGGAGAAGAACCAGGAAGCTGAAGGAGGAGACTGCCCCTGTGCTGTGTGCTGTTTGGGGTTGGCCTGCAGTGGTTACTTTATTGCCAAGGAAAGGAGAAAGGAACTTTTTGTGTACTTTTATCATCTTGAAGAAAAACTCCAAGGTGCTTGAAGATTGAGCTTGCCTCCTGCCTGAAGTCTCAGGGATACAAGACTTCACCAACCAGCTCCCCTGAATTGCCTAGCTGGGAATTCTACCTGCAAAGAGGTGCCTGCTGTTGTGTTGGGCCCTTTTGAAGACTGCGTGTCGCTGGGAGCGTGACTCAACGAAGGAGAAGCGTGTCGCCGCCACAGCAGTTGCCGTCGCATCGCCGAGTAAGCATGCCGCTGCCGCAGCTGCTCGCCATCGCATCACCGAAGCTCGTCGCATCACCGGAGAAGCGTGCCGCCACCGCAGAGGTCGCCGTCGCATCACGGAGAAGCATGTCGCAGGGCCTGTCGCGGCTCAGAAGTTCACCGAGCCGCCGCACGGCTGTCGGGTATGCACGCATCGCATCTACGTTGTCGCACCGTAACCAAGACGCCATTTTGTCGCATCGCACCGGATCGTCATTGCATCGAGGCACCATCTTGTCGCATTGCACCGGATCGCAGTAAGAAACCGACGCATCAACTCCCCACACAGTAAGGAAGTGACGCATCACTCCCCTGCGCTGCAGTAAGGAAGACGCATCCACTCCCCTGAGTGTAAGGAACGGAGGATCACCTTCCCCGCGACCCTTTTGTTTGTTTTGCGTTTCGCATCCAAGGTACTTTGAGAGTAAAGTCTCGCATTTACCATCTACATTGAACTAAGCTATTTCTACCATTTAAAAGCCATATTTTTGAAAATTGTATTGTGGATTTTTGTCGTTGGTCTTGTGTTAAGTCTAGATAAAGATTACTTATTTTTCTAAACTGGTGTGGTGTCCATTTGTAGTGTTTTCACTGTATTTTTGTATGTGTTCACAAATGCTTTACACACTGCTTCTGAGATAAGCCTGCCTGCTCGTGCCAAGCTACCAAGGGGGTGAGCAGGGGTTATTTTAGGAGTGTAGCCCCCTTACCCTGACTAGACGCAAGGGTCCCTATTCGGACATAGCTGCAAACCATTGCCAACTAGAGACCCCCAAATCTAACATTGGTGGTCAGCGGTGAGGATTTGGACTTGCATTTGTGACTCATATACAGTGATTGGTGTACACTACTAGTGAGTGCAGACCAAACGCGACCACATACATTTTGGTAGAGTTTTTTCCTTAGGATCTCTATTTT
This sequence comes from Calotriton arnoldi, assembly GCA_963921515.1. Classification (NCBI taxonomy): domain Eukaryota; kingdom Metazoa; phylum Chordata; class Amphibia; order Caudata; family Salamandridae; genus Calotriton; species Calotriton arnoldi. The sequence goes on along the minus strand of CAWUFW010006731.1, from coordinate 403,792 downwards.
TGCTAAGTACTGCCAGTTGTTGTTACCATGAGCAGACCAGCATCCACTGCACCCGAAGAGTTTGAATTTGAGGAAGAAATGAATGATACATACACTGTGCCCCAGCTCAAAACCGCTTGCAAGAAATTTAAAGTCTCCATGAAAGGCCTCACCAGAAAGAAGGAATACCAAAAGGCGCTGAGGGCCTGGTTAAAGCAAGGAGTGCCAGTGAGCACCCTGAGGATCCTATGGTGGAGGGGGAGGATTTAGAGGAGCAGCGGGGACCTTGGGTCCAGGGGGAGGGAAAGTACCTTCCAAGGCACGCAGCAGTGTTTCTTCCAAAGGCCTGTCCCCAGGAGAGCTGGAAGACAGGGAGAGAAGCAGGATGCATGAGATGGAGCTAACCAAACTCAAAATGGGTGGGCAGTTGGAATTAGAAAATAAGAAATTAGCCCTAGAGGAAAAGAGGATGCAGTTAGAACATGAGAGAAGTTTGAGGGAGTTGGAATTGAAGGCCAGGAGCTTAGACGTTACTCCCTCTGGTGGCAGCACACCGTCCATTCCTATTGAGGCACGAGTATATATACCCAAGGATGTGGTTAAAGAATTTTACAAAAATGATGATATTGGCCAGTGGTTTAAGGCCTATGAGGTAGCCATGTCCTCCCACCGGGTCCCTGAGAAGGATTGGGGAGCGGGGTTGTGGGGACGGTTCCTTAGTGAGGGGAGGGATACCTTGTTAGACTTGCCCTCTGAAGTCCACAATTCTTATAGCCATATGAAGGAAGCATTGATGTCTAGGTATGGGTTGACTCCTGAACTGTATAGGCAGAGGTTTAGAAATTGCAAAAAGTTGGAGTCCAGTACTTGGGTGGAATATGTGACTTTTTTTGCAGAGCATTGGATGGTTGGGTGAAGGGTAGCAAAGCGAATGATTTTGAAGCGCTCTTTGATTTGATTGCATGGGAGCACTTGTCAGGAACTTGTTTTCCAGAGCTACGCCAGCACCTTATTGATAGTAGGCTGACTAACCCTAGGAAGCTTGCTGAGGAGGCGGACCGCTGGGTGAGCACCTGGGTCCACAAGGGTCACGTGGGAGACTCCGCCAAAGGTGGGCAGGGTCCCCTGCAGAGGAGTGGGGGGGACAAGGGTAAACAGAGGGAGTTCAAGAAAGGGCCCCAAAGTAATCCTCAAGGGAACCAAGGGAAGGGTTCCCAGTCTCCCCCTGAGAAGAAGTCAGGGGCCCCGACAGATAAGCCTGTTCATAGGGGGCCCAAAACCTGTTTCAAGTGTGGTCAAATGGGCCACTGCTCCTATGATGCTAGATGTCCCCTGTATGGTAAAACAGCACCCACTGGTGCACCGCCCCGGCAGATGGCTAATGTAGCCCTGGGGGAGGAGTTGGGTGCCCAAGGTGGGTGGGGTCCCACAGAAATGTCCTTAGTCTCTTTAGGAGACACTGAGATGGTCCCCAGGACCCAGCTGCCTGATAACACTAAGAAATACAGGCAGTGGGTGACCATCAATGGCCAAAGGGTGGAGGCTCTCAGAGACACCGGAGCCAGTGTGACAGCTGTCAGTTGTCGGCTGGTGTCTGAAGAGCAGGGAATCCCCAATGCATTTTACCCTGTAGTTGCCGCTGACAATTCAGAGAGCCACTGTAATGTGGCCCAGGTTCCCTTTGAGTGGGGGGGGGGGTCTCAGGTACCTTTCAAGTAGCTGTGAGGCCAGTCATGCCTGTTGACTGTCTGTTGGGCAACGACTTGGAAAGCTCCCCTTGGGCTAAGGTGGAGAGAAGGTCTCATTTGGAGATGTTGGGTCTGCCTGAGTCGGCGTGTGTGACCACTCGGTCTATGGCATCCAGTAAGGGTGTTCAAGAGGACCTGGAGCCTGAAAGAGTGGCCCAGGTGCCTGCCTTAAAGAGAAGAGGCAGGGGGCACAGGAAACCAGCCCCCATAGTTCCCACGGTCCAGGAGGAGGCAGACCTTGAGGGGGATGCCCTGGAACCTACAGGGGAACAAGTTACTGAACTGGGGGACCTGCCTGAGCTGACCCATTGGCAGCAGGAAGGAGGCCCCTCCAGGGAGGAGTTCTGTGAGAAGCAGAACAAGTGCCCTTCTCTTGTGGGTTTGCGGCAACAGGCCACAAACCAGGCAGCAGGTGATCAGTCTGGATCACATTGGATCTACTGGGAGAATGGTCTCCTGTATAGCGAGCCTAATGTTGCTGAGCCTGGGTCAGCCCGTGTGCTGGTGGTACCCCAGCGCTTCAGAGCCTTCCTACTGTGTTTGCTCATGATGTACCTTTAGCAGGACATCTGGGGCAGGACAAGACCTTTGAGAGGCTTGTCACCCACTTTTATTAGCCCCAGATGCGCAAGAGTTCAGATACTCATTGCAGGACTTGTCAGACTTGCCAGGCAAGTGGTAAGAGTGGGAGGAAGCACAAGGCTCCCCTCCAGCCTTTCCCTGTAGTCAGCACCCCCTTTGACCGGGTGGGTATTGACATCGTGGGGCCTCTGGATCCCAAGACAGCCATGGGCAACAGGTTCATCCTGGTTTTGGTGGACCATGCCACCCGGTACCCGGAAGCCATCCCTCTCCGGACTGTGACGGCCCCCATGGTGGGACGTGCGTTGATGGGGATTTTCTCCCATGTGGGGTTCCCCCAGAGAGGTGGTGTCAGACCGTGGTACCAACTTCATTTCAAAGTATATGAAGTCCCTGTGGCAGGAGTGCGGTGTAACCTACAAGTTCACCACTCCTTACCACCGCCAAGGTAATGGGCTGGTTGAGAGATTCAACCGGACCCTAAAAGGCATGATTATGGGTCTGGAAGAACCCTTGAGGCATAAGTGGGACGTCCTCTTGCCATGCCTTCTGTTTGCTTACCGAGAGGTGCCCCAGAAGTCCTTAGGGTTCAGTCCCTTTGAACTGCTGTATGGTCACCCGGTAAGAGGACCTCTGAGTTTGGTAAAGGAAGGCTGGGAGAAAGCTCCCAGGAAACCTCCCCAGGATGTATATAGCTACATGCTGGCCTTCAGAAACCAAACCCGGCGTTTCAGGCAACTCGCTCAGGCAAACCTGGAAGCCAGCCAGGAGGAGATGAAGCGGTGGTACGATCAGAATGCCACTCTGATTGAGCTTCAGCCTGGTCAGAAAGTGTGGGTCATGGCCCCCGTGGAGCCGTGTGCACTCCAGGATAAGTGGACCAGACCATTTGAGGTGGTGGAGCGCAAGAGTGATGTCACCTACTTGGTGGACTTGCGGTCTCCTAGGAACCCTTTGCGGGTCTTGCATGTCAACCGCCTGAAGCCCCACTTGGAGAGGTCCGAAGTGGGCATGCTCCTAGCCACAGATGCTGGAATAGAAGAGGAGACTGAGCCTCTTCCTGACCTCCTGTCTGCAAAAGAGCAAGATGGGTCAGTGGAGGATGTGAACCTCTCTACCTCCCTGACTCCTGAGCAGCAGAATGACTGTCACCAACTGTTGGGACAGTTTCCTGACCTGTTCTCCCTGACCCCTAGTGTCACTGACTGGTGCGTCCATGATGTTGACACTAGGGACAGTCTTCCTGTTAAGTACAAAACTTACAGAGTGACTGACAGGGTGAGAGTTTGCATCAAGGAGGAGGTCTCCAAGATGTTTGCATTAGGGGTGATTGAGTCCTCTAACAGCCCTTGGGCCAGCCCAGTGGTCTTGGTCCCAAAGGCTGCTGCGCCTGGTACCACACCCGAACTCCGGTTCTGTGTAGTCTACCGAGGACTCAATTCAGTCACCAGGACTGACGCGCACCCCATCCCCAGAGCTGATGAGCTCATTGATCGGTTAGGGGCTGCCCGGTACCTCAGCACGTTTGACTTAATGTCTGGGTACTGGCAGATCGCCTTAACTGATGGGGCAAAGGAGAAGTCAGCATTCTCCACACCAGATGGGCACTGCCAATTCCGGGTTATGCCCTTTGGGATGAAGAATGCCCCTGCCACCTTTAAGAGGTTGGTCAACCAGGTGTTGGCTGGACTGGAGGATTTCACTGCCGCCTACCTGGATGACATAGCAGTGTTCAGTGCCAGTTGGGAAGAACATCTGCACCACCTCTGGGAAGTGTTGATGGCGCTGCAGAGGGCAGGCCTCACGATCAAGGCGAGTAAGTGCCAGATCGGGCAGGGTTCCGTGGTGTACTTGGGACACCAGGTTGGGAGCGGCCAGGTGGCGCCCCTATAGCCCAAGATTGATACCATCCTGGCTTGGGAACCCCCAAGACCCAGACAGAAGTGAGAGCCTTTTTAGGACTCACAGGGTACTACAGGAGGTTTGTCAAGGGTTATGGCAACATGGTTGCACCCTTGACAGAGCTGACTTCCAGGTAGCAGCCCAAGAAAGTGAACTGGACTGACACCTGTCAGAAAGCTTTTGATGCCCTGAAGACTGCCATGGCGATACAAAAGGGGATGATGGACGGAACGTTTGAGCCAATCAAACACTCACCCCCAGTCAACTGATCTGGGTTTAATCCATCATCATTCTTTAGCTCACTCCACCACCCCAGTTCAGACATGGCCATATGCAAATCAGTCTGACCCTGTGCCTCATGGGAACAGTCCAGCCCGAACTGCCAAGCCATGTCTTCCCTGGACCGGAAACAAGCATCCTAGGACCGGTTTCTGGCATTTCAGCCGTCATTAATTGGATTCAAGCAAGCCTGGCTGATGACGGCTGAAATGCCAGAAACCGGTCCTAGGATGCTTGTTTCCGGTCCAGGGAAGACATGGCTGGCAGTTCGGGCTGGACTGTTCTCATGAGGCACAGGGTCAGACTGATTTGCATATGGCCATGTCTGAACTGGGGTGCTGGAGTGAGCTAAAGAATGATGATGGATTAAACCCAGATCAGTTGACTGGGGGTGAGTGTTTGATTGGCTCAAACGTTCCGTCCATCATCCCCTTTGTATCGCTTTGTCGCCCTAAGTTGGCGGGGGTATGCCCAGACGTGGGTCCCTTGCTCACTTTGCCACTGGATTCAAGCAAGCCTGGCTGATGACGGCTGAAATGCCAGAAACCGGTCCTAGGATGCTTGTTTCCGGTCCAGGGAAGACATGGCTTGGCAGTTCGGGCTGGACTGTTCCCATGAGGCACAGGGTCAGACTGATTTGCATATGGCCATGTCTGAACTGGGGGTGGTGGAGTGAGCTAAAGAATGATGATGGATTAAACCCAGATCAGTTGACTGGGGGTGAGTGTTTGATTGGCTCAAACGTTCCGTCCATCATCCCCCTTTTGTATCGCTTTGTCGCCCCTAAGTTGGCGGGGGTATGCCCAGACGTGGGTCCCTTGCTCACTTTGCCACTGGATTCAAGCAAGCCTGGCTGATGACGGCTGAAATGCCAGAAACCGGTCCTAGGATGCTTGTTTCCGGTCCAGGGAAGACATGGCTTGGCAGTTCGGGCTGGACTGTTCCCATGAGGCACAGGGTCAGACTGATTTGCATATGGCCATGTCTGAACTGGGGTGGTGGAGTGAGCTAAAGAATGATGATGGATTAAACCCAGATCAGTTGACTGGGGGTGAGTGTTTGATTGGCTCAAACGTTCCGTCCATCATCCCCCTTTTGTATCGCTGAAGACTGCCATGTGCACGGCGCCCGTGCTTCTGGCACCCAACTTCTCAAAAGAGTTCATTGTTCAAACAGACGCTTCAGAGCATGGTGTAGGGGCTTTTCTTGCACAGATAAATGAGGAGGGCCTAGACCAACCTGTAGCCTTCATCAGTAGGAGGTTACTTCCACAGGAACAGAGGTGGAGTGCAATTGAGCGTGAAGCATTTGCTGTGGTCTGGGCACTGAAGAAGTTGAGACCATACTTGTTTGGGACTCACTTCCGGGTTCAGACAGACCACAGGCCCCTCAGATGGTTGATGCAGATGAGGGGTGAGAATCCCAAGCTGAAGAGGTGGTCCATTTCCCTACAGGGGATGGACTTTACGGTGGAACACCGCCCTGGTACAGAACACGCCAATGCTGATGGTCTGTCCAGATTTTTCCGCCTTAGTGAAGAGAACTACCAAGAGGTAGGGTAGTTCTCCCCACATTTCAGCTGGAGGGGACACGTGTTAGACCTGGTACCATTGGCGTGGGTCTCACTTCCATTTTTTGCTGTTGCCTCCTGTGTTTTGCTATGTTTTTGTTGGTCTAGATGCTTTGGGCACTTTGCCACTGCTATTCAGTGCCAAAGTACAAGTGCTCCCTATTATAAATTGTTGCTATGGATTAGTGATTCCATGATTGGGTTATTTGATTTACTTGTCAGACCCTAGTACAGTGCACCGGGTGTGCCCAGGGCCTGTAAATCAAATGCTGCTGGTGGGCTTGCAGCACGGGTTGTGCCACCCACAGAAGCAGCTTGTAAACTATGGCTCAGGCCTGCCATTGCAGAGCCTGTGTGCAGTCTGGGACTGCCATGTCGACTTGGCCAGTGCACCCACTTGCCAGTCCCTAAACCTTACCTTTTCTACATATTAGTCACCCCTAAGGTAGGCTCTAGGGCAGGGTGCATTGTATGTGAAATGTAGGATATGCCCTGATGTGTGTGGCATGTCCTGATAGTGAATTACAGCCAATTTAGTTTTTCACTATTGCAAGGCTACCTGCTCCCATAGGCCAGAATGGGCAGTTTGATTATAACATTTTATAATCCTAACTGACCCAGGGAACAAGGTAAGAAATTCGAGTTTGGTATGCCTGAACTCAGAATGTTAAGATACATCTTTTAGTGTGGGTGATTTTTACATTCTGGGTTTGAAAATACTACTTTTAGAAAGTAGGTATTTTCTTGCCTAACCATCCAGCCTGCCTCTGCTAGGTTGTGTATTGCCTGTCTGGTTTGTGAGTGACAGGAGGGCTTGGGCTCCAGCAGTCTGATGGGTAAGGGCTGGGCTGAATAGGACCTTGGCTGAATAGAGAGTAGGGGGCGGGGATTTCCTTTCACTCCCCTGAGCCCTCATAGAATAGAGAGAAGGGGGAGGAGATTTCCTTTCAGCTACCTGGGCCAGGTCTGCTTTCAACAATGCTGTCTCCATCTCCTGCCAGGAAGCTGCACCAGTGTGGACAGAACTGGTTTTGACTAGGTACAGACACTCTCTGCCTTCAGAGAACAAAGACTTTTTGAGTATAAATATTGGGGCCCAGACCCCAAGACTTTAGATTACCTCTGGGAACCAAGACAAACCTTTGCCAAGGAGAAGAACCAGGAAGCTGAAGGAGGAGACTGCCCCTGTGCTGTGTGCTGTTTGGTCTTGGCTGCAGTGGTTACTTTATTGCCAAGGAAAGGAGAAAGGAACTTTGTGTGTACTTTTATCATCTTGAAGAAAATCTCCAAGGGCTTGAAGATTGAGCTTGCCTCCTGCCTGAAGTCTCAGGGATACAACTACAAAAATAAGGACCCCCTCTAAGGAGATTTTCATTTAAGACCAGGGAGGAGAGGGGAAAAGACACAATATACAATGAGAACACTCCCTCAGGGCCTATATTTCTGTTAACATAAGGACTGAATCATTTATGGGCTCAATAATCAATTACGCCAATTCAGTGACACTAACATTTATGATTCAATTGTCATTGTTTATTTCATTTCTTTATATATTTTATAACAATTCATCTTTTCCTTCCTTTTTCATCTTTAAAACTTTTTTTAGTTTATATGTTACAATAAAAATAGATGTTGTTATCACATCAGATACAAAAACATATATAATATACAATTAAACAACAAAACCCCCAGGAAAAAATTCACATAAATACCAAAAAATACAAAACTTATTCAAACACATACAGACTCATACAATATACACACAATAATGCATCTGTAAAAGGGGGAAACTTTAGATAGCAAAATCTCCACGACCAGATTTAATAAATATGTTCAAACGGGTCTGAACATATGGTCGACGCGTGTTTCGGCGGTGTATGAAGGATAGTAAACCGCCTTTTTCAGGACCTTTCCAGATACCCACACCAATCTCACCAAACCCCAAGGGACCTAAAAAAAAAACCATCAACATTAAATATTATGAGCCCATCATATTAGTTTTATTAGTTGATTGGACCAAAGTTCAACATAACCCAAAACTCATTGACACGGACAAACAACCACATTAGTTAAGACCCACACCACCAAACTATATTGCTCCCAATACTTACCAATGGGGGCAATGTAATTAAAAGACAACAGATATCTCCAATAGATACTAAACTAGAGAGAGAATAGACAGAAAAATATTCAAGAGTGAACAGTGTTGTAGTCCCTTAATTTCCATAGAGTATAGTCAACAATTCTTTAGGCCAAGAAGTAGAAAAACCCAGCAGGTGACTTTTTCATGTACTACCTCCAAGGTGTTACAATGCCAGAGTAAATATATGTATGTTCAAACTTACAAAATATGAATTTGGCCAGAAAGACCGCTGGCAAAGTCGAAATAGCAGTGTCTTATAAAAATGACACTTAGGGGTCGATTCCGATTCGGGCCGGAAAAAGCACCGACCGACTCGGATCCGGAAAAAATACCGACCGACACGTACCCGTGGCGCACGACACGCCAAGTACGATGCAAGGCGCGAAAATCCGACCAACACGTAACGAAACCAAGTCGACCGACCGAGCCGCACGGAAAACAGCAATCCGGCCGGAAAAACACGCGAATCCAACCGACCGACACGCACCCGGAACAAATCCGACCGAAACGTACACGCTAACTCCAAACCGCAAAGTACGATGCAAGGCGCGAAAACCACGAGCGAGTCGGACGGAGGACAAGCCGTACGACCGACACGCATACAAAACCGAGCCGAAGCAACACAATACACCGCGACCGACGCGTATGCAGCATAGAAAACTGCACAAACACAGCGTGAACGAAACGGAGAACACCGTACGAGACCAATGCAGGGTCCGACTCGGTCACACGAACGTTTCCAACATACACAAACAGCACAAAGGAAAAATCACCCAAAAAAAGGCCAAACAAGCAATAACCAAGCCAATAAATACTGGGGGGGTGGGGACAGAGAACAAAGACACACCCACAACTCCACCTATATAAAGGACACAAATAACTACCATGAGCCTTTGCAAATGCCATTCCACTGCCAGCACCCAAGAGAAAGCAACCACACACCCACAGCTCATCCCTCACACAAGCCACACACCATCAGCACACCAACAAATACCAACCTCACATACACCCAGCAAAACACACACTCACACACCCTCACCTGCACACCAACACACACATCACTCACCATCACCACCCATCACCATGCCCCCCAAGAAGAATCACAAGTTCCTAGATTGTGAATTGGAAGTCCTGGTAGACGAGATCCTCAGGGTAGAGCCACAGCTGTTTGGCGCACTGGTCCAACAGACCCCCATCTCCCAGAAAACCAAGATGTGGGAGAGGATCATCAACAGGGTGAACGCACAATCACCATGTCTGCGCACAAAGACCGACATCCAGAACAGGTGGTATGACGTGCGCAGGAGGGTCCGGGAGCTGCTCAAGAAAGACTACCTCATCAGCCAATACACCGGCAGTGGCCCTCCTGCCAAGCCAGTATACCTCAGGCCCTGGGAGGAGAAGGTGCGGGCCATCCTTCCGCCAGTGAGCGTATATGGACTAGAGGACATCCCAGAGCCTGGTGAGTACACAACAAATGTACACAATATTCTGACACAAAACACACACACATCACTGTCAAGGGGAGAGTCAAACCATGCACTCATAGCAATTACACAGCAACCAGAACAGAATCATCCCAAAATGTGTATGTCAGTCAGATAAACACAACACATGCCATCAAAAAAGTTACATCCAACCGTGCCATCACATGTACAAACACAACTACAACTACAGCTAGGCAGTGGCACAAATAGAACTAACAAACACATCCAGACATGTAGCCACCACAACAACACCAACACACAGTGAAGACCACTCAAAGGAAGGAATTCTGTGTATGCTGGCCAAGTCAGTGTAGCCAATAGCATCATGGGAGTCGCAGTCACACATATTGCCCCCCCACAACTGTCCCATCAACACCACCATGAACCATGCGCACATCACAGGGAGTGGAGAAGGACTCACAAGATGGCTGACACTGGCTACTGCTGTGGGGAGCACAAGGCCCTGCTGGCAAATGTGCACCAACAAACAGCAGGACACCACTGACTGACATCCTGAGAGACAACTTCCACTCCCTGCAATGCAAGCACGTTCCATGGTGGGATATCTGGCTGGCTGGGTGGGAAGGGGGACTTGCAGCACTGACTATAGTCACAAGCACCTCCCCTCACACACCCCCCAACACAAACTCCACAGTACCCACCTGGTAGTATGCAATGCCCTCCATCCCAACACAAGATCCCACAAAGAACCACCACCCTGGGTTATGTTGTGTGAAGCACAGGGACACTCTTGGGACTCTTAGCCAAACAACTGCCAGGACAACACTCCCAGCCATCCTGTCAGCACAGCCAGCCCACCCCACAGGGAAGCAGAGTCAAAAGGAAGGAAGCATGGGCATGCTGGGAAGGGGGTGGAGGCAATAGCATGATGGGAGTCGTAGTCACTGATATTGGTCACCCCCACAACTGGCCCATCAACACCACCCTGAACCATGCTCACATCACAGGGAGTGGAGAAGGACTCACAAGATGGCTGACACTGGCTACTGCTGTGGGGAGCACAAGGCCCTGCTGGCAAATGTGCACCAACAAACAGCAGGACACCACTGACTGACATCCTGAGAGACAACTTCCACTCCCTGCAATGCAAGCACGTTCCATGGTGGGATATCTGGCTGGCTGGGTGGGAAGGGGGACTTGCAGCACTGACTATAGTCACAAGCACCTCCCTTCACACACCCCCCAACACAAACTCCACAGTACCCACCTAGTAGTATGCAATGCCCTCCATCCCAACACAAGATCCCACAAAGAACCACCACCCTGGGTTATGTTGTGTGAAGCACAGGGACACTCTTGGGACTCTTAGCCAAACAACTGCCAGGACAACACTCCCAGCCATCCTGTCAGCATAGCCAGCCCACCCCACAGGGAAGCAGAGTCAAAAGGAAGGAAGCATGGGCATGCTGGGAAGGGGGTGGAGGCAATAGCATGATGGGAGTCGTAGTCACTGATATTGGTCACCCCCACAACTGTCCCATCAACACCACCCTGAACCATGCTCACATCACAGGGAGTGGAGAAGGACTCACAAGATGGCTGACACTGGCTACTGCTGTGGGGAGCACAAGGCCCTGCTGGCAAATGTGCACCAACAAACAGCAGGACACCACTGACTGACATCCTGAGAGACAACTTCCACTCCCTGCAATGCAAGCACGTTCCATGGTGGGATATCTGGCTGGCTGGGTGGGAAGGGGGACTTGCAGCACTGACTATAGTCACAAGCACCTCCCCTCACACACCCCCCCAACACAAACTCCACAGTACCCACCTGGTAGTATGCAATGCCCTCCATCCCAACACAAGATCCCACAAAGAACCACCACCCTGGGTTATGTTGTGTGAAGCACAGGGACACTCTTGGGACTCTTAGCCAAACAACTGCCAGGACAACACTCCCAGCCATCCTGTCAGCACAGCCAGCCCACCCCACAGGGAAGCAGAGTCAAAAGGAAGGAAGCATGGGCATGCTGGGAAGGGGGTGGAGGCAATAGCATGATGGGAGTCGTAGTCACTGATATTGGTCACCCCCACAACTGTCCCATCAACACCACCCTGAACCATGCTCACATCACAGGGAGTGGAGAAGGACTCACAAGATGGCTGACACTGGCTACTGCTGTGGGGAGCACAAGGCCCTGCTGGCAAATGTGCACCAACAAACAGCAGGACACCACTGACTGACATCCTGAGAGACAACTTCCACTCCCTGCAATGCAAGCACGTTCCATGGTGGGATAACTGACTGGCTGGGTGGGTGGGAAGGAGGTCCGGCTGCCAACCAAACACAACCAATGCAGACCATGTTCACACCCCAGAAAATACATAGAAATGCCCAAATAATGCAGGACAATGTGCCACACCAATATCAACCCCTGACTGTGACGACTCAGGACAATGCAATGTACAGGCCCGCACCCAGAGGCACAGTCACAACTGTCATGTGTGTCAACCATTGATGCCTGCAGAAACATGACATACATTGTTTGTGTCTCCCAAAAACAGGTGATGATGGGGACACAGCAGCAGACGCTGAGGAGTCCCAGTCCCAGGCTCAAGAGGATGCCGAGCTCACTGGCGTCGTACAGCCTCTGTCCTCCTCGGACGATGAAGAACAACCTGGCACATCCGGTGCAAGTCAACATGCAGCACCAGCAGGACCACCAGCTGCAGCACCAGCAGGACCACCAGCTGCACCCCTGCACCCACCCCTCCAACGACTGTCACCACGAATACCATCCCTGCCGACATGGACAGAATAAGGAGCAACACCAGCACAGTGACCCTGGACCAACCTGGGGCCATGGCCACCACCACCACCACCAACTCCCAAGGTGGACCAGGGTTATCTGTGCGTGCCACTGCACACACTGCACATGTCAGCAGGGGTGGTGGGAGGGGTGGGAGACAGAGGTCGCTGCTTGCAGACGTTGCTGGTGTGCATGATGACCCACAACTGGTACGCATAGCTGATGCGTACCAGTCCAGCACCGGAGAGCTCAGCCAGGTAGTGGGGCTCCTCAGAGACATTAAACAGCAGCAGGCTGCCCATCATGCCCGCTTGGACTCCCACATGTCCCACGTGGAGTCACACATGTCCCGTGTGGACTCACACATGTCCCGCGTGGAGTCCAAGTGGGATGCACTGCATGAGATGACGGCGGTGCACAGGGACATTTTACAATGCCTCCGCCAGATGAACAGCAACCAGTCCACACCTCCCTGTGTGCCAACAACATCTGGTGCCGAACAAACTGCAACTGCCACAGGGAGGGAGGAGGACTCTGGCGGAGAGTCCCCTGCACCGCAGCAGCCTGCACTTGAGGGCCCCCCCTCCAAGAAGAGGGGTCGTCCGAGGAGGGAAAATTGAGAGGCCGATGGCCAAGCGCAACTCCCAGGAAGCCTGAACCTGTTCTGGATGTTCGCCTTTGTGCACAGACTGTTCACCCTGTTGACGGCAACACTACTCCCACACATTGCATGGGGAGTACAAGTTGGACCAATGTGTCAGACAACTGTGGCCCCGATACTGGGGATCCTGTCTACCCGGACTTTCAATTCACCTAGGAACTTGGGATTGCAAGATTCATGTACAGCACAACCCATCCTATGCACTATTAACACAAATGTATCACAATAAACACACTAATACACCATACTTGCCTCTGTCGTGATTCCAACGTGGGTGCTGTTATGGGGATGATGAACTGCAAAATTACACTGTGTATGCGAACTGCAACAGCAAGGACAACACAGGCATGTGAGTACAGGAAACGTGACACACATGAGGGAGACACACCACCAGGGCTACACGACACATACACACCTAGGCCATCTGACTCATTGCCTACACTGATGTTGCCAGGGAAGACGGTGCAATGCACAGACACCACACCCATTCCCAGTTGTAGTCAAGTAGCCCACAGGTGCAGTAAGCAAATGGCAGTCAAATGTGTGACCACAGACAACGCACATCACAAAGTGAAGCACAGGTTTATTACACAGTTGCAACATGCCGTAACCACTACAGATGCAAGGTAACCCCACCTGGCAGCGGGCACACAGTCAACAACTGTAGACGGAAGGAAGTCCATGGGTGTGGCGCACATCACCTGTAGGGACACAACAGCTACCAGCCTGGATGTGCAATCACGTCGTCGGTGGACACAGTTGACCAAACGAATCTGAAAGTACCCTGTGAAGGACAGAAATGACACACAGTCAAAAGCAATGGAGTACAGGACAGAACAGCAAAACACATGCACAATACATGTTACAAGATACCCACCCAGAACCAAGTTAGCATGTCAACACTGTTGGGGAGTACAGCCCACCTGTTAGCACACATCGCAACACACATCCAGTCAAGTGGCCCATGGACACACTCCCACAGCACCAGAGCACCACCCACACATCATGCCAACTCACATCATTGACATGACACCTCAGGATACTCACATTCAGCTAAAGAAGTTGGTGATGAGCTGTGTGCGGACATCACCATCACCATCATCATCATCATCATCGTCACTGGCATCGTGGTCCAGGCCAGGATCCTCCACAGGTGGCGGATGTTGGTCATTGTCATCCTGGATGAGAGGCAACTCCTTCCGCACTGCCAGGTTGTGGAGCATGCAGCAGACGATGATAATCTTGCACACTTTCGCAGGGGCATATGGGAGGGACCCTCCGGTCTTGTCCAGGCAGCGGAAGCGGCTCTTCAGGAGACCAAAGGTCCGCTCAATCACTCTCCTGGTCCGACCATGTGCCTCATTGTAGCGCATCTGGGCAGGTGTCACAGGGTTCCTGAGGGGTGTCAGCAACCACGGCATGTTGGGGTATCCCGAGTCACCTACGGACAGACAAGTGCACATTAGCTGACTTGGAACAGTGGGCGGAATACTACAGATCAGATCACACACAATGGCACAAAGTCAGTACACACCGACAAGCCAGGCACGCTGGTTCTGCATCTGTGCCATCATCCTGGGGATGCGACTACTCCTCATCACAAAGGCATCGTGTGCTGAACCAGGGAAACGGGCACACACGTGTGTGATGAGTCATGTCTGCAAGACACACCACCAGTGCATTGACCGAGTGGTAGTGCTTGCGGTTCCTGTAGGCCTGCTCCTGGGCCTGTGGTGGTACCAAAGCCACATGTGTCCCATCAATGGAGCCAATTACATGCGGCATCCTCCCCAGGGCATAAAAGTCACTCTTCACGTCAGTGAGTCGTCGCAGTCTAGGGAAATAGATGTACCGGTTCAGGAAGAGCAACATTGCCGCCAAAACATCGCGGAGCACACGGCTGAACATGGTCTGTGACATCCCACCAGCAGTCGCCACAGTATGTTGGAAGGTACCAGTGGCAAAGAAGTGTAGGGCTGCCATCACCTTCACCTTGGGGGTCAGCGCTGTAGGATACGGCCGGCCAGGCTGCAAATGTGGGGACAACTGCACTGCCAAATCCTCAATCAGCTGCCTGGTGAAGCGGTACCGTCGGATGCTGTCCCGTTCCACCATCGTTGCCAGGTCTGGGAATGGCCGATGGACAGCAGGAGCCCTGCAGTGCAGAGGAGAAGTAAGCAAGATTGTCAGTCACCCCACATATGCGGCATTGAACACACTCAAGATCCCAACATACATCATTATGAGGCACAACTACATGAAGTGTGCAGTACCGGAAGGACATGTATGGTACATACATGGCCAACATCTGTCAACACGGTCCAACAGGTGGCATCAATTAGTCCCAGGTTGGCCCATTGGATATCATGAGGCCGTGTCACAGTTCCCATCTCCTGCTGCCGTGTCACAATAACCCCCCACAGGGACATGTGAGGACAGATGTGCCCCAGGCACCACAGCTCAACGACAGGTACATTCCCAGGGACCCTGTAATGCCACATGGACACTGGCATTACATGGAGTATCATGTATACACCACAGCAAAACAACCATGACCCCCACAGGTAGTGGCCCCACTTGCCACGGCAGGACAGACATGGACGTCTGTGACACACACGCACAACATCAGAGTCCATGCACACACAACGTGGATGTGGAGACTGTCTCCCATTGTGCACATGAAATCAGAGACATTGTAAACACCACATGCACAAAGACTGTGGAGGACCATCACTATTGTGCCACTGGGACACCCTGGCTCAAACATACCGTCCCACATGGGACTCACGGGGTATGTGACATGACATACACATACACCACTGTGAAATGTGACCATGGCACATGCACAGATATGAACAGTTGCACATCACAGTGGTCACGTACACGTAACACCCAGGATCCTGTCCCCATGAACACGTGCACAGCCTGGGGGTGGCTGCCCACAGGTGACACCCACAGGACAACATGTACACCAACATACACACAATAGGAAATGCAGCCTTACATGCCTTATGATAAAGTTTGGACAGGCTGTCGTGTGGTAGGTGTGCCCCTCACTCCCTGGGAGCTATCTGTGGCTGGCATATGTCCATCTGAGACAGGCATGCTGACATATGCCAGTCACATGTACAGTGATGCGTTGAACTGCAATGGACCGATCGGTGCCTCCGGCCGGCCCATTGCTTTCAATGTGTGCGGGTACGCGTTGTACCCCTGTACGCGTTGTACCGCAATGGACCGATCGGTGCCTCCGGCCGGCCCATTGCTTTCAATGTGCGGGTACGCGTTGTACCCCTGTGCGCGTTGAACAGCAATGGACCGATCGGTGCCTCCGGCCGGCCCATTGCTTTCAATGTGTGCGGGTACGCGTTGTACCCCTGTACGCGTTGTACCGCAATGGACCGATTGGTGCCTCCGGCCGGCCCATTGCTTTCAATGTGTGCGGTACGCGTTGTACCCCTGTACGCGTTGTACCGCAATGGACCGATCGGTGCCTCCGGCCGGCCCATTGCTTTCAATGTGTGCGGGTACGCGTTGTACCCCTGTGCGCGTTGAACAGCAATGGACCGATCGGTGCCTCCGGCCGGCCCATTGCTTTCAATGTGTGCGGGTACGCGTTGTACCCCTGTGCGCGTTGAACTGCAATGGACCGATCGGTGCCTCCGGCCGGCCCATTGCTTTCAATGTGTGCGGGTACGCGTTGTACCCCTGTGCGCGTTGAACTGCAATGGACCGATCGGTGCCTCCGGCCGGCCCATTGCTTTCAATGTGTGCGGGTACGCGTTGTACCCCTGTGCGCGTTGTACCGCAATGGACCGATCGGTGCACACCCATTGACAATGGGCTTGCCTGGCAACGGACGCGTGTTCGGATTTCGAACGAGTCGGTTGCTGGAAATTCAGTTGGTCACCCACAACAATGTTGCAAAATCATGTATGTCATGAAGTTGAAGATTTGAAGGATGCTGTGGGCGTGTTTTGGTGCTGCTATTCCATGGATTGGCCAGATTCAGAAGATGCAAACGACTTGGACCTATCACTTTGGACACAAGGGACAGTATCTGCCTCTCCAGCACATATATATTGCTGGCTGTTCCCCTGAGAGCCCACTTGCCTGCACTACATGCTCCAAGACGACATCTGCCACTGCACTGCTGCTGTCTCTGCCCCTCTGGACCCTGCAATGGCACGTACTGTGGAGAGAGCCCCAGCCTTCAGCCTTGAAGAGAACCAGGCCCTGCTGGACAGCCTACTTCCACAGTACAGCAAGCTGTATGGGACACCAGGGGAGCAGGTGAGTGTTCTGTGCACTGCCTTTCTGAATGTGCTGTTTGTCTGACTAGCAAGGCTGAGAGTCTGCACGCCACTGGCTAGCAGGCTCACTGAGTAGTTGTCACCCCCCATAGTGTGTAGTGACTTGCACTGGACAGGTATGGTGCAGTGACAGTGCATTTGAACATGGTTTTACTTCCCATGCAATGATACCATGTAGTGACGTCTGGCAAACTGTCCATGGTCAGCGTTGCACTGCCTGTGTACATCATGTGCCCCTGTGATTGAGACATGTATATACAACTGTGTCATGCACGGATATGTTGCATGTGTGGTAATGGCCTTTTCACTTTGTCATCCTGACAGGTTAATGCCCATCGGAAGCAGGAAATCTGGAAGGACATCGTCCGGGCTGTCCGGTCCGTGGGGGTCTACAAGCGCCGGATCCGCAACTGCCAGAAGAGGTGGCAGGACCTTCGGGGCTGGACCCGGAGGATTGCACGGGTCCAGCTGAAGCTGTCGCCTCCTCGCAGGAGGGGCGGAACACGGACCCTGACCCCCCACATGCTCCAGATCCTGGCGGTGGTCTTTCCAGACCTGGATGGGCAGCTGAAGGCCAGACAGCAGCAAGGAGGGGGTGAGTCAAAGACTGCACTGTGAACTCTGTATTACATGCTTTGTGCCCTCCTCTGGCCTGGTTCAACTGCCACAGTGCAGCAGTCATGTTGTCCAGGAGCCATGTCCCTCTATTGTGCACTGCCCACTGCTCATCTGATACCCAGGTGTGGCCCTTACAGTCAGGGAATTGTGTCACTTGGGACTGTGTCCTTGCAGTTTGCTTCACTAAAGGTGGGGGACAGCATCTGTTTCCCTAACTCTGTTGTGGGCATCATGGGTGGGTCCATTGTTCACACAACGCCTGGGTTTGGACATGTGATCTGCGTGTTGCTTTGATATGCGGTCCACTTGCTGAGCTGAGCCACCACATGTGCCTGGGGTATGTGGCACACGCCCATGCAGCGGGTGGGAACAATGTTTGTGCCCCAGGAGTGTGCAGATTACGTGTGTCACACATACATAGCCAGCTATCCACTGTCCAGGGCACATCCCTCATTCATGTGGAGCAGGACAGTCATGCCTACTCCAGGCCATGCAATGCACTCTGTACTCCCACTCCCGTGTATCAGCTGACACATTGTGCACAGTGATTTGACCCCTCCGGTGTCTGCCTCTGTGTCAGTGTGCTGTGGATTAGTTGCCAGGACTGCTGGGGTGTTTCTTGGTAGGGGCTCAGCATGCCCCTGGAGATGTGACCATAGGAGACGATACTTGTGTGTCACATAGGTGTTTGATCAGCTGCCCGTGCAGACTGGGGTATGCAAATGTGATGTTCAGGCAGCTGTTCCCCATTCACAGCAAATTGTGAGGGGCTCAGGTTCAGAGGGTAGTGTCACAGGTCTCCCATATGTCCAATAGGTGTGACCTGGACAGATGAGGGTTGAGATGATGTGTTGTGTGGGGGATGTACATGTGCACTTGTGCAGCTCCAGGACTTGCATTCCCCATGACCTACTATTGTGACACAGTGCATAGTGTTGTTGTCTGGCTGCCAAGTCATACATCACTGAGACAGTGATGTATGACTTAACAGTCATGCCTCTGCCATGGCATGTGTCAACTTATTTGTGGTCCTGCAGGGGAGTGACATGTGCTACATGCACACCATAGTGGCGCTGGCTATCAGGACATGGGTGCATCATGGTGTCTGTCGCTGGTATGCATCACATGCATTTCCTATTTGACTCTGGGCATCCCTTTCATCCGGAAACCTGTACTGACTCAGTGGCAAGAGCTGTGATGTGTCCACACCGTGTCCTCTGCACTGTCCAACTACTGTGTACTTGGTGCATGTGTCCACACTGGGGTGTTGCAATCCAACAGACACCAGACAGATGGGTGCAAGGCCATGTGGGATGTGAGTGCCATGCTTGGCATCAGACTGACAATTGGCTTCTCCTGTTCAGTTAGGGCACTTTTAGCAATGTACAACTAATGATGCCAGGCCTTGCTCTGTGATGTGCTGTGCTCACAGTGGTGTGTGCGTTTGGTGCAGGTGACTGATGTCTGTCTGTTTCCCCATTGTTTGCAGATACATCCACGGCCACGGAAGGGGACAGCTCCACGGACCAGGAGGAGCCAGAGAGCCAGACTGGGTCAGCAGCCGAGGAGTGGTCGGAGGGACCCAGTGGCACGGAGGGCGAGGGGAGCCACACCGAGGAATCCTCAGCACCATCCACCTCAGCTGAGGACCAGAGCAACTCGGAGGATGACTCCCTTGTGGAGGCGGGTGTCAGCAGCCACCACACCCCAGCTAGTGTTGCTGTCCCCGCCACCACCAGCACCACCACCGCCCTCCCATCGGCTCCCATTCCCCAGGTCCGTGGAGGCTCCCATGTTCGGGAGCGTGTCTCCTTTGGCCCAGGCACCGCACCCCCTGCCCCTGTGTCCCCTGCTGCCCTGAGTGAGGAGTCTGTGTACCTCCTTCGCCAGCTCCATGTAGGGCAGACAGCCATGCTGAGTGTCCTCCATGCGCACACCGCACTGTTGACTCAGCTGGTGTCGTTCATGGAGGGCATCTCATCGGGCATGTCTGACCTACAGAGGGGCAACAGGTCCATGGACTCCTCCCTGACGGCAGCAGTGTCCCTCCTCAGACAGTCCCTCACCCCTCCTGCCTCTGCTCCATCCACACTCCCCAGCACCTTGCCCGTCCCAAGCACACACACACCGGCACAGGCACACACCAGCACACACACATCCAGCACACAGACACACACGCCACAAACTAAACGCACACGCACGCACAGTCAGGGGACTGAAACCAGACTCACAGGGGATGGGGCCCTGGTACACACACACGCATCCACGGGCACTGCGCAGTCCTCACTTGCCTCTCCCTCCAAAGCACCCTCCCTTGCCTCACCTGCAACCCCAAAGACCCAGCGCCTCTTCCTCAGTGACCTCGGCCTCTTCCCCTCCGATCCAGCTGCCCCAGCATCCAGGGGGAAGAGGAAGCCCCCCACACGGAGCAGAGTGCCCCTCGCCCCCGGACACCCTCCCCCAGGCGCAGACAGACTGAGGCCCCCACCCGCAAGTCCCCCGGAGTGGTAAGAGCAAGACCCCGCCGCCGCCCTGCAGCTCAAGCACCAGGTCACCTTCCTCCATCCCTCAGGCCCCCACTCCACAGGTGCCCCCGCCACACCCTGCCCCAGGTTCCCCCACCCACAGATATACCATCCCCAAGAGGCTCCGGCCTTCTCCCCCTGCCACTTGCTCTCCCGGCACCACACCCCCGCTGCGCTTGTCTGTGCCACTGATGTGGTGAGGGTGTCCTCCCCCTCTGTCCAGCCCACCTTGCCTGTTCCCCATTCTCCTCCCCTGGTGGTAGGCACTGCAGTGGAGTCCACTACCACCCTGTCTGACTTGGGCACTGCAGTGGCGGACCTGTCCACTCCATCTGCAGGGTCCACTGCAGTCGTGCCGGCACCCACAACATCTGAGCCATGCCCCCAGTTGTGCCGGCACACACCATGTCAGACACCTCCACTGCAGTTGTCAGTGGCTCTCCAGCACCCACCACCCCTTCCCTGCTTCCTCCTGGTGAGCCCTGATCCTGTCCCTGCGGTGCCTGGCCTACCCCCCCGGTTGCCCCTCCTAGTGGATTGTCCCTGGTTTTGTGCAGGCATGTGTAGGGTGGCATCTGCCACTGTCACCCACTTGTGACTTTGTTGATGGACTGGCCATTGGCCTTTGTTTATGTTCTACCGGACTTCTACTTTTAATGCCACATATGCTGAATAAAGCAACTTTCTGTTCTCTAGTGCTTTTGCTTCTGATGTACATGATGTTGATGATGCTAACAATGCCCTTGCTGCAGTGATGGTGATATTTGGTCTCATGATAATGAAGTGTTACTGTGCAGGAACCCATGTGGTCCAGGGGTTATGGGTCCTATCCTGTGGTGTATCCATGTCATCCATAGCAGCATCTGAGGGTGTCATGTGTTCAGTATTTGGCAATGAGATTTCCTACTTAGATTGGCAACTTCACATCTGTGGCTTCCACCCCTGCACATCTGTTGTGCCTGCCATTGTTCTATTCGTCTACTTCCCTGACCGTGTGGCCATCTCCAGTGAACATGCAGGTTTGGGCATCAATGGGGAAGGACTCATCTGTGTTGTCAGTGCAACATTGCTATACAAGTGTGTTGGATCTGTGCTGATGATTCCGTTGGCACTTCCATGACCAGGCTGATGGGACGGGAGCCCTCATTTGTTGCTAATTGTTGATTGTGTGTCCCATTGCTGCCATGGTATGGTATCTGTTCGCCTCACATCTGCAGTCTCCACAGGGTATCTGCATGTGTGTGCCCATTGGTGCAAATATGTGGGTCTGCATTCGGATGGTCACTTCTGTCATTGTGTCATTGATGATTGTTGACGGTGTCAGCCCCCATGGGTGTTGTTTGTCTGCACATGGCCAAAGTTATGTCTTATTTGCACTGCAGGATTTGGCTCCCCAATTTATGTTGCAATGGGACACATACACTACTTTGCCACTGATGTGTTTGTTGTTCTGTGACCAGGAATCATCCATGCAGTTTGGCAGTTGCACCTCTTACTTTGTCAACACTTGCCTTTTGGTCACTGTGATGATGGGGGTTTGGACCCCATTGCCACAATGTTCAAGATGTGCTGCAGCTATGGACCCCACACTTGCCTTTTGGTCACTGTGATGATGGGGGTTTGGACCCCATTGCCACAATGTTCAAAATGTGCTTCAGCTATGGACCCCACACTTACATTTTGGTCACTGTGATGATGGGGGTTTGGACCCCATTGCCACAATGTTCAAAATGTGCTTCAGCTATGGACCCCACACTTACCTTTTGGTCACTGTGATGATGGGGGTTTGGACCCCATTGCCACAATGGTCATGGCCTGCTTGCATTGTGGGTGCCACACACATATATGTGTGGCACATGTGCTAGGGGGTCACATTGTATGTTCAAAGTCATGTTCGGTGTTGTAGGCATTTGACACAGTCTACACACGCTTGTCATGGTGTTGGGGGATGTCTTCTTCTTGCATTCCCTAGTTTGTGGTGTGCTTGTTGTGTCATGCATTGTCCATCCTATGAGTGGGGGTGGTAGTAGTGGTAGGCATCCTGCCCCCTGGCTAAGGGTGGTGGTAGGCATCCTGCCCCCCTGGGTGAGGGTGGTAGTAGTGGTAGGCATCCTGCCCCCCTGGGTGAGGGTGGTAGTAGTGGTGGGCATCCTGCCCCCCTGGGTGAGGGTGGTAGTAGTGGTAGGCATCCTGCCCCCCTGGGTGAGGGTGGTAGTAGTGGTGGGCATCCTGCCCCCCTGGGTAAGGGTGGTAGTAGTGGTAGGCATCCTGCCCCCCTGGGTGAGGGTGGTAGTAGTGGTAGGCATCCTGCCCCCTGGGTGAGGGTGGTAGTAGTGGTGGGCATCCTGCCCCCCTGGGTGAGGGTGGTAGTAGTGGCAGGCATCCTGCCACCCTGGCTAAGGGTGGTGGTAGGCATCCTGCCCCCTGGGTGAGGGTGGTAGTAGTGGTAGGCATCCTGCCCCCTGGCTAAGGGTGGTGGTAGGCATCCTGCCCCCCTGGGTGAGGGTGGTAGTAGTGGTAGGCATCCTGCCCCCCTGGCTAAGGGTGGTAGTAGTGGTAGGCATCCTGCCCCCTGGGTGAGGGTGGTAGTGGTGGTGGGCATCCTGCCCCCCTGGCTAAGGGTGGTAGTAGTGGTAGGCATCCTGCCCCCCTGGGTGAGGGTGGTAGTAGTGGTGGGCATCCTGCCCCCCTGGCTAAGGGTGGTAGTAGTGGTAGGCATCCTGCCCCCCTGGCTAAGGGTGGTAGTAGTGGTAGGCATCCTGCCCCCCTGGGTGAGGGTGGTAGTAGTGGTAGGCATCCTGCCCCCTGGGTGAGGGTGGTAGTAGTGATGGGCATCCTGCCCCCCTGGCTAAGGGTGGTAGTAGTGGTGGGCATCCTGCCCCCCAGGCTAAGGGTGGTAGTAGTGGTAGGCATCCTGCCCCCTGGGTGAGGGTGGTAGTAGTGGTAGGCATCCAGCCCCCCTGGGTAGGGGTGGTGGTGCGCATTCAGGCCCCTGTGTGCATATGTGGCATTGGTGATGGGCATCCCGCCCCTATGGTGCTGCTGTTGCTGGTGTAAGTATATTCAGCATCCCCGTGTGTGTGTGTGATGTGTCGTGTACGTGTTGTATGTGTTTTGTGGTTGGTGTCTGGCTTACCTTCTGCGCCGTACGCGTCCGTGCCTGTTCCGGTAGTAAATGTAGAATATTGGTATGATCGGGACGAAGGGATTCATGGTCGGTTCGTGTCGTTCGTCCTTCTCGTTGCTTGCGTCGTCCTCGTCGCTTCGCCTCGTCCTCGTCGCTTCGCGTCGTCCTCGTCGGTGCCGTGTTCGTCTCGGAGCCGTTGATCGTGTTGTGGCGCGAATCGGAGCTTATGTGCGCCTCTCCCGGATGCTTTGACGTGCCGTGCGTAGCGACGGGTTCGGCAGCGTACGGAGCGAATCGTACTTGTCCGGCCGGACGGGGCTGCATTTTTCCTTCCGTGCGACTCGATTCGGCGTTTCCGGATTCGCCTCGGTCGGAGAACAGGACCTGGTTTGGGTGAGTACGGCTCGGCCGGATTTTTTGCTGTTGTGCGCATCGTACTTGCTTGTTCGGTGTACTGTACGGATCGGTCGGGAAACAGGCTTTCGCATGGCTTTTTTCCCGACCGAATGGTATTGGGTGAGCCTCCGACCGAGATCGGAATCGGCCCCTTAATCTATGTAAAAAAGGATATTACGGAGACATGAGCACTGGATAGTGATATTACTATATATAATATCAACAGATATAAGACTAACACAGCCTTACCTACAGATCTTTTCTTGTCGTGCCCAAATTATAAGGCAGTCATATTTATCCGCAAAAAGTAGCGTCCCATCAGGTACTCAAGATTCTAGACAAGACAAAACACGTCTTTTGATGAGACCCTCAAAACCACATGAATACCGGTAAACTCTGATTATTAAGCAAATCATATGGATATACGAACCGAGTTAAACAAAGCAAATCATATGGATATACTAACCGAGTTAAACGTTTAACTCGGTTCGTATATCCATATGATTTGCTTAATGTATGGGTCCTCTGACCTCGAGTAGTCAAAGAAAGCTTCCACTCCTGCTTTCCCAATAATGTACGCTTTGAGGCAGGGTGCTGCTAAGCTCAAGTACCCTGGTTTGTAGCAGACTGTGCCCTCCCACTTTGCTTTGTTTTCAGCCCTTACGCATCCACCATCACGGCTTCACTCATCCAGGAATAACCGCAAATACTTGTAACACGGCCTGGGGCAAACAATGCGCACCCATCTCTTTCTCACTGCCTCTATCCGTGTCCTTCCCAAATGTGGAGGATACTCCCCAGGGTCTCACCTATGGTTCGGATGCTACCGTTTGCAGTCTTCGCACTCAAGGTTTGTTTAAATGTTAGAAAGGATCATTGTGTAACTGTATCGATAGTACAGTCAGCCCTCCACCCTTCACCCAGAAGTAATAAGGACAGATGCAATGTTCAGATAATTACACCGTGACCTGTTTGTGCCCATGGACTCCTCACTTACAGTTTACAAAGTGACGATAATATATTATTTTAAGTTCATCAATATGTATGTTGTCGTGTGCAATAGAATGAGAACTCTTGAGGCAAGAACAAATGCATGTATTCACGGCCTTTCTTGGAGCAGCTGTAGTCTGATGCTTAAGATTGGGGGCGTTTATGAGTGGGAGCTGTGGCTTTGAAAATCAAGGGTTGCATGCCGTTTGAGGAAATATAGAAATAAAAATGCGTATTTCGCAAGCAGGGCCACGATGTCAATCACTTAAGGAAAGAGGGCCAGTGCCACAGGAAATAGCAAATGATAATTCTCCTGGACGACAGTAGCACCTCAGATGCTGATACCGCTTATTAGTAGCTAGTTCAACCAACAACATCAAGAGCAACCGTGACTGTGCACGCACGTGTGTGTCTGTGTGTGCGTGCACATGCGCTTTCGATTCTCATCCATAAGTGGCATCGCAAACAAGCATTTACAATGCAATAGGTCTCGCATTTGTGAGAGTTTAAGCTATTGGCATTGTAAATGACAATGCCTTTTATTTATCTGTTTTGCTAATTAACACATAAATAAAAGGAATTGTCATTTACAATGCCAATAGCTCAAACTCTTGTAAATGCGAGACCTATTAAGAGAAGCGATCGCCATTGTCAAGGCTGCTCGAAAAGTCAAAGCACGCATGGTGCGCTGAATGTTAATTAATTAAATTCGTACTTGTAAAGCGCACTTATACCCCCAAAGAGGTGTCCTGGCGCTGTACGCATACCGCTGTGGAACCCTTCCTGGCTTTTCCCTGTGAAATGTCCACTCCTGGGCACCCCCAGGGTGAAGCCAGGCATCCCAGCGCTGTTGGGGCCGTTGTGGAGATTAAGCAAGCTATTGCCCAGAGTGGGACCCATGATTAGAATAGGCACCGAGGCGAGAATTATCAGGTCCGAGGAAATTGAGCCCAAGACCCGTCGAGGCGGGAATTGAACCCTGGTCCCGGGCCAGATCTCTGCATCAGGGTCTGCCGCTCTAACCATTGAGCCACACTTCTCCATGTTGCAGGAAAGCATGTTGTGCCTGCAGTAGGAGAAACTCATTAAAGAAAATAATGCTTACAGACTAAAAAAGACGTACCGTGTAACAACTGAAGTAAAAGGGCCAGTCCTCATGGGAGGTTACAAATGAAGACAAGGCGGTACTAAGGAGGGACTAACAAGCCTATTAATGAATCAGAAGCCAGCATTACGAAGGGCAATGACACAAGCCAATGGCAAATATGGGCGAGAGTGAGCGGGGCTTCTATTCCATACTCCAATACAGTAGGGTATGCGCTGCCCAGGCTCGACCTAAAAAGGCAGTAATTTACAAAGGGGCACATGGATTCTATATTCAGATTATGAGACAACCAAAAAGGGTTTCACCTGTTGTACACTGCTCTTTGGAGTGTGGGCAGTAACACTATACCTATGCTGCGGTTAAGGTTACAAATGGAATCTCAGTTTTTGTTATGATGGAATAATTGTGTTGCCTTATTTTGTGTTGTTTCTCTCTTAGTTGTTTCGTTGACACTCTAAAATTTCAATATAAAATTACTGAATTAAAAGAGTGAATTTTCAGAGAAAATGGAAGTTAGAACCAAAAGATATTTCAATCTTCAAGGATAAGAAAACCTTTTACACCTTTCTTAATGGAACACATGCAGCAAATATTTCATTGACAATATTCTCTGAGCAAATCCCACATAATATGCTGCGATCTAACACCTTCACAACATACATAGATGAATATGAGGAGTGCCTCACTTCCAAACAAGGAGAGACTTCCTTTACCACCAGAATTATCTAGCAATCATTCCCTCCAAATTTCTACAGCTAGCTCTAACTTTCTGCACCTATTTGCACTGCATTTATTTTAGGCAGTGCCTTAATCTGATCCATTTAAGAAATATTCCTGGTAGAAATACAACTTTTTATAGTAGTTAAATCATTATTTTTATTTTTCATAGATTGATAGTACTGCTTGCTAATGTAAATGACGGTATATAAAAATGAAAAGATCAGCTAGCAGTCCCTCGCTAAGACAAATAAATAAGGAAATTAACATTTAATTTGCTCACTTTCATGTAAAGATTTTCTACCGTAGATCATTCCGTTTAATTTATCGAAATTTCTACACAGTCTAAACAATTAAACTATTAACTAAGTTCACCTACAGTACGTAACACCCGGACAAAAGAACCGAAGACGGTATCCTTATAAATTAAGTAAACCTCTAGGTTCACAGATCAGATATTACTAAGGTTATGCAAATCCCAATTTTCACTATAATTTATATGCCTCTAACTAACAGTTTCACCATTACATATTTATTTCTGCCATGTTCTCCGGCACAATCCTCCCTGAACAGTAGGAAGCACCCTGACCATGTAACATATCTTGGTCCCATTCAAAGTGGTGGGGCTGAAGAAGGGGGTTCGTCAAGCAACAGATAAGGGACACAGAAAAACAAGCACTGACAAAGCCAACAGGTCTTTATTTAATGTGGCAACGCATGCAGCTTTAGCACATTACGTCTAGACATGCAGGAGTGCACCACGAGAGGTGGCTATTATTGTAAAGCAAGCTCTCATGCAGTTCAGTGCAAGCACTCGGGTGGAGGTGGAAGATACACCCAGACACCTAACATCATTAGGTGAAAGATACACTGAGCCAAGATGTCATTGACAAAGACTCTATCCAATGGCTGCAAGAGGCTGATTGAAGACGGCCAAAGGCTGAAAGGGGCAGAACCAAAGCCCCAACCATGTACATTGTTAGTAATAGGTCTGTATAAGAGCTGCGCTGTCAAAACCCAGATCTGAAAAAAGTATAAATCTGTGTAACAGACAAATGCAAATTCCACTGGCCAGGATCTGAAGTCTTTAATATATTTTTAGATATAAAGAGCAATACCCCAGCGACTGCAATCTGTACCCGGTAATTAATGGATGCAGGTGCCACAACAAGCTACATTCAGGGGGATATTCTCAAGAAAGTGTGATAATTATCGCATAATTAGCTTAACACAACTTTGCACATCGCAGTCTATCGCGTGAAAATAACGTTGTGTTAACGTTGTATTCTCAACACAGCGGTACCATGCGATAGTCTCACGCTAACGCGTCAAATGAGCGCGATAAAATTACCGTGATGGCAACCAAAACGCGAAACATGAACGTTAAAAAGGTTGCGATGTGGCCAACCGCGATAAAAAAAATCTGCGATAACCAGCGACAGGCCTGCAATTCCCACGCGTCATGCGGGAAAATGCACTATAAAAGCACCGAAAAACACAAACAAAGTAATTCAAACTGCGTGGCACCATGGAGGAAGCCAGAGCAAGTACAGAGGACGACCAGAACCCCACAAGCCCCCAGGAGGACCAGCCTGGGACCTCGGGGTCATGGAAGGGCAAGGAGAAGAAGACGAGGAAAACGAGGTTCAGTCCGCAGGAAAACAGGATCATCATCACGGAGGTGATAGAACACCACCAACAACTGTTCGTCACCTCTAATGTGTCATTGGCAAATAAAAACGCAATATGGCAGTCCATCCTGTACAAGGTGAATGCAGTCGGAGTGAGGAGGAGAACAATTGGAGAGGTCAAAGGCGCTGGAATGATGCGAAGCGCAAAACCAAGAAGAAACTCGCTGACAACCATCAGGCAGCAATGCAGACTGGAGGTGGCAGTCCAGCGGAACCCCAGGAGCTGGATGAGATGGAGGAAATGGTGGCCACAGTCATCAGTGGGGAGACAGTGGCAGGAGTTGGGGGTCCGGACACTGCTCGACATGACCTGACACAACAGCTCCAGGGTGAGTACCGAACAGAGACTGGGGGACGGGGGGAGATGGGCACAATGGCACACATGCACAATTAAGTAGAGCACACTGCACACCCACAATGACTTTGGATCATGTCCCTGATCCCCTTGGCACACTGCAGCACACATACAAACAGCAAGTAGGCCCCCGTCCACTATGGGCACAAAGGGGTCCCTCCCCACACAGCACCAATCTCACAACCAACCCATGCACACGTGTCAAAACCAGCAAAGCTGCGTGTCTGTGAGCCACACTGACAATGCAAGTGACACTGCATGATGAACAGCATGGCTGCAGTCCAATTATCATGACATGGTGCACGCCACGACACTGAGGTGGCTGAGTGTGGAACACATCCGTAAAGGAGCAGGTCACACTCTGACACATCCAAGTGCACAAACAACCCCTGACACCAACAACACATCTGCAGATAAACCATGCCCAAGAGTCCAAAATCCGAACTAGAGCCAAAATTAGCCAAGTCTTCAACATCTCAGCACTGTAGAAGCACAGAAGTCAAAGGCACACCGCCTCAAAGGGATAAGGGGCAGCAAAATCACAGCTGCAGGGGCGACTCTCCCACAATGCAGCACACACACATAGCAATAACAGCACATCATCACTGACGACAATGTGGTACAAAGTGCAACACTCTCACTACAGAACAGAGGACACAACTGGTTCTGCTTGTGCGTAGAATCTGGCCAATCACATCTGGCATAGCAGGAAACTGTGAGATGATAATGTACGTGCACAACCTCACATCTGTGATGTAGTTCAAATGTCCACTGTCTCGCATCAAATAGTCAGCTCCTCCCAAACAATAACAATGTACATTGTCATGCAGTCTGTATGTAAACTTGAACAATGCATCAACATACATGTCAACACAATGTTAAAATGCATCTCCCCTTCACATTGCAGAGGGACAATCAACACCTCCTGCAGAGCAGACCAGACAACTCATCAGTGATGATGAAGAGGACCTCCACACCTTCGACACTGACGCCCTACAACAGCTCATGGACAGCTACGGCAACCCACCTCCAGGAGCAGGGCAGCCCAGCTGCATCGAGGAGACCCCACCCCCTGCACAGACCACACAGCAGGAAGCACCCACCATCACGGCTGGCTCCCAGCACCTCACCGAAGAACACATCGCATTCCAAGGCCATGTTTTAGACTGCCAGAAGGAGGTGGCTGAACAGGTGCGGGTGGGGTTCGACCTCATGGCAGCCAAACTATATGACATACGTGGGTGTCTAAGTCCCATCAGGGATCACTTACACTCCCTAATGGACACCCACAGTTCACTCCATGATGTCCAACAATCCATGCCCGACATCGCTGGAGTCATGACTCTGGGAGGAGAACAACTGTCTAGTCAGAGTGGCCTCAGCGATGTCAGCCGAGAGTTGGCACAAATGCTGAGGATAATGGAGAACATGGAGTGGTTGCATGCGGAAAGAATGGCTGCCACGGATGCACACCAGCGAAAAGTTGTTGGGATCTTCCATGCCCTGCAGATCCTCATCATCGCATTGCTGCCACTAAGGCAGTCGCTGATGAATGCTGCTGGTACTTCTACACACACATCTCCGGCCCCTGATGTGTCAGTGGCACACAGTGCTGCAGACCAAACATCAGCACCCACATGTCAGACAGATGACATAGAGGACGAAGATGCGGGTGATTCCACCTTTGTAGTAAGAAGGAGCCAGTAGCATTCTTCTCCACCATATGCCCTGTTTCAGCTTGGTTCTGCCCTCTGCATCATGCCCTGTAACAACACCTCCCACTGTCCCCCGAAACACTCCGCGACACTCACCTTGGACCTCGACATGGACTGCCATATTTTGTTTGCTTACCATTGACACAGCAATCAGACTGCAGACTGTACTCTTCCTCTTCTGATGTACTTGTCAATCCCTAAATGACTCTGGCTGGCCCTCCACTGGGCTACAATGTAATGTGGGGTTTGCATGGCCATGTACTGCTCCAGCTCCGACACTCCACCGAATGTGAATAAATCATTCAAATTCACACAGATGTGTCATGTCCATAATCGATCAAGTATGAAAGTATGGATGAATGTAAGGACATTGATTGCCCAAACAGGTACATCCTGGGAAATGAAAGCAATGCTCATGTTTGACCATGACACACATAGTAAGTGAGATGACTGGGAATGTGTGCACTAGCTGTGGCCTCATTGCTCTGAAACAACAATCGCGCAATTCCTCAACTTTGCCCCACGCAATGTTAGAAATAGGGCTGGGTATGAAATGTCAAAGTCTTTGGCAGGCCTAAAGTAGTGTCCCCCATCACATTTGACAACAGAACATCTCTTCGCATACCTACTCACATTCAACTGGGTGGACACAGTCTGTAGTGATGGATCACATTGATCCACATGGCAAGAATATGGACACCATACTCACAATGCTGAAGACACGTAAGAGCACAGGTCTATCAGCAACTATCCCAACCACTATGTCTGGCTCACAGAAGTGGAGCTGGCAATAGGGACTCACCCCTAAGTGAAATGTGTCAGTCAGTCCCTCCCTGTGTACGGACAATGCTCATTGAGGCACACGATTTGTCATTCCAATCAACACTCATCACAGTTGAACATTAGTGAAGTTGCGTAGACTTTATTGCCATGTGCTTGTCAGTACGGGCAAGACAAGGGCCACAACATGCAGACCAATGCATCAGACACTAACAGGCAGCATTCGGTCACGGTACAGTTCCACATGACAGGCGTTGTGCATGCGCCTGGGATGTTCTGCCATTGCGTTGGTGGCTCTCGTAGAACCGGCACTCTTCTGACCTGCGGCAGTTATGTGGATGATATGTCACAGCTCGGAGCAATGAGTCGTATGTGTGTGGACGTATGGGTTGTTGTGTACGTAAGTGTCAAGGGCATTCCATGCAGGAGTACTTCGAGCAAGGACTTCTGTGTGGGGTGTGGATACGTTGGTCTTTCATTAGCGCTGTGCGTAGTGTGGGAGTCGTCATCATCTGCTATGGTATCTCTCTCAGGGGGTGCCTGCCACATGCAAGACCAAGGTCGGGGGTGCAGATATCCTCCCGCCTTATGTATTGAGACAAAGGAGCTTTCATCCCTAATGTTAGTCTGACTACTGCTTGCATTCTGGAAATGTGATGTGGCTTTCGCGCTGCAATTGAGGCTAGGCCTTAGGCTTATGGTGCACCAATAGCGGTACACACACAACAGTTGGCATGCATGAGCCAAGAGCCCGAGCGGCCTTGCGCTCCTTGTACAATCTCTTCGTGCGCGGCCGCCCTCCGGGTGCATGCAACATTGCAACATTGTCGATTGCGGGCCGGGTGGCGCAGACACTGCAACAGAGACACACGCATCAGTTGGTTTCCTGTCCAGCCCAGAAATGAACCACGCCCAGAGCCCAGGGATAATTATTCACACCCCTACGCTGGCCTGGCGTACGCCGACCCAGCCCACTCGGCTTACGTATAAAGGGGGGGACGACGACGCTACGTGTCCCAGTTCTTCCCCACTGCCGGAAGTGACATGGCTGCGTCCGCCTGGCATTTCACGAGACTCAATCAGTAAGGGTCCATGACTTGCGTTGCACAGAGTTGGTGGCACCAGAAACACTGCGGCCGGCACGGGCCTACCGCCACGAGATGGTGGCTTTCGGTGCACTGAGGTAGGGCACCTTAGGTGCTAAGCGGGTGTGCAGCCTGCGATGATGCGCCATCCTGGCGGTCCGGACTGGTAAGTGTTTGTGTGAGCCCTGCTGGACCGCAGTGTAGGCCTGAGCCAGCGGGCAGCGCGGGCCTACCGCCACGTGGCGTTGCCTCGCGGTTCACAGAGTTAGTGGCACCTATAGAGCTGAGCGGGTGTGCAGCCTGCGATGATGCCGTGTGCACTGATATGATCTCTGCCATTGCGAAATCAAGACCCAGAATCACGTGTGTTACCTGGTGGCCCGCGGGGCGGGGCTGCATGATGTGGAGGCTGCCAAGGTCGCGGGCCCCGGGCTTGGAGCTTGCACCAGCACGTGGTGGGCCCTCTTGGAGACACGCTGGTGGCAGAGGGTGAGCAGTGAGGCCTGGGTGCACAGGGGTGGGCAAACACCGCTGGGCGGCGGGAGAGGCTGGGGTGCAGCAGCCTGTGTGCGCAGGGGCAGCCAAGCGATGATGGCGTGTGCACTGATATGAACTCTGCCATTCATAAATCTGGACTCTGTTTCAGATAAGGGACCTGGTGGACTGCAGTGTATACCGGCACGTGGTTGGAAACACACCAGTGGCAGCAGGTGAGCAGTGAGGCCTGGGTGCGCAGGGATGGGAAAACACCGCTCGGCGGCGGGAGGGGCTGGGATGCAGCAGCCTGTGTGCGCAGGGGCGGCCAAGCGATGATGGCGTGTGCACTGATATGAACTCTGCCATTCATAAATCTGGACTCTGTTTCAGATAAGGGACCTGGTGGACTGCAGTGTACACCCGGCACGTGGTTGGAGACACACCGGTGGCAGCAGGTGAGCAGTGAGGGCTGGGTCCGAAGTGTCGACACTCTTTCTCCCTCTCTTCCTTTCACTGTCTCTCTCTCTTTCTCTGTTACTCTCTCTCTCCTTCTCCCTCTCTCCCCCTTTCTCTCTCTTTCTCTCTCGCCCTCTCTTTCACTCTCTCTCTCTCTCCCTTTCTTTCTCTCTCTCTTTCTCTCTCTCTCTGTCCTTTGATGAGCGCATGACACACCTTCTTATCTTGAATTTTGTCTTGCAGGCTGCGTCTTACAGATTGTCCAGAGAAGACCCGCCATGACTCTTCCGAATAGTTGTTTTGAGTTAAATTTGAATTAAATAATTTGTTTGGAAATTCAAAGATGAATGAATGATTCTCCTTTTTCTGACCACACATGAATGTTAATTGTTGCACTTCTGCGACATCAGGCGAATTGTTTTGTTCATGATTTCGTAAAGTTGATGTAAAATATCTTTGTCCGGGGAGGGCTCCGGGGGGAGTCCTGGGGGGGGTGGCGGTGGGTGTTGTGGCCCTCTTGGGTGTCCGGCTGCATGATCAGTAGCTCCATGGCATCTGTTGTTCTTCTGGTGTGGCTGTGGGCTTGGCTCCCATTTCTGGTGCAGGTTATCAGCAGGAAGAGGAGTGGAGAGGTGTGGTGCAGCGGCCAGGGCAGCTGACTTCAGAGCACAGCGTTCACTGTTTGATCCCCAGCTCCGGCGGCAGCTCAGCACCATGTGACTCTGGGCAATAGCTCACTTAATTTCCACTAAGGCCCCCAGCGCCTTGAGACCCGTAAGGGTGAGTAGCTGCGCTATATAAAAACGGACTTACATTTTTTTTTTTAGGAAAGAGCAGGTGTTAATTCCCTGCTGCTAACGCGCCTTATCGCATGTTTTGTGATCTTATCACCGATCTGGCTGGTCGTTGAGAATTTTGCGAAGTGGTGTTGTCGCGGGTTTTTGCACAGGAACGCCTACTTTGCATCTCATTAGCGTTAGTTGCCGGTGTCATCCGTGGCGATGTTTTTTGCGGCTGCTATCGCAGGTAAATTGGCGATATCGGCTGTTAGCACCAGCTTGTGAATAGGGCTATAAATCTATCGCCACTTTGGCTGCGATAAAGTGCCGCTAACTCGGCGATAAGTCCTTGAGAATATGCCCCGCAGTGTGTATCAAAGTATGACACGAAAGTTCATTTGATTTAACACGCTTATATCTGTGAGGTGCAAATTGGAATACATGTGCGTTTACTAAAAAGTGTATTTTTTTCCCTTTGGATTAAGTTAGTGACATTTAACCTTTTGAATACTTGTTTACTAAAACGCCTAAATGTTATTTTATTGGCAGAAATTAACAATCTACCTATTGCAAACTTGTGAAGTCAGCCATTCTTATTTCAAATTGAACGAGTGAATATAGTCCACTTTTAGTTTTAACGGACTGTGCACGTCATTTTATTTCGATTGAGAGCTCTAGTTCATTATGATTATTTTCGCACCCTGTTGCAAGATATAGTGACTCCGTAGAGGCTATATGACCGAAACAGCAGTGCTGCTACAGATCCAAAGCCTACAAATAGTAACACACTCCTGGCCGCTTCCACGCGCCTAGTGTGCTGTGAATGGGCTGCAAGCGATCTACAAAACATATGCCATCTATTATCCAACACTCATCACCCATCCAGGATTGCCACTTTTGTACATTTCCAGGAATCGTGTAAATGGCAGGACCTATATGTAGAGCCTGAATGGTTAGTGCATTGAAGCATTTTACTTCAACTGCTCTCCGAGTGCTCTATAGAAATCCTTCTCTGCCTTCTTAGAGACCTGGAAGGACTTAAAAGGCTGGGACCTGCTGCAAAACCAGAACTTTAAGCATGTCACATGCGAGTGTAACATGCGTCTTATTCAACTGCACTGTGATCATCTTTAATTATTTGAGAACTGGCCGTTTCTGACAGCTAGTCATGTGCTTTTTAAAATCAGAATTCTACATCGCTTCCATCATCACAGTGCCCAGCACTTGCTTTTAATTATCAGCATCAGATACAACAGCCACTGGGTGTATTAACTGCCATTTAAATTAGTGGGTTAGTATTAAAAAAAAACTTGCTAAACCCAACACTTTGACCCACACATGTGCAAGAAGAGCTAAGACGTGTGCCGAGCTCAGGTTTACACATCACCAAAACGAGAAAGGAAAATCAAAATAATTGCACCCTTTTAAACTTGCAAAACTATTATGGAAAAATAAAAACTATTACCTCTTCTCCTCTACCTCACTGCAGCCGAAGTAAAGCAATTAAACTGTTGCACAGCATATGTATTATTAACCGGTGAAACAAAAGACTCACAACCAAATGTACTAATACTGTGAAATGGAATCAACTTGTTAATTCGGGTGTCCAAGCAAGAAAGTCAACATAAATTACTCAAATTGCATTTTATGTGTTTCCCAGCTAAATAAATTAAATAAATCCATCCTCAAAATCTTGACGTATCAATTCTCTTTTGCTCTTCACACATCTGAAAGTTATATCCAAGTGCATTGCAGAATTGGACAGTTTTAAAATTTTAGGTGGAAAGAGGCAAAGAATGTTGTAACAACTGACTGCACTTATCCTTGGTATTTTTAGTGTCACATGTTAAGTAAATAGGCATACACTTGTCCAGCATTTAGGATTCCCTGTTTCTATCGTGAGCAGGTGCTCGCGCTCTGTTGTTCTCTGCGGTTTGTCTGCTTGACTGCTTGCCAGATCCATACGTAGACCGTCACAAAGTTAGTGTGCATTACACATGTTTTCCTTTAAGATGGAGGGCTATGCGCATGCCTAGCTCTCAACCCTCAATGCACAGCCACACATGGGTCTCGTTGAAAACTTTACATTCATGTCCACTTTCAGAATGTTTACATGACAATGAAACGTGTTCAGTTTATTACGCGAGAAGCGTGAATATCTGAATGTGAATCAATAAGCCAGGACAGGTCTAATTGTAAGAAAGGTCAATCTTGTTGTTAAAATGTACCTAGAAATACTGTTTCATCTTATCATGCATCTAATTAATATACATATGTGCATTTAATATTCATAATATTTGAAACACGTTTCTCTTGACAAATCAGGTGCATTTAAAACAGCAGACAGTACATTTCAGATATAATCAATTTGAAACATGTATTTTAACTTTGTGACCTGTCATATTTTTAAACTGTCATATTTTTAAACTGTAGTATTTCCGGCTGACAGACATTTACAATTGAACTCAAAGCAAAATTAGTCACCGTTTCTGACCTCTTGCTACTGTATTAGTAAAAATAGAAATCAAGCACATCTTTTACATACACGAAGTTAAAAAGCAGTATTTTCTATAAAATAGTTTGATAAAACAGTGAGAACAAAAAATCACATTTTAAACACACTGAAAACCTGCACTATTTATTTCTGTACAAATTTGATGAGGTGAAACAAACATGGCATGACAGCAAAAAAGGTCCATAATAAGCGTGTTATGAGGTGGTTGGTGCGTTAAGCGCTGTGTAAACGAGAGCGCGAGTCCTTTTGGCTGCTGCTGCACTTTTGCATTTTAATCTTAGTTTTAAAAATCGCATTGTATTCTTTTTAAAGATTTGCTTGAATTGCTTGGAAAAATTGTATGGTATCTTTTTTTAAAAATTTGCTCGAACTACTGGCAGGCTACAACTCTATCTGTGTGCTTACCGGAATTCTCCCGACCTCGCGGTGCCCGCCTGTTAGAGCGGACCCGCCCACGTTGAGGTCTCCGGTCTAGTCTTCTAGCCCCACACCCATAAAAACAGCACGCTGGCGTGGCCGCGCAGCTGGCGCGCCGAAGGCGCGCCTAAGGTAAGCCCGTCTGCGCCCGTCCGCGCACCGACCGCGCACAGCGCCAGCTATGCTGCATGTACCAGTAAAACCGGAGTTGAGGACAGGAGATACTACTACTCAAGGGAACAGTTGCTTGAACTCGGGGTAGTGGGCGGTAGGAGAGGTAGGGTTAGACTAGAGGAGACCGCAGGGTTGGACTCCGATTATGTAAAAAGAGACAGTCTGAAGTGTGGGCTGCTGAATGTCAGGTCTGGTGGAAATGCAGGGACTTGATGTGTTGTTCATGACTGAAACATGGACACATCCCGGGTCAGATCTGGAGCTAGGTTTGGCCTGTCCATCTGGATATAAAGCCTTCCATAAGCCTCGTTTGGGTGGTAGAGGAGGCGATGTGGGGGTCATTTTCAAAGAAAACTGGGACTTTTTCCCTCTTAATATTGATGAGCCGGAGGGTATAGAACTTCTGGGCTTCTCAATAAAAGATCCCAAGGGACAATTACTGACTGGTTTAGTCGGTTATAGACCCCCTGGAACAGCCAGCCCTCCATTTCAACAAGGGTTCATTGAAGTCCTGAGCAACTTGGCATTGTCCCATTCTAGACTACTTGTTGTAGGGGACTTCAATCTATGGCCTAATGGGATATTAGATCCAGGATACTACAATATTATTCAATCCTGTGAAACCCTTAATTTACAACAGTGGGTCATGGAGGCCACACACAGGGGGGGACATATATTGGACCTAGTGTTCTCTAATGAACAAATAATGGAACCAATTGAAGCCCTACCGTGTGCTGGTCGGACCACCATTTGATCATTTTCCAGTTATATAATCTTGGATTGAATCATTCAATTCCTAAGAATGACCGGAATTTCCAAAGTAGGGATTGGAAAGGCCTTCTGAAGAAGGCAACGGCTTCACCAGTTTTTATGCCCGCCGAGAAGTACGACATAAATAAGACGGTGGAGGAGAATTACGCAACTTATTCCGATA
The DNA here is from genome assembly GCA_963921515.1 of Calotriton arnoldi. Classification (NCBI taxonomy): domain Eukaryota; kingdom Metazoa; phylum Chordata; class Amphibia; order Caudata; family Salamandridae; genus Calotriton; species Calotriton arnoldi. Next base: position 365,498 of record CAWUFW010006731.1, on the reverse strand, counting down.
ATATAACCACTAGGCTGGATCAAATTGCCCCGGTAAAAAACCACAAAAATCTTGGCAGACCATCGGCTCCGTGGTTTAATGAAAAACTTAGAACTTTGAAACTTGGCTGCTAGCAAGCGGAAAGGAAATGGCGCAGAGCCTATACCGAGGGGGATAAAACCTCCTGGAGGACAGCCATAGCGGAATATAGGAAAGAAATTCTGGTGGCAAAGACAGAGTATTTCGCAAATTCTATCCTGAAGGCACAAAATAGTACCAAGGATGTATTCAGGATCGTAGATACTCTGATTAATCCAGAGTGCTCAAAGAATGAGATTGTGCCGAGCCAGGTACTATGTGACAGATTGGCAATCTTCTTTGAAGACAAGATTAGTAACATCATCAATGGCTTAAATCTGGGCACTACGCCCAAGGAGCTACTTTCTGCCAGTCGAGCGGGGGGGGAGAAGCTACGCTCCTTGGACCATTTTGAAATGCTTTCTGCAGATGACTTTGATAAAATGGCAATGGAAGTATCATCAGGATCTCCTTTGGATCCATTGCCACATAAAATTTGGAAGGGCTGGCTCCTGAACTGTTCCCAGCTTTACGGCAAATCTGTAACCAATCCCTGTTGAATGGCTCTGTGCCGGCCTGCTGGAAACAGGCGTCGGTTACACCCCTGCTGAAAAAAGCAACACTTGACCAGGCCTGTCTAAAGAACTACAGACCCATTTCCCTCCTACCTTAGCCAGTTAAAATTCTGGAACGAGTGGCTAGTAAAGCACTATCCCAGTTTTTAGAAATAAATAACATTCTTGATAAAGTACAATTTGGATTCCGCCCAGGCCATGGGACGGAGACTGCCCTGGTGACCGTCATGGACGATCTACGGATGCGAGCAGACAGGGGACAGTCGGCCATACTGGTTCTCCTCGACCTGTCTGCCGCATTCGATACGGTGAACCATGGGATTCTCTTGTCCAGGCTTGAAGAGGTGGGAGTGATGGGCACTGCCCTTAAGTGGTTTCATTCTTACCTATCCAACAGACAACAAGCAGTAGCCCTCCCCCTTTTCGGTCCAAGTTTTCTAACATGCTGTATGGAGTCCCGCAAGGATCAGCAATCAGTCCTATCCTATTTAACATCTACATGAGCCCTTTACCTGCCATTATTAGATCACATAATGTTAATTTGGTGAATTATGCAGATGACACCCAGCTTATCCTGTCTCTTGAGGGTGAGCAATCAGTGTCTCTAACAGATTTTCATGCGTGTCTGCAGGATATAGCAACCTGGCTCAGAGAGAACTCTCTTCAGTTTAATTCAGAGAAGACAGAGATTCTACATTGTGCAGTAGGAAGAATTCCCTCTTTACTTCCATCTAACTTCTGGCCTACTTCTTCCAGTACCTTACTAGCTCCCAGCAATACTGTACGCAACCTGGGAGTCATGTTTGACAATAAACTGACATTAGAGAAACATGTCAACAAGACAGTTGGAAGCTGTTTTGGCCTGATTAGAGCACTTCGGAAAATCCTTCCGATGTTCTCTTTGGAGGCTAGAACGTTGATAGTCCGAAGTACTATCCTTAGTAGATTGGACTACTGCAATGCTCTGCTCTTAGACTCTCCACAATATCTGATTGAGAGATTGCAGAGAATACAGACCATGGCTGCTAAAATAGCACTACGGCGATCGCGCCGCTCTTCTGCATCTTTGGCACTCTCTGACTTGCATTGGCTGCCGGTCTCGCAGAGAATACAATTTAAGGCATTATGCATAATGTTCAAGGCCCTGCATGGACATGGACCCAAATCACTGCAGGAAAAATTTACCTGGTATGTCCCCCTTCGAACGCTTCGCTCCTCTTCGGCAAACCTGGTGAGGGTGCATAGAGTTAAGAAAGCTAAATCAGGAGGCAGGGCTTTCTGTACGGCAGCCCCCCGCCTTTGGAACAAACTTCCATCTGATATCAGACATATAGACAACATTCTGCAGTTCAGAAAAAGGATAAAAACCTGGCTCTATCCCCGGGTATGCTCCTTGGTTCCCAGTTAATTCCTTCTGGGCAGGGGCTATAGTTCTTGCTACAGTTTCTTTCCACACCCAGCTAACATCTTATCACAGCGCCAGGGTACCCTTAGGGTGTCAGCTGCGCTTTACAAGCAATTATAATAATAATGGGGATGTATTTTAAATAATACAGATCACATCCTCTAAGCACACTGCCCAATCGTCAGGTATGTGTAGGTGTGAAAGTTGCAAACACAATGAATCACTTAGAAAAACAAATGATTCTGTGCCAGTTTTACAACGTGCACAAGCACTACTCAAAACCAATGCTTTCTGCTAAAACAAACCTTTCTAAATAAGCCAAACTGCTACGCAAGATATTTTTAACAAGAAAATGCCCCTTTTCCAAAATATGCCCATTACGTTACAATATAATGTATACAGCGAACCTCGTATAAAATCGATGTTCGAAAATAAGTACAAAAGCAATATCACATTTTCTTTCTGGTGATCAGCGTACACCATTCTTAAGCCAGTAGGTAAATCATTCACTGATGATGTTAGTGCATTCTACTGCACAATTAATTTCACAAGAGCAGTTGTTTATGATAAGGAATTCAATCTACTTAAATGCTTGGAGAATATTCCCTCACAAACGTATAAAAATGTATGTATTTCTTCATTAAGTACAGTGGAAAATGTCCTAATCAATTTAACGTTTTAAACAAAATCCCAACAAAACCAATGCAACAAAGGGCCATATGTTTCAAGCTAAATTGCGATCGCAAACGCTGAAATTCGCAGAATTTCAGAGTTTGCGATCGCAATTTAGCTGTGTGCAATGTATGCAAGGAAAACCCACTCGCAAAATAAGGAATCGCAAAATTTGCGATTCCCTATTTTGCGAATGCATTTAAGGAATCGTAAATTGCGATTCCTTCAATGCAATGTAGCAGGCACCCAAGTTGTGCGATTTTGGCTTAAGGAATCGCAAATTACCACCAACTTCAGGTTGGTGGTAATTTGCGATTTCTTTGAAAAATCCCCTTTTTTGCATTTTTCAAAGTGCCATGTGGCGCACATACATGCCCTTAGGGCATGTATGTCCGCCACATCTGCACCCATGCTTATTTCAGGGGTGCAACAGGGTGTCCTTTTGACACCCTTGCATCCTTGAATTGCATTCGCAATTTGCGAGTACCTAATGGGTACTCGCAAATTGCGAGTGTCTCCCCATTCATTCCTATGGGCCTCTAGGCCCATAGGAATGAATGAGGAGGTATTCCTTAATTGCGAATTGCAATTTGCGATTCGCAATTAAGGAATATGTAGGATTCGCAAAAGTTTTTGCAAATCCTACATACATCGCGTTTTGCGATTCTCAAATAGCGATTCGCAAAAAATCGCTATTTGAGAATCGCAAAACAACATTTTGATACATATGGCCCTTTAAAAACTCTTATGTTCGCAAAACACTTAAGATTACATTATGCACTGTTTACATGATCAACATTCATTAAAAAAAAAAACCACATAAATATTTTCAAGGTACTAGCTAGCTGCAGGGCATTTGTTTCACGCACTGTCCAGTCTATGAAGGTAGTAGGGGGGATACTGCATGCTTGGAACGAACACAGAACATATGTTTTGCATTTTTAACGTGGCAGTCACATTCTCTGCTTCCTCAACCATAAATCAGTAACTTTGTAAACATTAGTGAAAATCAGCAGTTGAGAGAAAAACAATGCGTGGTCTCGAGACAAACATGGTAGGTGCTCAAAGGGACACAGCAAGTAATCGGAGTGAATCATGCACGCCAACAGGGCAAAAGAAGAAAACCCGTAACGCCCTAAAGTCCGTGCAACAAAATATTATTCAGAAAGTGAAAAAAACACACCACCATGTACCAGCCGCGGTCCGTGCAGGTAGCAGCGGTAGGGCAGTGGGGCCATGTAAGAGGGGATTCCGAGGGACGATGCCAAGGGGAAATTAAATAAATAAATAATTTTCTCTCAGCATCGTCCCTCGGAATCCCCCCTTACACGGCCCCACCACCCCACCGCTGCTACCTGTACCTGCTTATGTGGGTGGCACAACCAGTGCTGCGAGCCCACTAGCAGCATTTGATTTACAGGCCCTGGGCACACACAGTGCACTCTACTAGGGACTGACTAGTAAATCAATCAGCCAATCATGGAAACAACAATCCATAACAGCAATTTACAAAGGGAGCACTTGCACTTTGGCACTGAACAGCAGTGGCAAAGTGCCCAAAGAATCTAGACCAGTAAAACGGAGTCCAACATACAGCAAAAACACAGGAGGCAAAGGCAAAAATGCAGGGAGACCCACACCAATGGTGCCAGGCCTAACACGTGTCTCCTCCAGTTGAAATGTGGGGAGAACTACCCACCCTCTTGGGAGATTTCTTCACTAAGGCGGAAAAATCTGGACAGACCATCAGCATTGGCGCGTTCTGTACCAGGGTGGTGTTCCACCGTGAAGTCCATTCCCTGTAGGGAAATGGACCACCTCAACAGCTATGGATTCTCACTCCTCATTTGCATCAACCATCTGAGGGGCCTGTGGTCGGTCTGACCCCGGGAGTGAGTCCCAAACAAGTAGGGCCTCAGCTTCTTCAGTGCCCAGACCACAGCAAATGCCTCACGCTCAATTGCACTTCACCTCTGTTCCCGTGGAAGTAGCCTCCTACTAATGAAGGCTACAGGTTGGTCTGGGCCCTCCTCATTTAGCTGTGAGACCACAGCCCCCACACCCAGTGGCGGCTGGTGGATTTTATTAGTGGTAGGGCGGTAATCTCTGCCAAGAGAGTAATTTGCGTGATAACAAAGCGCACATGCCTGAAATTAAAAAAGGGGAATGTGTGTGGTGGGGTCAGGGGGGTTTCTTCCCATTAAGAATTTTTTTTTTTTTTACATGGATTTAAGTGGGTGGGTTTTACAGCATACATATGCTTCAAAAGTTTGAATTAAAAGTGATCACAATGGGGTATTTTGCAGCACAAGTGCCAAGAAACATTAGAAATGTGCCAAGAAATACCCCAAGCATAAAATTCATCTGTTAGCAAAATACTCTACAACCCCCAAGACAAGCACAACCACCCACTCCCAAAAATAGGCAACCCAAGCGTTTCCTAACTGTAAAGCTAATGAGCCCCTTGGCCTTCATTTGAACTAGAAAATACAGCAATATTCATGGTATAGCGGGCCTTCGGGTCTCTGGGCCCTGGTGCCACTGCAGCGGCTGCACCAATGGGCTTCTTTCCATCATAGAAGATGCCAATGTATTGGTAGCAGCTGAAGTCCCCAATCGTCACCTCCTGTAGGTAGACGACGTTGCGGGCTATATGTTGCATACTGGAACATATATTTGGACTTTTAATTGCAGAACTGCAATTACAAGTATAGAACTTTGCAACAAAACACCAAAACTTGGCGAGTTGCTCACGCATGACTTTTAAGAGCCTGAGGGGCATATTTTCAAGGACTCATCGCCGAGTTAGCGGCACTTTATCGCAGCCAAAGTGGCGATAAATTCATCGCACTATTCACAAGCAGGTGCTAACAGCCGATATCACCAGTTTTCCCGCAATAGCAGCCGCATAAAGCATCGCCACGGATGACACCGGCAACTAACGCTAATGAGATGCAGAGTAGGCGTTCCCGTGCAAAAACCCGCAAAAACACCACTCCGCAACATTCTCAACGATCAGCCAGATCGGCGATAAGATTCAAAAACATGCGATAAGGCGCGTTAGCAGCATGGATTTAACACCTGCTCCTACCTGGTGTTAAGTCGGACGACAACCTGCACCATAAAAGGGAGCCCAGCCCACAGCCACACCAGAAGAACAACAGATGCCATGGAGCTACTGATCATGCAGCTCGGAGCCCCAAGAGGGCCACAACACCCACCGCCACCACCGCCAGGACCCTCACCCCCGCAGGATCCCCCCCCGGACTACCACAGAGGCAGCGCAGACAAAGACACCGGACCTTCCGAAAACGCACCAGCCTCGGAGACTTAACGCCAGAGGAAGTCATTGCCCACTACAGGCTCAAAAGGACAACCATCCTCCGCATCCTGACCCTCATTGCCCACAGGCTGACGGTACCAACACAGCGGAGAACCAACATCCCTCCGCAGACAAAGCTGCTGGCCGTGCTGCACCTGTTGGCCTCTGGGACCTTCCAACCAACAACTGCCAGAGTCGGAGGAGTCTCACAGCCAGCCCTGTCAAAGTTCCTCACACCTGTCTTGGATGCCATCATCAGCTTGGTACCGCAGCAACTTTACTTCCCATACACTGCGCAGGAACAGCTGGAGACCAAGCAAGGCTTCTACGCCATAGCTGGCTTCCCGCACGTGTTGGGGGCAATCGACTGCACACATGTACTCCTCGTGCCCCCTGCCCCCACTGCACACAATTACCGCAACAGGAAACACACGCATTCCATCAATGTGCAGGCAATAGTGGACCACCGGGGACTCTTCACCAATGTCGTCGCCAACTACCCAGGCAGTGTGCATGATTCCTTCATCTTCCGACAGCCCATCATCAACCAGTGCTTTCAGGATGGCACCTATGGAAATGCACTGCTCGTCGGTAAGTAACAACTGAACACACCACCCACCTCAACTCCACCAACATACAACTCACAACTCTGGGAATGCACACGTCACAAAATCACATACAACATGACAACCAACATCCCCACATTCCAGACACGACAACACAACTTACTGTGGCAACCTGGGCTAGCCATGTACACAGGCCATCAATGGAATGGCACCTCAGCCACACAATAACAGAATCTGGGGAGAGGTGGGAACCAGGCATGTGCGAAGGAGGCAAGTGACCCATGAATGTGAATGTACACAATGCCAAGTGTGGCGTGGATGTGCTGGACAGACTTCAGTATGCAGACCACAGACATTTCCATGTCGACATACACTGCTGGTGTCTGGAGTGTACTGGACAGTGGACGCAACCATGTTACCGCAGTCAGTGGGGAAGATCGCAGAAATGTAGCTTGTTACGCCCCCCCCTGTAAACGTGAGCGGAGTGGGCTGGCCCGGCGTACGCCAGGCCAGCGTAGGGGTGTGAATAAAAAGCCTGTTACTCTGGGCGTGGTTCTCTTCCGGAATGGCCAACGTGTCTGCCAGGGCGGCGCCTCTCACCCCGCCACGAGGCCAACCCCGTGAGCGGCGGTGCCTGTGATCCTGTGCGCCTGCTGCACCCCAGGCCGCTGGTCCCAAGACCCGAATTGCCCACGCCAGCGCACCCAGGCCTCACTGTTCACCTGCCGACACCGGCGTGTGCCAAAGAGGGCCCACCACGTGCCAGTGCAAGCTCCAAGCCCGAGGCCGGCGACCTTGGCAGCCTCCTCAGACCATCATGGCCTCCGCGACACAGGCCCCCAGTACTCCTTTCTCGTTGACGTACTCCACCGCTGCCTCCGGCCTACACTGCGGTCCAGTAGGTCACACATTTGGAACTGAGTCTTGATTATACAATAGCAGAGTACAGATGTTTATGGCAGATTTTAAATCACCGTACTCCCATCGATGTGGTGCCACCAACTCTGTGCATTGCATTCCAACGACACGTGTCTGTGGGCCCTTGCTGACTACTGCCTTCGGCCTACACTGCGGTCCAGCACCGCGGGGTCACCTGACCTGTGTACTGCCTACACTACGGTCCAGCAGACCTCAAACCAATCCAATCCAGTCCGGACCAGGCAGGACACTGCATCGTCGCAGGCTGCACACACGCTCAGCTCTGGTGCTTCTACCTCCGTCAACCACAAATCATCGCCACATGGCATTCCAACGTCGTGTGTGAGAGTACCAGGAGGAGCTGCCTGAACAGCGGTTGGCCCGCGCTGACCGCTGCCTCCGGCCTACACTGCGGTCAAGTAGGTCACACATTTGGAACTGAGTCTTGATTTTTAAATGGCAGAGTCCATATCATTGTACGCAAGGAGAGGAGTAAGAGGAAGACGTGGTTCAGTCCGGATGAAAAAAGGATCCTTTTTACGGAGGTGACCGAACACTACCAACAACTGCTCTGGTGCCACTAACTCTGTGCATCGCAAGCCAAGGACATATGGCTGGGGACCCCTGCTGACCGCTGCCTCCGGCCAACACTACGGTCAAGTAGGTCACACATTTGGAACTGAGTCTTGATTTATTTATGGCAGAGTTTATACCATTGTACAGGCCTCATCGCAGACTGCATCCCCTTTCAGCTCTGGTGCCACTGTCTCCGTGCCCCGAAATTCATGGACACTCTCTGGTTGAACTTTGGTGGCATCTGAGTCTGTGGCCTGGGGGTTGTCTTCATCATCATGTAGCTGATACTGACTTGGTGTCAAAAATGAGTCTGTAGCATTCATCTCCTCCATATTGCCTGTGTCTGCTTGGTACTGCCCTCTGTATCATGCCCTGGAAGAACACCTTCCACTGTCGCCCAAAACCCTCAACGACATTCACCTTGGACATCGATGAGGACCCGCTCAGCTCTCGTGGCCCTACCTCAGTGCACCGGTAGTCACCGTCCCGTGGCAGTGTTCCATGTGCCGGCCGCTGTGCATCCGGGGCCACTAACTCTGTGCAGCTCAAGTCATGGACCCTTGCTGTTTGAACTGTGAACTTCTGATTGTCTGATCACTGTTGTAGTTGTTGCCAGCACCAACCACTCTTTGAGGGCTGGCTCACACTCACCCCACACCCATCCAGCACAGGCGTCACTGGACATGTGACCCTGGCAATAAAAGGGGCCGGGCGCACGTGCCCGTAGCCAGTTTCACAAACTATCCAAGTGTGTCCGTGTGGTCATTGTGTATGCATGAGGGCCCCGGGCCCTACCACATTGCATTGTGCTGTGTACAGCGGAATCAACCATGTCACCTCAGGCAGTGGGAAAGACCTGGGACATGTAGCTTGTTACGTCCCCCCCTGTAGGCATTGCCGGAGTGGGCTGTCATATGACAGTCCAGCGTAGGGGTGTGGATAATCACCCTGGGGCTCTGGGAGTGGTTAAGTGTTGGGCTTGCCAATGAAGTACCTAACGCGTGTGTCTCTGTTGTAGTGTCTGCGCCACCTGTCCCACAATGGACAAAGTTGCAATGTAACATGCCCCCGGAGTGCGGGCGCGGCCGAAGGGATAAATGAATGAGCGCAAGCCCGCTCGGGGTCCGGGATCATACATGCCAACTGTTGTGTGTATATCGCTATTACCGCAGCATGAGCCAAAGGTCTTGCCTTGACCGCATCGTGAGTTCAGCCAGCCATGAACTCTACATCTGTGTCCACCCTATCCTTACCATAGGCCTACACACACGTGGCCGCCCACCTTCAACGCACAACATCACAGTGTCGTTGTCAGGCTTGTGGACATGCGCAGACAGGCATGACAATGGTGTGTCGTAGGAGTGCAAGTGATGCAACCGCGCAGCGCACACAGGTAAATACGCTCGGGGGGAGGGAGGAGCAGCAGTGAGGCTACGTAATACACATTGGCGCTCATTTACTACAAGCAGTACATGTCAAACAGGAATCACTATGACACACATATCACACGCCAATCAACTAGTGAGCCTGCCAACACATCATGAGGAACCAACTATTGACTCATGTCTCTCTGCACTGTCAAAGGTGATCAAGGATATGCACTCTGCCCTTGGATGATGACACCCCTCCGAGCCCCGAACACACAGGCCCAGAGGCAGTACAATTGGGCCCACAAACGCACCAGGGGCATCGTGGAACGCACATTTGGCGTGTCGAAGTCACGTTTCAGGTGCCTGGACATCACAGGTGGAAGGCTCCTGTACAGCCCAGACATCGTGTGCAAGATGATCGTTGCATGTTGTGTGTTGCACAACATATGTGTACGCACCAATGCCCCATGGTTACTAGTGCCAGATGCACCGGACGAAGATGAGGAAGATTAGGCAGGTGGACCACACCCCACTGCAGCTGCAGCAGGAATACCCCGTAGGAACAACATCATTGACAATTTCTTCACATGAGGACATCACATTGTGACAGTCCTTAGCAATCATGAGACAGTACAAAATGACCACAGGCACAGCATGTGCAAATAAATTCATTACAACACACATTCCCTGAGTTTCTGTATGTGTGCTGCAGTGTGGCACAGGGATCAGGGACATGATCCAGAGTCATTGTGGGTGTGCAGTGTGCTCTACTTAATTGTGCATGTGTGCCATTGTGCCCATCTCCCCCCGTCCCCCCAGTCCCTGGTCGGTACTCACCCTGTTGATGTTGTGTCAGGTCATGTTGAGCAGTGTCCCGATCCCCAACTCCTGGCACCGTATCCCGACTGATGACTGTGGCCACCATTTTCTCCATGTCATCCAGCTTCTGGTGTGCCGCTGGTCCCCCACCTCCAATCTGCGTTGCTGCTTTCATGTTGGCATGGAGTTTTTTCTTGGTTTTGCCCTTCACATCATTCCAGCGCCTCTTGACCTCTTCCATTGTCCTCCTCGACACTCCGACTGCATTCACGTTGTTCACAATGTACTGCCATATTTCCGTTTGTGTTGCCGATGACACAGTGGAGGTGACGGACAGTTGTTGGTAGTGTTCTGTCACCTCCGTGACGATGATCCGGTTTCCCGTCTTCCTCTTCCTCTTCTCCATGCCCTTCCCCGACCCCGGGGTTCCTGGCTGCTCGTCTGTGGGGTTTGCGTTGTCCTCTGCACTCGGTCTGGGTGCGTCCATGGTGCTACGCAGTTACATTTTTTTCTCTTTTTTTTTCTCTCTGCTTTTATAGAGCATTTTCCCGCATGTCACGTGGGAATCGCAGGCCTGTCACTGGTTATCGCTGATTTTTGTTTCGCGATTTGGGACGTCGCAACTTTTTTCGTGTTTCGCGGCGTTGCGTTAATTTTAACCCGGGCATTTGTCGCGTTATCGTGAGACTATCGCATGGTGCCACCGGGTTGAGAATACTGCGTTAATACAGTTATTTTCCCGTGATAGACTGGGATGTGAGAAGTTGCTTTAAGCGAATTTGGCGATAGTTAACACACGTTCTTGAGAATATCCCCCTGAGAGTTATCTGCTGTGCAATGCACAGTGCCAGAGCGTGTTTATTACATGGCTCCACCAGTGCAGGCATTTTTGATTTATATATACAAATATATAGCGGAAACTCAAAGTGCTGTACATGGGCACCCTAGCAGTACCATTACACATGGTTGGAATTGTTTATTTTGGGGGGTGGGGTGGATACAGGAGATTAAGTGATTTGCCCAGAATCACAGGAGGTTGACCAGTCGCTGGGACTCGAACCTGGTTGCCGGCAGCTCTGGCCTAAAGCCACATTGTCTCCCATTTGTATGGGATTTGGTGTTTAAAAGGGAGATGAGGGCTTTCAAATATTCACATGTGAAATAACACAAACACATATTCCATACCGCTAACACTGAAAGGGCAGGGTGCAAATAGCTCCCCCTCACTTCCCCCAATCGAAGTTTGGCACCAGCAGTAGCACAACCCTAACTCGGAACCTGCTTGACAATACACATTATTTAAGGCAGGGCAGGGTTTTAGCTTGCTGGATGTTACAGGGAGCCTAGTGGCCCCTTAGGGCGCAGACAGACAACTGGCTCCTGAGACAGCCTTCGTGTGCTACTTCTGAACAGTCTCACAGTCACAAACAAGAAGGAAAGGAGGCGCTATCAAAACAATGACCTGAAGTTTTCCAAAACACAGCTTTTTTGTCTTTTTATAGTGCATCAAAATAAATGATTAAAAAAATCATTTAAAAAAAGCAACGCTTTAGGAAAACCTCAGAACATTGTTTTTGATGCTACACCCTCCTGGCGGAACAAATAAAATAAGGATGTGTGTTTTCTTTTGCAGTGAAAGTTAATAAAACATTTTAAACATGAACACTGATGCCCCAGACACCATGTACATTTAGGACAGTGCCAAATGCAGCATGCACTAGGCCTGAGCTCAGCAACGTGACTGCTCTGAAAAGAACCTGCATTACTCACCGATTCAATCCTCCTTGCAGCACTCGGTGATGAGACAGCACGTGAGGAAGGGGAGTCACTTACTCGGATGGCTGCAATCTGCAATTGCCTGTGGTTTTTGGGGGTGCAGTGAGCTCGATTATGTGTCAGGCAGCACTGTAGGAGGGACAGACAGGGACTCCGCAGTGTGCTTCCCGGGCAGACAGCACTCTGCAGTGCAGCAGAGAGGCTGAGAGAGCAGACTTGGTTTTCCTACCTTGAACACGGGTTCCTTCCTCCACGTGGACCCACGATCCGTTAGTCTGCCCAGCACAACAGTAAACTCGCACTGTCTGACAACAAAACCACCAGTGCAGACAGGAAAGCAGGACTGACGTGTCTGGAGAACATGACCCAATGACATGGACATACTACTGTGAAGAGTATATAAGACACTCTTCACCATTAAAACAGCACACAACTCCAAACACCTCATCGCCATTTCCTGTCCAATAACAAACAGCATGTATGCACGCATGACGGCCACGCACTGCACCTCATAGGAGGAGGAGGTTCTTCAATATAGAAAGGGCATTTTCCTTACGGAGCTTCTCTCTTGTTTCTACAAATTACATATTTTTTGTGACAACAAATGTACATTCCATACAAATCTGTGTTAATGTGATGGCTGTTATATATATATTTTTTGCTTGTTACTTGAGTCTTGCTATGGTAGACACAAAGGACACGCTCTAATCTTATCAGGTGAAGAGACGTAGTCAGGACCGATTTCTTCTGTGCGAATACCCTGTCTGACCTTTGCAGCAGCCTGTTTGCTTTTATCATGCAGACAGGGAACTTCGTGGACAGCCAGCCTCGTAGCCACTACAAACCTCTCCCAGCTCCTCCCAGAGTGAGGTGGGGCCATGGAGGCTTGTTCCCACCCCACGCTGTGATGAGTTAGGAAATGGGTGGGGTGCAGTGCTACACCCTCGCTGATTGACAAACAGCCTTCGAAACCAGGGCTTATGCTTAAAGCGTCCAGGCTGTTTTCAATCAGCGAGGCTGCAGTGCATCATAAGGGGGCACTGCCTTAAAGTGTTGCCGGCCACAGAGGACCAGGGCTGAAATCAGGTAAGCCCTACAAATCCTGCGACTGCCGGCACATGCGCTTTAGCACATGTGCCTATATTGAAACTAAGTGCCTGGTTTTGCCTGACCCTCGTGCAGAGCGAGGGTCACGCCCTTTTGAGGTTTAATGGATTACATATTTGTAAAAAAAAATATGAGTTGGAGATTGATGCAGACATTGAAGTGGGGCGGAGCCCTGCCGCCCTAATCAAGAAACCGCCCCTGCCCACACCATGCTCTGAAGCATCTCTCTGCACAATGAATTCCCTTGAAAAGTTGGGCGCCTGAAGCACAGGTGCCGTGCACATGGCAGAATTCAGGGCATCAAAAGCCTTCCGGCAGGCATCAGTCCAGTTCACCTTCCTGGGCTGCTTTCGGGAAGTCAGCTCTGTCAAGGGGGCAACAATGGTGCCATACCCCTTGACAAATCTCCTGTAATACCCGGTGAGTCATAAGAAGGCTCTCACCTCTGTCTGGTGGGTCTTGGGGGGTTCCCAAGCCAGAATGGTATCAATCTTGGGCTGTAGGGGCGCCACCTGGCCGCTCCCCACCTGGTGTCCCAAGTACACCACAGAACCCTGCCCGATCTGGCACTTACTCGCCTTGATCGTGAGGCCTGCCCTCTGCAGAGCCTTCAACACTTCCCAGAGGTGGTGCAGATTTTCTTCCCAAGTGGCACTGAACACTGCTATGTCATCCAGGTAGGCGGCACTGAATCCCTTCAGTCCAGCCAACACCTGGTTGACCAACCTCTGAAAGGTGGCAGGGACATTCTTCAACCCAAAGGGCATCACCCGGAATTGGTAGTGCCCCTCTGGCATTGAGAATGCTGACCTCTCCTTTGCCCCATCAGTTAAGGCAATCTGTCATTACCCAGACGTTAAGTCAAATGTACTGAGGTACCGGGCAGCTCCCAACCGATCTATGAGCTAATCAGCTCTGAGGATGGGGTGCGCATCAGTCATGGTGACTGAATTGAGCCCTCAGTAGTCCACACAGAACTGGAGTTCTGGTGTGGTACTGGGTGCGGCAGCCTTTGGGACCAAGACCACTGGGCTGGCCCAAGGGCTGTTTGAGGGCTCAATCACCCCTAGGGCTAACATCTTGGAGACCTCCTCCTTGATGGAAGCCTTGACCCTGTCAGTCACTCTGTACGTTTTGTGCTTTACAGGAGGACTGTCTCCAATGTCAACATCATGGACACACCACTGAGTGACATCAGGGGTCAGGGAGAACAGAGCAGCAAACTGTCCCAACAGTTGGCGGCAGTCGCTCTGCTGTTCAGGAGTCAGGGCGGGGGAGAGTGTTACACTGTCCACTGACCCATCATGTTCCTTCGCAGACAGGAGGTCAGGGAGAGGCTCAGTCTCCTCCTCCATTCCAGCATCTGTTGCTAAGAGCATACCCACTTTGGACCTCTCCAAGTGGGGCTTAAGGCGGTTCACATGCAGGACCCGCAAAGGGTTCGTAGGAGACTGCAAGTCCACCAAGTAGGTGACATTACTCCTGCGCTCTACCACCTCAAGTGGTCCGGTCCACTTATCCTGGAGCGCACAAGGCTCCACTGGGGCCATGATCCATACTTTCTGTCCAGGCTGCAACTCGATCAGAGTGGCATTCTGATCATACCAACGTTTCATCTCCTCCAGGCTGGCTTCCAGATACGCCTATGCGAGTTGTCCGAAGCGCTTAGTCTGAAGGCCAGCATGTAGCTATAGACATCCTGGGGAGGTTTACTGGGAGCTTTCTCCCAGCCTTCTTTGACCAGACTTAGAGGTCCTTTTACATGATGCCCATACAGGAGCTCAAAGGGACTGAACCCTAAGGACTTCTGCGGTACCTCTCTGTAAGCAAACAAAAGGCATGGTAAGAGGATGTCCCACTTACGCCTCATGGGTTTACCAAGACCCATAATCATGCCCTTCAGGGTCCAATTGAATCTCTCAACCAGCCCATTACCTTGGGGGTGGTAAGGAGTGGTGAACTTGTAGGTAACAACGCACTCCTGCCACAGGGACTTCATATACTCAGATATGAAGTTGGTACCACGGTCGGACACCACCTCTCTGTGGAAACCCACACGGGAGAAAATCCCCATCAACACACGACCCACCACGGGGGCCGTCACAGTCCGGAGAGGGATGGCTTTCGGGTACCTGGTGGCATGGTCCACCAAGACCAGGATGAACCTGTTGCCCATGGCTGTCTTGGGATCCAGAGGCCCCACAGTGTCAATACCCACCCTCTCAAAGGGGGTACTGACCACAGGGAAAGGTTGGAGAGGAGCCTTACACTTCCTCCCACTCTTAACACTTGCCTGGCAAGTCTGGCAAGACCTACAATGAGTATCAAAACTCTTACACATTTGGGGCCAGTAAAAGTGGGTGACAAGCCTTTCAAAGGTCTTGTCTTGCCCCAAATGTCCTGCCAAAGGCATATCATGAGCCAGACCCAGTAGGAGGCTCTGAAGCGCTTGGGTACCACCAGCACATGGGCTGACCCAGGCCTAGCAACCTTAGGCTCGCTATACAGGAGACCACTTTCCCAGTAAATCCAATGTGATCCAGACTGAACAAATGCTGCCTGGTTTGCAGCCTGCTGCCGCAAACCAACAAGAGAAGGGTATTTCTGCTGTTCCTAGCAAAATTTCTCCCTGGTGGGGACTCCTTCCCGCTGTCAATGGATCAGCTCAGGCAGGTCCCCCAGTTCAGCCACTTGTTCCCCTGTAGGCTCCAGGGCATCCCCCTCAAGGTTTGCCTCCTCCTGGACCGTGGGAACTTCGGGGGCCGGTTTCCCATGCCCCCTGCCTCTTCTCTTTCTGGCAGGCACCTGGGCCACTCTTTCAGGCTCCAGGTCCTCTTGAATGCCCTTACCGGCTGCCATAGACCGAGTGGTCACACACGCCCACTCAGGCAGAACCAGCATCTCTAAATGAGACCTCCGCTCCACCTTCGCCCAAGGGGAGCTCTCCAAATCATTGCCTAGCAGACAGTCAACAGGCATTCCTAGCCTCACAGCTACTTTCAAGGTACCTGAGACCGCCTCCACTCAAAGGGAACCTGTGCCACTTTGCAGAGGCACTATGAGTTGTCAGCAGCAACTACTGGGTAGAATGTGTTGGGGACCACCTGCTCCTCAGACACCAGCCAACAACTGACAGCTGTCACACTGGCTCCGGTGTCTCTCAGAGCCTCCACACTATGGCCATTGATGGTCACCCACTGCCTGTGCTTCTTAGCGTTTTCAGGCAGATAAGCTCTTGGGACCATCTCACTGTCTCCTCAAGAGACCAGGGACATTTCTGCGGGACCCCACCCCTCTTGGGCACCCGACTCCTCCCCCAAGGCTACACTAGCCATTTCCCGGGGCAGTGCACCAGTGGGTGCAGTGGCAACCTTCTTGGGACACCTAGGATCCCCTTGGAAGTGGCCCATCTGACCACAACCAAAACATGCCTTGGAACCCCTATTAACAGGCTTACCTGTCGAGACTCATGGCTTCTTTTCAGTGGGAGGCTGGGAACCCTTACCTTGGTTCCCTTGGGGATTACTTTGGGGCCCTTTTTGGAACTCCTTCTGTTTACCCTTGCCTCCCCCACTCTTCTGCTGGGGACCCTGCCCACCTTTAGTGGAGTCTCCCACACAACCCTTTTGGACCCTAGTACTGACCCAGCGGTCCGCCTCCACAGCAAGCTTCCTGGGGTCAGTCAGCTTACTGTCAATAAAGTGCTGGCATAGCTCTGGCAAAAAATTATCTGACAAGTGCTCCCATGCAACCAAGTCATAGAGCCCCTGCAAATCATTCACCTTGCTACCCTTCACCCAACCATCCAGTGCTCTGCAAAAAAAGGACACATACTCTACCCAAGTACTTGACTCCAGCTTCTTGCAGTTTCTAAATTTCTGCCTGTACATCTCTGGGGTCAACCCATACCTTGCTACTAAGGCTTCCTTCATAGGGGAATAGGACATCCGATCCTCAATGGGCAAGGCTAGCAATGTCTCCCTTCCTTCACTGACAAAGTGGGCCCACAACCCCGCTCCCCAATCTCTCTCAGGTACCCTGTGGGACCTCATCGCTACTTCATAGGCCTTGAACTACTGACCAATGTCCTCATGCTTCATGAAATCCTTAATAACATCATTGGGAATGTATACCTTCCCTTCTCCAGGCACTGATGGTGCGCTGCCACCATTGGGACTGATCTCTAAACTTTTTACTTTCAGATCCAACTCCCTCAACCCTCTTTCATGCTCTAAGAGCATCTTCTTCTCTTCCATGGCTAATTTCTTACTCTCCAACTCCAATTTCGTACTCTCTTCATGTCACACTCCTTCCCCAACCTGAGCTTTGCAAGCTCCATCTCATGCACTCTGCTTCTCTCCCTGTCCTCCAGCTCCTCTGGAGACAAACCCTTTGAATACACATTGCTGCCCCCCCCTGGAAGGCAACTTCTCTCCAGTCAGGCCCAATAGCCTCTCCTGCTGCCCATCTAAATTCTCTCCCTCCACCATAGGCTCCTCGGTATGCTCACTGGCATTCCTTGATTGCAACCAGGCCCTCAGCACCTTTTGGTATTGCTCCTTTCTGGTGAGGCCTCTCACAGAGATTTTACATTTTCTGCAGACAGCTTTAAGTCGTGGCGCAGTGTAGGTATCAACCCTTTCCTCTTCAAATTCAATATCCACAGATGCAAGTGATGCTGGTTTACTCATGGTGAAAATTGGCAGTTCTCAAGATGCATTAATTCCCAGGACAAAAACTCTACCAAATGTATGTGGTTGTGTAATGGTCTGCTCTATACTAGTAGTGTACACCAATCACTGTATGTAAGTCACAAATGCAAGTCCAGATCCTCACCCCTGGCCACCAATGTTAGAAATGGGGGTCTCTAGTTGGCAGAGGTAGGTACCTTTCTCCAAATAGGGACCCTTGCTTCTAGTCAGGGAAAGGGGGATACACTCCTAAAATAACCCCCGCTCACCCCTTTGGTAGCTTGGCACGAGCACACAGGCTTATCTCAGAGGCAGTGTGTAAAGCATTTGTGAACATATACAGTAATACAGTGAAAACACTACAAATGGACACCACACCAGATTAGAAAAATAAGTAATCTTTATCTAAACCAAAACAAGACCAAACGACAAAATCCACAATACAGTAATAAAAATATGACTTTCAGATGGTAGATATAGTTCAGTTCAAAGCAAATTCCAGATGGGTCACTATTCACGCAAAGTACCTTGGATGCGTCACACAAACAGACAAAACAGGCTGCAGGGAAGATGATGCGTCGGTTCCTTACACTCAGGGAAGGTGATGCGTCGGTTCCTTGCTCGTGGGGAGGTGATGCGTCGCTCCCTTACTGCTGCACAGGGGAGGTGGTGCATCGGTTCCTTACCAGAGAGGAAGTGATGCGTCGGTTTCTTACTGTGTGGGGACGTGATGAGTCGGTTTCTTATTGTGTCCCCCAACGATGCGACAGACTTGGTGCCTCGGTGCGATGCGATGATCCTGTACAATGCGTGGATTCTTGCAGACGCATAGCAGGGCTTGCATCGGGCTCAGTTACGGTGATCTTGGACTTCGGAGATCGTTGCACTCGATGCGGCATGCAGTGATTTCTTGAGCCGCGGCAGATGCTGCAACGGTTTCTTCGGCGATGTGTCAGAAACAGGTACGGATGCTTCACGCTTCTCGTTGTTGCGTCGATTTTCCAGCTCCCAGCGACAAATAGTCTCTAGAGGTCCAAAACAACAGCAGGCACCTCTTTGCAGGTTAGAATTCCCAGCAAGGAAATTCTGGGGAGCTGGTAGTGTCCCTGAGACTTCAGAACTGGAGGCAAGCTCAGTTTCAAGCCCTTGGAGATCTTCTTCAAGCAGGGGGCACAGCAAACAGCAAAGTCCTCTCTCCTTTCCTTGGCAGCAAGTAGCCACTGCAGGCCAACCCCAGACAGCAAACAGCACAGGGGCAGTATTCCTCCTCAGCTTCTCCGGCTATTCTCCTTGGCAAAGGTTCCTCTTGATTCCCAGAAGTGATGTAAAGTTCTGGGGTTTTGGCCCCAATATTTATACTACAAAATCCTTTGTTTTCTGGTGGCAGAGAAGCCCTGTGCTTGGTCCAAACCGGTTCTGTCCTCTCTGGTGCAGCTTCCTGGCAGGAGGTGGAGACAGCATTGTGGCAGGCAGACCAGGCCCATTCAGGTGAAAGGAAATCTCCTCCCCCCACTCTAAATGCAGCCCAGGTCTATTCAGCCCAGCCCTGACTCATCAGGCTCTCTGGAGCCAAAGCTCCTCCCCAGACCCTGTCATCCAAAAGCCAGACATGCAATACACAAACCTAGCAGAGGCACACTGGATGGCTAAGCAAGAAAATACCTACTTTCTAAAAGTGGTATTTTCAAACACAGAATGAAAAAATCACCTTCACTAAAAGATGCATTTTAACATTCTGAGTTCAGGCATATCAAACTTTATTTTCCTACCTTGTTCCCATTCTATCCTATGGGAACAGGTAACCTTGCAAGAGTGAAAAACGGAATTGGCAGTAATTCACTATCAGGATATGCCACACACACCAGGGCATGTCCTACCTTTCACATACACTGCATCCTGCCCACAGGGGTACCTTGGGTCTACCTTAGGGGTGACTAACATGTGTGAAAAGGGAAGGTTTAGGGCCTGGCAAGTGGGTACACTTGCGAAGTCGACATGGCAGTACTAGACTGCACACAGGCTCTGCAATGGCAGGCCAGAGTTACATTTACAGACCGCTTATGTGGGTGGCACAACCAGTGCTGCGAGCCCACTTGCAGCATTTGATTTACAGGCCCTGGGCACACACAGTGCACTCTACTAGGGACTGACTAATAAATCAAATCAGCCAATCATGGAAACACCAATCCATAACAACAATTTCCAAAGGGAGCACTTGCACTTTGGCACTGAACAGCAGTGGCAAAGTGCCCAAAGCATCTAGACCAGTAAAATGGAGTCCAACATACAGCAAAAACACAGGAGGCTAAGGCAAAAAATGCAGGGGAGACCCACGCCAATGGTGCCAGGTCTAACAAAGACCAAAACAACAAAAATCCAATCAGTAGATCATGATGTTTCAACTTGAAATGAATAAATGCAAAAACAGTGCTTTAAAAATCATTAATGACTTGGTTCAGGCTATTATTGCTTCCACAGCGGCTAAAACAAGTTGCTGCTGGTCGTACATGAAAAGCTGGTTGTTAGAGCGAGTTAGTTAAGTAGTTATAGCCGCATGTAAGCAATCACCCTGTGGGCCCCAATAGATACCGTCTGTGCATTTGCTTGGACGAGGAAAGAGCCTTCATCGCTCTCAGGGTTCTCAGGCCGGCAGCTGTTGAGCAGCGCTGGCATCATCTTGGCAACTGTGTTGCTCCAGGAGCCTCGCTGAGGGATTTCCCTTAGTGTGGCGGTGACTTGAACAGCAGAAAGGTGGTTCCTCCACTCGACATGTAGGCTTCAGGGGCCGGTCGTCGATTCCCCCTTTCTGAAGTGGCTGCACTGGAGGGGGGGGGGTTCTCCTTCGGCGCAGCGACGATGGTGGACACTAACCAGTCCCCGAGTTCTGGCCTCTCACAGGAACTCCGGCTCTTTGGAGCATGGGTCTCTGCAGCGAGGTAGAACAAGCTGCAAAGTGGAGTATTTGGCTGAATGAATCAGGGAGCGCCGAACCAAGCAGGTGATTGGGCAGCACAGTACTTCACCACATGATGATCTCACAGGGGTGGAGCACTGGTTCCTGCAGAAAGGCTTGAGTAGTAGTGTAGACAAAAAGCAGATCACAACGTCTTTGACATCCCTGAGACTTCGTGGAAAACAGGGACAAGCCAGCAAGCCTTGGAGTCACTTTGGGTTTAGTCCTTGGTCTTTTAGCAGGGCAGAGGTCAGCAGGCAGCAGGGCAGCTCAGCAAAGCAGGGAAATATATCCTCAGATCAGTCAGGCACATCAGAGTGGCAATACTTCAGCAGTGCAGACTTTACTCCAGCAGAGTTCTTTCCAGGTCCAGTAGAGTACTGATTTGATAGGGCCAGAGCCCTGGGACTATACCCAAAAGTGCCTTTGATGTAGAGGGGTGACATCAAATGACTTCTCTGAAGTGTACAGGATCCCTTTCAATCCAGCCCTGTCCCCATACTACCAGTAGGGGGTAAATCAACTCTTTGTGTGAGGGCAGGACACAACCTATTCAAAAGTAAGTGTGAACTACCTCTCCCTCTCCCTGCTCAGTAAGACTATAGGTATGCATATGAATGCAGATGCATTCCCTGTTACACCCAGTCCTTCCTGTTTTGTGGCTCTCTACAGAGTATGCGCAAAGTGCAGCTGTCACCCAGCCCAGACATGTATTGAAGGCAGGTTGTAGGCCCTCAAGCAAAGGTAAACAGTGGCTTTTCTAAAATGGTAATGTCATATCCAAATGTACTTCTAAAGAGGAATTATCATCACCATTCCAAAGATATTAAGCATGAAGTAGCTACTCTTTCCCAATCAGGAATTACAGCTTAAAAGGTATTTTAAAGAATCCCCAATGTTAGACTATGGAAGAAGTAGTCCTCACAGCAGTGAAAAATACATTTAGTTGTTTGTCACTGCCAGGTCATGTAAAACTTAAAGGTACATGTCCTACATTTTAGTTGCACAGCACCCTGCCCTTATGGTCACTAATGTGGACCACCTCAACAATTTTGGATTCTCACCCCTCATTTGCATGAGCCACATGAGGGGTCTTTGGTCTGTCTGATTCAGGAAGTGAGTGTCAAACAGGTATGGCTTCAACTTCTTCAGTACCCAGACTACAGCAAAAGCTTCTCTTTCTATTGCAGTCCACCTTTTTTTCTCTGAGGAGTAACCTAGTAGAGATGAAGGCTACAGGTTGGTCCAAGCTCTCTTCATTGAACTGTGAGAGTGCTGTCTTTATACCATGCTCTGAGGTATCTGTCTGAACAATGAACTGCTGGGAGAAGTCGGGGGCCTTGAGCACAGGGGCTGTGCACATGACTTGCTTCAGGGAGTAAAATGCTTTTTGGCATGCCTCTGTCCAAATCACATTTCTGGGTGGCTTCTTCGAAGTCAGCTCAGTCAAGGGAGCAACAATGGTGCCATAACCCTTGACAAACCTCCTACTGCACCCAATGAGCCCAAGAATGCTCTGACCTCAGTCTGGATTTTGGGGGGGGGGGCTGCCGGGCCAAGATGGTTTCTATCTTGGTATGAAGGAGGCTGCACGCTCCCCCTTCTCACCAGATGTCCCAAGTACACCACAGAGCCCACCATATCTGGCACTTACTTGCTTTGATAGTCAGGTCTGACTGTTGCAAGGCCAGAAGCACTTCTTGGAGGTGAAAGTGTTGGCCCGCCCAACTGCTACAGAAGACTGCTATGTCATCCAGGTAGTCAGTTGAGAAGGCCTCCAGCAATTACCTGGTTCACCAGCTCTGGCACGTGGCAGGGGCATTCTTTAATCCAAAGAGCATCACCCTAAATTGATAGTGGTCTTCTGGAGTGGAGAAGGCTGACCTCTCCTTGGCTCCTTCTGTTAGGGCGATCTGCCAGTACCCTGATAAAAGATCAAAAGTATTTAAGTACTGGGCAACCCCTAACCTGTCAATGAGCTAATCTGCCCTAGGGATAGGATGAGCCAGAATGCAGCTTACTACATCCTGGGAAACTTTCTTGTGAGCTTTCTCCCACCATTCCTTCACCAAACTGAGAGGTCCTCTGACAGAGTGACCGTACAGAAGCTCAAAGGGGCTGAAGCCCACTCCCTTCTGCGGTGCCTACCTGTAGGAAAACAACAGGCAGGGCAAGAGGATTTCCCACTTTTTCCTCAGGGCCTCAGGCAGAATTCTGATCATGCCTTTTAGGGTATTGTTGAATCTCTCAACAAGCCCATTTGTCTGGGGTGGTAAGGTCTGGAGAACTTGTAAGTAACCCCACACTTTTTCCACATGGACTGCATATATGCAGACAGAAGTTTGTGCCCCTGTCAGACACTTCCTTGGGGAAACCCACTAAAGTAAAAATCCCCATCAGGGCCCTTGCCAACACAGGTGCAGTGGTGGGCCTCAGAGGGATCGCCTCTGTGTATCGTGTAGCATAATCCACCTGAACCATAATAAACCTGTGACCAGAAGAAGCCTGGAGGTCCATAGGCTCAACAACGTCGAAGGCCACCCTTTTGAAGGGGGTGTTCACCATGGGTAGGGGTTCCAGGCGAGCTTTGAGTATTTTCTGTGTCTTTCCACTGGCCTGGCAGGTCACACACGTCCTACAGAACATATCTGAGGAAGTCCTGATATTGGGCACAAAGAAATGTGGTGCAAGCCTTGCAAATGTCTTGTCTTGGCACAAGTGTCCTGCCAGGGGTATTTCATGAGCCAGTTCCAGTAGGAACGCCCTGTAGCATTTTGGGACCACCAGGGCCCTAGTTGTCCCATGCACAGAAAACTTAGGCTCACTGTAAGGAGGTTGTCCTCCCAGTAAATGTGATCGGTCCCAAAGACATCACCTCTTGCTTGGGCTTTGGACAGGTGCCTCAGGCGCTCAAGGGTTGGGCACTCCCAATGTGCCCTACAGAGCTCCTCCCTGGTGGGTCTTCCAACTACATGCCAATCAGCAGGTGTAGGCAGGTCACTAAGAAGAGCAATGTGCTCCTCAGTGGACTCCAAGGCAGCCATCGATAGTGCCCTATCCATCTCACTGGGGGTACATTCAGGAGCTAGTTTCCCATGCCCGCTATCTTTCCTCTTTTTAGCAGCTGGCTGGGCCATTGCTCAAGGCTTCAACCCTTTTTGACTCCCTGGCACCCATGGACCGTGTTGTTGCACAGATCCACTCAGGCAACCCCAACATCTCCACATTATCCCTGAGCTCCACTTCTTTCCAGATAGTGTGTTCAATGTCATTCCCCAACAAGTAGCCCATGGGCATGGCAGGGCTCACAGCAACTTTCAAAAGACCTGAACCCCCTCCCCCCACTCAAATGGAACAAGGGCCACTGGATACTGTGGACACCAATGTTAACATGCTTAGGGGAGAAGCGCTTGCACTTTAGCACTGGTTAACACTGGTCAGAAGTGGCAATGTGCTCAGAATCCTAAGGCCAACAAAAAGATACATCAGAAAATGGGAAGCAAAAGGCAAAATGTTGGAGGAATGACCACCCTAAGAATGACAGACCTAACAACTTTCCTCATTCATATCAGTCCTGCTGATGCATATGCTCTCCGGCCAATTCTACTATGTAAGGCATGGTAGACAGAGGCATGGAAATCATAACATGTACCCAGAAAACTTCCTGTGCATCAGGTTCATTGCTTTTTTATTGTTATTCATCGTAAAACCCTCTTCCGTGATGCCTTTCCTCAGCATTGATTTCTGACAAACGTGGTCTGGTAGAAGCACTTTTGTCATCAATTGAAGACCGTTGCAGCAGTTGATGTAAAACAGAATATGACGTCTGCTACGGGGTGCATAGATTTGCACCATCACCACCCCAATGGCATTGGTAGACCACCCACCATACATCTCCCTGTAACAAATTAGATTATTATTTGGGGTGGGTCAACACTCACCTCAAGGTAAAATCCCAACTCTAGTAAGGGTGAACCCTCAAAGTCATTGCATTAATCTGAACTCAACTATCTGGTAGATATGGCACAGAGCAGACAAGTTTAAATTAGGGAAATTTATAAAATACATAGTCAGTACCAAAACAATAACAAAGTCAAACTGCTAAACAATAAAAATCCCAATCAAAAT
Source organism: Calotriton arnoldi (assembly GCA_963921515.1). Taxonomy (NCBI): domain Eukaryota; kingdom Metazoa; phylum Chordata; class Amphibia; order Caudata; family Salamandridae; genus Calotriton; species Calotriton arnoldi. The sequence continues at coordinate 340,563 of CAWUFW010006731.1, read as the reverse complement.
TAGAAAAACAATTAATAAACAAAATTAAGCTAAAATGACACAAAACCAATAAAGGGAACTGGAGATAAGAATTTTTAACTTTTTTAGAAGAATTTGTGCCAAAAGGCATAAAGCACAAATGAGAGTCAATGGTCATGGCAGGCATAGATCTAGGCATAATTTGAATCTGGCCATGTGGAGCGAGGGTTGGATACACCAACCAGGTTTGTCGTGGTCAAATAATTCACCTTCTGGCTTATTTCTTTAATTCCCAACCCACCAGTTTAGTACACTTCTAAAGCGCCAGTACCTCAAGTCAGGCACTTAGACACTAACAGGTTGTCAAGCAGAGGCCAACAGCAGGGTCCAGTCCAGGTCCAGTTGCCACTAGTCAGCTGGTTTTGTCCAGGAAAAAGACACTTGTAGTGTGTTGTATTCCTGTGGCTTGAACAGTAGGTTAGCTTTATAACCCTCGGAGTACACTTCTTTGCCCTTGTTACAAGAGGGAGCAGACCCAGTCCATCAGGGCTCCTCTCAGGTTACAGACAGCAGGTCCATTCCTCTTTTGATCTTCTGCAGGTCCAAGAAGTGTTCTGAAGTGGGTGCATGGAGATGGCATATTTATGCCTGACACTAGTTAGCCGGTGGGGATGACTCCAAAAGCACACTCCAACCTATGGGGTAAACATACCTTGGGCCAACCCTATCCACTTTGGGTGTTGTCAAGATGGTGAAAGTCTTCAGTCAAATAAAACTTGGGCTCCAAGGTCTGGGGGTGTATTAGGAGAGCGTACTATAGTAATCCTAGTGTCCTTCCACATCTAAAACTAAACTTGGTTTTTGAGGAAGCCACTGTATCCACAACAACTCAGGGAAAGAAATCTGATAAGACAAAAACAGAGTCCTTCACAAACTGGACTCTGGATGCACAAGAATTGTTTTTGCATCCTGTTCTCTCCCCTTTCAAGTGTTCATTAAGTGGTATATGTTAGCCCAGCAGATCTGTCAAGCAGGATTTAACACTCAAGCAGCATTTGGTACTGTAATGTCAAAAAGGAAGCCCAGAGCCCACATCCTACATAATCTGGGGAGCTCAGAAGAGTCATCTCTGCCCATTCAAGTCAGCCTATTGTTTGATCCTGGGTGTATTTCACACCTATTCAAGGTTAATTACTGGCTGGGAAAAGCTTGAGGGCCAATGTAAATTACCATCCAGGAACTTCTAGCAGAGAAAATGCAACTTTCTAAAAGTTACTTCTCCTTATTATATTTTTTAAAAATCAGACTTCACCATTGAATTGGATTTTTATTAACTATAAAAATAGTTTAATTATTTATCTTGGAGGTCCCATTCCTGAGATACCATATTAGTATTTGAACCCATACTCTTGTTTTGTATATAGGACAGCTATGTCTGCCACAGTTAAAATAGTTTTTGGATGCTGATCACTGTAAGGACACGCTAACATTACATTTCTACATGGGCTACTATTAGAAACCATGCGCCCTGCTTTCTGGGCTACAAGGCCCACATAGGAGTTGTTTATTAATATTTCAAATGGGAGGTTTGACCTGTCGAAAGGGATTATTTTGACAAGTTGAATTTCAGTTTTTACACTGTTAATTTCAGGCTGCAATGGTAGGCCTGAAGCCATGTTTGCTCTGCCACTGCAGTGGATGGAACAATGGGTGCTGCAGTTCAGTAGTGGCATTTAACTTCCAGGCCAGTACAAGCTGTGTACACTTTGTATCATATACTAGCATTTTGTAGTCAAGTACAATTTGCCAATTAGGCATATGCCAATTCTACCATGTTTAAAAAGGGAGCAGGAGCACTTTACTATTGGTTAGTAGGGTAAAGCACACAGAGTTCTAAAGCAAGCAAATATGCAGAGTCTAGCAAAAAGCAATACATTTGAGGTGACTTTGCAGAAAAGGCGCAATTAACTACACTCACTAAAGTACTTATGGTTCAGAGTTTGTCTGCTTTCAGATGAATGCAACAGAATTTGATTGGTGAAAAATTCATTGCAACTCAGTTTGAAAATGTGGAGTTCAAACAAAGAAAATGCTTGCATACAGTTGTTAATGACCTTTTTGGTAACACACATTTTGGCAATAGAAAACATGAATAAAAACTATTAAAAACATTTCAAAATCAGAAGAAACTAGAGACGTTGATGAATACAAAAGAAAAAAAATATTCTCATTAGGTCTCATATTAATAGTGAATTAAGTGCATATAGTATTCCACTAATCTATTTCCTTTATTCTGTCAAATATGCCTTTGACTCATAAGGTTCCTATATTTTTGCTACTAACATTTTGCTATGGTTTTTCATTAAATTGCCAGGAAGATCCCTACCAATTTTGTTACTTATGAATCTATGTTGCCCAGCAGTAGGATCATAAGACAACGTCATAACACGGATCTCTCAAGTCTCAAAAGTGTAATCTGGACTTTCCTCTGCGTAGCGATATAGTATTCCAGAACCACAAATGGGGCTAGATGTGCAATCAATGTATTCACTAAAAGTGATTGCAGTTTGTGTGCAGACTTTTAGTGAACCAATGAGATTTTGTGAACTAACCTATGTACTAATCGGTCAGGTCTCAAAATGCCAACTCCCAGTGGTTTGTAATTTGACCTACCTCATTAATATTATTAGGTAGGTCACAAATTGTGGACCCTTACGATTCGTTGCCATCTCAGGGATGGTAGCCTGCTGGGGTCAGGAGACCACATTGTCTGTGATTGCTTTTAAATAAAGCATTCTTTGATTTTTAATATAGCCAGTTTTGCTTGGAAAATGGAAAAAGGAAAATATGATGCGTTTAAAAACAACAAAAAAAGAAAGGTTTTACAACCTCTATTTAGGACTGAGCAGTGGCCCACGGGACCATTACCTACTCCTAAAAAAATTATTTGTCAGCATTCACAAAGGGGAAGTTCCCTTCCCATTTGCAAATGGGTTACCACTACCTTTAAGTAGTCAGTAAAATATTAATGTTTGCAACCGTATTTTGATTGCAAAATGTTAATACATCTCATTGCAAACAGCTATTTGAAAAGGATACCCTAACACACCCTTTCCGAATGGCAATTCGGTATGTACTCATGAACCCACACTGTGATTCAGAAACATGTAACTGTATCACAATTTGGATTTTGTACATACCGAAAGGTCATTTTGAGATCTCAGAGGCTCAGATTTTGTGAATTGGAGCCTTTGTGACTGCGAAATCCCTTCGTACATCCGGCTCGTAGTCGTATAAACCTCCAATATAAAAACTGTTTGTAGGAAACAACCTCTTTTTGCATGGTTAGCCCCCACTTTTTGCCTAATGCCTGATATGAATTCGAACTGTAAGTGCACTGGATCCATGCTAACCAGGGTCCCAGTGCCACATCTCTTTCCCAAAACACTGTACCACAATTGACACAACTTCAGCTACCCCTGTAAGTCCCTAGTAAGTGGTACCCCTGGTACCTTGTTATATCCCGCATAGAGGCCCTAATGTAGACCCGTTCGTACATGCCCTAAAATGGACGTAGTCATATTTACCCTAATATTGTCATATTCGTACTTGCCCAATTATGGTCATGGCCGCATATGCCCAATTATGGTCACAACTGTACATGTCCTATTATAGTATGATTCCTTATATAGGCATGATCTTTCACCTACATTGGTCCCAGCTAGTACACAACGAGCTCTGAGGGCTGAACGTTATCTATCCTGTGGTTTTGAATACAGCAGGGTTTTTCCAAACACAGGCCCACACTGTACTCATTAATTATGCATGGCTCTCTAAGAATACACCACTGGCATAATATGTATGTACAAAGTTCACCCCTGACGTCTTGATCATGTCCAATACAAACCATACTGAGGACCGAGACTCTTTAGGGTATAAATACACCACATCTTGCCCCGGTAAGACAGAGGGAACCAAGACTTCCATGCTGGCACACTGACCAGAGACGCTGAGGCTCCTGCATGCAGTCGCTCCAGCTGACAGTGGTCTGACACAGCCCTGACGGGGTGTCCAACTCGAGACCAGGACGAGGTCCCACACTCTCTCTATTCAGGTATGGGGGTTCGACTAAATCCTAGGAGGATTCTTGGCTCTTAGCTTTAAGACCTACACACATATGCTAGGTACACACAGGTACATCTAGTTAGGCATCATAGGAGTACGCACACTTGCATAATGCTTTTATATTCATGTATGTACTCATGATTAACGCAATATGGTATAACTGTTCTATCCCTTTGCTTTTATCGTACTGCTGATAATATATCTCTGCTATTGTCTGCTGGTTACGGCAGCACATATATTTTACACTAGAATAACAACTGTTCAATAAATGCTTATTGAAACGCCCGACTGTTTATTCTGTGTAACTCTCTGAGACAAACCGAATAAGTGAGCACGAGTGACTGAGCGAAAGGTAGTACATTGTTTCCACGATTCTGAGGGAATCAGGGTTGTCATGATCTAAGGTTGCCAGAAACTAATCTCTCCCCGATAAGAGGAGACACTAGTGCCACTGCGAGCTAGCTAATGTAAAACTAGGCTAACATATACGGTGGGGGTGCACGGAGTCAGTCTGCCACCAAGCCCGCAGTATATATCTCCAAGAAGAAAACATATAATCGTACCTTCTCAGGAATGGCTCCCAGGATTTGGAACTCCTTACCCCCAGAAACAAGACTTAATCCGTCCACTGCTTTTTTCAAAGAGGAAGTGAAATCGATATTCATGTCTAAATTCCCTTGAACATTTTCTTATACACTCCTCTAGATATATGCTAACCTCTAATAGTTAACAATACTTTATTCGCATAATTCTGTGTTTTCTATATGTATATGTCATCCACCTATATCTGTATTCGCATAATTCTGTGTTTTCTATATGTATATGCCATCCACCTATATCTGCCTTGTGAAGTGCTCTGATACCCGCAAGGGTCTTGTTCGCGCTATACAAAACTGTCAAAATAAATTAAATTTTTTTTTTTTTTTTTTAAATATGTTATCCAAACGCGCAGGTCCTGCAGGGGTACTATAGGAGCTACACGACACCTAGGGAATGGGTGCTGAAGAGGGTCCTCTGGGGGTTCAGTACTGGTTGTGCCACTCCAGGGCCTCCTCTCACCAAGGCTAGGCACTCTGGCATTGCAAGCTGCGTGTTTTGGTGCTGAAAAATCCGAAGAGTCAACATGGCACACAACCCTGCATGCAATGCCCACCATGCACTGCCCCTCCTGCAGGCTTTTAGGCCTAAGGCAGGGTGCACTATATCCTATGTGTGGGCATATCAGCATGAGTAGTGGTGGCCCTACAATGTCCAGTCCATTCTGTGATGTTGTAAGTGAACAGGGAAGCCATAAAGAAAACAAGGGCTGGATACTTCTCAACACGTGTTTCCTACCTCTGTGATGGCTTCACTGATTTCTAAGATGTTTGGTACCAACATCTTGTCTAAATAAATCCTCACTAATGCCGTTGTTGGATTTATTAATAAATTTACACAGGAGACCCTTTTGGAGGGTCCCCTGAAAAGTAACCAAACACTAGTGGGATATCTGGAAGGTTTTTTTACCAGCCTGCCACCACCAGACGCAAAAAGAACAATTGATGGACAGATTGCAGAACAATGTCATACATTCACCCCAGTACAGAGATCTGGTCCTAAATCTATCGTTTTTTTGCTCCCCATGCCATTCCAGTTTGAACCCAGCCATATGCAAATCAGTCTTGACCCTGCGCCCAATTGGAACAGTCCAGCCGAACTGCCTGGCCAGGTCCTCCCAGGACTGGAAACAAGCATCCTATGGACCGGTTTCGGGGTTTCACCCCATATCAGCCAGGATAGCTTGACTCCAGTGGCATGGAGAGCACGAGACCCACGTCTGGGCATACCCGTCTCACTCGGGGTGACAAATGCAAAAAGAACAATTGATAGACAGAATGCAGAACAATGTCATACATTCACCCCAGTACAGAGATCTGGGCCTAAATCCATTGTCTTTTTGCTCCCCATGCCATTCCAGTTTGAACCCAGCCATGTGCAAATCAGTCTTGACCCTGCGCCCAATGGGAACAGTCCAGCCCGAACTGCCAAGCCAGGTCCTCCCTGGACTGGAAACAAATATCCTATGACCGGTTTTGGCGTTTCACCCCTCATCATCCAGGATAGCTTGACTCCAGTGGCATGGAGAGCACAGGACCCACGTCTGGGCATACCCGTCCCACTCGGGGTGACAAATGCAAACAGAACAATTGATAGACAGAATGCAAAACAATGTCATACATTCACCCCAGTACAGAGATCTGGGCCTAAATCCATCGGGCCTTATTTATGAAGGCCTTGCGACCCCAGTACGTAACTTTTTCCCATTTTAAAAGTGACGCACCAGGGGCGCAAGTCCTTCATAAATAAGGCCCATTGTTTTTTTGCTCCCCATTCCATTCCAGTTTAAACCCAGCCATATGCAAATCAGTCTTGACCCTGCACCCAATGGGAACAGTCCAGCCCGAATTGCCAGGTCAGGTCCTCCCTGGACTGGAAACAAGCATCCTAGAACCAGTTTCAGGGTTTCACCCCTCATCAGCCAGGATAGCTTGACTCCAGTGGCATGGAGACCACCAGACAGTGCTCTCAGAGGACAGAAACAATACTTGCTCTGGGTGAGGGTGTTTCACACCTCCTCCAGGACAGGATGACCTTTCCGGGTAGGAAGCTTCAAAGGCAATGACGCCTTTGAAATCCAACCCAGGAACCCCAGATAGTGGGGGAGACCATGACCCCGTTAAGGATCCACTTTTGACAGGAGAAAAGGTAAGAAAATTTGTTAGATGAGGAGGAGGGTCATCCCTTAGCCTGCACCACACCTAGGGTGGCACAGGTGAGGTGAACCCCCTCTCCAGAAATTCCACCAACTTGAGATGCTAAGAAAACCTCCAATCAGGGCTAGGGTAGTGCTCTTCCCACAGGAAGTGGTCACTAAAGGGTGTAGAAACCCTAAAGGTAGATATCCCATTGGTTACCACCTGACTCCCCTTGTAACGCCCCTAAATTCAGTATTTAGGTGGCTCCCCAAGACCTGAACCTCAGATTCATCGGACCAAAGAAGACCAGGACAAAGAACACCCACTACACGAAAAAGGTGCCAAGCCCTTCCAGCTGCTCCAAGGACTCCACAATTGCTGCCTGTTTTGTAGTCCTGAACCTGCAAGGACTCCAAGAACCCTGAAGCACCTACAACCTTTGAGAAATTGCCAAGAAGTTCCCTTGGAGTGAAGGTATCACTCCCCTGCACACCGCAGGCACCGATCTTATGAAGTCTGGTTTGCCGACTTTCTGCTCCCCAATGACCTCGACGGAGCACTGAAGCAAGAAGAGGTACACCAGCTCCAGAGGGCTGGATCTCCCTTTCCACTAAGTTTGGAGGCACCAGGACCTACAGGAGCTGCAGCACACCAATACCTGGAGTACCGGACCCCCACAGGAAAAACCAAGCAGAAGAGACCACTCCAGACTCCCAAAGCGCCAGAAGCAAGCACCTTTTGAGGGAATTTGAGACCCTCAAGACCCACTTCCTGAGTGGCCCAGCTCTCCCGAGATCGCCTCAACAAGTTGCCCACTCCTGACCATGAGAACCTAAGATGCACAAAGCCCAGCTGACCTGTTCGCTCTGCACCCAGCCCCACCGGCCCCAGAACTGACTAACCAGCTCTGCTCCCATGGTCCCCAGGCCCTTGCGACCTCACCCTTCGAAGGAGACTCACCAGACTTACCTTTAAGTGCACGTGTGCAGTGCATTTTCATCGACCTAAAATGAGAAGGTGAACTTCGTTAAAGCATTGCCTGATTTTAAATGCATTTTTCCTCTTTTTCCCCATTGTTTCCTATGGTGCATAATTGTGCACAAAAGTGATATATTTTCCGAACTTTGAAAAATCGTAACTCTGAAAGTACTTACCTTAGAACTGTGTTCTCGGTCTTAAATAATGCATAAAAATTGACAATTTTTTTTAAATTGGTCTCGGATTTACTCTTGAGTGCGTATCTCATTTATTTCCTCTGTGAGTACAACAACTACTTAGCACTAACTTCTGATGAGCCTAACTGCTCGCCCACACTACCGCAAAAAGAGCATTAGAATTATCAGCTTTTACCTCTGTGTCCCATTTGGGAATTCTCTGGACTCACTACACAGTGTACTTCTTTTTAGTACACTATGTAGAGAGCCAGCTTCCTACACTGTTGAAGTGGCATGAAGGGTCTTGGGAAACTTTCCTTCTCACCAGTTTTTTTTTATTCTATACTTATTTATGTATTTGTGTATGGTCTTTGAAATTCAAAATGGTTATTATATCTTGCCTCCTAAGTAGGGGTGGGAGGCATACTGCGCTCCAGCAGTGGAGTTCACAGAGTTTGTGCAACTCCGTGCTCCGACGGAGTGCGGAGTTTGGCGAAATAACTCCACCTACCGCTGGCGGAGCGGAGTTAGGCGCACTCACCGCTCACACCTGCTGATGCATAGTGTGCATTTCATCCCATCAAGAGTCAAGGGCTAAAAGACTCAGGGGCATATTCTCAAGGAGCTATCGCCGAGTTAACGGCACTTTATCGCAGCCAATGTTGCGATAAATACATCGCACCATTCACAAGCTGGTGTTAACACCCCCTAACACCAGTCAACCTGCGACATCAGCCGCCGAAAGCATCGCCACAGATGACACCGGCAACTATCGCTAATGAGATGCAGAGTAGGCGTTCCCGTGCAAAAAGCCGCATCAACACCACACCGCAACATTCACAATGACCAGGCAGATCGGCGATAAGGCCACAAAACATGCGATATGGCGCGTTAGCAGCAGAAAACTAACACCTGCTCTGACCTGGTGTAAAGTCGGACGGCAGCCGGCACCAGAAAAAGGAGCCCAGCCCACAGCCACACCTGAAGGACAACAGATGCCATGGAGCTACTCATGCAGCTCGGAGCCCCAACAGGGCCACAACACCCACCTCCACCACCCCCCGGACCGCCACCACCCCTCGTACCCCCCCCGCACCACTCCCCCGGACCACCACAGAGGCAGTGCAGACACAGACCGCGGACCTTCAGAAAACGCACCAGCCTCACAGACATGACACCAGAGTATGTCATTGCCCACTACAGGCTCAAAAGGACAACCATCCTCCGCATCCTGAACATCATTGCCCACAGGCTGACCGTACCAACACAGCGGACAACCAACATCCCTCCGCAGACAAAGCTGCTGGCTGTGCTGCACCTGTTGGCCTCTGGGACATTCCAACCAACAACCGCCAGAGTCGGAGGAGTCTCACAGCCAGCCCTATCAAAGTTCCTCACACCTGTCTTGGATGCCATCATCAGCTTGGTACCCCAGTACCTATACTTCCCCCAAACTGCGCAGGAACAGCTGGAGACCAAGCAAGGATTCTACGCCATTGCTGGATTCCCGCACGTGTTGGGGGCAATAAACTGCACACATGTCCTACTTGTGCCCCCTTCCGACACTGCACACCATTACAGCAACAGAAAGCACACGCATTCCATCAATGTGCAGGCAATAGTGGACCACCAGGGACTCTTCACCAATGTCGTTGCCAACTACCCAGGCAGTGTGCATGATTCATACATCTTCCGACAGTCCATCATCAACCGGCGCTTCCAGGATGGCGCCTACGGAAATGCAGTGCTCGTTGGTAAGTACCAAATGAACACACCACACACCTCAACTCCACAATCATACAACTCACAGTCCTGGAAATGCACACGTCACAACCCACATACAACATTCCAAACAACATGCCCACCCACCAGACACGACAGCACAACTCACCATGGGAACCAGGCCTAGCCATGTACATGAGCCATCAACGGCATGGCACCATTAGCCACACATCAGCAGAATGTGGGAAGAGGGAGGGAACCAGGCATGTGCGAAGGAGGCGCTGTTACTGATGAATGGGGCTGCACACAATGGCAAGTGTGGCGAGGATGTGTCGGACACACTGCAGTATGCAGACCACACACATATCCGTGTCCACATACACCGCTGGTGTGTGGTGTAGTGGACAGTGGACTCAACCATGTCACCCCAGCCAGTGGGGGTGTAGTGTAGTTCCTTATTCCCTAATAGGCTCTGCGCATTGGAATAATATAACCTATAGGTTTGACATAGGACTAAGGTCGGTATGTCCCTATCGATTATATTAAACATAATTACCTGTGCCAGCAAGCTCAGAGGCCACTAGAAACTCCTTGAGAACAAGAAGGGAGTAGTTTCTGGCAACCGAAAAACATGACAACTTTGTTTCCCTTTAGAAGCGGAACATGTCTCAGAATCGTGGAAACAATAGATAACAGTTTCACTCATTCAATCATGCATGCTTAGTTTCTACAGAGTTACACAGAAAGGAAAGACGGGCGTTTCAATAAAAAGGGTTTTATTGAACAGTCTTGTTTCTCGTGTAAGAGATATGTGCTGTTATGATCACAAGACAGTATGCAAGATAAATAATGTACAGCGTAAGCAGTAGAAATAAATAATACTGCACTAGCATTATCTTTTAGCATATATTCACGTACATAAATAACATGAGCTAAGAATGCGAGTACTCATAAGATGCGTCTCTAAGCTAGTTCTACCCCAATGTACCTAACCTAGTCTAGATGTAGGGAAGAGTAGAAGTAGGTGGAGTATTCTCTAGTATGGTAGACTAAGAGTATGTTAAGTCTAGTATGCCAAGAGTCCCTCTAGGATCTAGTCAGCTCCATACCTTGAGAATGAGAGAGGTGGGAATCTCTTACCGGATCTGGAACTCTAACACCCCGCGAAGGGAGTCAGAACACTGGAAGCTGGATTCGTCTGCGTGCAGGAATGACAGCGTCTTCTCAGTGCGTCAGGCCGGGATACGGGCTCCTCTGAAGTCGAGGTCTCCTCTAACTTGCTTGGGCAAGGGAAGGTATATTTATACCTGGTAGGTGTCGAGGAATGTTAGCATTGACGTGAAGTCGGACATAGGAAGACGTCAGGAATGAACCCTTAAGGTATAACGGTTCATACATAATAGATGAGTTCTTGGAGGAATCAATAGTCCTGTGCTAGGGGAACTCCTGAAGCTTAAGGGTCTGGTTTCTAAGAACTCGTTGTGACGTTAGGGTGAACGGATGTCGGTGACCATGCCTGTATTTGGAGTGCACCGTTAATGCCTAAATAAGGACAGGGATTCTATGCCTATATAAGGGCAAGGCGAATTGTGCCTATATAAGGACATGATTCAGGAAAACCTATATACGGACCCCTAAAGCGGAATATAACACCCACTACATCTTCGATTGAACGATAATACTAAATGCTAAACATTTTAAATGCTAAACATAAAATTGAGTACCACATATTGCTAAAAGCATTTCTAAAAGCATTTTAAAAGAAGCTCAAAACGTATTGAAATGCAATAGGTACTGTACATTTAAAGCATTGTTTTCATTCTAAGCATATAACGGAAGTGGAATGCAACGTGAATGAAACAGTAATATACACATATGATGAAATGGTCGATAAGTTCTTATAATCAAAGCCATTGCATATCATGAAAGTAAATGAAATGTTAGACAAGTAAGGTGACAATGTGTCCCTGGAAGTATTCAAAGAAGTCCGTTTTATAAGACTAGTTCTACTGTAAGCAGATTGTTCATTTGCCATGTCATTTCAAAAATTTTAAAAAGAAAAAGTTCAATTCTGGGAAAAGTTCCAAGTTTGAAAAAATATGAAGGCCAAATTTCACTGTTGCGCTGGTACACTGTGAGCCGAATCAAAGTCAGTGTATGGGTCTGGCGTAAACATTAGATCATCTATGTCCGTAGCCAAAATATCATCCACCGTAGTCGGTGACATTTGGAACACCTCGTTCAGAAGGTGAATTGCACAGAGATGTGAAGCATCGCCGTCAGCAGAGGATGCTGTAGCAATGTTCGCGTCCGTTGTTACCTGTGTGCGCGTTGGTCCATCTCGTACCTCAGCAGCAGCCGGAAGCGTCTGTGAGATCTCAATGAATGCCGCCATCAGGATTGGAAGCCTCTGGGGACAACACACAGCATGGGCCGTTATCGGGTCCAGCAGAGTATCGATATCCGTTGGCATGACTGATGGGAGTGTTAGATAGATGTCTAGCACGCATTCTTCACCGCAAAACAGGCAGCGTAGAACAGGTAAGATGCAATCTTGCCAGATTGGTCTGAATGACAGGAACCACGTTGTATTAAGTTCCCGTAGACGAGGCATGCCCAAAAGCTGTACTATTCGCTCACTGCATTTCCGTTCAAGGAGGGCTTTCTCCACATCGCTCAGAGTGATGTTGGCGAAGAGGCTTGCCATAGCGTAGTAGGAGGAATAGAAACAGAATTCCTGCAACAAGTGCTAGAATTAACGGCACACCACCAAACACCGAATGTGCGAAGTTTGGGATGATTCCGAGGACAGCCTGGAAAGGTGCTAATAGTCCGAAACAGATGGTCTTAAATACATGTACAATTCCGCTTGTATCAGACATGTTAAAGATACGTCCTATCATTTCTACGAAATGTATAGGGCAATTTGTATGAATTAAAGCTTGTATCTCAGCCGAAGTCCTTGCAACTTGTAGATCATAGGTTTCTTTGGCCGAGGTCAAAGGCACTGATTGTTGTATAAGCATGGCTTTCATTCTGCTTAAAGTATCAAATCGTATAAAAGAGACATTCAACGAAAGCCACAAAGGCGACTCCCTGACTGTGTCTATTGGGGAAAACAATACTTGCATACAGCAAGTGACCCTGGAGTTGACCGTTACTAGATATGGGATGCCTGGCAACATGCCACAGCAACTCTGATCATTCAACATGGCGGCAGGACAAGTTTGCCACAGAACCATTACAAGCCCCGTGTAAAGAAATGTCCTGACAAATCAGTGAACCGCTTAGTGCACTTTCACAGTGTGTACCGCTTAGAAACACTTCACGATCCCCACTCCAACATCTATAGGTGTAAGGCAAATTCCAGGATGTCTTAATGTATTCTTTACCCAACCTTTCATATTTGCCTGCTTGCATCTGTTTAAGGCAATACTGAAACTGGAAAGTAGTCACAGGTAGACTAATTTTGCCATGAATAAGCCATTCCGTAGCTGGTTTTTCTGCCACTGTGAATGGTCATTTTTCAAGTTTTTCAATGCTCAGTACTGTATACTTTGCTCCCCTTTGTGCCAATTCGATCTGTTTATCAGTTAGATTGTATTCTGCAAACAGAGCCGACGTGTTGATAAAACGCCAAGGCACATAGCCCGCACGCAAAGATTGCAGCGTCCAGCTTAATAACATAATAAAACGTAACTGAGACTTGCCTTGCTGTAACATGGCTAAATCTTGTTCCAGTATGTCGATAGCAGAGGATACAATACTGTCCAATGAATAAATTCTGGAGGACAAAGTTGTTAACCCATTGTCAACCACAGAGAGAGTTTTCTCTAAATTAATACGATCAAGTTCACGTATTCGTTCTGCGGCCTCCATCTGTGACACCTTCCATGCTTCATTATAAGCAGCATAAATGCCGGCATATATGAAACGTTTTTGACGCTGTTTTCTTGGTCCAAGCAAGAATTCCCTAAGGTCTGCGTCTTCTTTAAGTAAAGATAAGTGTTGTTTCACATCCTTAAGTGTAGATTTTTGCAGCCAATCGAGGCATAATTTTCCTACACTGTATGTTGTTACTACCCCCGGATGCTGTCTTTGGACATATCGTGGGTCTGGCCTATGAATAGTAAACCCCTGTGTTTTATTCAGGAATCTCTCTTGACAGTTGTTTGTGTCTGTGGGCCAGATCAACCATTTTCTCCAATCAGGATTTGTTCTGTTGAGTTGTAGTATGGTGTCAACTGTAACCACTGCCTGTGTATTGTTATCACTTGCAGGTGTCGGTACAGAAGGATTTTTCATCTCTTTAATCTTGGCTAACCCAAGGCAAGACGTTTGTTGGACCGTGTCATTCAAAAACATTATTTGTTGAGGGATGATACAGGCTCTAAATAAAGCTTCTATCCCCTGCACTTGCCAATCTTTAGTACCCCAGACAGATTTTGTGTCTATTGTGTCTTTCCATAAGTTGAAACCCTGTCTGGACAGTTGGGCAATAAAAGCTGGGAAGTAAATCTGTTTTGTATTTGTTAACATAATTTTCAGTTCTGTTTTGTTTACATTTCTATAGTAAAATGTTTCTGGATCAGATGTATTGTATCCTGAAAAATATGGAAACTTTTTAGCAAATGTTTTTGAACTACCTTTTGGTGGTGTAGGACAATGCTCCCATTGGTTAAACATAAACACATTTCTAGGTGTTGCAGATTTATGCAAAAAATGATGACCATAGTGGTTATAGCAATACAGCTGTTCATAGTCTGATGAACCCTCTAAATATTCATTATTAGAAAATGCAGCAGATTTTTCTAGGTCAAACATCATATTATTTACAGTTTCAAAGTCCCAATCATCAGAAAAGGTACTGGATGAAACAAAATTACTTAGTGAGATTTTAAATAAATGTGGAATGTTCAAATGTTCAGTCGGGCCAAAAATATCAAAATCAGTTTTGTCCCACACTATACCATCCTATATAGGAACGGCTGTGATGTTCACTGCAGACAAGTCTCTTGTTTCACGATGGGATGATTTGTGAGGTTTCAAAAGTAAGTTCACTTCTTTTCTTTCAATGTCCAAATGGATGTATCTCCCATTTATAAGCACGCTCATAGTCATAACCAAAGCTAGCCAAAGCAGGAAGAAAAATATTCCAGAAATAACCCAAAGTTCAATCCATGGTGAAACTAGATAAGTCTTTTTCAAAAAATGCAAAAAGTCTTGTACTTGCTGTTTAAAAGTTTTTGATGCTGGCGACGTATCGGGCTCACTCAGATCCTCGGAAAAAGAGGGATGAGTTCCATAGCATTGTTGCTCAGTCCTTCATCTGTTACTGCTGAAGTCTCGATGGTTATCAGTCTTTCAGTCTGAACCTCTTGGATAGTAGCGAGAGGAGTGTGTCTGCTACTAGGTCGGAGTCCACGAGGCCTACTATTTAGTATTGGCCACATACTGTGGTTTGATGAGGTCGATGGACACAAATCTTTTCTCCTTTTTTCCAGCAAGGGGCGGCAGAAGTACTGTTCTTGTTCCGTGTATGGCTAGGACAGGTACTGGTTGTCTGTATGAAGGTCCAAATTCCTTCTTGTCCGCAATTTTCTCTCTGACTAGATACCCAACTTTTGGAATCCAGACAGGCCTTGCTGGGACCGCCGGTTTTTCCCCAGTGGTGGTTGGCTGCAGGAATACATTGCTTTGTTTCGTTCTTAGTTCATTTAAGTCCTGTAAAACAGCCAAACGATCTTTGATATCAAAGGGTTTATTTTCCACCACTGTGCCACTGCATTCCAGATCTGGCACCCACATTCTTGTCCCAAAAAGGACCTTATATGGAGTGACCCCCCCTAGAGAACTTCTTGGCAAATTGTTTAATGAGCGTTGGACCCCATATAGATGTTTGACCCACCCAATACCCTAGCTGTTATAGACTGCTTTATGTCCCGGTTTTTCCTTTCCACACAGAATTTCCCTCAGGATGAAACGGAGAGGAGTACCGCAATGCAACGCCCAGACTGGCCATGGCGTCCTTGTAAGCTCGAGAGCTAAACGCAGGGCCCTGGTCAGAATGCAGCGTGCCTATTGCATATGTGCCGATAAAGACTCGCAATTCTTTTATAACAGTTCGAGCGTCAGCCGAGCGCTGAGGACATATCCATAGGAACCTTGATTCAGTATTTGTGGGATTGCACTTGTCCATGAGGACGCCTGTGCATAGATAGTCTAATGCTGTCTAACAAAGGTGTCTGTACTGGGCAGCTACATTCGTAGCATGGTGTATGGTGGCTTTCTCGCTGTAATTTACAGTCTAAGCAGTTATTGATGAATATGTGTATTTCTGTATTCATCACTGGCCACCAGTACATCTCTTTTAATGTCAATATTGTTTTAGAGATCCCTTGATGTGACAGACTCTCCCCCAAATGTGTTTCATAAATCAAAGCTGCTCTACGTTCCATGTTTGGAATTACTCTAACCCCCACTCCAGGGATTCGAGCAAAAGGAACGCTGTTCGCATCAATTACATAAGAGTACTTGAGTGGAAACTTTTTTTGTAACGCTGCACCACTGCCTTTGCTCATAGCATTGACAGCCAACATTATCTCACTGTCTATTTTCGTTTTTGAACGAGTGATCGCAGCTACGGAAGCCGTCTGAACAGCCCCCTTTGCGGCTTCATCAGCGAATGAATTCCCTGCAACGTGAACGCCATCACGTTGATGACTCAGTGTATGGATCACGTGAGCCTTTGGTAGTTTGCTTTTTAACTGAACTACTTGTTCCCAAAGCGTTTTATGCTTTATTGTGCCACCTTTTGCATCTTTGAACCCGTTTCCAAGCCAAGTTTGTATATATTCATTATACGACTGCACACAGTAGAAAGAATCGCACACTATGAGTGTGGGGAATTCTCGATCTGTACTTTGAAGTGCCAGTTTGAATGCTTGTAGTTCAGCTCGCTGAGCTGTGCAATCTCCTAGAGACTGGGTTTTTGTGACCATAGTTCTGAATTTGCCATCGCGCATGCGACCTTTAACGATTGCACACGCTGCACTGTAAGCTTGCTTACTCCCTGTTGCGGGTTGTGCGGATCCGTCAGTGTAAATTATGAATTCGTACTGATCGAGAGGCAGAATCTCAGTAGGCAGAGGACATTCATGTTCATATTGCAGGAATGCTTGTGTTTTTAGATCAGGATCAAAAACATATTCAACATCTGTTGCAGCAAGAGAAATAACCCATTGTATCCATCTAGGATGTAATGCTTTAGCATTAGGAACGCTTGCTTTTGGTCCCGCCTCTAAGGCCGTTACAGGGGTTACGACAATAATGCGTTTCCCTTGGGCTATAGCTCTTTCTTTTGCTACAGC
Source organism: Calotriton arnoldi (assembly GCA_963921515.1). NCBI lineage: Eukaryota > Metazoa > Chordata > Amphibia > Caudata > Salamandridae > Calotriton > Calotriton arnoldi. Next base: position 323,499 of record CAWUFW010006731.1, on the reverse strand, counting down.
GGTTTGAACTGCTGTCAGAATTTTTTCTGTTGAAGTGAAGCGCATTTCTGCCTGTGTATACAAGTGTGATTTGTATGCAATTGGTACTTTTTCACCCTCGTTAAATGTTAAGTAGGTGAATCCGGATTGACCCGAAATTATTCGGATCACTAAGTTGCGTTGACTTACGTGTGTTTGTAAGTGATTTGTTGCTAACATGTTAGCCTGGAGTGAATGCAAGATTTCTGTGTGTTCTTGTGTCCAATTTTTGATTGAAAAATCAGGTTTGATTAATGCGTAGAGAGGTTTAACCCTTTCTGCGTAATTTAGAATGTAAGTTCTTCCAAAATTTAGAAAACCCAGGATGGATTGTAAATTTTTCAGCGTCTTTGGAGGTTGGAGCAGCGCACACCTTTCTAAAAAGTTAGCTGCCAAGCTCTTGCCTTCACTTGAAAGCTCATATCCTAGAAACAGGACATTGAGATGGGCAATTCTGGACTTTTTGAAGTTGAATTTGTAGCCCTCAGAGGCGAAGCCCAGTATAATGGTGCTCACCCTGTTCAAGTGTTTGTCCAGGTCATCGTCTGTCAGATAGATGTCATCGACATAGGACAATGCCTCATTGTCATAAATTTGTAGTAACTCCGTTACTCTCGCTGAGAATAACCCCGGGCTGTTCTTGAACCCTTGTGGGAATCGACAAAATTGACACTTGGTCCCCATTATTGAGAAAGCTGTTAAGTACCTGCTTCCAGGTGCTATGTTTTGACAAAAGAAATCATTTGAGATATCCAATGTGGTTTTGTATTTTTTACGCACAATGTTATTCATTAATGCTGTACTATGTGCATTTTGCACTGCAAATGTTTTAGAACAAGTGTTTAGGTGTCTGTAATCCAAAACTAGACGATAGGTATTGTCTGGTTTGGAGACAGGAAACAAATTATTGTTCATTGAAGAGGTGCATGTTTCAATCACCCCTGGTATTCAAGTTGATCTAAGATCTCCTGACCTGTTTTTTAGCTTCTTGCTTTATTGGGTACTGCCTTTGTGCAGTAGGTTCATTTTTTAAATGTATTTTATGGTGAGGTGAGTCCTCATCCCATCCTACATGATTTTTGTATAATGCTGGGGCCTGGGCAACTGCCCATTTCCTGGCATAAGTATATTTTAGATGAATTGGAATATGGTTAGAGAAGGCAGGCATAATAATGTCCTCGCCATGTGGGCACTCCCTGACAAATGGTGGTGGCCAGTCTTTTTCTGCTAGAAGTATGTCATAGCCCCTTGAAAGTTTTTCCCAAAAAAGTGCTTTCACCTGTCTAGGTATGCCTCCCTCCATCCGGAGTGTTATTTCATATAACTTTTGTGGAGTACTAACCCTGGTGTCTACAGTCTCAACAGTAATGTACTCATTCAAGTCCACTATCTCCAGAAGTTTCTTCAGGTTCTGGCGAGCTATTGTGACTTCTGCTGCACTGTCCAGCATTGTCTGAGCCCATTCTCCATTCTTGAGTTGTGTTCTCAGTATCCTCGGCATGTCTAATCTTCAGACCTGCTACCTTCTTCTTTGAGAATTGAGGTTTTGATTTGTTTTTCAGAACGTGTTTGTCGTCTTTCGATTTCACTCGTTCTTCTCTTTGTTCTGACCATCCTCTTCTTTCCGATGTCTGTGACGAGATCTGAAAGGTACGAGAGGAATGTGTATCAGTATCTTGATACCTCTCAGGCTTTTTCAAATTATCCCTATTCCTGAGGTTATACCTCCTTTCAGAGGGCTCCTTTCGAGGATACCTACCTCGGGATTGAGAACGTTTCTCTGAATTATTTTTATTAGTTTCCCACTTCTTTTAGAAGATGTAGGAGTTTGTTTAATGGAGTCCTTCTCAGGACTTTCAGATAGTTTCAGCTTCACTGGTCTTCCACCCAAACTATCTCTGTCTAATTCTGCATATGATTGTTCTATTATTCTGGGTAGCTCAGTTTGATGTTCTGTAACATCGAATTCCCTTAATCGTTGGTGGATCGCCACTGCTGCTGCCTCCCGTTTAATATTAGATAATATTATTGATGAGACCTGGTCGAAATTTTTCAGTAATTTCATACCTAAATTTAGAGCAGGCTCTGCCCCGTATTCGTTTTGAATTTGTTTCAGGGCATCTGGTATTACCGCAATAGACGGAACACCATGTGTTTTAGTATAGATGGCAGCAAAGACTGAGCCCCAAGTGGTGCAGTCTTCCAGTTGTGGTGTGATCCCCATCGGTAAACAGATGGTTAGGATTCTGTGTTTCTCATATGGGCTAGTATTTGGAAATACTGCTTCAATTTGAGTAATTTTTTGAGATATCCAAAATGGAATTTGCTCACGTTTTGTGGGCATTTTTCCCATGACTGCGTATAGAGTCTGTGGTGTAATTTTTAGTGTATTCCCCTGTTGAGGAGTTTGATTTGGAAGTGTCAATGGTGGTTGGACTGTGAAAGTCCGCATGACATATTGGACTAATTGTCTGTAGATTTTTATTAACTCTGTAAGTAGTTCCTCATCTGACATTATATCCAGTTCAGGATGAGGAGTGTAGCTGGCTAGAATCAGCCATGTTGCTCCTGGTCTACCTAGTGGACCGAGCCTGGTTATGTTTCTGTGATGTTTTAGGGCGCCTTTAAACCAGAGCTGATGCTCCTGGTATGTTAGTGGAATTTCAATATCCTCGAAAGGAATATATTCCTCTGGTGGTTCATCTTCTTTGTAGAAGTGAAACTGTCTTGTTACTGAATTTGATTCAGGAAATATGACCCATGAATAGAATACGTCTGTCTGAAAGGATACGTGAGCCTCTATCACGAAAACTGCTCTACCGCCTCTCGGAGGTAGGCCGTGTTTTATACGTTTTAGAGTGATGGCTCTTCTTAAGTTTGGATTGATGTCTATGACACCCTCCTCAGTTTCAATAAAACCTGTGATGTTATAAGCTGTTAAAGCTGGTTGACCCACAACGTCACCGTTGTCGGAGTCAGGCATTTTGTTTTTTGAAAAATGTAGAACAAGTTTCAAGGAAACAAAAAGATAAGGTGCACAATATTTTGGAACACTGTATCCTTCAACGTTGAACAAACCAAACAACTAATAAATAGGGTGCTTCCCTATTTAGTTATGGCGGATATTTAGCCCTACCCACTCCGGACGTCTTATGGAGTATGTGAGTAGGGGTCTCTGAGAAAAGCACGAATGAGTTACTCAGTATCTAGCGTTAAATTACTGCCTTACCAAACCGTTGGGCGCCATGTAGTGTAGTTCCTATTTCCCTAATAGGCTCTGCGCATTGGAATAATATAACCTATAGGTTTGACATAGGACAAAGGTCGGTATGACCCTATCGATTATATTAAACTTAATTACCTGTGCCAGCTAGCTCAGAGGCCACTAGAAGCTCCTTGAGAACAAGAAGGGAGTAGTTTCTGGCAACCGAAAAACATGACAACTTTGTTTCCCTTTAGAAGCGGAACATGTCTCAGAATCGTGGAAACAATAGATAACAGTTTCACTCATTCAATCGTGCATGCTTAGTTTCTACAGAGTTACACAGAAAGGAAAGACGGGCGTTTCAATAAAAAGGGTTTTATTGAACAGTCTTGTTTCTCGTGTAAGAGATATGTGCTGTTATGATCACAAGACAGTATGCAAGATAAATAATGTACAGCGGAAGCAGTAGAAATAAATAATACTGCGCTAGCATTATCTTTTAGCATATATTCACGTACATAAATAACATGAGCTAAGAATGCGAGTACTCATAAGATGCGTCTCTAAGCTAGTTCTACCCCAATGTACCTAACCTAGTCTAGATGTAGGGAAGAGTAGAAGTAGGTGGAGTATTCTCTAGTATGGTAGACTAAGAGTATGTTAAGTCTAGTATGCCAAGAGTCCCTCTAGGATCTAGTCAGCTCCATACCTTGAGAATGAGAGAGGTGGGAATCTCTTGCCGGATCTGGAACTCTAACACCCCGCGAAGGGAGTCAGAACACTGGAAGCTGGATTTGTCTGCGTGCAGGAATGACAGCATCTTCTCAGTGTGTCAGGCCGGTATACGGGCTCCTCTGAAGTCGAGGTCTCCTCTAACTTGCTTGGGCAAGGGAAGGTATATTTATACCTGGAATGTTAGCATTGACGTGAAGTCGGACATAGGAAGACGTCAGGAATGAACCCTTAAGATATAACGGTTCATACATAATAGATGAGTTCTTGGAGAAATCAATAGTCCTGTGCTAGGGGAACTCCCGAAGCTTAAGGGTCTGGTTTCTAAGAACTCGTTGTGACGTTAAGGTGGAGGGATGTCGGTGACCATGCCTGTATTTGGAGTGCACGGTTAATGCCTAAATAAGGACAGGGATTCTATGCCTATATAAGGGCAAGGTGAATTGTGCCTATATAAGGACATGATTCAGGAAAACCTATATACGGACCCCTAAAGCGGAAAACAACAGGGGAGACCAAGGAAACGTAGCTTGTCACGTCCCCCCCTGTAGGCGTGAGAGGAGTGGGCTGGCCCGGCGTACGCCAGGTCAGCTTATGGGTGTGAATAAAAAGCACATAGCCCTGAGCGTGGACCTCTTCCGGAATGCCCAACGTCCCTGCCAGGGCGGTGCCTCTCACCCCGCCACAAGGCCTATGCCGTGAGAGGTGTTGCCTGGGATCCTGTGCACCTGCTGCACCACGGACCGCTGGTCCCCGGAGCCGTCATGCCCGCCCCTGCGCATCGAGGCATCACTGCTCACCTGCCGACACAGGCGTGTGTCAAAGCGGGCCCACCACGTGCCGGTGCCTGCTCCAAGCCCGAGGACCCCGACCTTGGCAGACTCCTCGGATCATCACGGCCACCGCGTCACAGGCCCGCGGACCTCCATTCCCGTTGACGTACTCCACCAGCATGCACAGCGGACAAGTAGGTCACACATATGGAACTGAGTCTTGATCATACCATGGCAGAGTACATGTTTGAAGGCTGAGTACATGTCACCATACTCCCTCCGATGTGGTGCCATGAAGTCTGTGCATAGGACTCTCACCAAACGTGTCTGTGGGCCCTTGCTGACTCCGGGCTTGGGCCTGCACTGCTGACCTGCAGGCCTCACGCCAATCCAATGCAGTCCGTCACAGGCAGGATACGGCCTCCTCTCCGGCTGCACACCCGCTCAGCTCTGGTGCCACAACCTATGTCACCCACAAAAGTAAGAAAAATGCTATTCCAATGTTGTGTGTGAGAGATCCAGGAGGAGATGGCTGGATGGCAGTTGGCCCGCGCTGACCGCTGCCTCCGGCCGACACTGCGCCCAACTAGGTCGCACTTTTGGAACTGAATATTTATTTCTTCATGGCAGTGTTCATGTCACAGTACGCAAGGAGAGGAGTAGGAGGAAGATGCACTTCGGTCCGGAGGAGAAAAGGTTCCCCTGTACGGAGGTGATGGGACACTACCAACGACTGCACTGGTGCCATTGACTCTGTGCAGCGCATGCCTACCACATGTGGCTGTGGGTCCCTGCTGACCGCTGCCTCCAGCACACACTGCGGTGGAGTAGGGCACACGATTTGAACTGAGTCTTGCTCTGTACATAGCAGAGTCCATGTCATTGTACAAGCCTCATCGCAGACTGCATCCCCTTCCAGCTCTGGTGCCACTGAGTGTGTGCCCTGAAATCCATGGGCAATCTCTGTCTGGACGTCGGTGGCGTCTGAGCCCATGGGCTGGAGGCTGTCTTCATCTACATGTAGCTGATACTGACAAGCTGCAAAAGTGGGGTCTGTAGCATTCAACTCCGCCATCTGCCTGTTCCTGCTTGCTTCTGCCCTCTGCATCATGCCCTGGAAGGACACCTGCCACTGTCCTCCGCAACCCTCTGTGTAAGTCCCCTTGGACATCTACGAGTACACGCTCAGCTCACGTGGCACTACCTCAGTGCACCGCAAGTCACCGTCCTGTGGCGGTGTGCCTGTGCCGGCCGCTGTGCATCCGGGGCCACAAACTCTGTGCTGCTCAAGTCAGGGACCCATGATGTACGTACCTTGTACTGCTGATTGTCTGCTCACTGTTGTTTTCTTTGCCAGCACCAACCAACCCCTGAGTGGTGGCTTACACTACCCAACACCCATCCAGCACAGGCGTCACTGGAGATGTGATCCTGGCAATAAAAGGGTCCGGGCGCACGTGCCCATAGCCAGTCCCACAAACTCACTCTGTGTGTCCGTGTTGTTGTTGTGTATGCATGGGGGACCGGGGTCATTCCACATGACTTTGTGCTGTGTGCAGCGTGCGCATCCATGTCACCGCAGGCAGTGGTGTAGACCTGGGACATGAAACCGTGTCGTACCTCCCTGTGAGCGTAAGCGGGGTGGACTGGCGTACGTCGGTACTGCGCAGGGGTGTGGCTACTCCACACGTGGATCTGGGTGTGGTGCAGTGTAGGCCTTGCCAGGGATGTGGCTGATGCGTGTGTCTCAGTTGTAGTGTCTGCGCCACCCGTCCCACAATCGGCAATGTTGCCATTTGGCATGCCCCCGGTGTGCGTGCGCTGCTGCAGGGGTACATGGGGGAGGGCATGCCAGCTCGGGGTCGGGGATCACACATGCCAACTGTTGTGTGTGTTGCTATTGTCTCTGCATGAGCCAAAGATGTACCCTCAACTGCATGTCGGGTTCAGCCAGGCAGGTGCTCTACATCTGTGTCAGCCCTGTTCTTGCAATGGGCGGACACACATGGTGGCCACATTCTGCGCAGCATCATCACTGTGTCGTAGCCAGGCTTGTTGTCATGCGCAGACAGGCATGATAATGGTGTGCCGCAGGGGTGCATGTGACGTAATCGTCATGCGCACAATAGTGAATGTGCTCGGGGGGTGTGGTGCAGCAGTGAGGCTACGTACTACACAGTGATGCCGCTCATTAGCAACATGCAGTACATTTCATGCGGGTATCACTGACTCACACATATCACACACCAATGAAGCAGTGGGCCTGCCAACACATCATGCAGTACGTAGTCTTGACTCATGTCTCTCTGCACTGTCACAGGTGACCAAGGATATGCACTCTGCGCTTGGATGATGACACCCCTCCGGGCCCCGAACACACAGCCCCAGACTCACCAGGGGCATCGTGGAGCGCACATTTGGCGTGTTGAAGTCACGTTTCAGGTGCCTGGACATCACAGGTGGAAGGCTCCTGTACAGCCCAGGCCTCGTGTGCAAGATGATCGTTGCATGTTGTGTGTTGCACAACATATGTGTACGCAGCAGAGTCCCATGGATATGTGTGCCAGATGCACCGGACGATGATGATGGAGATAAGGCAGGTGGACCACACCCCACTGCAGCCGCAGCAGGAATTGCCCGTAGGGACTACATCATTTGCAATTTCTTCTCTGGTTGATGTCACATTGTGAGGGTCCTTAGCAGTAATGGCACAGTACGTTGACTGACCACAGGCACAGTATGTGCTAAGAAATACATTCCGAGACACATTCCCTGCGTGCATGTCACTCATCTGTACAGGCACTTCACTCAGACACGTGTGGGCGCGACATGTTGTGCTGCCAATTTTGGGAATTGTTTATGGATGGTGGGTGTGTCACCTCTGTGCAGTGAGGCTGTTTAGGGTGTCACATTTTAGTAATGCCAGTACTGTGTATCACAGTTGTTACGGTATCCCACTCTTCGGCGTTTCACGTGTGTCCCAGTTCATTCCATTTTGGCTGTATTTTGTGGCCTTCAAGTGACAAGAGGGCTTCTTTTGGGCTCTGTTATGTGCCGCCATGATGCAGGGATGCACCCTGTGACTCAAGTCCCGTGACATGGGCGACATGTACGTGGGGGGAGTCACTGTCCCTACATTGGTCCGTGGTTCCATTATTGTTTGGTCATGGACATGGCACGTCGGTGTGCAGGGGGTGTTGTTTGTCCCTCTGCAATGTGAAGGGGAGATGCGGTTTCACAGTGTGTTCCATGTTTGTTTCCGCATTGGCGCAGGTTACCTGCTGAATGCATGTCAATGTACATTGTGGCTGTTTGTGGGGAACTGACGTTCGGATTTGGACAATGGTCATTTGTTCTGCATCACAGCTGGGGGGTTGTGCTCGGACGTTGTCATCTCACCGTTTGTTTGGTCTGCTTCTCCGGTCTTTGTTCCCGCCTGACGCGTGTGACTTACAGGCCTGTGGCTGGTTTCCGCTGCTTTTCCTATCGCGCTTGGCCTCATCGCAGCTATTTTTGCGTTCGTGTTTCGCATTTTTGAGGCGTGGCGTTGATTTTAACGCGGACAGTTGTCGGGTTATCTGGGGACTATCGCATGGTACCGCCATGTTGTGAATACTTGGTTAGCACGGCGTAACTTTCCCGCGATGGACTACGATGTTGAAGGTTGCGTTAAGTAACTTTTGCGATGGTTATTATTATTATTATTATTTTTTACATTTATATGGCGCAACAGCTACCCGGAGGTTTCCCGGCGCCTACGGACTTGACGCTAGAAAGAGAAGGGCAAAAAATCCTCTAGTGGTTAAATATCCACGTTTTTAGGCCTTTGCGGAATTTGTGGTAGATAGTTTCATGGCATAGTTGAAAAGGGAGTGAATTCCATAAGGAGGGAGCTAAAAAAGCAAAGGACCGTCCGCCCATGCGTGCTCGTTTGATCCTGGGTACTTGAAATTTTAACTGATTAGAGGATCGCAGGAGACGCGCAGGGAGGTACGGGTGTACCAAGGTGCTAAGATAGAGTGGTGCTGTACCCGCTTTGATCCTATGCATATAGCAGAGGGCTTTAAATTTAGAGCGGTTTTCCATCCTGAGCCAGTGAAGGTCACAAAGTGGACTTGAGATAGAGGCCATTTTAGGTAGCTGGCAAAGAAGTCTGGCTGCAGAATTTTGGACCACTTGCAGTTTCCGAAACACCTCCTTACTTGCGCCCAGATATAAGACGTTGCCGTAGTCCAGTCTGGACACGATCAGCGCCTGGATAACAGCTTTCATGGGAGGTGGAAGCATCCATAGTATTTTTTTGAGCCATTTTAAAATTGTAAAACAAGTTGAGGCGACCTTAACCACTTGCTGTCTTATAGACAGTTGAACATCAATGATTATACCGAGGTTGAGGATAAATTGTGAGGGGTTGGGGAGGTCACCCATATGAGGTGGCCAATGCTGGGGACCCCAGAGGCCGTTATTTCCACCGATGATAAGGAGTTCCGTTTTCCCTCCATTTAATTTCAGCCTATTTGTATGCATCCAACCAGCTATTTTTTGCAGCCCCACCTGGAGAGAGGATACATTGGAAGTCTCCTTGGAAGACAAGGAGAAAATGAGCTGGGTATCATCCGCATATGAATATATGGTTAACCCAGCCTCCTCAGCAATAGTAGCCAAGGGGCTAACATAGATGTTGAAAAGTAGTGGTTATCGCACGTTCTTGTGAATATGCCCCTCAGTTTCTGGCATGTGACATTGGGAAGCAGCAGCCATTAAGTGAACAAAGCTGCCATCAATCTTAGACCATGTCCTCAGTAACCTGGTTAAATAACACAAGGACGCAATCCTCCCCCCTTGCCTGTTTCTCCTGGAATGGCTTCATGCATACGAAAACCACTACTCTCACTTTCAGGTTTTCACTCACCCTATAGAATTATGGAGCAAACTAAGGGCCTTATTTATGAAGCCTTGCGCCACCGGTACGTCAATTTTTCCCATTTTAAAAGTGACGCACTGGCAGCGCAACACCTTCATAAATAAGGCCCTGAGGGGCATATTCACAAGGAGCTATCGCCGAATTAACGGCACTTTATCGCAGCCAAAGTTGTGATAAATTTAACTCCCCATTCACAAGCCGGTGTTAACAGCCCACAGCACCAGTTTACCACGGAGTAGCAGCCACAAAAAACATCGCCACAGAGGACCCCGCAAATATCGCTAATGAGATGCTAGAGTAGGCTTTCCTGTGCCAAAAGCAGAGACAACATCATACCTCAACATTCACAACGACCAGCCACATCGGCGATAAGAACACAAAACAGGCGATAAGGCGTGTTAGCACCAGGAAATTTACACCTGCTCTTACCTGGTGTAAAGTCGGACGGCAGCCAGCACCACAAAAGGGAGCACAGCTCAGGGCCACATCCGAAGGGCAACAGATGCCATGGAGCCACTCATCATGCGGCCCGGACACCCAAGAGTGGCCACAACACCCACCGCCACCACCCCAGGACCCCAACCCACACCCGGAACACCCCCGGACCACCACAGACGCAGCACAGACAAGGACAGCGGACCCCCAGGAAACGTACCAGCCACACAGACCCAACATCTGACAATGTCACCGTCCACTACAGGCTGAAAGGGAAAACTATCCTACGCATCCTGACCATCATCGCCTAACAGGCCTACGGCACCAACACAGCGGACAACCAACATACCACCCCACACAAAGCTGCTGGCTTGGCTGCACCTGTTGGTCCCTGGTACCCCCTAAACAACACCCGCCAGAGTCGGAGGAGTCACATAGCCAGCCACATCCAAGTCCCCTACACCTGCCCTGGACATCACCATCACCCTGGTACCCCAGTCCCCATACATCCAACACAATGCGCAGGATACGCTGGAGACCAAGCAAGGACCATACGCCATAGCAGGATGCACGCACGTGTTGGGGCAATCCACAGCACACATGTACTACCTGTGCCCCCTGGTGACACAGCACACAATCACCTCAACAGGAAGCACACGTCTCACATCAATGTGCAGGCAACAACAGAACACCGTGGAACCTCCAACAATGTCGCTTCAAATACACAGCCAGTGTGCATGATACTCATCCTCCAACAGTCCATCATCAACCAGCGCTCCCAGGATGACAACAAGGAAATGCACACCCTTGGCAAGTTCGAAATGAACACCCCACACACCTCAACTCCAGAACCATGCAACTCACAACTCTGGCAATGCACACGCTACAAAATCACAACCAACATGCACAACAACATGACCACCCACCAGACACGACAGAACAACTTACAATGGTAACCTGGGCAAGCCCTGAACATGAGCCATCAATGGCATGGCACCTCAGCCACATAATAGCGGAAATGTGGGGAGAGGTGGCAACCAGGCATGTGTAAGGATGCAGTAGAACCATGATCGGGAAAGCACACAATGCCAAGAGTGGCGGAGATGTGCTGACAGACCGCAGTATGCAGAACACACCCATATCCATGGGCGACATACACCTCTGGCATATGGAGTGCAGTGGACAGTGGACGCAATCATGTCACCCCAGCCAGTGGGGACCTCGCGAAATGTTGCCTGTGACGCCACCCCTAAGCGTCCCAGGAGTGGGATGGCCCGCGTAGGCCACGCCAGTGTAGGGGTGTGAATACAAGCATGTAGGCCTGGGCGTGGTCCTCTCCCGGAAAGCCCCACGCCTCTGCTAGGTGGCGCTCCCACCCCACCACGAGGCCGATGCCATCCGTCGCTAGGAGTTGCCTGCGATGCTGTGCGCCTGCCGGACCCCGCACGCTGGACCACGAACCCGTAAGGCCCGCCCCAGCACAGCCAGGCCACAACTGATCACCTGCCGACACCGGCGTGTGTCAAGGAGGGCCCACCACTGCCGGCGCAAGCTCCAAGCCCGAGTCCCGCGACCTTGGCAGCCACCTCAGACCATCACGGCCTCCACGACACAGGCCCGCTTTAGTCCTTCTCGTTGACGTACTCTACTGCCGCTCGCCTACCTCTTGGACCAGTAGGTCCCATATGTGAAACTGTGTCCTGAGTCATGAATGGCAGTGACCCCAACCGGGCCAGCGGCCACAGCACCAGCCCCCCCGATCAGTGTAGGCACAGTTCCATATGGGCATCTTGCGACACGTGGTGCCACTAACCCTGTTCAACGTCAGCCGGCCACACGTGGTGCCACTAACCCCGTTCAACGCCAGCCGGCTACACGTGGTGCCACTAACTCCAGCCCAATGCCAGCCGGCTACAGGTGGTGCCACTGAACCTGAACAACGCAGAGGCCAGTGGGGGCCATCCAACCTATGCCGGCGACACTAGGTGAATGGGCCGTGCTGACCGCTGCCTCGCACCTACACCTACGGCCAGGTAGGTCAGACATTTGGAACTGAGTCTTGATTACACCATGGCAGTGAACATCATTTAAGGCACAGAACAATTCACTATACTCCTTCGAGGTGGTGACAACAAGTCTGTGCATGGCATCACAACCACACGTGTCTGTGGGCCTACGCGGACCACTGCTCCTTGGCCTCACGCTGCGCACGAGTGGGACTGCACAGATTTGGAACTGAACATCGGTAATTCAAAAGGCAGAATACATATCATCGCACGCACGGAGAGGCGTAAGAGTGATGACGCGTTGCAAGTCCAGAGGGAACAGGATCATCGTTACGGGGAGGTGACTACCCAACACTACCGACAACTGCCTCTAGAGTCACTAACTCTGTGCCTCGCTGAGCCAACGACACGTGGCTGTGGGCCACTTGCTGACCGCTGCTTCTCGGGGCCTACACTGCGGTCCAGTGGGTCACAGTCTTGATTTGGCAATGGTGGAGTAAGATTATCAGCGTACCGGCAACATCTGCAGACTGCATCCCCTCACAGCACCTCCGTGCCACTAAGTCTGTTCCCCGACATTCATGGACACTCACTGGTCGTACATTGGTGGCGTTGGAGTCTATGGACTAGGGGCTAGTTTTCATCCTCATGTAGCTGATACCGACCACAGAGGACGAGGGTTGCGCTTTCCACTCCTCCATTTGCTGCTTCCAGATAACATCAGACCTTCCGCATCATGCCCTGGAGGACACCTTCCACTTTCCCCGCAACCCTCCGCAACATACACTCGGACATTGATGGGACTCCGCTCGAGGGTTGCTCTGGCCCATCTGACTGCACCGCAAGTCACTGTCCCGTGGCTGGGTGCCTGTGCCGGCCGTAGTGCATCCAGGGCCACTAACTCTGTGTTTGTCAGGTCTGGGACCCCTTCTTCTGAGACATTGGATGGCCTCTGAAGCGATGGTCTTGGGGTCATCAACGCCATGTGTCTGTGGGCCTGCACTGTCCGCAGCCTCCGACCTCAACTGCGGGCCACCAGGGCCCACACATAGCATCGAGTCCTGACCGGCCCGGACGTCGCATCACCTCAGGAGGCACACACCACCACCGCAAGCACCACCTCCAACCGCCACCTGCCAGAGTCGAAACTGTGGTCCTGACAGACCTACGGAGTTGCTCAGACGTGTCGTGGATGCCATCATTGGCCTGATACCCTGCTCAGCACTGCAGGTGCCAGTGACTCAGTGCACCGCAAGCCATTGTCCGTTACTGATTGAGCTGTGTGGTGTGGAGAGGTTGCGCAGCAATGTCACCTCAAACAGTGTGAGCGCCTGTGTATGTTGATGGGGGAGATGATGCAGGTCTGACACACCCCACTGCACCTGCATCAGGAGCATATATCGAAGGGACACAATCCGAGACTTCTTCTTCACATAAGCGCGCTCATCTCTAGTGCCCCAACCCCAGTCACTGCAACTCACGGACACTTATGTTTGCATGTTGGCTGTCCTCTGACTTTCTCCGGCTCACTCCATGTTGCTCAGCTGCTGACTCTGTTATGCATGTGTTTTCTGTTTCCGTTGCACTGGTGTCCAATGTCTGTTGTTGCCAGCACCAAGCATTCTGTGCGGACTGGCTTACACTCACCCCACACACATCCAGCATAGGCGTCACTGTACATGTGGCCCTCCAATAAAGGGGCCGGGTGCACGTGCCCGTGGCCAGTACAACATGATATATGCATGTGTCCCTGTGGTCTTGTTGTATGCATGAGGGCCCTGGGCCCTAGGACATTACATTGTGCTGTGTACATCAGATGCAGACATGTCACCGCAGGCAGCGGGTTGTAGCTTGGACATGTAGCTTTGTCGTCACCCACTCAGTTCGTAAGGGAGTGGTCAGGGCCATCGTACTGCAGAGCCAACATGGATGTGTGACTGCTATTTGTGCCCCTGGGCGTGGTTCTGTACTGTGAATGTGCATCTGCATGTGTCTCTATGTCAGTGTGGGTCTCCTTTGTGGGGTGTGGGTGGTCCCTGAAGGGTGATAGACACCTACATATGTTCTAGTTCACATTCCAGGTGTTCTGCTCCCCACCCAGGCCTGTTGGGCCACCTCCTTTTATGCCTTCTGACACCTGGCATTGGGGTGCCATGTGTGGGGGGTGGGTGAAGTGTCGTGAGCCAGCTGTGCTTGCGTGTGCTTCCTGCTGTGTGGTCTGTTGCAGGCTCTGTGTTCTGCCCGGGTCCTGGTGGTGGGTTGTGTGGGATATCCATGGGCGGTTGTAGGGCATCGGTGTCGACGGTGTGGTGGTCCTCTCCGGCATCGCAGATGTGTTGTCTTCTGTGCTCTGCTGGAGGTGTTGTGTGCCCCTCTGCAATGTGCAGGGGAGATGCATGTTGACATTGTGTTGCAATGTATGCTGGCGCATTGTTCTGGTTTACATGCAGGCTGTCTGGCAAATGTACATTGTGACTGTTTGGGAGGTGCTGGATTCTTCTGCGGGACAGTGTACATTTGGACTACTTGACGGATGTGAGGTTGCACGCGTACTCTTTCCATTTCCCTCCACACTTTCCAGCTCTGTCAGGTGTAGTAGGCATCGGTTTCTGGGCACATGTGCGGAGCCAGTTGTGTCCTCTGTTCTGCAGTGTCGGCTATGCGCATTGCACCACATTATCGTCGATGTGGGTGTGCTGTTCTTGCTATGTGTGTGTGCTGCAGTGTGCCAAGGGGATCTGGGACATGATCCTGGATAATTGTGGGTGTGCAGTGTGCTACACCTCGCTGTGCATGTGTGCCATTGTGCCCATCTCCCCTCGTCCCCAGTCCCTGTTCGTTACACTCCCTGTTGATGTTGTGTCAGGTCCTCTCGAGCTGTGTCCGTACTCCCTACTCCTTGCACCGCCTACACACTGATGACTGTGGCCTGGGGTTCCTCCAGCTCCTCCTGTGGCGCAGGACTGCCACCTCCTGTCGCCGTTGCTGCCTTCCTGTTGGCAGCGGGTTTGTACCTGGTTTAGGTTGTCACGTCCTGCCGGCTCCTCTTGGCCTCCTGGATTGGCCTCCTCTCGGCACTCCGACTGCATTCCAGGTGGTCTGCTTGTGGGTCAGTTGCTGGTAGTGTTCTGTCACCTCCGTGACGCTGGTCTTGTTTTCCCGCGGTCTGCACCCTGTCTTCCTCTCCCTTTTCTCCTTGGCCTTCCCTACCCAGTTGTTCCTTGCTGGTGGTCTGTGGGGGTTGTGGGGTTCGCGTTGACCTCCGCGCTGGGTCAGGGTGCATCCATGTTGCTACGTGCTTTGGCTTGTTTCTGGTGTGTTGTTTCTGTGGGTTTTATGGTGCATTTTCCCGCCAGACACGTGGGATTTGCAGGCCTGGGGCTGGTTTTCGCTACTTTTTGTACCGCGATTGGCCTCATCGCATGATTTTTCGCGTTCGCGTTTCTCATTTTTGCGGCGTGGCGTTGGTTTTCACGCTGACATTTGACGCGTTACCTGGTGTCTATCGCATGCTACCGACTTGTTGTGAATTCCACGTTGATACGGGGTTATTTTCCCGCGATAGGCTGCGATGTTGAAAGTTGCGTTACGCTACTCTTGCGGTAGTTATCACACGTTCTTGTGAATATACCCCTAAGTCTTTCCTATGGGGGGTTTGCACCCTTTGGCCTTGCACTTATGTATCATAGCGCTGTAAATCCACCTCACGTGATCTCTTCTTGACATCAGAGATGCCAGAATCTGACAGTAATTAAATTCGTACAGACTTGTTGTCAAAACCCACCCTGCACGCCACATCGTTTGTTAGCCCACATTTTCCCCTCCTCAAGAAACGATAGTATCTACCCGCACTTGATTCTGGCATCAGTCTGGTGGTGGCCTGCTGCCTAGTGGTCACTGACTGGCCGTGATGTCGTGTGGTGCTTTGGTGGACGGAGGCCAGGGGCAGCTGACCTGCTCAGGGGCTACTTAGTTCTCTTTTTCACTGGACCGAGTGGAAGCCCCAACCCACTTAGCTCCTCCCTCAGCCCAGATGAGGACTTCACTGGGACTGCAAGAGGGGGCATTAATTTGCCAGGGAGCAGGTGTAGGTGGGTGTATGGTGACAGTATTTTGCCAGAGAGGTGCACAGTAGGCACTGGTACCGGTAGTTGTTGCTCTCTTTGGCCAAGGTGCCAAGGCTGTTGTTTAACCTTCAGGGCACAATTGGTGGGTTTCTGTTTGTTTTGCTGATCTCTGATGGCACGAACTAGGTGCCAGCGCTAAACTCTCAGTCTGGGCTACATTCACCTCCTGGCCCGGGTGGCCCCTCCCTCGACGCACCTCAGACCGTTGTCATAAATCATAATAGTACTCCACCTGCCAGTGGAACCCCGTGGAATTCTGCAGAGTTTTTGGGAATTCCGCAGAGTGACCTCTGATCATATGTGGCTTGCTGACATCAGAGCGTGTTTTAAGACATTAATTTTCCAAATACAATTCTCAAAAGATGCAAGTGCAACAGACATAAGACAAACTTTCTTTTAGGCCAGTATCAAAATCAAAGAATAGTATGAAAATCTCTTGACAGATTAGTGTCTTCATAGGATTTATTTTTAGAAGATGATGTTTTGCTCAGTATGGCAGGAACCGGTTGTTGGAGTTGGTGGTAAGGCTTAGGTACATGAATGGAGATTACTTTTGAGTTCTACATGTGGGTGAGTTGTAATGAGCCATATATGCAAAGCCATACAAATGGAATTCTTTTTTCTAATGTATGCGAGGGATCACTGACAAAATATCGAAGGTCAAAAAATTGACCTACAAAAATATCGGAGCAAGAATATCGATGTCAACAATATCGATATCCTATCTACAACATTGTAAGTACAAAAATATCACAAAAAAATATCGATGTCAAAAATATCGCTATCAAAAATATTGGTTTTTTTTGTTAAAAAAAATATGTAAAATAAACTAAATAATACTTATAAACAAAATAAACATAGTTAAAAATATTTTATAATGTTTAAATTAATAAGTAACATATATAATTTAATAAAACATTAATTAAACATATACATATAATATATAATATATATACTTACTTAATCAGTTTTAATAATTATTTTAATAAATTATACATTATTAAAAAATATTATAAATTACAAATACATCTATACACATAAAACAATAACATAAATAAAAATTAAATAATTATGTATAACAAATTAAAAAAATTAAATTTACTTTTAATATTTTTAAAATTAATTATATACTACATTAACTAAAATAATACAAAAAATATTAAATAGCAGAGGGAATAAAACTACTATTGCAACTCCCAAAAAAACAACAGTAAGAAAAATGTTGGATAGCGTAGAGGTTAAAATTACTATTCCCACTCTAGATAGTGCAACAGTAGAGAAAGTATTGGATTGCGTAGGGGTAAAAATTACTATTCCCACTCCAGGTAGTGCAACAGTAGGGAAAACGTTGGTTAGCGAGAGGGTAAAAATTAATATTCCCACTCCAGTGAGTGCAACCGTAGGGAAAGCGTTGGATAGCGTAAGGGTAAAAATTACTATTCCCACTCCAGTGAGTGCAACAGTAGGGAAAGTGTTGGATAGCGTAGGGGTAAAATTAGTATTCTCACTCCAGGGAGTGCAACAGTAGGGAAAGCGTTGGATAGCGGGAGGGTAAAAATGAATATTCCCACTCCAGTGAGTGCAACAGTAGGGAAAGTGTTGGATAGCGTAGGGGTAAAAATTACTATTCCAACTCCAGAGAGTGCAACAGTAGGGAAAGTGTTGGATAGCGTAGGGGGTAGAAATTACTATTCCCACTCCAGGGAGTGCAACAGTAGGGAAAGCGTTGGATAGCGTGAGGGTAAAATTACTATTCCCACTCCAGTGAGTGCAACAGTAGGGAAAGTGTTGGATAGCGTAGGGGTAAAAATTACTATTCCAACTCCAGAGAGTGCAACAGTAGGGAAAGTGTTGGATAGCGTAGGGGTAAAAATTACTATTCCAACTCCAGAGAGTGCAACAGTAGGGAAAGTGTTGGATAGAGTAGAAGTTACAAATAACATACTTATAAATAAAATAATTTTTTTAAATAATTAATGAATTATTAAATAACTCTAAACTATTTACCAATAAATAATTATTAAAAACATAGGGGGTCATTACAATAGCGGGCGGATCGCCACCGCCCGTATGGCGGTGGCGATCCGCCCACTATTTCCCTCCGCCCGCCACACATTTACCCCCGCCATATTACTATGGCGGGGGGACCCCGGCGGACGGAAAAACCGTCTGCCGCTTTTCCGCCGGTCGACTTGTCGACCGGCGGAAAAGGGGCATTATATGGTGGCGGTGTCTGCAAGACACCGCCATCCATATTACGATGCTGGCGGAGGTGCCATGGAAAGGCATACAGTAATTGCAATTGGGGGCCCGTTGCGGGCCCCCAGGGTGTTGGGGGGGTGGGGGCCCGCATGGTACCCCCCTGCATTTGAATGCACAAGGTGGCAGGCACCGCGCGGTGCCTGTCACCCTGTGCATGCAAATGCACAACATGCATTTCCATCATTGTGGCGGGCGGTGCTGTGAGCACCGCCCGCCCCAAAGCGGAGTATGGGGGATGCGCCCGCCAGTGTGGCGGGCGCATCCTAATTCGAATCGCGGGACCGCCGCACATGTGGCGGGCGTTCCCTTTCTCCGTTGAGATGGCGGGCGGACTTTGTCCGCCCGCCATCGTAATGGACCCCATAATTACCAATAGAAAATTTATTAACAATAAATTAATAATAAATACCAATAAATAATAATTAATACATATTAATTACTAAATAATAAATATTGAACAATAAAATATTTCTAATAACAAAAAACATATACATTATTAAAACTTAATTACCAATTAACTAATATTGAACAATTAAATGCTTTTTTATACCAATAATAATAATAATTAAACATTAATTATCAATTAATAATTACTTCTTAATATATTAATTACATTTATCAATAAATAATATTTAATAATATTTCATTACCAATTAATGATAAAACAACAATAAATTAATTTTTAGAACCAAAAAATTCTAATTAAAAAAAAATACCAATTAATAATCAATGTCCAATAAATTAATTATCAATACCCAAAAATAAATTTAATAATTACTTAATTAGATTTAAATTACTTCCAAAAGTATTCCCCTATAAACGCACAACACACTCCAATAATAAAATAATACACTTAACATAATGATCAATTAATCAATTAATAAAAATTAATAACCAATTATTAATTAATTAACAATAATATAATTATCAATACCAATTAATTAAAATACATTATAACTTAATTAGAATTAAATTACTTCCCACCCTATTCCCCTATAAACCCACAACCCGCTACAGAACTTAAAAAGCAAAAAATAATAAAAATTAATTTATAATTCCTAAAAATTTATAATTAATTTAGTATAATTAAATTACTTCCCACCCTATTCCCTATAAACCCACAACCTGCTACGGTACCAAAAAAAAAAATGAACTTAAAAAAAACATTATTAACAGATAAAAATTGTATACATATATTTTTAGACAAGTAGAACACTTAACAAAAACACATATAACACATACATATTAAAAACATAACAAAATACATAACAATAATACAAATATCGATATTAGTAACATCGATATTAGTAACATAGATATATTTGATTTCGATATTACTAACTTCGATATTACTTACATCGATATAAAAAAATCGATATTACTTACCTTAGGGTCGATATTCTTAACATCGATATTCTTAACATCGATATTCTGTCCCTTCGATATTGTGACTTCGATATTAGTGTATGTCGATATTTTATTTTCGATATTTTGACTGCTCACCGTATGCCAGGCACTGGAGACATTTCAGAGTCTACACCCTTCTCACTGTTTTTTGAGATCAACGTCCTTTTAGCTGCCAGACATCAGAGCTCCACTTACAAAAGACACATTTCAGATCTAGCAATGATTGTGAGGTGTGCGGAATTTGCCTTATTTACTTTTGCATATTTATTGAAATTCTGCAAAAATTAAGTGAAATCATGAAAAATTATGAGAAACACTGGCATTTACCATTATATTTTTAGCGTAGAATGTGTCTTGGCATTTTGGACACAAGGATGCAGTTCAGAAAAAGAATAACAGCCGCTTGCTTTTTGGCCAATCTCTTTGTTCCTGTACAAACAATTTACAGCAAATGTGGTATAATTATGCCACGTGGTGTGAAGGCATAATTTTATGCATTTCGCTTACCAAGGTAACACAAAATTGACACAATTACACAAGACTGTGTGACTGTAACCAAAATTTCTCCCTGGCCTAATATCGATCTGGCAATAGTGGTGCAAGTGTTGGCAGACCCCAGGCTTCTCCTGCGTGCAATGAGCATAGAGTTAACTTGGTCAAAGCTCCTAGGAGCTGTGCAGTGCCTTCTCTACAAGTTATGTGCTACCCTGGCTTCTGATGATTTCTTACTGTCATTCCAGGGATGGCTACATTTCTTGAAAGTTGGATCCGAGGTGGGGTTCGACGACAGCAGATTGCTTAAGAGTGGGGTCTCAGTACGGTCATTGATGAAGGCGGGAACGCTTGAGCTGATGAAGTCTGCATTCTGTGCCCAGGAAGACCTTGACATCAACAGTTTGCTTCTTGGGGATGGTTCTGATGA
Organism: Calotriton arnoldi; assembly: GCA_963921515.1. Lineage (NCBI taxonomy): Eukaryota > Metazoa > Chordata > Amphibia > Caudata > Salamandridae > Calotriton > Calotriton arnoldi. The sequence goes on along the minus strand of CAWUFW010006731.1, from coordinate 302,688 downwards.
AGTCCTCTATGTTCTGACTTAGCAACTTTTCTGGCAGTCAGAGCTCCTTCAGCAGGGAATACTATCAAGCTGAGTCCCCCGGGTGATTCGACGCAATGACTGCAGCTTTGACGGCACTCCTCAGTTTCAATTGCTTCTCCAGGCAGAAATTTAGCAAAAAGTTTCTAAGTTTCACTTCTTGAAGTTAGAGAACAGGAGGATTATACTCAAACACCAGTTGAGCATCCAGGATCTGGGGGTGTTAGGACTAATGCTAACAGAGACCATCAGCAAGGTCCAGGGCAGGTCCAGTTGGTAGTGGTCAGCTGGGCAGTTGCATGAAAAGGGCCTCTGGACCCAGGAGGTCAGCCAACTGACCCTTAGAATCACTTCTGGGGTGCTGGATTCAAGGCATGCATGTCTGGTCTTCCAACAAGTTCTACAGACAGCAGGGCAATTCTTCTCCTGATTTTTCATAGGTCCAAGAGCGTTCTAAGGAAGGTACCGGGGGTGCCACATTTATGCCCAGTGCCAGCCTGTGGGTCAGAGGAAACTCCTGATCACTCCTCAACCAATGGGATGAAAGTTCCCAGGGGCGACCCTACCCACATTTGTAGCATTTTATGTGTATTTTGCTGTACCTATTCCACAATGCCCTTCTCTACCTAAATCCAACATGGCAGAACCCTTCTTTCCCTGGTGAGGGTTACATGTGTCCCCCAGAGATGTGGCTATAAAAATGGGCAAACACTCCCTTATGGTAGCTGCAAACGAGTTCTAGGCCAGCTCCTTCCTCCCACTGAGTTTGGAGCTAAGCTTGCTAGCAAGATAGAAGACAGGCGGGCCTAGGTGTGACATACATCGACCAGTGACAGGGTAGGCATTCTTTCAAGCTCATGAGGGGATGGGCGAAGCTCCCGGGCCATCCTGCTTAAGGAAGAAAAACGCCTCTCCACACCCAAGCCTTAAGTCCAGTGTCTGGGAGAAATCCACATCTCACCAAAGGGGAGCCATCAGCAATAAGGCAGGGCGGCAAACTCCGCTCCGCCCGCGGAGCTCTCGGAGTTTTGCAAACTCGATGCTCCAGCACAGCGCGGAGTTTAGCAAAAAACTCCACTGGCCACAGAGTGAGCGGTGTTTACCGCTCAAACTGCCATTACCATAGCTACAGTGGTGGCTTTACTGTTTACAGCTTACCTGCCACGACCTAGTACTAATAAAAACTACCATTTCGTCCTTCTGGTTCCAGACGGGAGAATTTTCCTGGCGGGCGAGCTGCCTGATCCTGTCATGGCGGCCTGAAGTTCCCGTGTCATGCTAGCTGCCGGCTGGGAGCCTCACCCACGAGCTGTGCACTGCAGAGAGGGAGTGAGAATGAAGAAGACTCAGAAGTGAGGGGCTCATGGAGTAGAACGGCATGGGAGAATGGCTGGTGGTGTGAGGCTGACTGAATACCCGATCGCTTACTGCTCACTACAGAAAGGAAGATGCAAAAAGATACAGTATGAGCACAATGTGAGTGAGTGGGATTTGAGACTGAAGCGGAGCAGCCTTCCATTTTGCCAGCACATTTTGATACTTCTGTGGAGGAGTTCTTAGGGAAATACATACCTTCTCTTGCAGCTGTACAGCGTGCGCCTCTTTTCAGCAGACTTTATTTTATGTTTATCTTCCACCACAATATTGCTGCTGAAGTGAAGTTTCTGACTCGAAGCTTGGCTGGCGTGTTAGGCTTTTCTGTGTAGGCGTGCCCATCTATTGTTGCGGTTTTGTTGTTTTACATTATGGTCTTACCTCAGAGTGATCCAGAACCGAGCATTGGAGCTAGAGTTTGGCAAGCGCAGCCATCTTTCAGCTTCCTGTGAGTGGAACTCCGTGGAATTTCACAGTTTTTTTTAACTACGCGGAATTCCATGGAGTACAACTCCGTGAACTCCGCCCACCCCTAATCAGCAGTAAGTTGACACTGGTAGAAAGGCCCTTTTCCAGAACAATAATAATAAAATCCAACTTGACTATTAATTTGGATTTTCAATTACTATTAAAATGAGTCCTTGAACCACCATTTTTCTAGTTGCTCCTAAAGTGATATTAAGCGCTATAACTTGTTATAATGTAACCCATTGTTTTCCTATGGGACAGCCAGCCAGTGGCGTAGCTAGACATTTTGCCGCCTGTGGTGGTCGGGCCGTTTGCCGCCCGCTACGGACACAGGTAAGAGTGCGGTGGCGTGGGTGGTGGTGAGGGTCCCGCGACGCTCGCAGGTACGAGTAGGGGAGTCCGCTGCCCCCAAAACTCGTGCCACCCCGGTTTTAAATACCATGCATCCTTCCCCATCTGCATTTATGGACTACCTTAGGCATGTCTTATAAGACTTAAATGTACCAGACACCCTGGGGGATAGACCGAGGCAGCGGCTCCCAACACTACACCTTCCACCGGAATCCTCTTCATATGTAGTGGTACTAGGCAACGTTCCGGCGCTCCCCCCGGGTGCTGTTGAAGAATTTGACCAACTTAAGAACAAGGTCCTGCACTGGCTGGATTGTAATGCTTCTCTTGGATTAAGGCTGGAGAGACATATCATTATGGTGCGTAGAGTCTCCTGGGTGGGGAGGTCAACTAAAAACTTTGCAGGAGACTGTGTTATCGTTAACTTTAATAGATCCCACCTAGTAGAGAGAACTTTACACTTGGGGGGCCGATTCCGATCTCGGGCGGTAGGGCACCGAATCGGATTCGGCTGAACCGGATCCGATCCGGAGCCCTTTTTCCCGACCGATTCGTACGTGCGTCCGGCCGAGCGAGTACGATGCGAGCGTGTGCGAATTCGCCGACCGACTCGTTCGCGGGACCCAACCGCTCCGACCGACTCGCACGGATGCGCCTCGCACCGCGCAATGGAGACGTTCCCCGACCGGGCAAGTACGATGCGCGCCGCTAGCAGTCCGACCGACTCGCGCCGTCCGGCTCGAAGAAGCAGTCGGAGCCGTACTTTGGGGGTCCGTGTCGGACCCCCCTGTACGCGTAGCCGCGTGAGTCACACACAGCAGGGACCCATGGGTCCCCCCTACCTGTGCATGTACGTCGCAAGTCGCTTCGAGGCGTACCCGCTGTAGGGGGCGCCCTTGTATGCCTCGCACCCATTGAGTCAATGCGAGCCCGCGTACGCGTTGTACGACCGGCTCCCATTGACTTCAATGGGAGTCCGACCGACTCGAGTCCGATAGCATACGTGCGCATCGTACTCGTTCGGTCGGGCTGCTAGGGTCCGATTCGGTCGGAAATCTCTCCGGGTCCGGCTCGGTCGGAGAGATTTCCGGCCCGAATCGGAATCGGCCCCTTGGTGTCACAGTATAACCTTGGTGGGGCTGCTTCGTCCATTGTGGCCCTCCCCCTAGGGTATTTTTATAGATCCTTTACCCTTGCTCAGACGTCCTACAAGGAGGCCTCCTGGAGACCCCAAGTTCATCTGGGATGTCCCGAGCGGGTTCACCAGCTGGCAACCCAAGATATTCCTCTTTTTAACTCCTTTGCACCATTGGAATCGCTGGACGCCTGTGATTGACTCACTGATAAAGATCCCCCAGAGACCGCATCATCCCACTGTGGGAAGTTTGGGCTGCCTTCTCTAGAGTCTGGTGTCGGCAAAACATGTAAATATATTTCATGGAACATTGCTGGACTAGCAAACAAGATAAATGACCCAGAATGGATCACTTTTATTAAAGGCTTTTCTGTGATTTGCCTTCAGGAGACGTGGTTAACTACTAATAGTTTTTTCCTTGAGGGATTTAAGTCCTTTTTTATTCCAGCGATTCCGTCACGGGCAGGAAGACCCAAGGGTGGTCTGCTAATCTACGTTTCCCTGGACATTCTGTGCAGTTTGAAGGAATTTCCTACTGATAGTGACAGTTTGCAGGCTATGTCCTTTTCTCAGGGGACGGTAAACTTGCTGTTGTTGAATTTCTATAATGCTAATCCTGGGCACCCAAAGGATTGTAACATCGCTAGGTTGAGCTCCGTTCTGAGGAACATGGCCAGTAAGGCTTCTCCGAACGGCTATCTTATGCTAGCAGGAGATTTTAACATTCATCCATGTGGGGACACTAATGCAAGCCCTTTAACCAACACAGGATGCCCCCGGGTGGCGACCTGCATCTTGAACAGACCCCGCAAGGAGATAGTCTTAACACCCTAGTCGATGAGTTTGATCTAGCCATGTCTATAAGTAGGGTGGTTCATGGTAGGAATCTCTTACATCCGACATTTACTGGAAGGGGGAGCTCAACGTTTATAGATTTTATCTTTGTTTCTAGCCCCTTTTTTCAATTTCTTTTAGATTTCTCTATCATAGATAGCATTTATAGTGATCATAACCCTCTGTGCATTTCGACTACTTGGCCTAAGCATGGGAATTCTCATAGGGCAGCTCTCAGGGGAACCTTTAGGGCCATTGACCAGGGTAGGAGGCTAAGGTGGGCCCAGATAACCCCGGACTCCTTTTATGAGTCTCTTTTGGCCAAGTGCAAGAGGGAAATTGATATCTGTTCGACTGGACGTGAGGAGGCAGGGGCTGCTCTGGAGGCCTTCTCTGTCATTTCACGTACAATTGGACAGTTACTTAAGGCTCCACCAACGTCCTTGAAGGGTCGGGTCAAGAGCTGGTTTGATCATGGTTGTTCCCGTGCAGCCAGCAAACTGAGGTGTGCATTAGGAACCATCCCAAGGGACCATGTTGTGGTAAAAGAGTGCAGAGGGTTATATAAAGCCGAATTGGCCAGACGGAAGGCTGAGCTAAAGGAGGAGGCTTGGAGTAAGCTCATTGAGGCCTGTACTATGAAAAATAGTAACCAGTTCTGGAGTGTTGTAAACTGTCCGTTTCTATCTGGGGAAAATTCTGAGGCCCTTGATGCACACATCACAGAAGAGGAATGGGTCAGCCATTTTCAGGAAATGTTTAGTAGTCCAGCAGATGCTATTTTAGCGAGTGGTGGAGGAAAGTCGTCCCTTGTGATTACAACTGATGAAGTTAGCAAGGGTATAGCAGGGCTGTCCAGGAACAAAGCACCAGGACCCGATGGTATCCCCCCGGACCTCTTTTTATCCAACCCTCAGTTATGGGTGCCAATCCTCACCAACGTTGTAAACGCTGCAATTCGAGTGGACTTGCCAAGTACCTGGTCCCTGTCCACCATTGTCCCTGTCTTTAAAAAAGGTAATAGGGACAGTACTCTTTGTTATAGGCCCATATCCCTACTGGATTCATCTGTCAAAGTGTTGGGCCGTATCTTGTTGGATAAGTTGTCCTCATGGGTGGATGATAACAATATCTTGACCGACATACAATACAGTTTTCGTCCAAGGAGGTCCACAATCGACCAATGCTTAAATCTGTATATGATTGTCAACAAATATACCATTGCTCGATCAGGTAGTATACATCTTGCCTTTATGGACCTGTCCTCCGCCTTTGACTGTGTCAACAGAATTAAGTTATGGGAGGGCCTGTTGAGCATGGGTGTGGACAAGGAGATCGTCCTTTTCCTTCGTGAACTTCACAGGGACACCAAAGTGGTGGTTCGATTCACGAAGGATGGCCAGGTTACCCGTCAATTCCCAATCCAGAGAGGGGTGCGACAGGGCTGCATACCAGCCCCGTTTTTATTCAATCTATATATTAATGACCTGGAGAAGGTATTAGTTGACACTCGGGTAGACTGCCCCCAGGTGGGCCAGCGAGGTCTTCCGGTACTATTATACGCGTACGACGCTGTTCTCATGGCTAGGACAGCGAGGGGTCTGCAAACCCTACTCAATTCCTTTGTGAAGTTCATGGAGGACCGGGACCTGTTAGTTAACAACTCAAAGTCATATGTGATGCAGGTAGGGCCAAGTGCAAGGAAATCCTTCAACTTTAAGGTAGGGTCCACTTCAGTCCCGAAGACCAGTGCCTTTTCTTACCTGGGAGTCATGCTGGACGCTAAACTAAACTGGGGTCCCCTAAGAAGCAAAAAGAAAGGGGAATTTCTAAGGGCCAATGCAGCCATTTTTAACTTTGCCTTGCGGTTGGGTAAAAAACCAGTAGGTGCTATTTTGGAGATCTATAGAGCCAAGTGTCTAGCGCAAGTTACTTATGGCAGCAAAATCTGGGGTTATACTTCAGTTGATGAGCTACAAAGAATTGAAAATAGGTTTTGTAGACGACTTCTTTGTGTACCCCAGGGAACTCCTACTTATTCTGTACATTGCTGTCATTCCTCCCATTATCTTATTGGCTTAAATTGTGGGGGACCAAGGGTACTGCTCTACATAAAGACATCATAAGGGATTGCAAGGCCCTTGATTATGCCCATCATATCCCCTGGTTGAATTATATCAGGGAAGGGTTTAGGACTCTTGGAAGGGATGACCTTTTCAGTGACCTGGATTCAATCAGTAGGAAGGATTTACAATGGGTTAAGGAGTACTTTTTTAGACTCTGTGCAGTAAAAAGGGAGGAGTGTGAGTTGATGAAGCCCAGCGTACGTAAATATATTATTCTGAAAACCGTTACATCTGTGGAACCGTATCTCCTTGGGCTCACTAACACATATGACCGCTTTTTGCTGACACGGTTTCGCTTTGACTTATTTTATCTTCTCCTTGCCCACCCTAGAGGGAGCAGCAAAGGTGAGACCCTGCCACCATGCGGTTGTGATAGTAAGTCCCCCCAGGACATGTTCCACTTTTTAATGTTTTGCAGTCTTTATGAGGTGCCGAGGAAGACCTATATAATTCCAATTTTAATAACAGCAAATTTTAAACAAGTGCGTCCCGCTTTTACTTTCTTAGCCATGCTCTCAGGGCCCACGTTATGGTATGTCCTTGGTTTTTTAAAGGCCGCAGTTAGGCTTAGATCTAGCTGTGACTAGTATTATGGCTTGAGCTAGCCTGATGAATTTATATTTATGATTATCATTTATGTTAATTAGGTGTTTGATATTTACATATGGAAATTGTCAATTGTTGTTATTAACTTGCTGGGAGCTCTTTTTTATTGTTGTATCCTTGACTTTTATGGTTTTTATCAGAAAAGCCGAATAAAGTTTATTATTGATTGATTGATTGACTGATTGACTTAAAAAGGAAGGTTTAGGCCTGACAAAAGGTTTATTTTGCCAGATCGAACTGGCAGTTTAAAACTACACACTCCAATGCACTTAAGTGGGTGGCACAAGGAGTGATGCAGCCCACTGGTCACATTTCATTTACAAGCTCTGGGTACATATAGTACCATATGCTAGGGATTTATAATTATATTAAATGTGCCTATTAGGTATCTGCCAATTGTACTAGGTTTGAAAGGAAGAGCGCAAACCCTTCACCATTGGTTAGCAGGAGTAAAGTGCACAGAGTCCTCTGGCCTTCAAAAACGAAATCAGCAAAAGAAGGCAAATCTCTGGGGGAATACCATGCAAAAGATGATCATCTCCAACAGTTATGGTCAACCACAAATTTATTTAAAAAATGTGAATGTAAAGTTAGTTACGCAATGTGCACAAGTTCTACCCATTTGTTCAACACACAGATACTATAAACAGTATAAAAACAAATTGACAGTTTTCTCTCTGAGCTACTGTAGGTGGATAAACACCATAAAGGTATGGAATGGTGGGTGAGGATGGGTGTTGGTTCCTGCTAAGTAGAGCCAATGCCTATGACCACCAGAAGCTGCCTCAATTGGGCATTCCACATTCAAATGAGTCACACCCCCTCACAACACATGATTAAATTACTGATCTTATGTCAAGGTGTAAGTGCTTTGTTGTTGCTTGATTTGGTAAACACTAAGAAGATATGAACCAGCCTTTCGATATTAAAATATAGTGAGATTTAAGCATTAACGCTGGGTTTTCTCAAGAACAACTAGAATGTTAATAGGTTCAAGTAAACTTTGACATCCCCTGAGATAGAGCCACAAAGGGACCCTGTTCATCCCCACTAAAGAGAGTCATGGGCGATAGTGGAAGAGGTAATTTTCAAAATGATGCAGAAAGATGGAAGATTAGCAGAAGATCTAGTGGACTACCCTAAAATTGTTAATTGGGGTTACCTTCTCCAACACTGACATGGCTGCCACTTAGACATGGAATGTAAATGATTAGCTATGTATTTAAGGTCAGAAAATGCAGACTTTGTCCAATTTTGTAAACTGCTATGTACCTATTACACTGCGTCCTGCCTTACATTCCTCCTATGTCCTTCCTTTCCGTGGAATAGCTTGTCCTGTACACTGACATAGCCCATCATTGACTGAAAATCCCCTAAAATACTGCCATGTTCCATAACAGCCACATTTGTCTGGTTTTGTTCAAGTTTTCTCTGTGACTACAACTAAATAGAACAAGCATTTGCAATGCAATAGGTCTTGGATTTGCGAGAGTTAAAGCTATTTATGTTGTAAATGACAATGTCTTTTACCTATGTATTTTGGTTTGGAGTGCAGTGGATGTATGTGGTATGAAGTGGAATTAAATGGGTTGTATTTGAATTGTTAGTTGTGGAATTGTGTGGGGTGGAATTGTGTGGTGTATTTGTGTAGTGGAATTATGTGGCATGGTGAATAGATAGGGGTGAGAGCTGCACAGAATAAATAGAAAGACAAAGAGGGATAGGTAGTTTCTGCCGGAAGTGGTGATTGAATTTGAGATAGAGGAGCAGAAAGAGTGTGTGAGAAAGAGAGAAAGAAGGGGAGAGCAGGCCACAGATGCATAAAGTGGGAGCACATGTGTACGCAGAAGACACCAGAAGAAGAGGAGAAGAGCGTGGGTTTGAGGGACAAAAAGTTTGAAAAGGCACGGGAAAGAAACTGCTTGAAGACCTGAAGTGAACCATATGAGAGGAAGCAGGAAGAGTGTGTGAGAGGTTGAGAGACGGGGTGAGAGAGAGTACAAGAGAGAGATAGAGGGATGAGCGGAAGTGACACCCAGAGGGTGGGGAGGCAAGAGGTGGACCAGTGCTGAGCATAAGGAGGTACAGGAAGGAAACGTGTGAGCAGGCAGTATAGAAAGGAGACAGGGAGTGTGAGGGAGGGAGGGATGAGAGGGGGCAGTGCTATTGCGAGATGAGAGGGGTTAGTGGGAGTGTGAGGGAGAGATGAGAGGGGCAGTGAGTGTGTGGGAGAGAGATGACAGGGTTGGTGGAAGTGCAAGGGAGAGATGTGTTGGATTGGAATTGTTTGTTGTGGAATTGTGTTGTGGTGTGAAGTTGTGTAATGGAAATATGTGGCATGGTGTGCTGTGGAATTATGTGGATAGAATTGAAGAGTGACAATGGTGGCAGCAATTGGGAAACCCATATGCAGGCTGAAGCTCATGTAGTAGATGCAGCATGTCTCAGTTTGAGACAGCGCATGCGCACAGTCTAGAGCCGAGACCTAAAAAACATGGTTGCATCTAGCTGTGTAGTTTACCATCAGAGAGATACCTGGATAACACTGCAATGCTTTGCCTGTACCAGCGCATATGTGTTCTCTTCGGTGTTCTCAGAGTGAGACAGAGAGCAAGATGGAGTGATCAAGCAGACATTGCGGTTTGTGAATTGGTGGTAGCAGGATGCCCGTCAAAAAAAATGGCTGCGTGTGTTTCGCCCACTGCATAGAGGCAGTGGACAACTTTGTAGATGCAGAAATCAAGAGTGTGTATAAATGTGCAATATGTCATCCTGCCCTCACACACGTGTACAAATGTAACCCTAGAAAAATCACATGTACATACAATTACGGTATAATCCAATATAATAAAAGAAACATATTTAACATGTTTCATCAGATCAGATAACAAGTGTAAAACACCTTTGATGGTTACCAAAATGTTTATAGTGTAGTACCTTACAGTTTGCCACTTATTTCCATACACATACCAACCTTTTGACCCACATTTACTTTCTGAGAAAAGTTGGTGATGTTCATGTTTTATTGAACAGGTGGCGCATGGCGCGAGAGGCCGCTTCAGTGAGGGCCACGCTGTGCAGTGAAAGGCCCTACCTGAAGAGAGAGCCCCAGTGGGCAGTGGCAAGGGACAATTAAACGCTCACACTTTCGGTTTCACTGCAGTGTGAGGGTGCAAGGCCACAGGAGTTAGAATCAGAAAACAACGAACATTGAGCTTAACATTTCTAAGAGCAACTGGAAGTCCACCCAACGCTAGCCAGGCTGAAGAACGTTCATCGCTCCTGGAGAAGGACAGTAAGTATCAAGAGCTTTTTAGTTTCTTTTTTGAAGTAGGCGGACGAGGGGTTTATCTGGATTTCCGGAGGTAGAGTGTTTCAAATGCTAGGGGCAAGCCAGGAGAAGGAGCGGTTGTAAGTTTTCTTTTTTTTGAACTTCTGAAGTTTCAATAAAAGGGAGTCAGTACTTCTTAAGAAGTGCCTGCCACCAGATAAGTCGACTTTATTTGCCAAGTATACAGGAGTGTTGGGATGGATGGCTTTGTGCATCATGCATGCAATCTTTAATTGGATTCTGGATTCAAATGGGAGCCAATTAAGATGTTTTAAGTCTGGAGTAATGTGGTCTATTCTCCTGGAACCTGTAATGAGTCTGGCCGCTGAGTTCAATGTGGCCTTTAACGGGGTTAACTTAGATTTAGGTAGGCCAGCAAGAGTGGCACTCCCATAATTTAATTGGGAGATGACCAGAGATTGAACTGCTAATTGAAAATCCATAGGGGGCAGAAAGGGTTTGATTTTTTTTCAGAATGTTAATTTGGTGGTTGGCTCCGCAGATGGCTGCACTGATCTTGCATATTAAGATGTTTGTCCAAATGATGCCTAGAGATCGAGTAGAGTAAATAATACGAAATTCATTTTTCACCATGGCAAGGACTATCTCTCCCATAGGTTATCATTGGAGCTGGCTTGTAACATCTTACAAGTATAACTTTCAATTGGGAAGAGATAGAGATTTCGAGTTTGGGCTCCCTGAGCTCAGAATTTAAAAATACATCTTGTAGTGAAGGTGGTTTTCAAATTGTGTGTTTGGGAAAATGCCTCTTTTAGAAAGTGGGCATTTTCTTGCTTTACCATCCCATGCATCTGCCTTCCTGTAGAATCAATGTCTGGTTTAGACTAACAGCTGGGTTGTTTGTGCATTCATTTTTGATAGTCGCACAAAGGGAGCTGAGGTGTGCCCTGGATATCCTGATTGCCCAACACCAGACTGATGGACCTTCCTGAGCTAGAGTAGTGGGAGGAGTTGTCACTGACACCTGAATAGGGCTGTGCCTGGCCTCTCACAATGCTGTCTCCACCCCCATAGTGTGTCAGGAGCCAGGAAAGGGCAAAGCAGGACATGTGCACTACAAAGTCTATCCTTTGAAGAATGCCTACTTCAAAGGCCAAAAGCGGAATAAGTATTAGACCTGTAACCCCAGACTTTTGGAACACTTCTAGATCAAGAGGAGACTCTGCCAAGAGGAAGAGCTGGATAGCTGTTAGGAGGAGTGCTGCCCCTTTGCTGTGTTGCTTTTCTAGGCTGGCATGCAGTTGCTGCTTCTGTCTTGGAGAGAATAAGGAGTGGACTTTTGCTTTAGTATCCTGCTTGAGAAGATTCTCCAAGGGCTTGTGTGTGCTTGTCCCCTGATAAGAAGTAATAGGGCCATCAAAGATTTCATCTGCAGCCCCTGAACTCCTCTGCTGGGATATCTGACCTGCCAAGTGGTGCCAATTCCAGTTCTGGGCCCTTGGAGGTGGCTTCTGCTGCAAGCAGAGCTGAAAATCCATGCATCATCCTTCAGCACTGTTTTTCCTGCCACAAAGTTGCCGTGTGGTTGAAAAAGCAACGCATTGCCATGGTGCACCAGAAAAGATCGACACAGTGCCTGTTTGTGGCCGGAAGAATTGCCGCAGCCCGAGTCCAGAGCACTGTGTCTCTGACATCCGAGACACCCGCTCCGACTCCATCACCGGCCCTGCTATGCGGCTGAAGGAATTGATGCATCACCTGCACATAATTGGAAGAATTGACGCAGCGCCTGTTTCTTCACCGCAGCATTGACTCCAGCACATCTGGATTTTCCATGTATCGCACCTGTGTGCCAAGCCTAGATCATCACAGGGCTTCAGTAAGGAACAGAGGCTGTGTGTCCGGAGAATCGACGCATCACCTCCCCTCACAGAAGGAAACTGACGCATCACCTCTTCTCTAGTAAGGAACTGGAGCACCACCTCCCCTGTGTAGCAGTAAGGAACTGACACATCGCCTACCCTGGAGCAAGGAACCAATGCATCACCTTCCTTGCAAGTAAGGAACCGATGCATCACTGTCCCTGCGTGTAAGGAACCGACACATAGCTTTGCTTTCCGGCGCCTCACCACCCCTGCGCCTCACCTCCCCTGCACCTCTTTTCATCTTATGATTTTGATGCATCCCAGGTACTTTGTCCAGAAAGTGACGCATCCATAGTTTTATATGGAATGAACTGTTTTGAACAATTTAAAGTGATATCTTGATCTGTGTATGTTGGATCTTTGTCGTTTTGATATTGCTTGGTTTAGATAAAGATTGGTTATTTTTCTAAACTGATGTGGTGTCCATGTTTAGTGTTTTCACTGTCTTACTGTGTGTTTCTGTACAAATGCTTTATACATTGCCTCTGAGATCAGCCTGACTGCTCGTGCCAAGCTACCAAGGGGGTGAGCAGGGGTTATCTTAGCTGTACAATCCCCTTACCCTGACTAGAAGTAAGGGTCCCTACTTGGACAGGTACAAGGCACTGCCAAATAGAGACCCCCATTTCTAACAGGAGCCATTGTGGTTTATTTTTGGGATAATGTACAGTGATAAGTCTTTAACACATAAATGTCAAACATTGACTTTGAGAGTATACTTTTTTTAGGGGAACTCTAAAAACTAGATTTTTTCCACGATAGGGAAACCATTATTTTTAATAAAGCAAATTGAGGACAATACAATGGGAGAGCCAGATTGCAGGCAGCTTTGCCCCATGAAATTTAGATGCTCTTTTGCACACATAGGTGGATATTCTCAAGAACGTGCGATAATCATCGCCAAAATAGGTTAACGCAAGCCATCATATCGCCGTCTAGCGCGGGAAAATAACCCCGTGTTAACGTGGCATTCACAACACGGCGTTAACATGCGATAATACCCCGATAACGCGGCAAATGTCTGCGATAACACTACCGGGACGGCGATAAAAATCTCAACCCGAACGTGAAAAAAGTTGCGATGTGCCCAACCGCGATAGAAAAATCGGTGACAAGCAGCGGCAGGCTTGCAATTCCCATGTCAGGCGGGTGAAATCCCCATAAGAGCAGCAAAATAAACAGAAAGAAATAAAAAAGACATAACAACTGCGAAGCACAATGGAGGGAGCTGGAGCAAGTACAGAGGACAACCCGAACCCCACAAGCGCCATGGAGGACCAGCCTGGGACCTCGGGGCCAGGGAAGGGCAAGGAGAAGAAGAGGAAGACGCGGTTCAGTCCGCAGGAAAACAGGATCCTGATAACGGAGGTGACACTCCCACCATCCAATTGCCATTGGTGAAATTGTCAGCACTAAATGTTGCACGTACACTTGTCCGAGCGATGTGCCAATGCAGAGGAGTGACATGCACACAGGGAATGTGTCTAGGAATGAATTTATTTGCACATGCTGTGCCTGTGGTCACTCTGACCTGTCCCATGACTGCAAAGGACAGTCCCCATGTGACGTGCCTATGTGAAGAAATTGTGAATGATAGTGTCCCTTCGGGCTATTCCAGCTGCTGCTGCACTGGGGTGTGGTCCACCTGCCTCATCTTCATCATCATCGTCTGGTGCATCAGGCACTTGGATCCATGGGGCATTGGTGCGTACACATATGTTGTGCAACACACAACATGCAATGATCATCTTGCACACTATTTGCGGGCTGTACAGGAGTCTTCCACTTGTGATGTCCAGGCACCTGAAAAGTGACTTCAACACGCCAAATGAGCGCTCCACAATGCCCCTGGTGCATATGTGGGCCGCATTGTACTGCCTCTGGGCCTGGGTGTTCGGGGCTCGGAGGGGTGTCATCATCCACAGGCAGAGTGCATATCCTTGATCACCTGTGACAGGGGAGAGAGATGTGTCAATCGGTGGTTCGGCATTCTGTGTTGGCAGGCTTATTAGTATATTGGTGTGTGACGTGTGGGACTTTGGGATACATGTCTAACATGTCTTGCATGTGGCAAATGAGCGGCATCCATGTGTAGTACGGTGCCTCACAGCTGCTCCTCACTCCCCCCGAGCCAATTACTTGTGTGCGCTGCGCGGTTGCAACACTTGCACTCCTAGGACACACCATTGTCATGACTGTCTGCGCATGTCTACAAGCCTGACAACGACACTGTGATATTGGCCGTTGAAGGTGGTCGGCCACGTGTGTGTAGGCCTATGGTCAGGATATGGTGGGAACAGAGACACACGCAGTAGTTGCCTTGGTGGCCATCCCCGAAGTGAACCACGCCCTGAGCCCCGGGCTATTGATTCCCACTCCTACGCTGGCCCAGCCCACTCCACTTATGCTTACAGGGGGGGGCGACATAGCTACATGTCCAGGGTCTACCCCACTGCCTGAGGTAACATGGTAGCGCCCACTGTCTACGACACTACAAACACCAGAAGCATAGGTCCACATCGACATGTCTGTGCTCTGCATACTTAAGTCTGTCCAGCACATCCCCACCACACTTGGCATTGTGTACATTCTGATTCATGGGTCAATTGCCTCCGTCGCACATACTTGGTTCCCGCCTCTCACCACATCCTGCTATTGTGTGGCAGAGGTGCCATTACGTGGATGGCTTGTCTGGATGTCTGGCCCGTTACCACATTTCCATGTGTTGTCGTGTCTGGTAGGTGGGCATGTTGTTGGCATGTCGTATGTGATGTTGTAACGTGTGCATTCCCACAGTTGTGAGTTGTCTGATTGTGGAGTTGAGGTGTGTGGTGTGTTCTGTTGGTACTTACCGACGAGCAGTGCATTTCCGTAGGTGCCATCCTGGAAGCGCTGGTTGATGATGGACTGTCGGAAGATGTATGAATCATGCACACTGCCTGGGTAGTTGGCAACGACGTTGGTGAAGAGTCCCCGGTGGTCCACTATTGCCTGCACATTGATGGAATGTGTGTGCTTCCTGTTGCGATAATTGTGTGCAGTGTCGGCATGGGGCACAAGTAGGACATGTGTGCAGTCAATTGCCCCCAACACATGCAGTAACCCAGCTATGGCGTAGAAGCCTTGCTTGGTCTCCAGCTGTTCCTCGGCAGTGTGGGGGAAGTGAAGGTACTGGCGTACCAAGCTGATGATGGCATCCAAGACAGGTGTGAGGAACTTTGATAGGGCTGGCTATGAGACTCCTCCGACTCTGGCAGTTGTTGGTTGGAAGGTACCAGAGGCCAACAGGTGCAGCACAGCCAGCAGCTTTGTCTGCGGAGGGATGTTGGTTCTCCGCTGTGTTGGACACCGTCAGCCTGTGGGCGATGTGGGTCATAATGCGGAGGATGGTCGTCCTTTTGAGCCTGTAGTGGGCAATGACTTCCTCTGGCGTTAAGTCTCCGAGGCTGGTGCGTTTTCGGAAGGACCTCTGTCTCATTCTGCGCTGCCTCAGTGGTAATCTGGGGGGGTGGTCCTGAGGGGGGTGGGGGTCTGGGGGGGGTGGCTGTGGGTGTTGTGAGCCTCTTGGGGCTCCGAGCTGCATGATCAGTAGCTCCATGACATGCGTTGGTCTGCCGATGTGGCTCTGGGCTGGGCTCCCTTTCTACTGCAGGTTGTCGTCCTGCTTACCACCAGTAAAAGGCAGGTGTTGAATCCCTGCTGCTAACGCGCCTTATCGCCTGTTTTTGGGTCGCATCGCAGATCTGGCTGGTCGTTGTAAATATTGCAAAGTGGATTTTTCGTGTGTTTTTGCACGGGAACACCTACTCTGCATATCATTAGCGTTAGTTGTCTCTCTCATCCGTGGCGATGTTTTTTGCGGCAGCTATCGCTGGTATACTGGCGATGTGGGGAGTTTGCACCAGCTTGTGAATGGGGCGATGATTCTTTCACCACTTTTGCTGCGCTAAAGTGCCGTTAACTCGGCGATGAGTCCTTGAGAATATGCCCCATAGATTTATGGCGGGAGTCATTATAGAGGCTCCTCCTGTAAAAATCTTTGGCATGACCGCAGAAAGGGGGTACAGGCTTCATTACAAATGGACCATCAATGTTGCTCATCTTTTACTAGCTGCGCTGGCTTTACTGGAGAGGTGATTATTCAGTCTCCCCCAATAGGCTTTGTTCCCCCTCACTTCTAAAACTGGCAAAGGCTAGTCGTTTTCTGCATTTCTCATTCTTTCTTTTTCTTACTCGAACTTCTGTGTATTGGGAAGCGACTTGGAGCATCAACTACCTACCACCGAATAAGGTGACACGTGGTAATGAGTGTTGCTCGTTTTCATTTACTATTTTGTTTTTTGTGAACAATTCAGATGTCGACCCAATATTATTTTTTTTAATTTCATTTCAGTTTTAGGCACAGCGGTGTCTTCTCACACATAATGGCAGTAAACTGGCAATACATTCTTTTGAGCTTACTATGACTTCAGTGGGTTTTATTGCAGGTGATCCCTGACCACAATGATGGGTCATGTACATTTTTGCAAAATCTTTATTAAAAAATCAAGACTCAGGTTAATAATAGTAATCAAGAACAAACACCAACAGCCAACAACTAAAGCTAGCAATATCTAAAGGTAAACTCACTTTTACATGATTGCTAGTAAATTTGTTTATATTAAACGTTTTGCAAAGCAGACCACAGGTCTTGAAATCAGAAAAATAAATGTGTTTTCAACCCATCTTACCCTAAATGACACCACGCATTAGGCATTTATCAGTCTAAGACAGAAAGGCCTGTACCAGTAATGGTTGGCGATGAACAGTGATGGAGTTCCTGTAGGAGAACAGCGATATTTCGAAACTTTTATGCTTTCTGTTTTGTTTTTGTTCGTAGTGGAAACGACATTTGAAAGTAAAGCATTTTAAATGATGCACATTTAATGTCATTCCCTCAACAATTTTATGTTTATTGCGAAATGTAGCTTTCAGGTTGCAGTGGTACGTTTCTCCAGTTCACATTGGACTCCTGGGGTGGGGTGGAGGATCGAATGAGTCGGTAGACTAAAAACCTGGGGGCAGATCTACAAGCCCCTTGCGACAACTTTACGCCGCCGTTGTGTCACTTCTGTGACGCAGCGGCGTCGTAAACAATGCGCCACGTTGTGACATATTTACAACGAGATGCATCTAGGGAGATGCGTCACGTTGTAAAGCCCTGCGCTACATTATACCTGCGTCAGGTATAATGTATGCAGGGTGGGCGTTCCAACGTGAGAAAGCCTCGTAAAAGTGACGCAGTGAAATCTACAAGATTTCACTGAGTCACTTTTACGACGCCACTGCGTCAAAACCTTATGCCTGCTTGAAGCAGGCGTAAGGAGTGATGCAGCATGTTAGGAATAGGCATTCCTAGCCATTGCTGGAGTTGCGTCGTGCTTGCGACACGACTCCAGCAATGCGCTGCCTGTACGCCAAAAGATGCGTCACGCATCTGTCTATCCTTGCGCCACAGTGCACCGCATTGTAAATGCGACGCATCCATGGTGGCAGCAGGATTTTTTTACAGGACGGAAATGAACTGACGCATCTCTGCTAATATGCAGAGAAGCGCCAGTTCTTGCAAATCTGCCCCCTGAAATTCTACACAGCTGAACAAAGTCCCAAACACAGGGCAAATCTACCTTTGGTTACCATTCCTCTATAAGCACGATTCTCATGTTTTGCATCTCGTCAGAATAGGTCTTCCAATATATTGATTCATATCAAATGCAGGCTCAGGATGGCAAGGTGAAAGTGACAGGTTTCGATAGTATGCCGTCAAAAATCTACTTGCCGCCAATAATATTGTATCCTATCCCCTTACCTCTTTCGACGGGGCTCAAACATAAACATGCAAAAGTGCAAATGACTCCCTATTTAAGTCCGAAGGAACATGTGGTATATGGTGTGACGAGGTATGACCTAAAAATACAGGGGCAGATTTACAAGAAAGTGACGCATCTGTAAAAATGCGTCACTTTCCCTGCGCCACCCCAAGAAACCCTTGCGCTCACTATGGATGCGCCGTACTTACAATACGGCGCACCATGGCGCAAGTGATTGACAGATGCGTCAGAAATTCTGACGCATCTGTTGACGCAAAGTCACGCATTGCTGGAGTCGTGTCGCAAGCACGACGCAACTCCAGCAATGCAGGGGGAGGCCTATCCTCATTGTGCTGCGTCATTCCTTACGCCTGCTTCAAGCAGGCGTAAGAATTTGACGCAGTGGCATCCTAGAAGTGGCGCAGTGAAATCTTGTAGATTTCACTGCGTCACTTCTACGAGGCTTTTTGCGTTGGAACGCCCACTCTGCATACATTATACCTGACGCAGGTATAATGTGACGCAGGGCTTACAACGTGACGCATCTCCCTAGATGCGTCACGTTGTAAATGGGCCGCATTTTTACGCTGCTGCTGCGTCACAAAAAGTGACGCAACGGCGGCGCAAAAATGACGCAAGGGGCTTGTAAATCTGCCCCACAGTGCATGGCCAGAGGAGGACCCGTGAGTTCCTTTTTCCCTTCACTATTAAGTTTCTGCTTCTCCATTACACAGTTATATTTTGCTGTTAGGAAGGCCTCTTCTATTTTGATTTTCGACTGTTACTACTAAAAGGACTCAGAGAGCAGGCAGTCTCAATTGCTCTATACACTCCATGGCCTCGAGCCTTAAATGCTGACACCTCACAGTCAACCTCATCCTCGCCATCAATATGCAAAAGCAGTTTGGTGGTACCATTTCACTTCAGTGTCATGCTACATTGTTGGTCATCTCTACCATCCACTTCATCATAACTTTCCTAGTGCCATGCCTAATCACTCGTACAATTAACTAATTACATTGTGTCTAGTCAAATTTATTGATCAATTACTAAAAACCATTACGATCAAAAGGACATTGTGGACCAGATTCACAAAAGTAAAGTTAAACCAAAAGTCTAACTTAGACCAAGTCTAACTTTACCTTTGTGAATCGGGCCCTGTGTATTTAGAAAAATAGTACATAAAAGCAAGTTATACCTACATCTAAAAATTGTGTGCAAATTACGCAGAACATATTAACCTGCAAATACCTCAGAATTTCATGCCATTCTATTGAGCACCGATTAATAACAACTACTCATCCAGGAACATTACAATTTATTTTAACAGAAAAACTCTTAATAAAATATAAGAAACAAACTGACAACAATGTATACAATAAAGTCATCAGTTAGATAGCAGAGAGCTACATGTCCACCAGAGCAAATTAGACGGTAAACCCTGGCTAGATGGATAAGGGAAAGTTGACAATAACAGAAAAGTACAGTATAAGCTCTAGAAGAAAAAAAACTAGCAGCGATATTTACAATGCAGCACGGCATATTGATATGGCAGCATGAAGCTGCATATCTTCCAGAGCAGAATAGTTGCAACCCCATCACTGGATCAGTAAATAAAATTGGCTGTAAATACATTATATATACAATAAAGTGCATTAGCTTGGCAGCAATGATCTACATTTCAACCAGTGCAAATTAGATGTCAAACCCTCACTTGAAAAATAAATTAGCAGCGGTGTGTACAATAAGCTGCGTTAGTTTAGCAGCAAAGAGCCCGAGCAATTTAAATGCCAAAACGTCGCTGGACAGGGTAAGGTAAAGTTCGCAATAACAGAATAATATACTATATGTCCAGGGAGAAAAAACTAGCATCAATGTATAAAATAAAGCAGTGGTGACTTGCAGTGAACAGGGGTGGTGAGGCGGGGGGGGTTTGAAAAAAACAAAATAAAAAAAAACACTTACCTCTTCATGCCGCCGTCTCTCCTCCGTCGTTGCTTCTCTTCCTGACAAGTCCAGGAAGCACACAGGCTCTCCTAAGCCAGTGATTGGTCTGAGTGCCATGGTTCGTTGCCCTTCTCCACACCATCGACCCGGCCCTACATGCTGCAGCAGTTTTCTTAGATGCCAAAAAGGCGTTTGATTCCCTCAAATGGTTATCTCTCTTTACTTTACTGTCATGTCTTGGTCTGAGCCCTAAATTTATCAAACTAATAGGTCTACTGTACTCTCAATTGATGGCTAGGTTGCGGGTGAATTGGAGGATCACGGCTCCCTTTCCGGTGATGTTGGGCACCCGTCCTGGGTGCCTTTTACCTCCCATTTTATTTGCAATTGCAATGGAGCTGTCTCTGCCAACACCACGCTCATTGTGGGCTCGTATTCACCCCTCATAGAATCCAGGTGTCAATGTACACAGATGATGTCACCCTATATGTTTGGGATCCACATGTTCATTTAAATCTACTCATCCATGAATTTACCAGATTTGGTGGCTTGTCGGGTGTCGAAATTAATTGGTCGAAGTCAAATTTCTTCCCCTAGACGGATGTGACAACCACCTTTTCCTCTGAATTCCGGATTGCAGAGGCTGACAGTCCTGTGAAATACCTTGGAATCTGGCTAAGCAAGAATGTCGATGACCTGTGGAAATTCAATTATGGACGCCTGCTTACCTGGCTAGATGAGTGGGTAGAGGGCTTGCAACAGCTTCCTCTGTAATTGTTGGAGTGCCTAGTCATTGCTAAAATGGTCAATCTCCCCAATTTGCCGCTCCCCTTGCCACTTTACTTCCGCAGACAACTTCAAGCACGCCTTGTGTCCCTTGCATGGGCAGGTGGACAACCTAGGAGTTCATGGGAGGTTTTGACTCTCCCTTTCGAACAAGGTGTTTGGGAGCCCCTGAAATGGACCTATTTTAATTCTGTGCCCAGGCACAGTTCGCACACCATTGGCTTTTCCCTACACAATTCCTTGCCCACACTGCCCCTGAACATGAACATATAGCACCATGCCCTCTTCAGTGGCCAGTATTCTTAGCCCCAAAGCGTCCACGGATGCAAATCGACACACATTAGCCTGCACGGTATGGGCGTGAAATGATATTTGAAGCAGGGAGCTTGTGGAGCATCTTTTTGCTCCATCAGTGTCATTAATAGGGCACCCTTCTTTCCCCATCACTCTTGATTCCAGAACCTGTGCCAGACTGTGTAAAATGCAACTCACGTCTATGGGCTTGGTCTACCCTGATGGTATCTTTATATTGCCACAGCAGGCATTGCAAGGGCCTGATATCACATTGCTCAATACTTTAACATACTACCAACTATGCGCAGACACTCGTGCAATGCATGGTTCATTCCCCAATGCCCGCCTATTTTCCAAGTTCTCGAGGCGACCCTTTCTACACTGTCTCAACGCAGACTGATAACACAGATGTACGCTGGGATGCAGAACTCTGGCCAGATACGTATCCCGGCTGGCAGAAGCGCATGGGATGCAGAGATGACACCCTGTCTTACAGATGAACAGTGACGTTATTGCTGTGTTCAGGCTCAGACACCTTCCCCCAATTATAGACTACGCCTCATACATTTTAAATAGCTTCACCATCTCGATCGTACTCCCGAGAGGTTGTATACAATGGGCCTGATCGTGGATGCACAATGCGCGCATTGTTCAGCGCCTGGCACAGGCTTTTTTCATCTCAACTGGGATTGTCAGGGCAAACTGAGCTACTGGACTGAGATATTTGTGATGATCAAGGAAATTACTGGCCATACCCCCGAGAGCACTCCACGTGTTGCGCTGCTGGGATATGTAAAAGATGTACCTGCTGAGGTACGTAGACTAACTGCACTTCTTCTTTTGCTTCCCAAGCATAGAGTTGCAATAAGGTGGGGCCAACGTGCGCTGCCGCTAGCGGCTGACTGGCTTAAGGATGCCATGTACTGTCATGAGCAACTTAGTGCTTTTTGAGAGCTAATGCCAATGCACTTCCACCCTAGAGATATCTGGTCTCCTTTGGAACTGTATATTTATGCCCGGACAGACGAATTAAATCAAACGCAGAATGTTGTGGAGGCTGAGCAAATGACACCGGGTGACTCAGGATAGTCTGCATTTGTTAGAAACCTGCTCAAACACTGATAGCATATGCTACTAATGTACATCACTAGCTTACATGCCAAAACACCCTGGTCTTTAATGCCTCATCATGTCATTGCTGAGTGACTTCTCTCTTTCTCTCCCTTAACTTCCCTCCTGTTTTTCCTTTTCGTTCTTTATTCTTCCTTCATCTCTTCTTCTATTACTGGTACAATATGGTTCACTGCCTCTGCATTTGATATATTATGCCTCCTGTTAAGAAGTCTCATGGCCATCAAAGATTTCACCTACAGTCCCCTGAACTCCTCTGCTGGGAGCTCTGACCTGCCAAGTGGCGTCAATCCCAGTTCTGGGCCTTTGGAGGTGGCTTTGCTGCAAAGAAGAGAAATAATCCACACAGCACCCTACAGCACCTGTTTTTCCTGACGCAGCACCGTCGTGCGGTTGAAAAACCAATGCACCGTCGTGGTGCAGCTGAAGAATCGACACAGCACCTGGCGTGCAGCTGAAAGATCACTGCAGCCCGAGACCTGAGTACTGTGTCTCTGACGTCTGAGACACCCGTTCCGACTTCGATGCAGGCGCTGCTGTACGACTAAAGAAATTGACACATCACCTGCCACGCAGCGGTAAAATTGGTGCAGTGCCTGTTTCGCCAGCGCCACATTGACCAGGCGCATCCTGATTTTCGATGCATCGCTTCTGTGCGCCAAGTTCTTCATCGACGTTGCCCAGCAGTAACGAACCGAGGCCATGTGTCCGAAAACTGATGCATCACCTCCCCTCACAGTAAGGAATTGACTCAACACCTCCGCTGGCAGTAAGGAACCGACGCATCACCTACCCTGGGAGAAGGAACCGATGCATTGCTTTGCTTTTCTGGCACCTCACCTCACCTCCCCTCCCCTGCACCTGTTTTTGTCTTTGAATTTTGATGCATCCCAGGTACTTTGTGATAAAAGTGACGCATCCATAGTTTCCTCTGGACTTAACTGTAATGAACTTTTTAAAAGTGATATCGTGATTTGTGTATGTTGAGTTTTTGTCATTTTGGTCTTGTTTTATTCAGATAAAGATTGGTTATTTTTCTAAACTGGTGTAGTGTACATTTGTAGTGTTTTCACTGTGTTACCATGTGTGTTTTGTACAAATGCTTTACACTTTGCTTCTGAGATAAGGCTGACTGCTCGCGCCAAGCTTCCAAGGGGGTTGAGCAGGGGTTTTCTTGGGTGTGTAACTCCTTTACCCTGACTAGAATAAGGACAGAGTGCAAGCCACTGCCAACTAGAAACCACATTTCTAACAGTGATGTTAAATCTAATTTTACCATTAGAGAGTAATTATCATTACTCTTCCAAAGATATAAAACTTGATGCAGCTACTCCTTTCTGATCAGGAATTACAGCTTAAAAGTGTATTAAGGAATTCCCCATGCTAGCCTATGAGAGGAGTAGACCTCACAGCAGTGAAAACGAATTTAGTTGTATATCACTACCAGGACATGTAAAACTTAAAAGGACCTTTTACTTACACAGCACCCTGTCCTTAGGGCTATCAAGGGCCTACGTTACGGGTGATGTTTGTGTAATAAATGGCATGTTTAAGGCTTGGCAAGTGGTTTTAAATGCCAAGTCAAAGTGGAAGGAAACTGCACACACAGGTCCTCCAAAGGTAGGCCTGAGACAGGCATGAAAGGCTACTTGTGTGGGTGGCACAATTAGTGGTGAAAGCCCGTTAGTAGCATTTAGGTGACAGGTCTTGGGTAAATGGTTTACCACTTTACAAGGGACTTATAAGTAAACTAAATATGCCAATTGGATATACGCCAATGTCACCATGTTTAAGGGAGAAGCACATACACTTTAGCACTGGTTAGCAGTGGTAAAGTGCTCAGAATCCTAAGGCCAGCAAAAAGATACAGCAAAAAGTGGAGGCAAGCAGGCTAAAAGTTTGGGGAAAGACCAACCTAAGGAGGACAGGTCTAACATGAGTACTTAATAAATTGGGCATCATCAGCCTTAGTTAATTTAACCATTCCAAATTCCAACCTAAGTTGGCTCACCAGGGTGCTTTTGGTAATCCAAAAACGAGCAATTTGCCCCGGAGTAGATTTGTGCCAGATCAGAATGCAAATTGGTGCCCCAAGTGGAAACACCATAAATAATAGCTGGATTCAGCTTAGCACCAAATATCTGCAGCAAACTTGTTCCAGTGGGGATATGCAGCCTCTTGCTTATTGTCCTCAATTGGTGCAGCAGAAACTGCAGTCAACTTTTTATGGCTCTGATTTGATTTTTAAACATGAGTTTTGAGTCGATCCAAAATTCCAAGGTATTGCTAGGCTTGGGTCATCAGTATATTTTGGTCTCCCAGGCGCCAGACAAATTTAGATTTTGTAGAACTGAATTGCATTATCATTGCCTTTATCATGTTTAATTTCAAATCATTTGCTTTGCTGCATTCCTAAAGCTCATTTAGGACCCTCTGTAAACCTATTTCAATAGTATGTGTTGAATTCCCAGTTTTGGGGGAAGACTTTTTGACTTAACAGCACTTGATGAAGGTTGGCTGGGTACAAATCAAAAAGAATGAGCATCAGCAGGCAGTCCTGTTTCAGGCCCTGATTGGTGCAATTTTTCCTGGGCAGAGTTGGTGGGAACGAGGGTGGCGGGGCAGGAGGGGGTTTGAAAAAAACAAAAATAAAAACACTTACCTCTTCACGTCGCCGTCTCTTCTCCGTCATTGCTTCTCTTCCTGATGAGCTCAGGAAGCACACAGGCTCCCTAATCCAATCACAATGCTGCTGTACCATGACAGCAGCGTTGTGATTGGTCTGAGCACTGTGGTTCAGCACTCAGACAGTTACTGGGAGCCTGTGCATGTTCTCCACCCAGGCTGTGTATTACAGCTAGGTGGAGAACATGTTAAGTGCGCATGGCTGTTTTTACCTACTCAAGAAGGCTGGCCAAACCATCATGCACACTTAAGTGCATGAATTCACTCCTCCCCATGTGACACCTGCCCAACAAAGCCCTAACTCAGCCCTGTAGTTATGAAAATTAAAATGATAATAACCATGTTATTATCATTTTATTTTTTATTTTTCCACTGCTCTCCGAGCAGTGGGGCGATGCTTCTCTGCCTTAGCGGAGGAGCCACCCCTGGGCAGAGTGGACCCATTACCCAGTTTTACTCTGATCCAAGTATCTGTGTACAAAAGATGAATGGCGGTAAACAAAAAATCTGGATTTTTCCAATCCTTCATCTTCCACTAAAGGGTGCTCTAATTAACCATATTGAAGGCCACACTATAGTACAGAAAATCCACAAACAATGATGTCTTCTGGGTGATCGCTTTGCAACAGGATGATGCTGACCAGGGTTCCATTGCTTGTTCTAAACCCTTTAGCTTCAGAGTCTAGCAGGGCAATGGTTTTATAGTTTTCAGGTTTGTCCATTGACCCCTTTTTATGTCTGGGTTGGAGAATTTATTCTGCCAGTTATCTGGAATTATTTTGGAGCTTAAAACAGAGTTGTACAGTCTCAGTCGGGGGATCACCCCTAGCTTGAACATCATGTTTGAACACTGCCAACAGGACTACATTAGGGCCTGGCTTTCTGTTGCTTTTCATAACTGCCATGGTTTCAATTAAGTAAACTAATAATGTGGTTTCCTCAGGGGGAGCTTAAGCCTGTGCTTCCTGGGCAAATGAGATACACGTGGTCATAAAGATAATTTAAATAGACCAACTTTATGGATACCCACACACTCTTCACTGCACAGTCCTGTGCAGATTTAGAGTAAACACAATTACATAAGGTACAGTTACTCACAAATCTTAACAGATAACGTGAAGTAGGTGCTCTTGGTGGGTGGCGCAGTGTAAGTGATTGTTGAAAAAAGTGTTCAGTGAAACATAAAGCATAAAATGTTGACTGACAGATGCACAAATTCAAACTCAGTGAAGCCCTGCATTCAGGGCCCTACATATGGCACTTTTGTAATACAGTCAACAGAACAACACGTTGATGTTTCGACCCCAATGATGCAACTTAGGAACGGAGTCTTCATCAGGGCATACAAGTAGACACCTCTTAGTGTAAGAGATATTAACGGAATATGATTGTTCTGTGTCAATCAGTTTCATAGTACTGATCCATCTTCAAGTCATGGTGCATCAGTGCGAACTCTGAGGATATGACAGAGTCAGGAGCAATCGCTGTCTGGGGAAGAACGGTCGGCAATGGTTTTAATTAAGTCAGATTTTTCCAATGCATGGGTTGTGCAGCCCTCAGTTGGCAGTCGCGGTCGGTGTAGGTGTGCCGGCCGGGCGGTGACGTGGGGCGGGGAGGGCAGGGTGGGGGTAGCAGCATGGATTACGGACCTATACAGGTAAGTAAACATTTAAATCAATAAAACGAATTTTGTTAGCGCACTGCATCGCCAAATGCGATGCAGTGCGCGCAACGAAATTCGTTTTATTGATTTAAATGTTTACTTACCTGTATAGGTCCGTAATCCATACTTTGCTACCCCCCACCCTGCCCCTCCCCCGCCCCACGTCACCGCCCGGCCGGCACACCTACACCGACCGCGACTGTCAGTTGGTCCATTTCCTTGCCCTGTAACTCCAAATCCTTCCTCCCTACATTCTCCTTCTAAGGGTCTCTGAGGGTTTGGATATCCATTCCACAAACCAACAGCATACAAGTATTTTCTTCAGCATAGCACAGTCGCAGTAAATATTTTCCCAGGTCTTAGCATCAATGCCATTTATTCAAGGAGACAGGCCATCCAGTTGATGGATAACACTCCAAAATGTGGTACTGTCCCTGGAACTCGCCCAATAACAGATGTTATGCCATCTTTTACTTTTAAAATCTGTTTTTGCTTTCCAGCATTTTATTCTATATAATCGTTTCAGATTAATAACAAGTTCCTTGTCATCCACCCGTGAGATTTTCTTGTTCAGTTTTTGCAATTTTAAGGTTTCTTTCTTTAGTGATCTTAATTCCTCCATGTCACATGACAATTACTTTTGGTAATTGATCTTACTAGCCGTGGGTGAGATACGTAATCGCCTTCGAGTACGCCCTGGTTGATGATAACCTACCACAGAGTTGACAATGTTCTCCCATGCATTAATGGAAAAATTGCCCTTGAATGAATCTGCCTTTTCTTCCAATAAGTTGTTTACCGAACAGAGCTTCCACTGGTCATATCTTGCTTGCACAGGAAGATTCCATTTTAAACAATGCAATTTAAAATCATCAACTACTGATCCAAGAACCCTGTCATGCTCCTTATATGTCAACTCCAGGTTAAAACTGAAAATCTGACAATGATGATTACTCTCGGCCAGAGGTACGCTTTGGCAGAGAATCGTCATTTCAGGGAGCCAAGTGGAAACAATTAGGAAGTCTAAAATCTTTGACACGCTGCGAAATTGGCCATTAAGGTTGATCAACGCCTGGTCAAACAAGTTAGACCAAAGCATTTGTTGCTACTGCGCCTTCGGGAGGGAGAGCAGAGCACACACTTTCCGAGATATTGTAGTATCACTGGAGTTCAATTAGTGCTGGCTCTTGCAAGCATGCCAGATAGGAGACCTCATTTACATCCCCCGTTAAAATTATTTCATGCTCTGGAAAGGCCTGCTGTTCAATGTCAAGTTGCTACAGCAGTGCTACCAGTTTCATTCTCTTTCTTGCAGAATCCGGCGGAATGTACACATTGAAAGGAGAAGGTCTGCTTTCCCCCCTTCCCCTTTCTCTCCTTCAGTTACATTGTGGACAGAATACCACATCCCTGTACTTTCTGTCACATCACTTTTTGCATTAACCACTTCCTCCCACACCCACAAATCACAATAATAATGCTGCATCAGCCCTTCTATCAGATGTCAGGGGTACTCGTGATCCGTAAGAGATTTGAATAGTCAAAGATAGTGCTTGAAAAAACATTTGGTACAGTCGGCCTGTGATCTGCTCTATCATATTCTGCACTTCTATACACTTTTATGGACAAATCCCTCATATTTTCTGTTATTTAATTTGTTTGATCAGACACTACTGATCAATAGAAAACCTCTATGGAATGTGACCAGTGTCCAAGCCCTTTATTGTTATCATAACATTGGCTCCTTATTTTATAATAATAAATAAGGGATTTGTATCACTTAAGAAGTGTTCAGTCAGCCAAATATTCTCCTAAAAACTAGACCATCAAAACAGTATCCTTCAATGATATTCACTTATGAAAGAGTTAACGTCACTATTACAAATAGTGTGGTAGTAATTATTAGTAGCTAAGATACGAATAGTATAGAATAATTCTAGAAAATGACTCAGTGCAGGTAGAAGACAATTTGTTTTTATTAAAGATAGCAGAAGACTTAGGCATTGAAAGTGGTTTACGTTTTCATATTTTAGCAAACATAAATTGTTTCACAACACCCCTAAATTTAAAGAGAATAATGTAAGATACAGCCCTGTACCTGTGATTCTTCAATGGAGGTGACCTTGCATGTGTTCCCTTTGGTTCTTCAATAAATCAGCATTTTACATCTGCTTATTGCTTATTTATGGGCATGGTTAATATGCAGTAGAAGTAATTTATGCCTCGCTGTTAAGGTGTTGCAGACGCCACTGAATCATGTGTGAAGTGGTTGACATATGTAGGACATTTGAACGTCTTATCTCCAGTCTGGTGCGTGAGGCAGTGAATAACAAGTGCCTATAGGTCAAGCAGATGCAAAAGGAACAGACATCCTGGGAGAACAGGAGTCCTGCCACTGCAGTTCAAATGCGGACAGAAAGACACACTCAGATGAAACCTGTTGAAAAAGAAATATTGTCTGGCCTTTTTATCATACATGTGGAAAGGAGACAAGAAACTACTTGTTTGATCAGTGAGCATCACAGTAAAGCAGATAGCATGTTGAATTGTAGTGACAAGAGATTTAAGTGCTGAAGGAGTGTCTGCTATAAAAGGGAATGAGCAGAGGGAATGAGCAGAGTCGTGCAACATTAGATGTCTCCGCTTCTTAGAAGGGGCTAGGATGAAGCAGGTAAAGAAGAAATAGAGGAAGATTTATTTAAGACCTTCAGAAATTATACCAAAGTTTAGTGGTCTCTGACAAAAATTAAACATGAGTCACCAAATGCAATGCTCAACACTATAAATGTGAAAATGCAGACTAAGAAAACACGAAGTACTCATAAACATTACAGTGTTCAGGAAAACAAAACAAAAAATCACTACAGGTTTTAACAGACTTCATAACGCCTTAAACACAGTTTCAAGATCTGGTAATAATCCTTGCAAACATATTTGGGTTTATTTTCAAAGGTAAACATTCACATGAGTATATCTACAGGTGTAAGTTTACTCTTGCTCTTAATATTTTGAGCTATTTATCATTTCCGAAAGTAAAGTTACTCCAAAGTAGACACACTTGACAGAAACCTCTGGTATCAGAGCAGAGATCTCTGCATGGTAAAGTATAGGGAAACGTTTAAATAGTAAAGAGCTTTCATAATGTGATTTATTTTAACACTCATTATAATGGGATTTTATTTTAAGTCTCTACCTCCAATATCTTTTATAAGGGGTTGTTGCAGTAACAGTGAGTGGCCATGGGTGGTGCTGGACTTACTCAGGCTCTGAGTTGGAGAATTCTTACAACAGTTTGGGTCCCTTTTGGCTGTAGTAGCTATAGAAGGGCAGGTTGTGAATTGTATGAGTCTTACTCTTTGGTGAGAGGGTGAATGACCCTCCATAAACCCCGTTGCAACCTTTCCTTCACTCCTCCTTACTCATCCCTTAACCCCTCCTCTTTAGTAGCAAGTAATCCCCATTTTCCAGCCACTCCCCTCTGTGCCTCCCACATTTACTACTAAAATATATACTTACATGAGTGGAGATCCTTACAGTGGGGGGCAGAAATCTGTACTCATAAAAGACAGGATAAGCAGAGGAGTAGACCTCCACACAAAGGTATGTGAAAAGCATTCTGCAGTACATTAGTAGTACTATTGTAGAAGTACTAAATGTACCACAAAGTGCAGTTTGTGAATAGATTCTGTTAGACTTGCATCTTTGGTGTGGTATTCCCCAAACCTTTTGCCTTCACTCCTCCTGATTTGTTAAATTCGTTTTTGTTGGCATTAGGACTGTGTAAACTTTCCCACTGTTAATTAGAGTTATAGTACTTGTGCTCTCTTTCTTTAAATATGGTCAAATTGGACCATACCTAATTGGCACATTTAATTTACCGACTGTATGCAAATCAGTCTTGGCCTGCTCCTCAGGGGAACAGTTCAGCCCGAGCTGCCAGGCCATTTGCCAGTGTCCTGGGTCACACGACTGTGAATGACTCTGCTGTTGGGGTTTGTGTTTTGCTTCCAGATAGTAACACAAAGGGGGCTTAGGTGTGGACAGGATGGGCCTGCCTGGTAGGATGCTGGAAGGGGCTGTACCCAGCCCCACTTACATTTCAAAGGGATGTGCCTCTTGCTTACACAAAGGAATCTGACACCAGGTTTGCCCTGTCTTTTCTCACCACAGACAGTTTGGAGCCTTAACAGAGGAAGGAGAAGCACTTTCCAGGAACAGATGCGTGGGTGGGGGAGAGAGGGATTCACCCCCACACACAAAGGCTGGCACCAAGTATAAACAGTGGACCTCAGAGCCACTCTTAAGAACACTCTTGGACCTCTGGAAGTTACAGAAGAATACTCTGGTGCCAGAGGACTGCCCTGCTGCTTGAAGGACTGCCTTGATGTCTGAGAATGAAGATTAGACTTGCTTGCCTTCATTCCAGGCTACCCAGACTGACTCCAAGGATCAGTTGACTGATCCTTGGAGCTCAGGGAAACAACAAGCTTCAGAGGCCTCCCAGCAACTGCCCAGCTGACCTGTTGCAACTGAATGTGCCTGGATCTGCAACTTAACCTGCCCAAGCCCTGCGGCTGGCCTCTGCTGGAGTGAGTCCTGATGCCCAAGAGGTTCCCTCCCAAGGTCCTGGATCCCTGGCTGGCATTAGAAAAAAATCCTCCTTGCCTCACTGAAGGTTCCTTCAAATCTGGTGTGAAGCTACGTGAAGCCTCGTCGCTCAGTTGAAAGATTTATAGAAACTGACGCAAAGCGATGCCAAGCTCCCCAAAGTCAATCAATCAATCAAGCGTTTGTTAAGCGTGACTACACACCCGTGAGGGTCTCAAGGCGCTGGGGGGGAAGGGGGATGCAGGTTCCAGTTCATCAAGAAGGGGGTCTGTCGAAGAGCCAAGTTTTGAGGTTTCTCGTGAAGATGGGGAGTGATGTTGTCTGTCTGAGGTGGAGCGGTAGGGCGTTCCAGGCTCTGGCCGCGAGGAAGGAGAAGGAGCGGCCTCCCGATCTGGTCTTTCTGGCGCGGGGACCACGGCGTAGGAGAGCTGGGCTATTCGTAGGGTCCTTTGGGGTGCGTGGAATTGGAGTCGGCTGTTCAGGTATGCTGGTCCGGTGTTGTGGAGGGCTTTGTGTGTGTGGGTGAGAATCTTGAAGGTGATTCTAGCCTTGATGGGGAGCCAGTGGAGTGTGCGCAGGTGCTGGGAGATATGGCAGTGTCTTGGCAGGTTGAGGACCAGTCTTGCGGCGGCGTTCTAGATGTTTTGTAGCTTGCGGGTGAGGTTTTTGTTTATTCCGGCATAGAGTGCATTGCCGTAGTCGAGTCTGCTTGTGACGAGGGCGTGAGTGACGGTCTTTCTGTGCTCGAGGGGGATCCATTTGAAGGTCTTACGTAGGAGGCGGAGGGTGTGGAAGCAGGAGGATGCGATGGAGCTGATCTGGCGGTCCATCTTGAGCTCTGAGTCCAGGATGATTCCAAAGTTGTGTGCGTGGTCCGTGGGGGTGGGTGGGCTTCCGAGGGCGGGGGGCCACCAGGTGTCGTTCCAGGCGTCGGGGTTTGGGCCCATGATGAGTACTTCTGTTTTGTCAGTGTTGAGTTGTAGGCAGCTGCTTTTCATCCATTTGGCGACGGCTTCCATGCCTTCTTGAAAGTTGTGTTTTGCTGCGTTGGGTTCGTTGGATAGGTAGAGGATGAGTTGGGTGTCATCTGCGTATGAAACAATGTTGAGTCTGTGGGTTCTGACGATGGGGGCGAGCGGAGCCATGTAGACGTTGAAGAGCGTGGGGCTGAGGGAGGACCCCTGGCGGACTCCACTTGTGGTTGGTGTAGGGTCCGAGAGGAAAGGAGGGAGTCTGACCCGCTGCGTTCTGCCGGAGAGGAAAGAGTGGATCCAGTCGAGGGCCTTGTCTTGGATCCCTGCTTCGTGGAGTCTGCGTGTTAGGGTGCGGTGGGAGACTGTGTCGAAGGCCGCTGAGAGGTCGAGGAGGATGAGGGCTACTGTTTCTCCTCTGTCCAGGAGGGAGCGGATGTCGTCTGTTGCGGCGAGGAGGGCGGTTTCTGTGCTGAGGTTTTTTCTGAAGCCGGATTGGGAGGAGTCGAGGATGTTGTGCTCTTCGATGAAGGTGGCGAGTTGGTTGCTGATGGCTTTCTCGATGACTTTCGCTGGGACGGGAGCAGGGAGATGGGTCTGTAGATTTTGAGGTCGGTGGGGTCCGCCGAGGGCTTCTTTAGGAGGGGGTTGATCTTGGCGTGTTTCCAGTCGTCGGGGAAGGAGGCATTCGCCAGGGAGCGGATGGTGTGGCGAAGCATGGGTGCGACGGTGTCAGCGGCTCTGTTGAAGATGTGGTGAGGGCAGGGGTCCGTGGGGGCCCCGGAGTGGATTGACTTCATCGTCTTCAGTGTGTCTTCGGTGGTGAGGGCTGTCCAGCTGTTAATCGTTGCCTTCAGGGTGTCGGGGGTGGCTGGTGAGGGTTCAGTGTGTTGGTTGTCTTCGTCAAAGTTGTCGTAGATGTTCTTGATTTTGTGGTGGAAGAAGGTGCTGAGTTTGTTGCAGAGGTCTTGTGAGGGAGGAATGTCAGTAGACTCGCTGGTAGGTTGGGCGAACTCCTTGATGATGCTGAAGAGTTCTTTGCTGTTGTGTGCGTGTGTGGAGATTCTGTCTTCGATCACTGTTTTTCTCGTATTTCTGATGAGTTGGTGGTGGCTCTGAAGTTGTTGTGGGCTTCTGTGGATTTGGAGTTCCTCCAGGCCTTTTCGAGGTGGCGGCATGTGCGTCTGGACTCTCGAAGTTCGGTGGTAAACCATCTGGCTTTCTTGGCGTGTGTGTTGTTGTTCTTCTTGAGGGGGGCTATGGTGTTGGCGCTGTCGGAGATCCATCTGTGCAGAGTACGGGCTGCGGTGTTGGGGTCATCGTCTTCCGCTGTGGTTGGTGTGAAGTTGCCGAGTGAGGAGGTGAGCTGCTCGTCGGTGATTTTGGTCAAGTTTCTGACTGCACAGCTGAGAGCTTCATCGGACCCAACGCCAAGCAACGAATAGTCCCTCACAGCCTTGCAGCACAGCTGAGAGCTATCGGAACTGACGCTGAGCAACACAAAGCTGTGCCGGACAACTAAAGGACTCATCTGAAGCTCAGAGCAACTCCAAGTCATGCAATGCAACGCCACTCAAACTTTGCAATAGGGACATAAGGTACAACTCCTAGTGGGCCGAACTCTGTTCTGTGCCTCGTCTGCGCTACATCGTGGTTGCCCCGAACTTATAACATTGTCCCAGCCCAGCATGACCAGAATCCTCAGTTGGCGCATCCTGCTTCTTGGCATTATTTTTACTTAAACATTTAAATGTTAATATCTCTGATTCTGCTGATTGGATTTTTGTCGTTAAGGTGTAATTTTATTTATTAAAATGTAATCTATTTTTCAGAAATGGTTTGGGATTTTTCTTGTGTTGTGTTTTTACTTCATAACTGTTTGTGTACTGCATAAATAATTAACACATTGTCTCTAAGTTAAGCCTGACTGCTTTGTGCCAAGCTACCAGAGTTCAACACAGGTTAATTTAGTGTGGTTCACTCTGACAATGATTGTGGTTGCTCCACATCCCACAACCAATAACCCCATTTCTTACAGATCCCAATGATTTTATCACAAGACAATAAAACATCACAATATGCATACCTGATTAATATCACTGTCCTCATATATAAGATTCTGTGTAGGAGCCATCACCATCAGTTATCGCTGCTCCTGGAAAGAGGTATATTCTTTTTCTGTTTATTACCTCTGTGACACTACCATTCTTTTTTTATTACCATTACTTATTTAGCTATTTCTTGTTTTATACATTCTTCCTTTGATAACCACTTTTGTTGTTGTGTCACTACTTTACTGGGACATTTGTTCCTTTTCATTGCTCTCCAAGATGTGCGTTCAATAGTGCAGTCACCTGCCCAACTCCTGTGCCATTTCCTTTCCTATATACCTTCCTGTTATGATTAACTTTAACCCTGTTGCCTGCTCTAACAGCCGTACATTGAATTTTTAAAATCATGGTCACCCTTCGCACCCCAACAAGGCCTTGCATAAAAAGCTAAGGATAAAACAAAGAGATAGTGTATTGTTTACTTCCCTTTAAATCTAAAAACGGCAACTCTGCACACCTTGAAACACCCTCCGCCCTACAGATTATCTGGTCATGTTGGCTTCAGAAGATGTAAATATTGATGACTCCTCTCCCTTTCAGACACCCCATCTCACAACACCAGCTGCAGAAGGTAACTGATGACTCAAGTGTACCCTATTGTTTTTGGGGTACACACATGCCTCCATCGCAGCTAAAAAGCACTACTTTGCCCTCCTGAGTTTAAATCCCAAGATAGCTGTTTGATTTTCAATGCTTATTCTAGATCCTTCAGATGGACATTTTTTAGAGAAAAGATGATCAAATCCATGTCTTAGTTCATCTCCATATTCACATCACTGGGCAAGGATCAAGACAACATGAAGTGTGTCTTCCTCAATCCTCAACATTTATCTGATAGCGTCCCATGGCACTAGAGGCACTGGCTGTAGCTTCAAAAAGCAAAGCTTTCAAAACCGTGGAGCTCCTTGCAGGCACCATTCCCATAAAATACCTCCACAAAAGCAGTTCCCTCTGCTGTATTCTGCTATGCATGAACAACGTCTAAGCAGTAAATTATGTCAACAAATTGGAAGGCCTGAGGTCCAAGTCCTTAGCAGACCTTTGCCGGGATCTCTGGGAACACCGTCATTGTCTGTACAATAAACTCTCAGTGATTGCGCATCACCTACCAGGTCTTTCCAACTCTATTGCTGACTGTTTTTCCAGACATCTTGAGACTCAAGCAATTGAAGACTAGATTTGACCATTTTTTCATCTCTGACTATTCTCTGAGGCCCCCTGGACACAGACCACTTCATGTTCTGACTGAATTGCCAGATTTCCACCACCAGGAGATCGTGCATGTTAGAAATGGGATTTCTGGTTGGCTAGGGCATGCGCCTAAGCCAGAAAGAAACTGTTGTGGGGATTCTGCACATATACAGAGCTATGCACAGGAAAATAGGACCTCGGTGTATAGTGGTGTACCAACCATGCACCTTAGTACCCACAATCCCAATCCGACTAGCTTTAGCGTCTCATTCGTTCTCCGTACTACAGCGAAGCTACCAATGATTAGACATCCCAGAACACGGACTCTCTCAGGAATCGCGGGAGCAAGAACACTCTTTCATTACTCACTCATACTTGTCCACAACGTGCGTAATAAGAGACACAGTATAGTTTAAAATGTTTATTTCAACTATCGTTCTCTAAGATAAAGTACACGTGCCAGTACTATCAGCATAATGCATAACGATAAAATAATAAGCATGGTTACAATTCCATAGAATACAAACGGGGCAGCATTTTATAAAGACAGTGGAAATAGGGCTGAATTGCCTTACCACCCTCCCTGTGCTAGTAACTAGTTTATTGTAAAAATAGAAGACCTCTGGGCTTTGTCAGGCGGACCCCCATACCTCAATATCTAGATGCAAGGTTTACATCATCAGACAAGCACAGCTCTTCTCCCTGGAAAGGTTTTTCCCCAAGTGTCACCAACAGGGAGATCACAATATTAAAAGCACACAAATTTCTCAGTGCAGCTGTATGTCGTGTTATGTCTAAGTGCGAGGGGCTGACCAGATCAGCAATAACAAGGGACGTTGTTTTTCGACCTTGTACATGGTGTGTAGACGAAACCCACAGGGAACATGAGAAAAGGTGAAAGGCAAAAAGGCAAACAATTCTAATATAGCCGGGCACAAGCAGAGTCTGGCAAAACAAAGTCACAGAGTAACGTGTGCAAAAAAGGCATCATGGCAGCCAGGCCTAAGCTAACTTAGCAATGTAGACAATGAGGCCACAAACCACACTACACCCTCCCCTGGTCAGTCCATAGGCCAAGACATAGGACGAAGACAGAGTTCAAATAGATGGAGCAGAATGTAAACGTCTATTTATGAAAAGTCTCCATGAAGGACAGTGAATGGAAAAAAAGTTCAGGATAAAAAAAAATTCCAGATAGGGCTAGAAATCAGGACACTAAAAAAATCCAGAAATGCAGTTCGCTGAAAGCGAAGGCCCCTAATCCAATAGAGTGTAAGTGCAGAAAACTGCCACACCTTCCAAGAGGACATCATTGGTATCGTCTGAAAAAAGAAACGCCATCCAGTTCAACAAATCAAAACTGCATTCATGTTCCTCATAATAGGGAGCAGTGATCAGCATTGCGGGACAACTTGCGTGATACTCAATATAACTTTGTTGTAGGAGATTCTGAGCAGCCGCCCAGATATCCCATTGCGCCAAAACTCCAAGTGCAGGCGCAGGCGCACGCGCCATCAATCCAGCGCCGGAACAGTCCTGTTCATGGGCCACTAAGGGGCCCATCAACCAGCCAAAATCCGGGTCCGACAGAGACGTATTGGAGAGGCAAACATCCAAGGACCAAGAGAAAGGACATCGTAAGCAAGACATCACAGGTTGCACGCAAGTGAAATACGCAAAGCGAAAAGAAAGTCTATAGGACACACCGAGTGTCGCCAATGGTAGGATGCCGAAGCTGATGAGCATGCGTTCACGGAGCATCCGGAGTCGACCTTGGTCGAGTAAGCCCCCAAGTAGTGCAGCCATTGCGCAGCAAACAAATTAAAAGTAGTATTCCAGCAGCTAAGGCTAGGAGCAATGGGAAGCCGCCAAAGACGCTGGAAAAAATAGAATGAATAAAAGCCGGAATTACACCAAATATAGTTTGAAAGGAGGTAACAAGGCCAGAGCCCACAACTTTAAAAAAGTGCACAAGACCTTCGGTATTAGAAGCATTGAAAACGCGGTGAATCAGTTCACCAAAATGTTGTGGGAGGTTCGTGTTCAAAAGAGCCTGTATCTCATTGTGGGTACTAGCCACCTGCAGGACGAAGGTCTCCCGTGCGGAAGTGAGCATAACCTCCTGGTTCAATAATAGCGCCTTTATTCTGCTCAATTTATTGAAATCCGCCTTCAAAGTTGGTATGGAAGGCCAAATGGAACTATCTATTATGTTGTGCTGGGGTGGAAAAAGCACATTTTTGCAGCACACAACACGGTGGGAAACTGTTACAATGTAGGGGATGCCGGCCTGCATTCCACAGCAGTCCTGATTATTCAGAAGGAGATAGCTACCATTTGGAAGCACAGTGAAAGTAGGGGATATAACAGGAGCCGGAATGCCCTTCAAAACACAAGCAAGATTCGGAGCTGTGACATTACAAGCCCTGTGCAATTTAATGTTCTTACAAATTAGGGAATGACCCACTGTAGAATCGCAAGACTCTCCTGTGAGAAAGACCTCCTTTCCGTCCCTAAGGCATCGGTACATGAAAGGCAGGGACCAAAGTTCATGCAAGAAGGCACTGCCTAAAGGCTGAAAACGGCCAACAGGATAATGTTTCATGCATGAACTGAACTCAAATAAAGGAAAAGGCAAAGCGATAACCCCGTGAACTAGCCACACCGCAGAGTCCAACTCCGCCACAGAGAATGGTAACGGCTCTATCTTTTCGATATGTAAGAGAGTGTATGTTGCATCCCTCATGGACATGAATTGCTGTTTCTCAGTTAAATTAAATGGCAAGAACAAGGCAGACGTGTTTAAAAAATGCCAAGGAACTTTACCGATTTTCAGTGTTTGCAAAGTCCATGCAAACTGCATTACTGAACGCAATTGATTCTGACCATGATATAACACAGACACATCATCTTGTACAATATCAACAACAGATGAAACTATATTTTCTAATGTGTAAATGCGGGAAGACAGGGTATTAATACTATTGTCAACAACAGCAAGCACTTTTTCTAGATTTGCCTGATCGATTTCCCGTAAACGGGAAGCAGCTTCAAATTGCGAAAGCTTCCAGAGTTCATTGTAAGTCTCATAAATGAACCTTTTAGGTCGAGGACCACGAGGCCCTAGAATAAAATCGGACAGATCAATGTTGCCTGATATGAGGGATAAATGTTGTTTTACAGAATTTAATGAAGAGTGCTGCAACCACTGTTTACACAATTTACCAACAGATTATGTCGTAACAGTACGAGAGTCAGAAAACCTTGGATCTGGCCTATCCTGTTTGTAACCAGGAGCAGACGCATGAAAACATAGTTGGCAGGCATTTGATGCTATGGGCCAAGCCAACCAGGGTGACTGAACAAACGTAGAAATATTAAAGGAATTATTTTGAAACAAAGCTTGCCACGTTGAAAGGGAAATATTGAAATTCAAGCTCTCGTTGGGAGTGGAAGACAATACGGGAATGGAGGGTGCGTTCAATTGTTTGGAAGTAGCCAAACCCCAACATGTTGTTTGAAAGATCGTACTATTTAAAAATAAAATCTGGGCCGGGATGAGGCAAGCACGGTGCAAGGCTTCCGTACCGCGTACCTGCCATGATTTGGTGCCCCAAATAGATTTTAAGTCAATGGTGTCCTGCCAGTACTCATAACCACCCACGGCTAACGCATTCAAAAAGGAACTCGAATATAGCAATTTGGTGTGGGTCAACATGACCTTCTGAGTGGACGAAGTGTTCAATTTAAAAAAATAGGACCCAGGGTTTGATCTATTAAAGTCTGTAAAATAAGTAAATTTACTTTTAAGTGTTTGGGAGCTACCTGGCAAAGGGGCCGGACAATGTTCCCATTGGGTGTAATTAAAAGTACCCCGAAGCGTGCTCGGTTTATGGAGAAAATGGTTGCCCCAATGCTGGTAACAATATAAATCAGCATAACTTGCAGAATTTAAGTACAAATCTTCAGCATTAAAAACAGCATAATATTTCAAGTCAGAGAATAACGATTCAACGGCATGCACATCCCAATCGTCAGAATGAAGATTACTTTTCACCACATCACCCATGGAAACACGGAGGACATTCGGTACATTAATAATCTCGGTTGGTCCATGAATTTGGAAATTTACTGCATCCCATACGATGCCATCAGCGACTGGGAAAGCGGAAATGTTCACAAATGCGTGGTCATGCTTCATGATGTGAGATGAAGAATGTGGAGCCAAAGTTCCAGCGACACAGTTCACCGCAGAGCGTTCTGGTAAATAGTGACCATTGATGAGCAAGAAAAAAACTGTCACAAAGCCAATGGATATGAACAGGAAAATCAGGAATAGTACCAACCAGATGTATGTCCATGGCGGGACCAAAAAATTGTCTCTGAACCAGGATATAAAAATACTGAAACTGGACGGGATAAGTGATGAGGTGGAAGCCGAATCAAAGGAAAAACGGGTTGGGCTCAGTGGTGTTGTAAGTAAATGAGCCACCGACTCGTTGGCGGGGTATGCATACTCGGTCTCCTCGTTCCAGGAGGAAGCTGGGAAGTTGAGCAGGCGATCAGGCAAATCCACCATCTCAATGGCAACATCATTGTCTGTGTAAGGTGGAGGGCCACAAACAGGAGTCCTTGAAATGGCTGGACATGATACCGCAGGTGTCACGCTATTCAGGATCGGCCAGATGTTGTAGCTTGACATTGTCCACTGAGATGTATCTGTTGTCTTTGCGACCAGGAAGCGGTGGTAAGATGACTGTACGAGTACCCTTCAAGCCAAGGACAGGAACCGGTGCACGATAAGAGGGGCCAAATTCTTTTTTGTTCTCCACCTTCTCTCGGACCAGATCTCCAACTTTCGGAAGCCAGCCGGCAACCGGAATCTGCAGCGCAGAGTCAGTGGATGGAGGCAAGTGTTCGTTTGCAAGTTTGTCACGGGTCTCTTGTAAGTCCTGCAACATAGTAGAATGATTATCTACGTCAAAGATTGCGGCAGTCGCCGCCATGTCTAGACCATCAAGGTCTGGCACAAACATGTGTATGCCAAAGAGCATTTCGTATGGGGTCCGCCCACCCAGAGATCTTCTAGGGAGATTATTAAGTGCACGTTGCACGCTATACAAGTGGGCCAGCCAGTTCCTGCCAGTACCTAAGACCGTAGCTGTCAAGGATTGCTTTAAGTCACGGTTCATTCGCTCCACAATCGAATTGCCCTCAGGTCTATATGGAGACGAAAATTGCACCCGCACCCCGAGTGACCTCATTGCGTCCTTGTAGGCCTTAGAGGCAAACGCTGGACCTTGGTCAGAATGGAAGGTGCCGCAGGCAAATATTCCCACAAAGACACGCAAATCCCTGATGACATTTCGAGCGTCAGCACCGCGTTGTGGCCAGACCTAGATGAAACGTGTGCACGAGTCTACTGCAACTAAGATGTATTTATATGCAGTGTCCGAAGAAAATGGACCGCAGTGATCCAGGTAAACACACCCAAAAGGTTTGTTAGAAATGCAGAGCTGTGTTTGTGGTGGTCGTGTAACCGTTGAAGGCTTAATTTGCTGACAAACGTCACAAGAAAGCACATAAGTACGGGTTTGTTTATATAAACCACGCCACCAGTAACGCTGCTGCAAGATGGAAACAGTCGCAGACACGCCAGCAAGGGCTGAAGCCAAGCCTTCATGTGCGGCCGTTATCAAGGAAGGTCTGCGGTCCGCATTGGGAATCAGCCGATCACCAACGTCTGGAATTCTTACGTAAGGAACCTGTTCGGGACTTAAGTGATAAGCGTACTTGGAAGGGAAACCCCGTGGGTAATTAGCACCTTCTTTTGTTGCAGCGATAGCTGCCAAAATCTCATTATCTACTTTTGTCATGGATCTTGTAACTGCTGCTACTGAGCACGTGGCTACTGCTGATTTGGCAGCTTCATCTGCCAAACTGTTACCGACAGCGTGTGCGCCCACACGCTGGTGGCCAAGAGTGTGAATCACCTGTGTGAGAGGCAGACGTTGTTTAAGATCTGCCACTCGAACCCAAAGCATTTTATGTTTAATTGTGCTGCCTTTAGCATCTCTATAGTCGTTTTGAGACCAAAAGAATAAGTTGTCATTAAAGGATTGAACACAGTAGTAAGAATCGCATACAATAAGTGTCGCCATGTCTGGATTCGCGAACTCAAGTGCGAGCACCAAGGCACGCAGCTCGGCCAATTGTGCAGTACTGTCTCCTACTGCCTGTGTGTGCACTACACTCAACTTGAACTCACCGTTCACCATAGTACCTGCAACAATAGCACATGCTGCGGAATAAGCATGCTTAGAACCCGTGGCCGGTTGCGCCGAACCATCGGTGTAAATGATACATTTGTACTCCTCAAGCGGCAGCAAAGACAGAGGAGGAGGATGAACAAATTCATACTGTAAGAACTCCTGTGTCTGAAGAGGGGAATCAAAGATAAAAGTGACATCCGGGGACGTCAGAGATGTAGCCCATTGTATCCAACGGGGGTGCAAAGCCTTAGAGTTCGGTACACTTGCCTTCGTCACTGCCTCCAGGGCAGGATATGGTGTTACCACCAAAATGCGTTTTCCCTGTGCCAGTGCGCGTTCCTTAAGAATTGCCATTTGCACCGCAGTCAAAACTTTCTCCACAGAGGAAAAGCGCAACTCCGCTGAAGTGTAAAGATGCGACATGTATGCAATAGGTACTGTGTCACCTTCGTTAAACGTTAAGTATGTGAAACCCACTGCCCCGGGCACAATTCTAATCACCAGGTTCGCGTGGTTATCACGAGTCAATAAGAACTTAGATTCAAGTAGATCAGACTGCAAAGAGTGCAGTATAGAGGAATGCTCAGGAAGCCAGCATGACTTCGAAAAGTTAGGTTGTATCAAGGCATAAAGAGGCTTGATCCGCTGGGCATATTCGGGAATGTAAGAACGCCCGAAGTTTAAAAACCCCAGTAATGACTGAAGTTTCTTCAGGGTCGTTGGAGGGCGCAAAAGTGAGCACTTCTCCAAGAAATGGGGAGCTAAGCCCCTCCCCTACCTTCATTGTTGAGCTCATAGCCCAAAAACAAAACAGTGAATTCAGCGATGTGTGATTTGGCAAAATTAAATTTGTATCCTAAGACCGAAAATTCAAGAATAATGCGGTCCACGCAGGAAAGATGCGGCCACAATTCGTCGTCTGTCAGATAGATATCGTCGATGTACGAATACGCATCTGGGTCTATGCTGTCCAACAAAGAGACAACACGGGCGGCGAAGACTCCCGGGCTGTTCTCATAGCCCATGGGCAAACGCCGAAATTTAAATTATTTTCCACCGGATGTGAAAGCACTCCATGGGCTACACTCCGGGGACAAATTATGCGTGTAAAATCCGTTGGATAGGTCAAGTGTCGTTTTATATTTTTTACGAACAAGACTGTCTACGAGCGCAGAACTGTGGGTATTTTGTACCGAGAAGGTCCGACAATGAGAGTTCAAATGTCGGTAATCCAAAACTAAACGGTACGACCCATCGGGTTTAGAAACCGCAAAAAGGGGATTATTCATTGGTGATACGCATGTCTCAATTACTCCTTGATATTCTAACTGTGTCAGAATGTCTGAAACGGGACCTTTTGCCTCCCGCTGGAAGGGATATTGGGGTTGTGGCTGTGGCAGAGACCGCAAGGGTATATCATGGGCTGGAGAATCCTCATCCCAGCCCACGTGGTTACGGTATAGCGCCGTTGCCAGGGCCCCAGCCCGTTCAGCTGCGATAGCCTCCGCTTTGTCCTTGGGGACATGACGAGAAAAGCTCGGAAGGATGACCTCCTCCCATCTACGGGCAGCAAGTACGAATGGGGGCGGCCAATCCGCCTCTGCCAACAAAATGTCGTAAGAAGAGGTCAGATTTTCCCCAAAAATCCCTTTAATAACACGCTCAATGTCACCTTCAATTTGAATGACAATATTAAATAGTCTGTCAGGGGGTGCCACTCGGGTGTCAGCTGTCTCGACAGTAATGAAAGTATCAGTTGCTGTCGCCTCCACATGAGGACGCAGTGCCTCCCGCACTATGGTAACTTCCGCGGCGCTGTCTGGCAGCATCACTGCCCACATCTAATTCAGGAGTCTCGTTCTCACCATCTGTGGCATACCTCGCTGTTAATGCGGCAACTTTTTTCTTCTGAAACTGTGGGCGAGAACGTGGAAATTCTTCTGGTTTCCCTCGGCCTGGTTGTCGAGGTTGGTCTCGTCCCTGTGGGGCCTCACAACCCCTGCCTCTATCCTGGCGATCCCCTCCACCAGTCTGGGAGGTCGATGGTGCCTGCGAAGAACGAGGAGAACACCGGTCAGGGACCTGAAATCTATCTGGAGATTTAATTTTCGCTCTGTCACGCAAATCATAAGTGCGTTCAGAAGATATGGAAACCGGGGATGCTGCATGCGACCCTGGTCTTGGTTGTTGCTTACCCTGTATTTTCAACTTCCAGTTCTTCTTAGTAAAGAACGGTTTTTCTTCTTTCTCCGACTGAGTTTTTTGTTGTGGGTTTGATTGAGTTTGCGTATTGGCAAAAGGCTTAACCCCCAAACTATTGCGGCCAATGGTTTTATAAGCCTGTGCAATAATTTTCGGTAATTCGCGTGGTTGTCCGGTTCCGGGACCAAAGCCAAAGCATTGGCGACTTGAAAGTTGACTGCGTCACCCTTGACATTCGCAAGGATTAGGTCAGCCACCACATCGAACACTCCCACCAGTCTCATCCCCAATTCCACAGCCGCTTCAGGGCCATGTTCATCCTGCACCCGTTTAATTACAGAGGGGAGAACTGTCATGGAAGGAGTGCCGAAACACTTCGCATACACTGCTGCGAATACCTTGCCCCAGTTGTTGCATTCTGCCAACTCGGGAATTAAGTCTTTCGGCAAACTAATCGCCAAAATCCTGTGTTTGTCCACAGGAG
The DNA here is from genome assembly GCA_963921515.1 of Calotriton arnoldi. Taxonomy (NCBI): domain Eukaryota; kingdom Metazoa; phylum Chordata; class Amphibia; order Caudata; family Salamandridae; genus Calotriton; species Calotriton arnoldi. The sequence continues at coordinate 258,365 of CAWUFW010006731.1, read as the reverse complement.
AAGTATTTGGAAAAACGGCCTCCAGCTGGTCAAATTTTTCTGCAATCCAATAAGGCAAATCATCCTTATTCTGCGGGCGCTTGCCCATCACCAAATTAACCATGACGGGACTTATGGTTACACCGCCCGGTCCAGCTGGATGCGCCGCAACTCCAGGAGGGGCCCCCTGGACATTGCCAGTAACATATTGTACCAAAGCTCTGTGCACACGGATTAAAGACGTATGCAGCACGCGCAGTTCATCAACCGCAAGTGTCAAATAACGCGGATGTGGGTTATACCCGGCCAAGACTGGCCAAGTGGCCCCATCTATTGATAAGGGGCCTAAACAAACCGGGGTGACCGGATGTGGGAGGGCGCCATAAAACCAAATACGGTGTAGCCATGCCGTAAGTGGTACTTCAAGAGCCTGATAAGGCCGATAAGCATTGGGTAGGGCAGTGGGAGCGTAAACATGAAACAAATTGTCAGCTCCTTCCACCGCCGGAAAAGTGACCCAAGAATAAAACACCACAAAGATGAGAGCGACACCCGCGTCGGGCACTCCATAAGCCAGTAAATGAGCCTGGAGCGCAGCGCGGCTATGTGCCGGTATATTTACATTCGCCATTAAGACCAAGAATGTTCGACAACCTAGTGTGAGGCAGCGCAATATAGGGTTAACATAAACACCTTTTTTATAACTTCAAGCTTGAAAGAACCTATAAAAACATCAATATAGGAGGTATCACCCTCACATACGTTTCCGGAAGCGTAAGCGAAGGTTATTGTGGACAAGCACAAGCACTACTCAAGCGTCTCGCAGATAAGAAACCCACCACGTTGGTGGCACCATGTTGCGGGGATTCTGCACATATACAGAGCTATGCACAGGAAAATAGGACCTCGGTGTATAGTGGTGTACCAACCATGCACCTTAGTACCCACAATCCCAATCCGACTAGCTTTAGCGTCTCATTCGTTCTCCGTACTACAGCGAAGCTACCAATGATTAGACATCCCAGAACACAGACTCTCTCAGGAATCGCAGGAGCTAGAACACTCTTTCATTACTCACTCATACTTGTCCACAACGTGCGTAATAAGAGACACAGTATAGTTTAAAATGTTTATTTCAACTATCGTGCTCTAAGATAAAGTACACGTGCCAGTACTATCAGCATAATGCATAACGATAAAATAATAAGCATGGTTACAATTCCATAGAATACAAACGGGGACAGCATTTTATAAAGACAGTGGAAATAGGGCTGAATTGCCTTACCACCCTCCCCGTGCTAGTAACTAGTTTATTGTAAAAATAGAAGACCTCTGGGCTTTGTCAGGCGGACCCCCATACCTCAATATCTAGATGCAAGGTTTACATCATCAGACAAGCACAGCTCTTCTCCCTGGAAAGGTTTTTCTCCAAGTGTCACCAACAGGGAGATCACAATATTAAAAGCACACGAATTTCTCCAGTGCAGCTGTATGTCATGTTATGTCTAAGTGCGAGGGCTTGACCAGATCAGCAATAACAAGGGACGTTGTTTTTCGACCTTGTACATGGTGTGTAGACGAAACCCACAGGGAACAAGAGAAAAGGTGAAAGGCAAAAAGGCAAACAATTCTAATATAGCCGGGCACAAGCAGAGTCTGGAAAAACAAAGTCACAGAGTAACGTGTGCAAAAAAAGGCATCATGGCAGCCAAGCCTAAGCTAACTTAGCAATGTAGACAATGAGGCCACAAACCACACTACAAAACCACCACTCTAGTCAGGGCAAGGGAGTTACACGCTGAAGATAACCCCTGCTCACCCCCTTTGTAGCTTGGCACGAGCAGTCAGGCTTATCCCAGAGGCAATGTGTAAAGCGTTTGCACAACACACACACAGAGCAGCGACACACTAGTCACACCACAAAAGAAACTCCACACAAGGTTATATAAAAAAAGCCTTTGTATTATCATAAACACATTAGAATCATAATCACAAATGTACACTGTGCCACCTGGCACCAGGCAATATTTCCCAGGGGATTATTTACATGACAGGGCCAATCGGGCCACTGTCAGAACCATTAGAATAGGTAATAACACAACCAGTAACTACTGGCAAAAATACTGTACTCAGCATTATCACAAGTAACATAAACGCATTATGTCTGCATCACATTGGGCATAAACATCATAGCATGACATTTGGCATAAACACATTATGCATTAGCATTGGGCATCACCTTGGGCATACATCTTTGCCCTTTGTCCAAAAAGTCAGGGCGCTGTAAACATAGGACCATCCACCAGGCCCTCCGGCTGCCAATGCAACCACCACAAATGTGCGCAATGCACTGGGGGGTGGGGGTGCGTCTCACCCCTTTCTCTTTATGAAAAGAAATGCCCCCATTGTTGCAGCTGCCCGTGCTCTCGCGGTGCAGCTGTGTAACCTGGCACCACAGTGCCACTCAAGCCCCTCTCACCGGGACTCTATGGTAGGCCTCAAAAGAAAACGAATGGCCCCTTCGTTGCAGCTGCCCGCGCTCCTGCGGTGCAGCTGGAGGAATCACAGCACTGGCACTAACCGTGCCTTGGGAGCCCCCTTAACCGGGCTCCTCCATGTGCCCTCGATCGGCACCAACAATGCACAATTTTGGCCCCACTCACCGGGGCTGATGATGCGTAGGTTCCCGGCACTGACAGTGTGCCTCGGCAGGCCCCGCTCACGGGACCGTTCCTCCTTTCGCCCGGCTTCCTTCCCTGGGACTGGCAATCTCTGGGGCCTCGTTCCTCTCTCTCCGAAGTGGGGGGAAGGCAGACGTGGAGTCCGTGAGGCTCCGGCTCAGGGACATCAGCAGGCCCCGCCCACAGTCAGGCACGGGCGCCTGTCTTCCGCTTTCGGCACGTCCGGTCCTTGGCGTCTACCAGCACGGGGTGGGCTTCCGCCTGGGTTTTCCTCTGCCCGGGGCACGCCCTGGGTCAGGCTTTCCTCGCCTGACTTCCGGTGGAGACCGGGGGAGCACTCGAGACTTCCTCTCTCCTGCCGGCCGGCAATTTCCTCTTCTTGGCCCCGCCTACAACCAGGCAGTCCGCCTGACTTCCGACTCGGGTTGCGATGGCTGCAGCGTTTCTAGGCACCAAAATGTGGGGTAGACTCCTGCTTCACTACTAGGCAGCACGGGGGAATCCCCATGCCAGGACTCCCTAGAAATAACGGGCAGCAAGAACCCTGGGGCACTCCTCGCGTCTCGGGGCGCCAGTGCTCCTCTCGCTTCCTGGTACCGAAAATGTAGCGCTCACGAGGCGCTAAGTTCAAGTCTCATAGGCAAGGCTGGGCCCAGGCAGGCCAGCTCACAGGGCCCTCCAGCAGAGAGGCAGTCCCTCGTGGCGGTTCCTCCTGGGGCCCAGCAGGTACAAGCAGCACCCCAATACAGCACACCTACATGGGGTCACAGCCCCAATCTTTATACTACATTTCCTTTGTTCTGCCCTGGCACAGGGCTTGGAAAACCAGTCCCAACTGGTTCTGGGGGGTACTGGAGCACTTTGTGTACAGTGCTCACACCCTCCTTTGTCAGGTGAGGGCTCGGACCTCAGACATACCACAGGGGGGTGGAGCCAGAATTGACCCAGTCAGGCACAGACCTATTCAGGGCCAAGGACTACTCCTCCCACTACTCCAAATGCAGACCTGCCCATTCAGCCTAGCGCTGACTCACCCTGCCCCTCTGGAGCCACAAACCTCACCAGCCCATGTCACTCCAGAGCCAGACATGCAATACACAACAGGCAGACAGAGACACATAGCACACAGAAATGCCAACTTCTAATAGTGGCATTTCTAAAATAGTGATAATAAATCTGCTCACACCATTACGCAGCATTTATTATCACTATTCCAAACATACCAAACTTGACCACGGTGCTCCTCTCATATCAGGAATTACCACTGAAACACTTATCAGGGAATCCCCAATGCATTCCTATTAGAGGGCAGCCTCACAGCAGTGAGAAACCAAAATGGCTGTTTGTCACTACCAACACATGTCACACACTTAAGGTACATGTCCTACCTTTCACCTACAATGAACCCTGCCCATAGGGCTAGCTAGGGCCTACCTTAGGGGTGACTGACATGCAGTAAAAGGGGGGTCACAGACGTGGCACACACTATAGGTGTCACGTCACAGCGGCAGTAACACTGCGCGCACAGGGCCTTGCATTGGCAGAGGCCTGAGACAGGTTTGAAAGGCTACTTTGGTGGGTGGCGCAATCAGCGCTGCAAGCCCACCAGTAGCATTTAATTTACTGGCCCCGGGTATATTAGATATCACATTAATGGGGACTGACAGGTAAATTAAATACGCCAAACATGTGTAGACCAATCTTACCATGTTTACCACAGAGAGCACACGCACTTTACACTAGACAGCAGTGCTAAAGTGCCCAGAGTCCTAAAATCACCAACACCAGGTCAGAAACAAGACTAGGAGGAAGGCAAAACGTTTAGAGATGACCCTGCAAAAAGGGCCAATTCCAACACAACCCCCTTCTAGCCAAATGCCAGGGTAGACCAATCATTACCTTGATGGGATTCCCTGCTTGGGGCGATAGAACACGGACGCAGACCCGCAACTGCAGGGGCACACTCCAGTTCTACGCCAATCTGAACCCATGTGGTTCCCTCTGTCAAAGCTCCCAGGACCAACTAAGCTACCCCACTGGTACTCCCTAGTTGTCCGCGGCCAGGACCAGGCCCTAGGCCATCCAGATGTCTCTGGTCCTTGCCATCTCACAGAGAGGGGGGGCAGTAACCCCTGGTACATAGTATCCATTCTCCACTCTTCCTCTCATCAGTGCAGTTCTAAACTGCCACTGATCCTCCAACCTAGGGTCCGCACCCTCAGGTTGACCAGAGGTCTCGGGCGAGGCTCTCCTCCCCTTAACTCTCCTTCTGGGGTCCCACACTCTCCTCCCAGGAGAATCACCCCCAGAACCAAAAACTGTCAGGATGCTGGAATCAGCCCTCCTACACAATTCTTCCACCAGTTCAGGGCCTTGACCCTGCAACTGATCTACCAACCTAGGATATAAACCCTCAGGTTGCACCGGGATCAGAGGCGAGGACTCTCTCCCTCTGCACCCCTTCCAGAGTTCTGCACCCTCCCATCGGGAGTGGTACCCCTAGAAGACAAACCGGTCAGGACACTGCTTACAGATGTCCTTCCCTCCAGGTCAGGCAACACCTGAACCTGGCTTCCCAACCCAGGGACTGAACCCTGCGGCGGAGCACCTGCCTGGCACACCAGGACTTCCTGGGGAGCACGCATGCCCCCCGAGGGTAACACATGACTCATGTGTTGTGTGACAGTCTGCATGGCGCAGATCTCCCGACCCCTGTCCATCTGACAGTGCGCGAAGATCCCCCAGGACAGAAGTGGTGTCACCATGGTCACTCCTAGGAGGCTCAGCCCTTCTGGCTGGCCCCTGACCCACTGGTTCTCCCACTGAGGAACGCATCCCCCTCTCACCCCTCCATCTGGACTTCTGCACCCTCCACTTAGGAGCGGCACTGCCAGACACCAGAACTGCTGGAGCTCTGCTTACAGACTCTCCACATTCTCCTGACACAAGGAGATCCCCCTCAATGGACGGCCTACCAGTACAGCCTAGGCTCCCTACCTGGTGTTCCCTTAAGGAACCCTCCAGGCCCTGAGACTGAGTTTCGAGCACCTTGGGACGCATCCCATTCTCACTCCTTCTCCTTGGAGACAGGACGTGAGTCCCTACACCCCTCCCACTACACCGGGACCTAGCTGGGCTACTCTGAACCTCTCCCACCACTCTGGGCTGGGAAATACCTGAGCCACTCCTCTTAGGGTCACTCCCCAATGCCTCCTCAGACCCTCTGGCACTCACCCAGAGGTCTGCCTCCCGTGTAAGCTCCATGGGATCAGCGAACTCACACTCCAACAGGTGTTGGCGCAACCCCAGAAAACAATTACTGAACATGTGCTCTCTGACAACGAGATTGAACAGCCCTTCAAAATCATTTGCCGTGCTACCCTTCACCCAATCTTCCAGTGCATCACAACATTCATCCACAAACTCCCCCCAAGACTGGTTAGACAGTTTCCTACTGCCCCTGAACCTCAACCTGTACCCCTCTTCCTGGGAACCAGGCACCATACTCTGGGATCTGGGAGTGGGACTTCCTGCACTGGACTCCATATTGCTGCCACCACTGGACCTCACCCTCACTGGTGAATCCAGACAACTAAAACTGCACTCAGGGGACATTTCCTAAAGAGCTAGTTTTTCCCTGGCGAAGGCCCTCTCTGCCTCCGCCATCCTCTTCTGTGCTAAGACCCTCTCAGTCTCTAGCTTTTTCTCCTCCACACCCAGCTGCGCTAGCTCCAACCTGAACCTTTCCATCGCCAGCTGATGCTCCCTTTCTTCCCTCCTATCCACCCACTCCTCTGGGGACAGGGAAAGGGATGAGGCACTGCCCCCAGCACTGGACCCAGCAAGGGACTCCCTATCTCTGGGGTCCTCCCTACCTACTGGCGTCCCTGCCTTGTCATTTTCTCCCTCCTGCTCAAACTCTCCAGGGCCATTGCCCTCTGGGGGTGCTGGTTGGGGACCCTCCCTCTCGGGGACCTCACTGATCTTGGGGCCCTCCTTCCCAGACTCCTCCCCACCCTGTTTTTGGATGTCCAACAGGCCAACAAGGCCTCCTGCAGTTCCACTTTCTGGGCAGACCTCTTCACCTGACACCCAAGATCCTGACAGAACCTCTTTAGGTCCTTCACAGTATATTTACGTAACCTCTTTACTTTAAATGCACTTCCTGTCACAATAACTGTTGGATCACCGAGGTGAGACATGACTGACACTTTAGGGGTGTCACCAAAATTTAGAGGCAGCAAGGGGGGACCCAAATAAAGTCTGCCAGGGACCTTGGGAATCAATTATTATAGGCAACAGTGGTCCCTAGGGAAAAGAGGGGGTAAGCAAAACTAATGAATACAGACCCAATCAGTACTGTAGTGATTAAACATGTCCAGCCGGACAGAGGTTCAATGTTTAATTTATCAGCAATTCTTGGAAATATGTACAACACAATATACTGAAAGTGGGACACAAGCCTGCATCCTACTACAGAAACATAGAAACATACAAAACATGTGGTCTGGGAAACATTCAAGGAAGGCTCAGGCAACGCTCACGGTTTGTTCTCAAGAAAAGAGATTCACAAATTTAAGTCAACAAATCGCAAGGAACGCCTCTACATGGTAAATGGTAACATCACAGTGTATGTATGAGGTGTTTTTAGGGGTGTCGACGGCGTTTCGATCCAAGAAAGGATTGCGTGGATCATCTTCAGGACATTAAATAAGCATGCCTGAAATGTAGGTGCCTTAATTTACTGTATAAACAAAACACAATCGATGAGGGGAAAGAAGGGATTAGGGGGAGAAAAACAACAAGAAGGAATTATAAGGAAATATGTGGAAAGCGTTACCTCGTTTAGTTTGTATGTCATTCATCAGATTATAATTGCACCACTAGAGAGTTTTACCAGAGTGATATAGTGACATTCAATTGGAGCAACCTTCACAGTCAGGTCAGGTGACATGGTGTACAGCATTGAAATGCGGCGCATGAGAGTGACAAAATGACATTACATTAGGCGCTGCCGGAATGGGTAGGTATAGTGACACGGGGTACATTATAGAATAGCGGCGCAGTGACATAGTGAGAATGGTACTGGCACCGCACTTTAAGACAACTCAGTGACTTAGTGGCAAGTGATACTGGTTCTGCACTTAAAGAAAAAGACGCAATGACTTAATGGCAAGGAATTGGGTAACATGGTACGTTGTGAGAAACAAGGTCAGGTAGCGCCTGAGTTGTACATATACACGATCAGCCAGGATGCGGTAGTAATAAGGAAATGTAACCGGGGTAGCAGAGTGCTAGAGGGTGATCATAGTGCATGAAAATGAGAGAAACCGAGGCTGGTCAGTGGCATGCTACGTGAAGGAGACGGGAGTACACGGGAGCTTACCGCGAAATTATAGATGGGTAGGTCAGAGTTAATGGATGTCCTTAATGGGATTTACGGGGTTGCCCGCAGGTGCGACGGCGGGGTTTAGGGACCCTTTAGGGGAGCGTGATGCTAAAGCAGGAAGAAAAGGAAGGAATAAATACGTGAAGGGCATCCCAAGACCACGAGCGTGGTGTAGGTAAGGGAAACGTACCTACACTCGTAGATTTGAAAAAGAGCCACGGGCGTGTGCTCGAAGGGCGCGATGGCCTAGAAGGGAATAAGGAGGATCAGTATAAAATCGAGGGAGTGGAGGAGTGACCAGGTACTCACGACGGGGCTTTGCAGTGCGCTTACCTCTAGCCGGGGAATCCGGCGTGATGTCTCGGGGGATCAATATCCGTGAATGAGGGGAAAGTATGGAGTCCGTGGCTAAGTCTGAAATAGTGAAAGACGTGCAGTGATAGGGCGGTGCAGTCAGGTGGTCATGTGGGATTGTAAAAATAGTAGAGGGCCAGAAGAATAGAAAAAGGGAGCCATATTGGAGTGGAGTGAAGTCACGGAATTTAGGTTAGGAGAAAAGCATATCACGTGTGAAATAGCTAAGAGGAAGAGTTAAAAACAATGCGGACAGATTGTGAGACAACACCTTATTTACATGAGGATCGCTAAAAGGATTGTATTCCATGAAGGTCAAATTCACAGAGATGGTTGTCTGATTCAGATAAGAGTAGTCCAGTCTTCAAGGCGGTTCAGCCCAGTATGCAAACTGTTAGTTTTCAATATCCATTTTAGTTCTTCTTTGTTAAGCAGTTTGGTAATGTCACCACCCTTTGCGGGGGCTTGACCACACAAATGATGGTCCAGCGTATTTCATCTTCCGAGTGTCCAGTCTCTGTATAGTGTTCAACCAGTGGTGCATTGGGTGTCTTGCATCTTATTCGACTTCGGTGTTGACATATGCGCATTCGTATTTTCTGCGTAGTTTGTCCAATATATATCTTGTTGCAGGGACACAAAACAGCATATACAACATTGCATGTGTTACAGTTTGTGAATGTTTTAAGTGCAAATCGTATATTTTTGAAGCAGAACTCTTTGCCTTCAATTGTTAGGTCACAGATACTGCAGTTCCCACATTTTGCGTGACCCGTAATTGGTGGTAGTCCCCATTGATCGTTCAGGGTGACTGATTGTCTTTTGGTGGGTAGTGCTGCACGCACGAGGTGATCTTTAATGTTTTTATTTTTCTTGAATGCAAACATGGGGCGTTCAAGGTTAAGAGTTCCTGCGTTAAGAACATTCCAGTTTTTAAGGATGGACTTGCGTACCGTGTTGGAAACTGGGGAAAAAGTAGTAACACAAACCAGACGATTTTGGCATGGTTGAACGCAATACCTTATTACGGTACGACAGTCATCACCCCCGAGCACTTCGAGACTCCCTACCCTACTCCCAGTTCCTCCGTATCAGGAGAAACTGCTCCATGAAGGAAGACTACTTCCATGAGGCTAAGTTGCTAAGCAACAAACTGACCAATAGAGGCTATCCGCGCAGACTGGTACGGAATGCCATGAAGAGAGCATGGTACTGCCCACGCGAGGTACTACTGGAAGTTAAAACCAAACCATGCCAAAATCGTCTGGTTTGTGTTACTACTTTTTCCCCAGTTTCCAACACGGTACGCAAGTCCATCCTTAATAACTGGAATGTTCTTAACGCAGGAACTCTTAATCGGGTCACGCAAAATGTGGGAACTGCAGTATCTGTGACCTAACAATTGAAGGCAAAGAGTTCTGCTTCAAAAATATACGATTTGCACTTAAAACATTCACAAACTGTAACACATGCAATGTTGTATATGCTGTTTTGTGTCCCTGCAACAAGATATATATTGGACAAACTACGCAGAAAATACGAATGCGCATATGTCAACACCGCAGTCGAATAAGATGCAAGACACCCAATGCACCACTGGTTGAACACTATACAGAGACTGGACACTCGGAAGATGAAATACGCTGGACCATCATTTGTGTGGTCAAGCCCCCGCAAAGGGGTGGTGACATTACCAAACTGCTTAACAAAGAAGAACTAAAATGGATATTGAAAACTAACAGTTTGCATACTGGGCTGAACCGCCTTGAAGACTGGACTACTCTTATCTGAATCAGACAACCATCTCTGTGAATTTGACCTTCATGGAATACAATCCTTTTTAGCGATCCTCATGTAAATAAGGTGTTGTCTCACAATCTGTCCGCATTGTTTTTAACTCTTCCTCTTAGCTATTTCACACGTGATATGCTTTTCTCCTAACCTAAATTCCGTGACTTCACTCCACTCCAATATGGCTCCCTTTTTCTATTCTTCTGGCCCTCTACTATTTTTACAATCCCACATGACCACCTGACTGCACCGCCCTATCACTGCACGTCTTTCACTATTTCAGACTTAGCCACGGACTCCATACTTTCCCCTCATTCACGGATATTGATCCCCCGAGACATCACGCCGGATTCCCCGGCTAGAGGTAAGCGCACTGCAAAGCCCCGTTGTGAGTACCTGGTCACTCCTCCACTCCCTCGATTTTATACTGATCCTCCTTATTCCCTTCTAGGCCATCGCGCCCTTCGAGCACACGCCTGTGGCTCTTTTTCAAATCTACGAGTGTAGGTAAGTTTCCCTTACCTACCCCGCGCTCGTGGTCTTGGGATGCCCTTCACTTATTTATTCCTTCCTTTTCTTCCTGCTTTAGCATCACGCTCCCCTAGAGGGTCCCTAAACCCCGCCGTCGCACCTGCGGGCGACCCCGTAAATCCCATTAAGGACATCCATTAACTCTGACCTACCCATCTATAATTTCGCGGTAAGCTCCCGTGTACTCCCGTCTCCTTCACGTAGCATGCCACTGACCAGCCTCGGTTTCTCTCATTTTCATGCACTATGATCACCCTCTAGCACTCTGCTACCCCGGTTACATTTCCTTATTACTACCGCATCCTGGCTGATCGTGTATATGTACAACTCAGGTGCTACCTGACCTTGTTTATCACAACGTACCATGTTACCCAATTCCTTGCCATTAAGTCATTGCGTCTTTTTCTTTAAGTGCAGAACCAGTATCACTTGCCACTAAGTCACTGAGTTGTCTTAAAGTGCGGTGCCAGTACCATTCTCACTATGTCACTGCGCCGCTATTCTATAATGTACCCCGTGTCACTATACCTACCCATTCCGGCAGCGGCTAATGTAATGTCATTTTGTCACTCTCATGCGCCGCATTTCAATGCTGTACACCATGTCACCTGACCTGACTGTCAAGGCTGCTCCAATTGAATGTCACTATATCACTCTGGTAAAACTCTCTAGTGGTGCAATTATAATCTGATGAATGACATACAAACTAAACGAGGTAACGCTTTCCACATATTTCCTTATAATTCCTTCTTCTTGTTTTTCTCCCCCTAATCCCTTCTTTCCCCTCATCGATTGTTTTTTGTTTATACAGTAATTTAAGGCACCTACATTTCAGGCATGCTTATTTAATGTCCTGAAGATGATCCACGCAATCCTTTCTTGGATCGAAACGCCATCGACACCCCTAAAAACGCCTCATACATACACTGTGATGTTACCATTTACCATGTAGAGGCGTTCCTTGCGATTTGTTGACTTAAATTTGTGAATCTCTTTTCTTGAGAACAAACCGTGAGCATTGCCTGAGCCTTCCTTGAATGTTTCCCAGACCACATGTTTTGTATGTTTCAATGTTTCTGTAGTAGGATGCAGGCTTGTGTCCCACTTTCAGTATATTGTGTTGTACATATTTCCAAGAATTGCTGATAAATTAAACATTGAACCTCTGGACATGTTTAATCACTACAGTACTGATTGGGTCTGTATTCATTAGTTTTGCTTACCCCCTCTTTTCCCTAGGGACCACTGTTGCCTATAATAACCAAAATTTAGAGGAGCAGAAAACACAATTCAAAAAAATGACACTTTGAGGAGAAAAAATAAAAATCAGAAGAAATAATCCCCAAACCTGTGATTATCTAAATGCAGAGCGTGTAGTGCAACCAGTTGTCACTGTGGTACTGCGCAAACGCAAGTCCTATCCTCACCGCTGACAACCAATGTTAGAAATGGGATTTCTGGTTGGCTAGGGCATGCGCCTAAGCCAGGCAGAACCCACCACTCTAGTCAGGGCAAGGGAGTTACACGCTGAAGATAACCCCTGCTCACCCCCTTGGTAGCTTGGCACTAGCAGTCAGGCTTATCCCAGAGGCAATGTGTAAAGCGTTTGCGCAACACACACACTCAGCAGTGACACACTAGGCACACCACAAAAGAAACTCCACACAAGGTTATATAAAAAATAGCCTTTGTATTATCATAAACACATTAGAATCATAATCACAAATGTACACTGTGCCACCTGGCACCAGGCAATATTTCACAGGGGATTATATACATGACAGGGCCAATCGGGCCACTGTCAGAACCATTAGAATAGGTAATAACACAACCAGTAACCACTGGCAAAAATACTGTACTCAGCATCATCACAAGCAACATAAATGCATTATGTCTGCATCACATTGGGCATAAACATCGTAGCATGACATTTGGCATAAACACATTATACATTAGCATTAAGCATCACCTTGGGCATACATCTTTGCCCTTTGTCCAAAAAGGCTCTCCGGCTGCCAATGCAACCACCACAAATGTGCGCAATGCACTGGGGGGTGGGGGTGCGTCTCACCCCTTTCTCTTTATGAAAAGAAATGCCCCCATCGTTGCAGCTGCCCGCGCTCTCGCAGTGCAGCTGTGTAACCTGGCACCACAGTGCCACTCAAGCCCCTCTCACCGGGACTCTATGGTGGGCCTCAAAAGAAAAGGAATGGCCCCTTCGTTGCAGCTGCCCGCGCTCCTGCGGTGCAGCTGGAGGAATCACAGCACTGGCACTAACCGTGCCTTGGGAGCCCCCTTTACTGGGCTCCTCCGTGTGCTCTCGATCGGCACCAACATGCACAATTTCGGCCCGACTCACTGGGGCTGATGATGCGCAGGTTCCCTGCACTGACAATGTGCCTCGGCAGGCCCTGCTCACGGGACCGTTCCTCCTTTCGCCCGGTCTCCTTCCCTGGGACCGGTGATCTCTGCTGCCTTGTTCTTCCCTCTCTGAGGCAGGGGGAAGGCAGAGTAGAGTCCGCGAGGCTCCGGCTCAGGGACGTCAGCAGGCCCCGCCCACAGTCAGGCACAGACACCTGTCCTCTGCTTTCGGCACGTCCGGTCCTTGGCGTCTACCAGCGCGGGGTGGGCTCCCGCCTGGGTTTCCCTCTGCCCGGGGCACGCCCTGGGTCAGGCTTTCCTCACCTGACTTCCGGTGGAGACCGGGGGAGCACTCGAGACTTCCTCTCTCCTGCCGGCTGGCAACTTCCTCTTCTTGGCCCCGCCTACAACCAGGCAGTCCGCCTAGGGTCGCGACTGCTGCAGCGTTTCTAGGCACCAAAATGCGGGGTAGGCTCCCGCTTCACTGCTAGGCAGCACGGGGGAATCCCCACACCGGGATTCCCTCGAAATAACGGGCAGCAAGTCCACTGGGGCACTCCTCACATCTCGGGGCACCAGTGCTCCTCTCGCTTCCTGGTACCGTAAATGTAGCGCTCACTAGGCGCTAAGTCCAAGTCTCATAGGCAAGGCTGGGCCCAGACAGGCCAGCTCACAGGGCCCTCCAGCAGAGAGGCAGTCCCTCGTGGCGGTTCCTCCTGGGGCCCAGCAGGTACAAGCAGCACCCCAATACAGCACACCTACATGGGGTCACAGCCCCAATCTTTATACTACATTTCCCTTTGTTCTGCCCTGGCACAGGGCTTGGAAAACCAGTCCCAACTGGTTCTGGGGGGTACTGGAGCACTTTGTGTACACTGCTCACACCCTCATTTGTCAGGTGGGGGCTTGGTCCTCAGGCACACCACAGGGGGGCAGAGCCAGCATTGACCCAGGCAGGCACAGACCTATTCAGGGTCAGGGACTAGTCCTCCCACTACTCCAAATGCAGATCTGCCCATTCAGCCTAGCGCTGACTCACCTTGCCCCTCTGGAGCCACACACCTCACCAGCCCCTGTCACTCCAGAGCCAGACATGCAATACACATCAGGCAGGCAGAGACACATAGCACACAGAAATGCCAACTTCTAAAAGTGGCATTTCTAAAATAGTGATAATAAATCTGCACACACCATTACGCAGCATTTATTATCACTATTCCAAACATACCAAACTTGACCACGCTGCTCCTCTCATATCAGGAATTACCACTGAAACACTTATCAGGGAATCCCCAATGCATTCCTATGAGAGGGCAGCCTCACAGCAGTGAAAAACCAAAATGGCTGTTTGTCACTACCAGGACATGTCACACACTTAAGGTACATGTCCTACCTTTTACCTACAATGCACCCTGCCCTTAGGGCTAGCTAGGGCCTACCTTAGGGGTGACTGACATGCAGTAAAAGGGGGTCACAGACGTGGCACACACTTTAGGTGTCACGTCACAGCGGCAGTAACACTGCTCGCACAGACCCTGCATTGGCAGAGGCCTGAGGCAGGTTTGAAAGGCTACTTTGGTGGGTGGCGCAATCATCGCTGCAAGCCCACCAGTAGCATTTAATTTACTGTCCCCAGGTATATTAGATACCACATTACTGGGGACTGACAGGGAAATTAAATACGCCAAACAGGTGTAGACCAATCTTACCATGTTTACCACAGAGAGCACACGCACTTTACACTGGACAGCAGTGCTAAAGTGCCCAGAGTCCTAAAACCACCAACACCAGGTCAGAAACAAGACTAGGAGGAAGGCAAAAAGTTCAGGGTTGACCCTGCAAAAAGGGCCAATTCCAACAGTGTATCAACCCAGAAGCTTAGGCAACAGACACCTTACTTCAAGATTGGTCCAAGTTCCAACTTTATGTCTTTCCTTCCAGGTCCCTCTCTTTTAATTGAAGCTTCCCATGCAAAATGGTTGTGATTATACCCATTGGGCTTCCTAAGCCTGGTTTCCTCACCTATTGCACCAGAGGGCGATTTGCATGGTCTGTTCCTGCAGGGTCCCCTTCTTGCACCTGAATTCTCTGGGGATAGTTGAGATTGCCCATCTTTTGAGGTTTTGCAGACCTAGTTTGTGAATTCTGGTTTCCTGGCACTCATCAAGCCTACAATTCTTCCTAGGAGGCCTTGCTTTGCTGTTGCCTGAGACTAAAGTTTGATCCCATTGCTCTCTCTCCACCGAACTTGTCGAATATACTGTCAACACTGTTTTCCAAGATTCTTTCATACAGAACGATCAATGCCTATCGATTCAGTATTGAGGCCCGTCTTCAAATGCATATTTCAATCTCCGTAGAGTAGGATCCCCTTGGCTGATGCTTCACGAAGGACAATAGCCTTAAACATCTCCTGTGCATTTGCACTTTCATTTTTACACTAGTTTAAAAACCACGAAGGGCAGATTTACAAGCCCCCTGCGTCACCAGCACATTACTTTTTGTGACGCACCAGCAGCGCGTGACTTTTCCTGTCCTTTTCCTGTCCTTGTAAATATGGCCCCTTTACACGCAGCACTTTGTGTGAAAGGGGCATTCCATGGGTGTTGCTGTGGGTGTTCCCACGCAACACCCATGGAACCAGACACATTTTCCACATTTACAAGGAATGGTAAATCTGGAAATGCGTTAGAATGCTACGCCTCCCCAGGGGAGGCATAGCGAGGCGCAACAAGGAGAAATGTTTTCATTTCTCCTTGTTTTTTCCTCTTTCAATGCGTGCTGCATTCTACAGCATGCATTGAAAGAGGAAAATGCCTGCAGTTATTGTTTTTGTGCAGGAAGGTGCCCCTTTCTGCACAAAAACAATCTCCCCATGATGCAGGCATCCTTGCACCATGGTGCAAGGGTGCCTGCGCCGGCGCATGGCAGCTATTTGTGCGCCAGCGCAGGGGAGAGCAGAGGAATGCAACATATTATTGTAAATATGTTGCATTCCTGTGCTTTGGAAGTGCTGCAGCGTGGCGCAGCCAAAGGGCTTGCGTTGCCGCGCTGTGGCACTTTTTTGTAAATCTGCCCCCAAATGCCTTAGAAGTGTTGCACATTTACACACATTTAAAAAAACTATTGTTTTAATACTGTGTTGTACACTGCACATTTCTGCTGAACTGTACTAGCAAAGTGGAGCCTCATTGTGAAGCTGGTACAACTAAAGTAGGATTTTAGAAAATAGTAGGCTCGGCTCCTGTCAGTGCTAATTATGGCTCTCAACCAAGGTCTTCTAACATTCCTTCCCTCAAGACGTTCTTGGAACATATCCATTAGTAGTTATCTCAAAGTTTCTCTTTCTGTCACCTGTTCTGCTTTCATTCACTTGTACTGAAAAAAAATGTATAAATATAACTGCAACATCTATGTATTTTTTGCTTTACATGCTCCAGTTGACAAAGCTCTGGTCCATTGAAACAGCATTTGCTTTGCTTCGTTTTTGAATTCTTGCTGGCTATTTTGCATTAAACGCATGTTAAACATAAAAAAAAGTCTCCTGTGCATCATTGTTCCTCTACTTTGGACATTTCAATCATTCTTGTTTTCCTAACCTCCAGGTTTTCAAATTCCTCTCTGCCATTGAAAGATCTATCTCTCAAGCTGGCTTTTTTTGCTTTGCCTGATCTCTTGTACAAGGATTTCTGATGTCAGGGCTCTCTCTTTGTCAGGCCTTCTCTTCTCTCACCCGACGAAGCTGTGATCTACATCTCAGGTCAGATCAAGATGGTATAGTTGTAATTTTCTATCTTCAGGAATAAATCTCTTGAAAAGCTAGTCTTCGCTGTTTGGATTAGCTACTTCTTTCTTTCAATAATCCTCACCGTCCATTTCTATTTGCCACTGGGTCAATTTAACCATGGTGGCTTAGGGCATTGACACAGCCTCCTTCGGAGCCCAATCTACTCGAGGGCCGATGGCCTCTAAAGCCTTCTTTGCTGTTTCCAGGCTCAAGGACTTCCTCAAGGTCACCAGCTGGCTTTGACCAGCAATGTTTAAGAGATTCTGCCTCTAGCTTTGAATATGATATTTATATTATTGATGATGATATACATTATTTCCTCACTGTCTTCAAATAACATCAGGATTTTTCTAGTTTCAGTAAGGAAAAAGTCCTATATTTAATTAAAGACAATTAGGTGTGTATAATATGTCTCTCTCCTGCCCAGGGGGTTTAGACTTCTGTTCTATATTTTATGCCTCTATTTGGTTTACTACCTGTTATGACTACGAATAATGTTTTGGTTTCTGTGGAACTGTTAGGCTTAATGTTGTCAATCAATCATTCAGGATGTATATAGCATGGCTGCCTCACCCATGAGGATCTTGAGGTACTGTGGGGTCATGCTGCATGCTCACGCTGTCTGTTCCTATTGGTTGAAAATCCAGGTCTTGAGGTCCTTCCTGAACTGTTCGAGAGATGTTGAGGCTCTGAAGTGCAGGGGGAGGGTGTTCCTGGTCTTAATCTCCACCTCCACAGATGCTATTTAAACCCATTGCCCATCTGTTCTAATTGTTTGGATAATTCTTTGTGAACCATCGGGTTAACATATTGCCCATCTGTGTCATCATTGGGTGCCACATTATATCATAGTGAGACTAACTAACCAATTCTCAAAAGGTTTCCAGAATTGTGCCTGCTTGATATTAGAGCATTGCATATATAAAAGAAATAAGTATTTTGCAGAATTCAACCAATCTATTTGTGAAGGTGCCACCACATAAACCCATTTATGACATACTTCCTCTCATGCCAAGGATATCAGGGAGAATAGTGACTTGGTATGGATAGTCAATAAATATGTCATATTCACTTGCTTTTAAGGTAATCCAAAAATAACAAGAACCGGGCTTGCCTCTATTTTCTGCATGAAATCCTTGGTTAAGGTCTTACCCAGATCCTGCCAATAGATTTTCTGATTTGGGCATTTTACCAGCATATGACCATCATCGGCTTCAACATACTTCATTTCCTGCAGTCTTACTGTATACGTTTTCAAACATTTGCTAGATTCAGTAGGGACTAAGATAATATATGGAGGGTGAAAAAAAGTGATTCCTCCTGAGTGTAGCAGATTTACCTGTAGAATAAAGTATGTTTAGAGATACTTGCCATTGATTTTCTAGCTCCAGCATAGGCAGGTATCCTTCTCAGGTGCTACACTGTGGCTTCTGAGTCCTGTTGTCTGAGGCACATATGTCCCAATATCAAACAGAGACTTCCTATTTCCTCTGTATAATATTTTGTAAGTGTATTTCCATTTTGCATGTTTTGTTTTGAGTTCACTCATGCTTGCATTTAAAGCCTAATATGATTACACCTATTGTTTCCTTTTGATGATCCCAAGAATGCAACTTGCCTACATCCAGTAGACAGACTGTGGATGGAAACATGGTAGCCAGCTGAGGAAGTCAGTTGGGAGCTCAACACCCTAGGTTTCTGTAATGACATTTTCTTCGGAACCCCCAATTCATTGATCCCTTCAGGGGAGTCACCCTGATTTTGAGAAATATTCAACCTCAATTAATTCACTTTACTTCCAGCAAGCATATAAAAACAGGTATTTGGCGCTGAGCTAAGGTGGTATACCCATCATGATACAGTTTCAGTTGAGAACATTTTGAATTCTTGACTGGTGGCAAACAGTGTTTTCTGGCCTTTGATTTTGCAAACAAATGTATAATACATTTACATGTAGAGGCTTTCAGCCACCTCTCTTCATACATTGGTCTGTTGTTGTGTCATTCATATGTTGCTTCCCCTCACTACAGCATACCGCATGGGACAATTGGTCAGCCTACTTAAGGCACTGGTTTACTCCACTTTGAGAGACTGTAATTTGCTCTCTCACAATGAGCACATCCACACACAAGCCAGTTCCCTTCAGTTCCAGTGGTTTTGTTTTTACTTTATAATTATTTTAGAGTGGCATTTGTGTTAGAGCCTGTTCTGATAATAGGATGCTTCAGATGCACATTCCATCTTTATTAGATCCCATCTCTTGCTGATGCTGTTGTAAATTCCTTTTGGAGTGTTTTGCTTTTCTGACTGCTGGTATTTCACACTATACCAGATTGTGTCCATTTGAAACTGTTCCATATTAGGTTTTCCACTTTTTACTTTTTTTTCTCTCCTTCGTTCTTATTTTTATTTCTGCCCTGATTCCTTTTTTTTTCCGCCTTTCTTCATTTCCTTGCCTTTCTCTTTAATTCTTTCTAGATTTTTTTTTCTTTCTCATTCCTTTTCTTTTTCTCTCTTTGCTCTTCTTTCTGTCTTTCTTCCTTTCTTTCTTTTTTGCAACTTTTTCTTTTTTTAGCTTTCTTTCTTTCCTTCTTTCTTTCTTTCTTTCTCTTTCTTTCTTTCATCATTGCCTTCTTTCATTCCTTCTTTCCTTGTTTCTTTCTTTCTTTTTCTTTCTTTCTCTTTCCTTTTCTCTTTCCTTCTCTTTCTTTCCTTCTATCCTTCTATCCTTCTTTCCTTCTTTCTTTTGTTCTCTTTCCTTCTTTCTTTCCTTCCTTTTTTCTTTCCTTATGCTTCCTTTCCTCATTCTTTCCTTCTCTTTCTTTCCTTACTTTGTTCTTTCCTTTCCTCTTTCTATCTATCTTTCACTCATTCTTTCCTTCTCTTTCTTTCCTTCCTTCTTTCTCTTTCTTTCTTTCTTTCTTTCTTTCTTTCTTTTTCCGTCCTTCTTTCTTTCTTTCTCTTTCTTTCTATCTTGCCTTTTTTCTTGTCTTCTTTCTTTCTTGTTCCTTTTTTCTTTCTTCCTTTCTCTTTCCTTCTTTCTTGCCTATTCCTTGCCTTGTTTCTTTTTTCCATCCTCCTTTCTTTCTTCTTCCTTCCTTCTGCCATTTTTAGGCCTGTGTTAGCCGAGACCTTTGGATTGTCAGTTTCAACCAGACTTCATCCTTTAGTCTGCGCTTGTTAAAAGTGGGATGGTGTAAATTCAGCCCTAAATTGCACAGAGGAAGCAAGCTTCAAAGCCATCTTAATTTCTTCACAAGGGTTTTTAAGAGTCTCCCACCAATTTTTATTTTGTTGACAATCTCAAATATAGAATTTAGAGCTCTATTTTATGTATCTTTGCTAAAAAGCCATAAGTTAGGAAGTAGCACTCATGGCATATTTATTTTTCACAGTTACCATGAAAGTGAACACGTTCCTGTGGTGTTAAAAATTCACCTGCATCAAAATAGTTTTTGAAAAATGATGGTAAAATTGTGAATGGAGCAAATGTTTTAGAATCATCTAAGGGGCTGATTACGAGTTTGGCGATGTTGCACCGACTTTGCGCCGGCACAGCACACACCAAAACCGTGCATGGCCCGTCCACCAGATTACGAGTACAACTCATGTCTGGTGGGCTTTTCTTTTGTAATCCCCACAGCAGTGCCCTAAAAACAGGCACCGCAATAGGAACGCAAAAGAAGTTCCAGCACGTCATGGACTGTGAAGTCCATGCCGTGCTGGAACTTGGGGTGCATGCAAATAGGGGGGCACATGTTGTGTCCCCTCAAACGCATCCCCATGGCGGCAGGGGCATGAGGGCCCTGTTGGGCTCTCTTTGTTTCCCCACCGCCAGCCTTGTCATGGCAGGCTCACCGCCATGAAAAGGCTGGCGGTGGAGAAAATCATAATATTGTCAGCGGACAGTGGCGTTCTTGTCTTGATTATTGGATAGCCCTGTCCGCTGCGCCACAGCCAGGGAACTGCAGTTCCCTGGTACAGCGGTGGTTGCCCTGAATGGTGGCATCGGAATAGGGTGGCTGCAGGACAGCCCCAAAAACTCATGTGTGATACAGGCAGTTCAGAAAACTCAGTTTCACTTGGCCTATCCTTTTCAATAGCACCATTTTTCACATTTTACTTCATTTCATTGCTCCATCCGGCCCTTTCCAGGTAGATTCTCAATTGTATATCATGGCCGAGAATCTCCCTGAAATGGACAAAAAAAAAAGTACATACCTGTCACACTTTTAGGATGTTTAAAAGCAAAGCTACAGATTTTACAGCCTCATATATATGTGCTACTAACTACGTCAAGGAGTCTCACACTTTCACACAGCAGAAAGGTTACACCAAATATGCAGCTGAGAATCTCATACAGTAAAAGTGATCATCAATCATACAACAGCCACAGTTATGTATATTTGCAAGTGCAATAATTATGTCACAAAATATCGGCTCTTCAGTTAATAGTAAGAAACGTATTTTGAAATCAAATCTTATCATTTCATTTTGCACAAATATACTGTTCGCCCCCTATAAGGCTGGTTCTTTTCATGAGAGAAACACTATTTGGTTTAGAAAAAAAACTTTTCAGTTTTTGAAAATGCATGTCTCGTGCTGAGTCATTAGTTCGTAATTTCTTCAAAGTATTCAAATGTATTGCAGCCAAGCATGCCCACTATCGTCTCATGCTTGGATGCCTACAGTATGCTCCGAATTACCACTATTACGTCAGGGCCAGCAAAATACCATAGCTTGGCAACATTAGACAATGGATGCCCTCTACTGAATTGTGGGATATACCAGATCTTTTTACTTTTTGACCTGTGGTCTTTAAATCTTTGCTGTGGCTTGGGACTCCCTGAGCCTCACCTATTGTAATTCTCTGTGTAAACGGATTTGATCAGTGATCTCCAGTGTCCACCTTTTAAAATCAGCCCAGCCGCTGAGTATAAGTGGGGCGGGGGGGGGGGTCTGATTAGGTGTCCACATTTGAAAGCTGAAAGAGGAAGGTACTTTTCTGATTCGGCCTGGCACTTCCGCACATGTAGCACTGTGTCGATTGTGCCCAGGCTACATTATTATGAATAATCTGTAGAACACGAAAGCACCGTTGTGGGTAAATTGTAAAATGTGCAATGTTTCACTGGTGCACGTTATGTATTGTGACTTTTTTAGTCCCTGGCGGCAGGTTATTTGGGGCTCCCACGATGGTGGTGCCTATGAAAAAGGCACAGCAATGGGAGTGTCAAAGGTAGTCCCTGCACGGCATGGACTGATGCAGTCCATGCTATGCAGGAACTGGGAGTGCATGCACACAGGGGGCATGGGGCAAGGGGTTCCTGAACGCCACCAGTTTCATGGAGTAAGAACCTTCATGAGACCACTGGTGGTCAGGAAACTCATAATATGCATGGTGGTGCAGCGGCGGCACCACCAGCATATTGTGAGCCCCTGACTGCCGTGTCACCGCCAAGGAATGCGGTTCCCTGGAAGTTGTGGCGGTCCAATGGTGGTCCGACCGCCAAATTTGTAATATGGCAGTCGGACCGCTGGTGTGGCAGTGGTCAGACCAACACCACTGTGCCACCATAAGTTTGGTGGTCCGTGGACCGCCAAACTCAGAATCAGGCCTTTATTGTTCTGTTTAGTCACCCTGAAAGTGTCACAAGGCATTGAGACTGGGGAGTGCAGATAATTTAAGTGGTATGCCATGGAGGGCATTTGGGGTGCTGGTGGAGAAGACCATAGGTTAGATTGCCAAGGCTGAGTGAGAGTGCAAGTCTAGGGTACCGGCAGCTAAGCTGCTGTTGCCAGGACAATTGCAAATTAGCTCCAGGGACTCAAAGGGGCCGATTCCGATCTCGGCCGGTAGGCCTCCGAATCGGATTCGGCTTAACCGGATCCGATTCAGAGCCCTATTTCCCGACCGATTCGTACGCGCGTCCGGAAGAGCGAGTACGATGCGAATTCGCCGACTGACTCGCTCGGGCGTCCCAACCGCTCCGACCGACTCGTTCCCGGGTCGAACCGCACCTACCGACTC
This sequence comes from Calotriton arnoldi, assembly GCA_963921515.1. NCBI lineage: Eukaryota > Metazoa > Chordata > Amphibia > Caudata > Salamandridae > Calotriton > Calotriton arnoldi. Next base: position 235,461 of record CAWUFW010006731.1, on the reverse strand, counting down.
GCTCGGACACGACTCGCACCGCGCAATGGAGACGTTCCCCGGCCGGGTAAGTACGATGCGCGCCGCGAGCAGTCCGACCGACACGCGCCGTCCGGCTCGAAAGAGCAGTCAGAGCCGCACTTTGGGGGTCCGTGTCGGACCCCCTGTACGCATAGCCACGCGAGTCGCACACAGGGGGGACCCATGGGTCCCCCCTACCTGTGCGTGTACGGCGCGAGTCGCTTCGCCGCGTACCCGCTGTAGGGGGTGCCCTTGTTTGCCTCGCACCCATTGAGGCAATGGGAGCCCGCGTACGCGTTATACGACCGGCTCCCATTGACTTCAATGGGAGTCCGACCGACTCGAGTACGATTGCATACGGACGCATTGTACTCGTTCGGTCGGGCTGCACGGGTCCGATTCGGTCGGAAATCTCTCCGGTTCCGGCTCGGTCGGAGAGATTTCCGGCCCGAATCGGAATCGGCCCCTAAGAGTTGTGGCAAAATCTTCCAAGGAATCTGGGGGTCAGGAGGCCCTGGAAAGTGGCACTGATGGCTACAGCCTACCATTAAGTGGAGAACACCAACAACTCTTCTAAAAACAGTCACACGAGGATCAAGATATAATTGATAACTGCTGCTGTGTGTGGTGCTTTTAAACCTGCGGCAAGTGTCAGAGGACTCGGGTCAATCATCACCAGATAGAAATCTACAGAACAACTGCAATACACCTTGAAATGTATCGATTGGATGTTAGGACCTTTGGGGGGCTGGAGCGTACCTTCACACTTTAAAAAAAAAATACTAAGTTACCCACTTTTAGAGGTTTGTATTATGTTGAAATCCTCTGAAGTCTGCAGGGGCAGAAGTAGTCCCTTTCCCCACCTTGGTGAGCATTGGATCCATTTTCTCCCCACAACTAGATGCAGAACCATAGGACAGGAACAGCAATGGATGAGCTGGTAGTGCAATACAGCTCAGGAAGAGAGTGACTACCAAAATATTGTTTCAAAAATATTGTTGTACAGAAGGCAAGAATATCTTTTTTATCAGATGTAGAATATAGTTGTATATAATATTGTTTACTTTATCATAGTTGTATTAAATATTGTTTTTTAATTTAATATATAGGACCTGATTACGATGTCAGACACCATAGCGGAGTGGAAACCGAACGCATCATTTGAAAACATCCATTTTCCTATGGCAGCTTGTGTGGCGGGCAGAAAACGCCAGCAACATAAGCTCCCATAGAAAAATTGATATTTCCAAATATCCCTGCACGGTGTGGCAGGCACCTCATGGTGCCTGCCACATGGTGCAGGGATTTTAGGGGGGCACCATAGGTGCCCCACAGGGCCAAAACATCATAATCCCGGCAGCAGAAACGCCGTCTGTAAGGGATTATGAGGCCTTTCTGACTGGAGCCCATCGGAACGGTGTCGGATTCCCCAGCTGGTTTAAACTCCGACCACCATCATAATACAGCGGTCGGACTTTAAACCTACCATGTCAGTTGGAAAGCATCTGATCAGCCGCCGGAGGCTTTCTGACCGACATCGTAATCAGGCCCAAAGTAGTCATTATATTACAATAATAATTGTCTTATTTTCATGGTTTATAAGTTTTAATGTGTAAATAGCATTATAACATTTAAGTATTAATTTTTAGTTTAGAAGCAAGTTGTTAGATTTCTAGAGGAAAAGGGTGGAAAATATTTAAATGGTATAATATTGTTTTTTTTATATTATATCAAATTAATATTTAAGTGATAATTCATTGTGTGAATGAATAATCTAATTGATTATTTGTTTTGTAATTATTTTAGTATAGTTTGTTATCTTTAAAGTACAATTTACATTTTTTAATAATGAAATAGTACATTGTAATTTAGTAGAGTGGTTGGTCGGTTTAGTCGGGATTAAAGAGGATAATTAATTTAAATATAAATTATTGGTTTCTATTGTTAAATAATTTTGTACTTTAATTAAATAACTAATTGGTAATTAACCTTGTTAATTATTTCATTGGTTGATCGTTATTTTAAATATTTAATTATATTTTGTCATGTTTAATGTGTAATTTAAATTTTCTATGGTTTAATGACTAATCTATAATTTAGTACTGGTCTGTTTGGTTTGCAGTGGATGAAGGTGGGAACTTAATGAAATATTGCCTTGCCTTTGAACTGTGGCTACACCGAGATACCCCTCCCAGGGTAATATATATTATGGTTTTTATTTTTGATCAGTGCTTTAGGCTAACTAAAAGATTAGTTGATAAATAATTATGTAACATATTTAATCTATTATTTGTTATGTCAATTATTTGTTGTATTTTAATTGATCATTGAGAACTGTATTTAATAGTAAAATATTTTACGTACATTTTTTGTTTATTTGTTTTTAATTTTATTTGTATTATTTAGTTACTAGTTTAACATTATTGATGTTTTGTTTGTAAAGTATTTTATTTTTGGGGAATAGGTGGGAGGGAAGTGTATTTATTTTAAATGTATTTATTTTGCTTCATATTTGTTAAATTCATTTTCTATTATTAGTTTTTATGTTTTCTATTATCTTTAATTTCACTTATTTATGATTCAAATCTTTTTTTATTTTAAATATTTTTTAATATTGTATTCTGTTAGATATTTAAATGCATTTCTAAGTGATTGGGAATTAGAATGGGACAACACTTCCAAAGACCAACACTTTTCCCGTTTTTGCTTACATTGGAGTGTGAATAGTAAATCTACCCTCCCCAAAAGTCTAACACTTTCCCTACAATTGCTTAGATCAGAGTGGGAATTTTAAAACTAACCCCTCCAAAGTCTATCACTTTCCCTTCTGTTACTTAGCATGGCATGGGAATAATAAATCTAACACTTCCCAAATCCAACACTTTCCGTACTGTTGCTTAGATTGGAGTGCGAAGAGTAAATCTAACCCTTCCAAAGTCCCGCACTTTCCACACTTTTACCTAAATTGGAGTTACAATGGAAAATCTTTTGCCACTGTTGTTTATTTTGGATGTTTGTTTTTTTAATAGTTTTTTTATGTTTTTCCTTTAATGTTTTTATTATTTATAAAAAAATAGTTAATTTCATTTTTTTTAATTAAGTGTAATATATGTTACTGTAAATAAGTTTGTTAATTTTAATCTTTGAATAATTTTTTGGTGGTAATAAATTGTAACGCTCTCTACACCGGAATAAACAAATCTCTACTTCACAAACTCCAGAAAACTCCAGAAAGTACAATTTTCATTTTTTAATAATGAATTAGTACATTTTAATTTAGTAGTGTGGTTGGTGGGTTTAGTCGGGATTAAGGAGGATAATTAATTTAAATATAAATTATTGGTTTCTATTTTTAAATAATTTTGTACTTTAATTAAATAATTAATTGGTAATTAACCTTGTTAATTATTTCATTGGTTGATCGTTATTTTAAATATTTAATTATATTTGTCATGTTTAATGTGTAATTTAAATTTTCTATAGTTTAATGACTAATTTATAATTTAGTACTGGCCTGTTTGGTTTGTAGTGGATGAGGGTGGGAACTTAATGAAATAATGCCTTGCCTTTGAACTGTGGCTACACCGAGATACCCCTCAAATGGTAATATATATTATGGTTTTTATTTTTGATCAGTGCTTTAGGCTAACTAAGGGGGTCATTATGATGGCGGAAGGCCTGCCACCGTCGGGCCGGCGGTGGCGGTCCTTCCGCCATCACATGGCATTTTACCCACCGCCAAATTAGGATGGCGGTGGGTACCGTGGCGGACGCAAAGTCCGTCCGCCGCTTCACCACCAAAGGCAATCGCACCGATTGCCTGGCGGACGGAGCAGGGCCACTAATATGGTGGCGGTGCCTAGCAGGCACCATCCACCACATTAGGATGTGTGTCCATAAAGGCCTTTCCATGGCGGCGATGCAGCATGGAAAGGCTGGCGGGGATTGGGTTTGGGGGCCCATTGCGGGCCCCCCTTGTGGGGGGGTTGCGTGCGGTGCTGCAGCCAGCAGCACTGCGGGCAATGTCAAAAGCCCAAGATGCGCCCACCAGTATGGCGGGCGCATCCTAATATGTGTGGTGGGACCACCGCACGTCTGGCGGGTGGTCCCAGCACCACTACGATGGCGGGCGGACTGATGTCCGCCCGCCATCGTAATGAGCCCCTAAAATATTAGTTGATAAATAATTATGTAACATATTTAATCTATTATTTGTTATGTCAATTATTAGTTGTATTAAATATTGTTTTTTAATTTAATATATAGGACCTGATTACGATGTCAGACACCATTGCGGAGTGGAAACCGAACGCATCATTTGGAAACTTCCATTTTCCTATGGCAGCTTGTGTGGCGGGCGGAAAACGCCAGCAACATAAGCTCCCATAGAAAAATTGATATTGCCAAATATCCCTGCATGGTGTGGCAGGCACCTCATGGTGCCTGCCACACGTGCAGGGATTTTAGGGGGACACCATAGGTGCCCCACAGGGCCAAAAACAGGGCCAAAACATCATAATCCCAGCAGCGGAAATGCCATCTGTAAGGGATTATGAGGTCTTTCTGACTGGAGCCCAGCAGAACAGTGTCGGATTCCCCAGCTGGTTTAAACTCTGACCACCATCATCATAATACAGCGGTTGGACTTTAAACCTACCATGTCGGTCGGAAAGCCTCTGACCAGCCACCGGAGCTTTCTGACCGACATCGTAATCAGGCCCATAGTAGTCATTATATTATTTTCACCCATTATTATTATTATATTAATTGTCTTATTTTCATGGTTTATAAGTTTTAATGTGTAAATAGCATTGTAACATTTAAATTGTAATTGTTAGTTTAGAAGCAAGTACTTTGATTTTTTGTGGAAAAGGGTGGAAAATATTTAAATGGTATAATATTGTTTTTTTATATTAATTTTATGTCAATTTAATATTTAATCGATAATTCATTGTCTAAGTGAATAATCTAATTGATTATTTGTTTTGTAATTATTTTAGTATAGTTTGTAATCTCTAAAGTACAATTGAAATTTTTTAATAATGAAATAGTACATTTTAATTTAGTAGAGTGGTTGGTGGTTTTAGTCGGGATTAAGGAGGATAATTAATTTAAATCTAAATTATTGGTTTCTATTTTTAAATAATTTTTTACTTTAATTAAATAATTAATTGTTAATTAACCTTGTTAATTATTTCATTGGTTGGTTGTTATTTTAATACTTAATTATATTTTGCCATGTTTAATGTGTAATTAAAATTTTCCATAGTTTAATGACTAATTTATAATTTAGTACTGGTCTGTTTGGTTTATAGTGGATGAGGGTGGGAATTTAATGAAATAATGCCTTGCCTTTGAACTGTGGCTACACCGAGATACCCCTCCCAGGGTAATCTATATTATGGTTTTTATTTTTGATCAGTGTTTTACGCTAACTAAAAGATTAGTTGATAAATAATTCTGTAACATTTTTAATCTATTATTTTTTATGTCAATTATTTGTTGTATTTTATTTGATCATTGAGAACTGTATTTAATAGTAAAATATTTTACATACATTTTTTGTTTATTTGTTTTTAATTTTATTTGTATTATTTAGTTATTAGTTGAACATTATTGATGTTTTGTTTGTAAAGTATTTTATTTTTGGGGAATACGTGGGAGGGAACTGTATTTATTTTATATGTATTTATTTAGCTTCATATTTGTTAAATTAGTTTTCTATTATTAGTTTTTATGTTTTCTATTATCTTTACTTTCACTTATTTATGATTCAAATCTTTTTTTATTTTAAATATGTTTTAATATTTTATTCTGTCAGATATTTAAATGCATTTCTAAATGATTGGGAATTAGAATGGTATAACACTTCCAAAGACCAACACTTTTCCCGTTTTAGCTTACATTGGAGTGTGAATAGTAAATCTACCCTCCCCAAAAGTCTAACACTTTCCCTACAATTGCTTAGATCAGAGTGGGAGTTTTAAAACTAACCCCTCCAAAGTCTAGAACTCTCCCTTGTGTTGCTTAGCATGGCATGGGAATAATAAATCTAACACTTCCCAAATCCAACACTTTCCATACTGTTGCTTAGATTGGAGTGGGAAGAGTAAATCTAACCCTTCCAAAGTCCAGCACTTTCCACACTTTTGCCTAAATTGTGTTACAATAGTAAATCTTTTGCTACTGTTGTTTATTTTGGATGTTTGTTTTTTAATGTTTTTCCTTTAATGTTTTTATTATTTATAAAAAAATAGTTAATTTCATTTTTTTAATTAAGTGTAATATATGTTTCTGTAAATATGTTTGTTAATTTTAATCTTTAAGTAATTTTTTTGTGGTAATAAATTGTAACGCTCTCTATGCCGGAATAAACAAATCTCTACTTCACAAACTCCAGACCGTCCAGAAAGCAGCAGCCAGACTCTTCCTCAGCATCCCACGACAAGATAACATTGCCCAGCACCTCCGAGACCTCCACTGTCTCCCCATCAAAAAAAAAGAGTGACTTTCAAACAGCGCACACACGCCTACAAAGCCCTCCACAACACCGTACCCTAATACCTCAACAAAATAATCTCCTTCTGTGCCCCCAAGGGAAACCTCCGCTCCGCTGACCTAGCCTTGGCCGAAATCTGCCATCCACAGAGCCAGAACGGGAAGCAGATCCTTCTCCTACAACACGGCCAAGACCTGTAACGACATCCCCCTCAGCATCAGACAAAGCCCCACACTGCAAGCATTCAGGAAAAGCCTCAAGACCTGGCTCTAAGGATGACCGGTGCTGCCTAAAACCTGCTCCCCCAACGCCTTGGGACCCTTACTGGTAAGTCGTGCACTTTACAAATCCCTGATTGATTGATTGGTTATTTAGCCACTATGTTTCACCTGTCTTAACCCTATGAGCTCCCTCTTGAGAAGGGTGCAGTGCCACGGCGGGAGTGACCGTGTATCAATCCCAAAATTTGAAATTCCATATCTCCAGTTTTAATAATTGGATTTTTGTTGTTCTGATATCATTTAATTTATTAAAATGTACTCTATTTTCCTAGATTGGAGTGGGATTTTTCTTGTATTGTGTTTTAACTTTATTACTTTTTGAGTGCTGCATAAATACTTTACACGCTGTCCAGTATATTTCAACGTTTTTTGTTCTTCCCTGCAGACAGGCATTGTTTCTGACATATGGAAAAAGTCTAATGTCATTCCCTTTTTGAAAAAACCTACTGATGACAGTAACATTTTGTCTAATGGCCTGATTATGACTTTGGCAGTCTTACCGCCGGACTGCTGCCACGGCAATCCCAAGTAGACCATTGAGACAGCGGTCTTCCGACTGCCGTATTATGATTTTACTTTGTGCTGGCGGTCTCATGGCGGCGGTCTTTGAACAAAGGGGGACCTTCATGCTAGGTTTTTTGCCACAGTGCAAATACATAAGTGTGTATTTTCATGAAAACAAGTCTGCAAATACAAACATATGTATTACACCTATGGAAAACTAACCTTACCCTACACCACGGATTTACAGCCATTGCAACAATGGACAAATGGACAAGGGACTTTCTTTGAGTCTGGCGATGATGGTATGGATTGCCCTCATGGACAAGTGTCTGCAGCAAAGGGGGGACCTGGACGAGGGGCTTCGTGATGGAAAGAGGAGTGGAAACAGGAGACAAGGTAAGTTTTTTCCTCAAATCTCGTGTTTCCACCAGGTCGAGTGAGTAGGTCTTACCGCCACAGTCGGCTTGGCCATAAGGCACATCGTTATCTTGACGGTGGGAACAGGGGCTGGACTCACTCCATAGGCCACTTTTGTATGTGACTGCCGTCGAGCCGGTAATAGAAATCCTGGCAGGGGGTGGCGGTCTTTCGTGAGTGGGACCTCCAATATCTAAATTTGGTTGTCAGAGAGCATAGTCAGCAGGCGGTCCCAAGACCATCAAAGTCATAATCAGGCCCTAAGTTTAGACCGATCTCTCTCATTTATGCCACTTCTAAAATTCTGGAATCTATTGTTAATAGACAACTCTCGAAGTTTGTGGAAACTCACAATCTTCTTCATTCTTCCCAGCCTGATTTCCATGCATGGTATAGCACTGAAACCGCATTGTTGGAAATCACTGAGGGCCTGATTTAGATCCTGGCTGGAGTAGCCCCACCACTGCTTTTTTGGCAGTCTTCCCGCCCACCGCCTTGGCGGTCCGCCTGCCCAATTTAGACGTTACATGGGCACTGGAGGGAAGACCGCTGCGGTCCAGCCGACTCCACAGGATCTATCTCCCTCGCCAATGCCGTCAGAGGCTGGAGTGGCAGTTGGAAGAAGTCCAGCCAAGATTCCTGCTGTCTCGATTACGAAGTGCCTTGCCGTTGCTGCAACTGTGGTGGGGAAACTTCCAAGCTCAGTTTGGCAGAAAGAGGTGAAAACTCTCCTTTTTTGGGGGTCCCACCACTGATTCCATCTTCACTGCCTTTGTACAGGTCCTCGCTGTGCTGCTGCTACTTGACCACGATTCTTAGCTACCCCGTTGTCACTGGATTCTAAGGTAGGGTTTGTGGTGGGTGAGTGGGTACAGTCAATGGTGGGTGTATGTTGTTGGTGTGTATTGTTACGTGTAAAAACAATGGCCAGTACACATTACCTACATGTACATATTGACATATACACAACTTATATATGTATTGAAATGTAAATAGGTAGTACTTACCTGTCTCCATGCCACCATTGCCTCACTATTTCAGGACTCTGCCCCCAGGACATTACCAGTAAAAGAGGGATATCTATATCTGCTCGGCACAATCCCGCCGGCCTGACGGTGACAAAGTACTGCTAGCCAGCAGAGAAGACCGCTGCAGTCTTCTATCTGTAGCCCCAACTTCTAAATATGGTGGGCGGACCGCCATCAGCTTAACGGAGTACTTGGGACCACCAACGCGGAGGGAGGGCGGCAAGACCACCAAGATCTAAATCAGGCCCTGAGTCCCTGAAGATGTCACTGGATGTCTCTGAATCAAGGCCAAAACTCCACCCTTGTTCTATTAGACCTGTCAGCGGTATTTGATTCTATCTCTCACAACAATCTGATTCAATGTTTGCATTGTTGGATTGTGTGGAATGGCCCTGATATGGCTACATTCCTTCCTAACAGTCAGAGAACAGTTGGTGTGGATGAAGCCACATTTTTCCAATGCAAAACCCTTTAAATGTGGAGTGCCCCAGAGATCATCATTAATTCCCACATCTACATGTTTCCAGTCGCAGCCCTGTGGAATCATTTGGTACCAATATTATTTCCTATGCAGATGATACACAGCTAATGTTCTCAAATGGGGTGCCATGGACACTGCAAAGGAATCCTTCCCTGCTTGTATGAGGGTGGTCCTGGACTGGCTCTGAGACAACCACTTGCAACGTAACCCTGATAAGACTGAAATTCTCTTCCGTCCTAACCCTAATTTGGGTTTGAATAGATACTGGCCCAATGATGGATCAGCCTCCCCTCCCCCACCTCAAGCAGCTAGAAACCTTGAAGTAATCTTCGATGACCAACTTTCATTTAAGTTTCAGAATATTTACGGAGTAAAAAGTTGCTTTCGGATTATGAAGGCAATTAAAACATTTCTAACCTTCCTTCCATGGGAAGCTCAAAAAACTGTAGTCCAAGCTTCCATTTTATCCAGACTGGACTATTGCAATGTCTTACACTTGGGTCTTCCTTTCTTCCTCATTTATCGCTTTCAGGTAGTCCAGAATATGGAAGTCTGCCTTCTCTTTAATCTCCCTGAGAGTACCCCGACATCTTCCTGTATTAAACAGCTGCACTGGCAACCAGTCAACAAGAGGATTATTTTTAAAACCCTAATGCTTTCTCATCATGCCTTTCACGGCACAGAACCTCATTACCTGAACACAAGAATCCAGCATTACTAGCCAGGCAAGGACTGGTGCTCTGGAAAGGCTTGTCTGATAATGGATCTTTAAAAAAGTGAGGCAGTGATTTGTGTCCTTTTCGGTCTGTGTGGCCAAAAATTAGAACCTCCTCCCGTTCCTCTTAGAAACCTGTCAGATGAGACTGCTTTTCGCAAACTGCTAAAAACCAATTTATTGAGCCACTAATCTCTATTTATCCCTCCTAGCTACATTTCTTAGCACCAGGGAACACTGCCTCAGTAGCTGTGCATCTTTTATTCATTGCATTTATTCACTCATTCACATTGCCTCTAAGTTAAGCCTGGCTGATTTTGTGCCAAGCTACCAGAGTGTTAAGCACATATTAATTTTAGTAGCTTTTTGTGGTTCAACCTTTCAGGGATTGTGGATGTTGCCTCAGTGGGGTTTCACCCCTCTCAACCAATAACCCAATTTCTCACAAGTGCAATAAAGTTTTTGTAATCCTTAGAGTAGATGAGTCCAGTACTAGCGTTTGCCACAAAGTCCATATCGTTAATCAGTAGTGATATCTCAGAATACTTTTCTGTATCTATTAGTACCTGATAGCTCCAGATGAGTTCCCAGCTCCCGACAACAAGATGTAGCAACTAAGGACCTTCTTAAGATGCCGGTCGGACCGACCATCCAATCGTCATCTTCGCGAACCCTTTCCAGCTTCCGCAGCCGGAAAGCTTCCCCCTACTATATTACGATGCAACCGCTGCTACAGTGGCAGTCGCAGCTACGGCAGAGCACACATCCTCGAATATGTTGCTGCAAATGTGTACAAAATGCACAGAAAACCTGTGACATGTACACACATGCATAACATATGGGGATATGCATTGCTGAAGTGTGGCAGAATGTGCACAGTCCAGTCAATGGGGTTACATAATGTAGAAGGACTTACCTGGATTCTGGCTTTCACAGGATCTTAGTCATTGGGGTTCAGCTAATGAGGTGTAAGGGGACCTGGAGGAAAGGATCCATGGCAGAGACTGCTGGAGAGAAGCGGATTGGGTGAGTATGCACCCCAAATCCTTAGTTTCCGACGACTCGAGCCAGCCAGTCTGACCGCCACTGTCGGGTTGTCGGAAACTCAGATTTTAATCTGGACGGAAGGATGGAGATCCCTGTACAGCTCTATGGATGCAGTTTGTCTGCAACCGCCATCTCAGCGGTCAGAAAAAAGTTGTTGAAGTCAGAGCTCTTTCAGCGGCCGGTCAGAGTACACGATACATGCATCGTAATCCGGCGGTCAGACCGAACACTTCCAAAGAGACCTTCGATGGTCTGACCGCCTCCAACACTACCTCAGAAGAATGTCCGACTGGCATCGTAATCAGCCCTTAAGTCTCTTTCTTGCTCAATAAGGAGCACCCTGAACACAAAGAACTTACACTCTATAAATACGAGATGGCCACCACCTTTGCATATCCTATGGGTGTGCCCTGGTGCTTTGGGACTTCTAGTTTGTCTTGACTCAACTTTGCATTTTGCGTAGTGCAAGCATTGCTGCTGTGAAGCCTCCCAGGAAGTGAGGCCCACACTCACCACTTTGTCAAAGAGCATGAACATCAAAGCAGTTCAGGGGACCACATCTGTGTGTGTGCCCTGCACAGAGAGATGACTATGAGTTGCAGATCATGTTATGCCCTCCGCTTTACTGTCAGAGGATCACCGACTGTCTAATGAGATTAGGTCCAGCAGATGCATTGGAGGCAGGTCTGAATAAAGTAAATAGTAGTGGAAGTTTTTTTTTCTTCTCACTTGACATTTATTTTGTTTTACTTAAAAACCTCAAAAGTGAAGTTTGTGGGGCGTGGCCACGCAAGATGGCCGATCGGACATAGCCTGCATCGGCTCCATCGCCCGGTAGCTGTTTTTAGCGCCCACAGCGCTTCAAAGTAGCCAGTAGACATGTCCCGCCGGTGTCCCTAGCTGAGGACACAGGGGCATCCGAGGCAGACTCGAAAGACAAGCGGCAGTGATCGCGGGGACGAGAGAGGCAGCGGGACGCGTGGAGCGGCCTAAGATGGCGGCGCACGGCCGCGGAGATGAAGTCGGAGTCGGAGCAGCGCTCCAGGTATGAGGGCTGCAAGGTGGAAGACAGCCCGCTATGCGACCTTCCAGCACACGTATCCCCCCCAATAATGACAGCAATGGCGAGCGGAGACCCGCAGAGGCACACACACGCGGTAGGCCCATCTCAGCGGGGATGCACCTTGACAAGCGCCGGTAAGGAGGCGAGATCCCTTGGGTCATTTTGAAGACGGGTGGAGACCCCGGCCTCACAGCGCAAGCCCCATATCCCAGTGGGCAATATTTGAAAGCACCAGAGGCCACTCAAGCCTGCTGTGGAGGGTGGAGGAGCAGCCCCCTGGCGTTGCCTGACCTTGGCATGGCGGGCCCAAGTTCGGGCGACTGTGTGGCCCTCCTGATCACCTGCAATGCACCTAAGCTTCAATGGCCCTATAGCAGGAGCGCCGACGTCCAATGCACCCGGGGGTCAGAAGCCTCTGCGCCCCTCAGTGGACACTTTGATGTTACAGTGAGCGCCTGACCCTAAGATGGCCGTGCAGAGGTCCCTCCACACAAGCACCCTTGCTCCCCTTGTGAAGGCACGATCGCATAGTTACTAAGGGGACCCCCTGGAGGAGCGCCTTCAGCGACGGGGGAGACAGAGACATAGCTTAGGAGCATATACAGCGGTGGCTCCGACTAGAGACTGCATCTATGCCACCGAAGAAGGCACCACTAAAGTATCTAGCTATTTTGCGCAGGTGGAGAAAGCTCACAACCAGGAGAAAGAACCCCCTGAAGCAGTCATGGCCTTGACCAAGGAAGAGTTGCTCAGTTCTCAAAAAGACTTTAAAGCAGAACTCCAATTAAAAGGAGACTTACAGGCCTCCATGGCCCAACTCAAAGCGGATCTCTCTGAACAAATGACTTCCCTACAACAGGATGTGGACTCTATCGGCACAAGACTACCGGACGCTGAATCTCGCACCCAGGAGCTCGACACACAAACGGGGACCACGGAGGATAAGATACAACTCCTACAGTCGCAACTGCAAATGGCTATCCTGAAGAGCGAGAACCTGGAAAATAGGTCACGACGCGAGAATATCCGCATCAGGGACCTGGAGGAGGGGGTGGAGGGACCGGACTTGGAGGCATTTGTCGAAGGTCTCTTCGCAGAGGTGCTTGGGCCTAAGCGATTGAAAATTAAAATTGAAAGGGTGCACAGGGTGGACCCAGCCCTGCCGGGAGAGAGGCATCGCACCCGGGATGTCTTGGTCAAACTCCACTCCTACAAAGTTAAAGAGGCTATCCTGCAGGAATCCAAAAAGAAAGACACAATCTCCTTTCAAGGGTTTCGATGTATCTTATTCCAGGACCTGGCGCCAGCGACCCTTCAAAGGAGGCAATCCTTCCGACCTCTCACAGAGAAGCTCCGACATGACCAGATAAAATACCGCTGGACGTACCCATTTGGACTTGCCTTTGAGTATAAAAACAGACAGCGCCATGTCACCGATCTCAAAGACTGGTTGTAGCTCCTTCGAGATGCCCATCCACGAAGGAGAGACACTGAGCTCACTGCCCGGATGGAGTGGCCCCTCCCGATCTAACTCCACGAACTGGGAAACAGTCACCAAGGGGAGATCACCCAAGCCCTGAATTGCCGAAATCGGAGGGTCAGACAAGCCTGAAGGAAGCTAGACGAGCACACAGACGCCGGATACATCTACAAGGACAGGAACAAAACTACACATCACTTAAGGATCAGGGCCCAAGACAACAGAGACTCGAGAACAGGCGGACGCCCGGCGAGGCACCATCCACTACAAAGTGACCTAAAAGACAGTCCAGGCCCAAAGGAGACTAACCAGGGAACACGCAGGGGTGAAGCCGATGGGGATTTGCATAGTATTGGAGACTACAGAGCTCCCTACGAAAAAGAACACTGAAGTTCTTGGAACGCCTACCTGGAAGCGGCACATAGTCCAAGGGGAGTGAACTGGCAACGAGCTTAGAAACGAGAACGTTATGCATCACAGCTCACGGATATGGTGCACATCGGCACCACAAGGGCTCCCCATTCCACTTACGATAGGTTACTTTGGACACTGCTACAGCTACAACGAGGCGACGGGCGAGGGCCGGAGCCCACGGCTAGTCGCTCTCCACGAGTACTGTCGCAGCAGCAGGACACGTAAGGGTCCTGCGGACAATTTTTGTTGTTTTCTGTTTTGGTTATATGTTAATTCTTAAGTGGGGGTTTGGGTGGGAGGGGGGCTGGTGGAGAAGCAGGGGGTAGGGGAGAGAGGGATAATGCTATGTTATCTGGAGACCTACTGGGGCGCCAAGGTAGAGGTGCGAGGTAATGGACGAGAGGGGAGGGCGGGAAGCCTTCAGGGAACACGTAAGGCAAGGAAACAGGAATTTCACACAGGATGATATCCATCACAACATGGAATGTGAAGGGCATGAATTCGCCATCTAAGAGGCACAAAATATGAAAATATCTGGAGGACCACCAATTCGATGTGGTGGCGCTCCAAGAGACGCATCTTAAAAGGTCAGAGGAGTTGAGGCTTAGACATAGACAGATCCTCTACCAAAACAAAGCATAATGGGGTGGCATTAATGTTCCACAATAATATTAAGTTTCAAACAGAGGGTATCCAGACCAACAAAGAAGGGAGAGTGGTAATGGTAAAAGGGAAGCTCAGAGGTAGAACGGTGACATTTGTTTCGGCCTACGTCCCTAATTCAGGGCAAGCAACCTTTGTGAACACGCTCCTGGACATGGTGGGTGGTTTTGCGGAGGGTCATGTAATTGTCATGGGGGACTTTAACCTCACCTGCCACCCCACCGACTATAGCTCCCAACCACATAGGTATTCGGGTGGCAGATTCTCCAAATCCCTAAAACAGGCCTTTCGGCACATGGGATATTTTGATGCGTGAAGATTTCTCAACCCCACCACCAAAGACTACACGTACTATTCTCATGCTCACCAAACCTATTCCAGACTAGATTACATTTTTCTATCTCAGGACCTCCAGAGCACCCTTCAAGGAGCTAAGATCCTTCCCATCTCGTTGTCCGATCATAGCCCTGTGTCAATAGGTCTGAATTGGGGTGACAGGGGCAAGGCCTCTCTGTTCGGCGCATTTTATCAAGATCTTTATAAAGCAACTCCCCCCGACATCACAGCCCAGAAGGCCTACCTGGACTCACTCACGCACCCTAGAATCTCAGAGACTTGGAGAGAACAGCTGGACGCCCCAATCTCTGAAGAGGAGGTACTCCGAGCGATCAAAGCGCTCAAACCTCATAAGTCCCTGGGGACAGACGGACTGACAGCTCTCTTTTACAAGACATACACGTCAGAATTACTGCCCCACTTGACAACACTTTTTAACAACATAGCAACAAGACAGTTGGTCACCCCTACCATGGCAGAGGCCCTCATTACAGTGATTCCGAAACCGGGGAAGAACCCACAGTATTGTGCCTCATACAGGCCGATAGTTCTACTAAATCTGGATGCCAAGCTCTATTCGGCCATCCTAGCCAACCGCTTGGAAAATTGACTCCCCGACATTATTCACCCAGACCAGTCCGGGTTTATCAAAGGTAGGCAGACGCACGATAACATCCGCAGGACACTTCACCTGATCGAAAAAGCCAATAAGTTCAAATTCCCAGCGATAGTCTTGGGATTAGACACGGAAAAAGCATTCGACAGGGTGGACTGGCACTTCTTGTTTCTCACCCTGGAGAGGTTTGGCTTTGGGGACCAGTTCCTGCGAATGATAGGAGCCAATTATGTAAGCCCCCGCTCCAGAGTTCAGGTTAATGGCATGAGTTCGGCCTTCTTTGAGCTGGGACGAGGAACGAGGCAGGGATGCCCCTTGTCCCCTCTGCTGTTCGCGCTGAGACATTCAGGGGATTAAATTTGGGGCGACGAACATAAGGTATCGCTATTCGCGGATGACATACTGTTGACCCTCACGGCGCCCAGACTGTCCCTTCGAGCACTACAACCAGAACTATCATCCTTTGAGAGAGCAGCAGGCTTCAGAGTCAACTTCTCCAAATCCTCGATCCTTAACTTGACATTGTCAGAGGGGGAGAGGCTCCAAATACAGGAGGAATCTCCTTACACATGGGCCCAGCATAGTTTAACCTATTTGGGGATTCAGCTTACCCCGGGTCTGGACGGGCTGTTCCGGGCAAACTTTCCTCCCCTACTCAGACAGGTCAAGCAAGACCTCCAGTGAAGGAAGCCCCTGTTTCTTTCCTGGCTAGGGAGAATTCACGCCGTTAAAATGTCCCTCCTCCCTAAGCTGCTCTACCTGTTCCAAGCGCTTCCCATAGAACTAGACAAGGCGTACCTGAAAGGAATACGGACTCTGATACACCGCTATATCTGGCAAGACAGTAGGGCGCAGTTACCTTTCCATGTACTAAGAAGGCCAAGGGAAGGGGAAGGGGTAGCTCTCCCGGACATCGAGCTTTACTATAAGGCAGCGCAGTTACGGGTCATCACAGAATGGTCAATGAGGGAGTCGGACAAACACTGGCTCCACATGGACCGGGCCATTGTGGGGAGGACAATATGGGACGTGTTGTGGAAACCAAAAAAGGACAGACCGCCCAATGCATACCTTAGCACCCCTACTAAGACCACGCTTAGGATATGGGACGAGGTGAATAGGAGCAGCGGCTGGACTTCATTTCCCTCTCCCTACACCCCTATACACTTCAACCCTGACTTTCCTCCAGCGCTTAAAGAGGGGCCATTTGACACATGGCGGGAAGGGGGATGCAAGGTGATTTCTGATCTCTTTCATAACTATGACGTCCTCTCGTTTGAGAACTGCCAACGGGATTATGGAGTACCGCCCTCTGAGCACTTCCACTACTTACAGCTGAAGCATTGGATACTACACCCACGAGTTAGGGAAGCAGCAACTAGAGACCTGACCCCGATAGAAAAACTAGTGAGGAAAACTAGCTCGACTAAGGGCACAATCTCTTTTCTCTATAAACTACTGCTTTCCACTACGACCGCGCCACAACCCCGTTATAAATATGCCTGGAAAGAGACTCTGGGACAAGACATTTCTGAAGAGGACTGGAAACACCTATGGATAGACATCCCTAAATTCAACCACTCACTTGACTTGAGGGAAGCACATTATAAGATCCTATTCGACTGGTACCTGGTACCTGCTAAACTTAAAAAGATTTTCCCACTCACTTCGGAGCTCTGCTGGAGAGGGTGTGGAGTCCTTGGTGACTTCCGCCACATCTGGTGGGACTGCCCAACAATCAAACCATTTTGGGAAAAAATTGTAGTCCAAATGAAAGAGATACTAGGGCACCCTGTCCCAAACTCCATAGGAAAGATCCTCCTGGGTCTTCGGGATTCCACACTAGAATACCAAACTAAGTCGGATAAGGCTATTATGTGGGCCTGTCTGGGAGCGGCTAAAAAGACAGTAGCGGCTAACTGGAAAAAGAAAGAGGCTCCCATACTGGCGCAGTGGCCCTCCCGCTTATGGAAAATACTCACAATGGAACGTATGGCAGACATCTTTAGAGATGACAACAGGAACTTTGAATATAAGTGGGATCCATTAGTTGCATACCTTACGAAGGGGCTCCCGTTGGCCGTCTGCCCCCCTACGCTGAGAGGGCTCCACCTGTTCCAATTTTAGAGGTCGTACTGGGGCTAGCTTAGATGGCACATATTGAACCTATTGGATATTCGTGTTGACCCAATGCACCCTATGGGTCAGAGTACGGTAGTAGCACGGGGAGGGGGAGGTCAGCTTCTCCACCATGGGGTGGGGGGGTGGGAGGGAAGGGTTGGAAGTTGGGGTTTGTAGATCTGTGTTTTTGAGGTTGGTACTGATGGGCTGCACTATCAAACTATCCTACACTGATAAGCAACTGTGCCCAAATTTGATTAGATTTGCTTCGAAATGTTATGACAGCTTGTAGCCCAGACTATTTGGAACTGTCGTCTTTGTTTATACTGCTATGCCAATAAAAAGAAATTTGACACAAAAAAAAGTGAAGTTTGTGTGGAATAAAAAATCGATGGCCTTGACATTCAGGCAGTTTTCTTGCATGCAAATCCTGTAACAGTTTCTCTGCCCAAAATAGGGTGTGGCGAGCTCCATTGTGAATGGATTGGCCAGAGGTCAATTGGCCTTCAGGACAAGTGTTTTCAGCCACAGAGCCAGCTGAAGCTACACTTTTGGAATTCCTGCATTTCCTTCCAAATCTAATTGCAGTGAAAGAATTGCAGTTTGGGAAGTTTCCTACTTCACATGAACTAGTAGCTTCATCAGCAACATTTCTGAATCTAAAGGATTTGCTCCAGTTTTAGCTTTCAGTAGTTAAGGGATTGAAAAACAAATGATGTATGCCAAATTGTCCCATGTGATCCCAAAGTTCAGGCAAACCACTCACATTTATTGATGCCACAACGACTAGCAATCTGAGGCTTTCCTTGATTCTAAGCTACCCTTCTTACCCTCAAATTAATGTATTCTCAAAGAGTGCTTTCCACAAATTAAGATACTTGGGGATCATCCCCTCATTCAACACTTGCACTCCTTGAACTGGTTAAGTCCAGTGATGGCTGGAAGTGAATGTGAATTGGCGGGCAGGGGATTGCAAATATTTTTAAAAAACGACTTACCTATTCACAGCCGCCATCTCTCCTCTTTCGTTGCTTCTCTTCCTGGCGAGCCCCGGAAGCAGGAAGCACACAGGCTCTCCTAAGCCAATCACATCGCTGCTTTTAACAGTGTTGTGATTGGTCTGAGTTCCGTGGTTCGGCGCTCAGATTGAGACTGGGAGCCTGTGCATGTTCTCCACCCAGGCTATGTACTACAGTCCGGTGGAGAACATGCTAAGTACGCATTACTGTTTGGACTGCCCAAGATGGCTGGCAAAACCGTCATGCGCACTTATTGTACACAAATCACTCCTCCTCCCAGGCTGTGACACCAGACCGCCCCAGCCCACCCTAACCCAGGCCCGTAGCTACAAAAAATAAAATGATAATAACTATGTTAATGTTAATGTTAACTAGACTTATATAGCGCACAGCTGCCTCAGCAAAGAGATGTCCCGGCACTGAAAGCAGTGTAACATAGAGGCTAGGAACTAGGCGTCTCGGCGCTGAAAGAAGTGAACAGAGGATAAAGACTAGGCCACGGGGAAAAGATATGTCTTAATGGCTTTTCGAAAGGCAAGCAGGCTATCCAGAATGCGAATCTGAAAGGGCAGGGACTTCCACAATTTGGCTGCCAAACAACAGAAGGACCGACCCCCGGCACAGAGACGGTTCACTCGAGGGACAACAACCAAGTGCTGCCCCAAAGAGCGCAGCTGGCGCATAGGAACATAAGGTACCAGCAAGTTGGCCAAAAGCCCGGGAGACGCAAGCTTCAGAATTTTAAAGGACAAGCAGAGAGCCTTGAATTCGATCCGCTTGGCCATAGGCAACCAGTGTAACCGCCGGATGGCACCGGCTGTTGAGCAGCTTCGCGGGAGCCCCAACAGGGCTCTGGCTGCTGTATTTTGAACTCGCTGCAGGCACACTACCTCGGTCTGATTAGCCCCTAAAAGGAGCGAGCTGGCATAATCCAATCTAGATAAGATAGCTGCTTGAACAATCAACTGACGGCTGGGTGGATCTAAAAACCCCAGCAGGGGCCTAAGTCCCCGAAGGAGGCCGAAACAAATGCCGGCCACTTTCTTGGTGTGATCCTGGAAGCTGAGTGTAGAGTCCATCCATACCCCTAGGATTTTTACCACCGCCTTAGGGGTGGGTGCACTACCAAGGGTGATGGGCCACCAATGCTCACTCCATAATCCCTTGTCTCTCCCCACCAGCAACACCTCAGATTTATTGGCGTTAAGCTGGAGGCAGTTGGTGGTCGTCCACTCTGCGACTGCCGCCAGGCCACTCCTAAATTTGGAGGCGTCCTGCGTGGAGTCGTCGGAGAGGGCCACCACCAACTGCGTGTCATCAGCATACGAGACCATGGTAAGGCCTTTGTCCCTAGCCACCGTAGCAAGAGGTTGAACGTACAGATTAAATAGTACAGGGCTCAGAGCAGAGCCCTGAGGCACACCCTGCCCGATGGACTGGACACTGGAGAGAAAAGGGGGGGCAGTCACTTGGAATGTTCTCTCTGAAAGGAAAGATCTGAACCAATCTAGAGCTAGGCCAACAACACCGGCCTCCTCCAGACGATGTAAAAGAATCTTGTGGGAGACTGTGTCGAATGCGGCACTGAGGTCAAGCAGTATCAGTGCCGCAGTGTGGCTTGCATCGAGAATGGTCCGCAGATGTTCGGTCACAGCCAAGAGAGCAGTCTCCGTACTGTGACCAGGGCGGAAGCCGTTCTGGGAAGGGTCCAAGGTGCCATTAATATTCAGTAACCCCGTTAAGATGTTATTCGTGTTTGCCTCAGCAATCTTGGCTACCCATGGTAGGAGGGATATTGGATGAAAGGTTTCCAGCTTAGCCGGATCCAGTGAAGGTTTTTTGAGTAGAGGAACTACCTTAGCCTGCTTCCATAGCTCAGGGACCACAGCTGTGGAAAAAGATGTATTAACAACCTGGCATAAAGGTGCTAGGAGCACAGATAGGGAGTCCCTGAACTGGGCAGGTTTCAGAGGGTCTACCGGAGAGCCAGATTTAACTTTACCACTCAGTAATAAAAACTCATCCTGCGAGATGGAAGGAATAACCTCCAAAGAATGAGTAGGAGGGGGTCCGTGAGGAGCAATAGGAGAGGGAGGCGCCGAAGGAAAAGACCTATAGATTGTTTCCACTTTATTAACAAAGAAAGTGGCAAGGTCCTCACAATGTTGTTCAGACATAATCACGGAGGCAGTAGAGTTTTTCCTAACTTTGAGATCCTTAAGTATTTTGAAAATACACTTGGCCGGGTTGCGGCTTAACTAACCGGACAGAGTGTATAGTCCTATGGTAGCTCTTGACAGCGGCCTGATAACATATTTTTGCCACGGGGTCATAGTCCTTTCTCCAGGCACGCTCCAGCTTTTTACAAGATTTACGTATCGCGGCCAGAGAATCGTTAAACCATGGGTTAGAGTCAGAGTTACGGCCTTTAGACCATTTAGCTGGAATGAGGGAAGCAAGAGCATGAAGAATCCAATTACAGAAAGATCTATGTGACAGATCGGGGTCACTTTGCAGTTTAGGAGGGTGTACAGAAAAAAGGGCATGAAAATCCTCGAGCTTCAATTTACGCCAAGGGCGTTTAAAAGAGGGTTGTTGATAGGCTCTATACGGGGGCTCGAAGGCCGGGAAAGACATAGGGGCATATAATCAAGGACCGGCGATAATTATCGCTAAGCGCACTTAGTGCTAGGATAATTATTGCCGGGTAACATGGAATTTTATCGCTGAGATAGCGTGCTATTAGCAACGCTTATCTCAAAAGCGATAAAATTCCAAGCGCTAACTGCCAAATGTGAGATTATCGCTGGAAATCCAGCGATAATCTCACAAAGTTTGGCGATAGCTTGATGATAGGGCAAGGCATACTTAGCCATGATATCCACCTTACATAGGATATCATGGCTAAGTCAGTCTTGAAGCAGGTGTAAGGAAAGTAGCGATAACAGAGGTTATCGCTACTTTGCTTGTCGCTCTGCAGGTTAGCGTGCCCATTGATAATTGGAGAAATGTCGCTTAGCCAGTTATGTCAGGGCAGGAACGCCCACTTTGCATCTCATTAGAGATGCAAAGCTGGGCGTTCAGAGAACAGGCGCTAATGCAAGGTTTCACGCGATAGCGTGACCTTGCTGATTAGGCGATAAAATTATCGCCGCTTTTCGTCCGAAAACGGAAGCAAAAGCGGCGATAATTTTTTATCGCCTCGTTGATGATATGCCCCCACAGAGACCAGAAAGTGGTCAGACCAGCATACTGGACTGGGTGTCTTGACAGAGGCGGAGGGAATATTAGAAAAGACGGGGTCAAGCAAATGGCCAGCAATGTGTGTAGGACCTGAAATCAATTGAATTAATTGGCAAGCCGCCTGGTCTGCAAGCAAGCTGTCGAGTTCATTATCATGTTGGAGGTCAAAGTGCAGATTAAGGTCACCCAAAATACAAAAATTCGCTGCGCTCATTGCCAGAGTACTGGTGACATCAATAAGTGCAGATTTAAACTCCTTAGCTGGCCCAGGGGGGCGATAGACTAACAACCCTGACATGGTCGAATGAGCGCTAAAAGCGATTCCGAAGTGGGCGCATTCGCAACCCGCCACAGACTCTTTGACAAATGAGCCGGTGTAGCAGGACTTAAAGATAACCGCAATGCCACCCCCTCTAGTCTCCCTGTTTAAAGTCAGGATACTATAGCCTAGAGGAAGCGCTAAGCCGGGTTCTGCCACCATGTCATCGCTAAGCCATGTTTCTGTTAGGAAAAAAACATCAGGAGACTCCTCCTGTACCAAGTCATACACATCCAGATAATGTTTGGCCAGGGAGCGAACATTAAGATAAAGAATTTTCATAAAAGACCTGGACAAAGGAGGGGAGGGTAGGGGGGGCGAAAGCGTGTGTGAATCAAACCCACAGCAAAGACAGCAGAAGGGCCCCTCCATAGAACCTAACAAAGGCTCCCGCGCCATGGCCCGATTAAATATAGGCTCAGGGGAAGTGGCCAAGAGACTAGACCGCCTCACCACCAATATGGCGGCAAAAAATGGCCCACCGCAAGTAGGATACTCCGGCGTCGGCAGTTAAATGCTCCCTCCACACAATCAGCCCACTAATGGCTGCGGTGGACCAGGGAGGCAAACAGCCGACAAAACACTCCAGGCCAAATGCGGAGCTAAAAACAGGTCAGAACAAGCTAAGGTCGGTAAATAAAAAATACAGCACACTAAGTACAGTTAATTTACACTTTAACAGTAAAAACACTTTTAAACGCTAAAACAAAGCGCAGCGCGAGACTGTGGTGCTTAGCCTCGTAGCAAGCTGCCAGGTCATCAATGTTATTATCATTTTATTTTTCCCTTTTCCACTGCTCTGAAAGCAGTGGGGTGATGCTCCTCTGGCTTAGCGGAGGAACCACCCCTGGTTAAGTCCTGTCTAAAGATATTACTCTACAAGCATCATCAAAATGAGAAGGAACATGCAGAAATAGCAATTGCACGTGTTTTCAGGTTACTACACTTGTTAGAGGCAGGAACTCTACTGTTGTAGAGTTACACAGAGAATGTGCTATGAAGAGAAGTTCCAAATTCAACATTTCTTGATGTGACAATGCAACTTTTCTCTGCATAGACAGATTGTGTTCAAAACAGACATCTTCTTTTCGCACTCTATTCAAGGCCAAATGCATTTGGCTGTTTCTAAATGAGGGCCTCTGAGTCATTCAAAAAGCCCATTGCCTCCTTACAAACTGTTTATATGCCTAGGCCCAGCCTCCCAAATCCTGATAGACTTTCAAGTGGCCAAGTTATGTTATGTTAATTTTATTTATATAGCGCATTAATGCCCAGGGGCGTCTAAGCGCTGATTGTTTCAGATTGCGAGTGTGATCACGACTGCCGGCTGAGTTACCATGATTTAAACAGCCGGGTCTTTACAGCTTTCCTAAAAGATAAAAGGTTGGGTTCATTTTTAATGGTTAGGGGGAGTGTGTTCCATATTTTGGTCGCTTCCATCACAATGCTCTTTACACCCCATCTAGTTTTCTTAAATCTGGGCTGAATCAATAAATTAGCCGAGGCTAACAAGTTATGGTGTGGATTTAGTTTTCCTGTCCACATCAGTCTGAACTATCACTCTCTAAGGGGAATATTCACAAGAACGTGTGATAATCATCGCAAATGTAGCTTAACGCAACCTTGCATATCGCAGTCCATCGCGAGAAAATAACACCATCTTAACGTCCAATTCCCAACCCCTCGGCACCATGTGGTAGCAGCATGATAACCCGCCAAATGCCCGCGTAAAAACCAACGCAAAAAACAAAAAATGCGAAACACGACCGCCCAAAAAGTTGCGCTCCCACAAAGCGTGATACCAAAATCAGCGAAAACCAGCGACACGCCTGCAATACCCATGCGTCATGCGTGAAAATACACTATAAAAGCAAACAAAAAACCAACCCCAAAACCAATCCAAACTGCGTAGCACCATGGATGCACCCGGACCTAGTGCAGAGGACAAGCCGAACTCCACAAACCCCACGGAGGACCAGCATGGAACCCCCTGTTCGGGGAAGGGCAAGGAGAAGAGGAAGAGGAAGACGGAGTTCAGTCCGCAGGAAGACCAGATCACCGTCACGGAGGTGATAGAACACTACCAACAACTGTTCGTCACCTCCACTGCGTCATTGGCAACACAAACGGAAATATGGCAGTCCATCGTCACCAAAGTGAATGCAGTCGGAGTGTCGAGGAGGTCAATGGAGGGTGCCAAGAGGCGCTGGCATGAAGTGCACAGCCAAACCAAGCAGAAACTCTCTGCCAACATGAAGGCAGCAAAGGCGACTGGAGGTGGGTGTCCTGCGCCACAGGAGGAGCTGGATGAGCTGGAGGAAATGGTGGCCACAGTCATCAGTGGGGAGACGGTGAAGGAGTTGGGGGTCTGGACACAGCCCGAAATGACCTGACCCAACAGGGTGAGTAACCACCAGGGACTGGGGGGACAGGGGCAGATGGGCACAATGGCACACATGCACAATCATGTGCAGCACACTGCACACCCGCAATGAGTGTGGAACATGTCCCTGATACCCTTGGCACACTGCAGCACACATAGAAACACCAAGTAGGCCCCCGTCCACTATGTGCACAAATGGGGCCCCCTCCATATCACCAATGCCACAACCTACCCATGCACATGTGCTGAATCCAGAAAAGCAGCGGCTCTGTGAGCCACTCTGACAATGCAAGTGACACTGCATGACAGATAGCATGGCTGAAGTCACAATACATGACATGGTGCACGAGACGACACTGAGGTGGCTGAGTGTGGATCACATCCGTAAAGGAGCATGTCACACTCTGACACATCCACGTGCACCTACGAGCCATGACGTCAAGAACACATCTGCAGACAAACAATGCACAAGAGTACCAAATATCTCCAGTAGCACAAATGACCCAAGTCGCAAACATCCCAGCCCCCGAAAAGCACACAAGTCAAATGCACACCGACTCAAAGGGATAAGGGTCCGCCAATGCAGAGCTGCAGGGGCGAATCGCCAACAATGCAGCACACACACATAGCAATCACAGTACATCAACATTGACGACAATGTGGGACAGAGTGCAACTCCTACACCACAGGACAGAGGACACAACTGGTGCCTCTCGTGCGTAGAAACTGGCCAATCACATGTGGGAATGCATGACACTGTGAGATGATAATGTACGAGTACAACCACACATCCGTCATGTAGTCGAAATGTCCACTGACTCCCATCAAATAGCCAGCTACACCAAAACAGTCACAATGTACACCGTCATGCAGTCTGAATGTAAAAATCCACAATGCGTCAACATACATGGAACACACTGTTAACCTGCATCTCCCCTTACATTGCAGAGGGACAACCAACACCTCCTGCAGACCACACATCTCTTCAGTGATGATGAAGAGGACAGCCTGCCCATTTGCCCAGACACACTCCAACGGCTCGTGGACAGCCTCCTCACCCCACCTCCAGGAGCAGGGCAGCCCAGCTGCATCACGGTGAGCCCACACCCTGCACAGACCACACAGCAGGAAGCACACACCACCACGGCTGCCTCCCAGGACCCCCACGACCAACACATGGATTTCAAACGCTGTGTGTTAGGGTGCCAGGAGAAGATGGCAGATCAGCTGCGGCTGGGTTTCGACCTCATGGCTGCCAAACTCGATGCCATACGTGGGTGCCTGAGTCCCATCAGGGAGCACCTACAGTCCCTAACGGATACCCACTGTCCGCACCATGCCCACCAACAATCCTTGGCTGACATCGCTGGTTCCA
Source organism: Calotriton arnoldi (assembly GCA_963921515.1). Taxonomy (NCBI): domain Eukaryota; kingdom Metazoa; phylum Chordata; class Amphibia; order Caudata; family Salamandridae; genus Calotriton; species Calotriton arnoldi. The sequence continues at coordinate 209,457 of CAWUFW010006731.1, read as the reverse complement.
TTACTCGGATACAGGAACTGTCTAGGCAGACAGGCTCCAGCGATGACAGCACAGAGTTGGCACAGATGCGGAGGACAATGGAGACCATGGATCCGAAGCAGGCTGGAAGTATGGCTGCCACTGCTGAACACCAGCGAGATGTAGCTGCGATCTTCCATGCCTTGCAGATCCTCATCTTGCCCCTGCTGCCACTGAGCCTGTTCCAGATGACTGCTGCAGGAACCTCGACACACACATCTCCGACCCCTGATGTGTCAGTGGCACACAGTGATGCAGCCATTACACCGCCACACACACCGGACACACCCGACACAGAAGAAGTATCAGAGGAGTAAGATGTGGATGGTAACTACTGTGTGAGGAAGGAGGCAGTAGCATCCATCACCTCCATATGACTTGCCCTGCCTGGCTCTGCCCCATGCATCATGCCCTGCGACAACCCCTTCCACTGACCCCCGGAACACTCTGCGACATTCACCCGGACCCCGACATGGACTGCCATATCTCCACTGCTTGACAATTACACAGCAATCCTGCTGCAGACTGCACTCCCCCTCTTCCAAATCAATTTTCAATGCCCAAAGGACTCTGGTTGGCCCACCACTGGGCTTCCATGTTATGTGGGCTTGGATGGCCATGTACAGCTCCCTCTCCGTCATTCGCCAGAATGTGAATAAAACATTCGAAATCATGCAGATGTGTCATGACTATGTTCACTCACGTATGGAAGTATGGCTGGATGTAGGGACAATGATTGCACAAGAAGGTACACCCTGGTAAATGACACCAATGCGCATGCTCATCCCCGAGACACATGGCCAATTGGATGACTGTGAAGGTGGGTACTGGCTGTGTCCCCATTACACATTAGCAACAAACTCACAACCCCCCAACGTAGGCACAGGTCCATGTCTTGAATAGGGCTGTGTGTAGGTATGACCAAATCGGTAGCAGGCCAGAAGTGGTGTCCTACATCACATGTGACAACAGAACTTCACGTCGCATACCTACTCACACACATCTGTGTGGACACATTCTGAAATGATTCATAACATTTCTCAACATGGTCAGAGGTTGGACACCATACTCACATTGCTGAAGACACGTAAGAGCACAGGTCTACCAGCAACTCTCCCAAAACAATGTCGGGCTCACAGAGGTGGAGCTGTCAGAAGGGACCCATCCCCATTGTACATGCGTCAGTCAGTTCCTCCATGTGTAGGGACGATGTTCATTGTGGCACACGAATGGTCAATCTAATCAACACTCATCACAGTTAGACACCAGTGGTGTTGTGTAGACTTTATTGGCATGTGCGTCTCAGTACGGACAAGGCAACGGCCACAACAGGCAGGGACATGCTTAAGACACTTACACGCAGCATGGGTACATGTCGAGGTGCAGGAAATGGGGGTGGAAAAATGAACCCCAATCATCATGGATGGCAACGGTCTCAGCCCACCTTGCCTTGCTGGACGAGTCATGTGTTGTTTGGCGTATGCCCATTGCCCCGTGTGAGGGGGCACGACTTACAGCCCATGGGGTCTGCATAGTGCTCTGCCATCCAACTGCGCCGACTCTCTGCTCTGCTGACAGTGATCAGGTGAAAGAGTCCGACAAGTTCACATGTCGTGCTACATTGCCATGTGTGTACTCTCCCCCAAGCAGTGTGTCCGACTTGGTAATGTTGCCAGACGACGCTGTGCTGCTCCGACCATGGAACTGCATCACCTTGCACAGGTGTGTGTACACACGCGTAGTTCCACGCACATGCATTCAGAGTCCAGACGAAGGCAATCATGTCCTCTGTTGTGGTGGGATGTGGGTACATTCCCCACGATGCTACAAGGTGTTGGGAGCAGTGCTGTCGGTGACAATCCGATGTGGCTGCAGGGACGTAGTTACTCGTCCATGAATGCCAGCGCAGCTTCATGGGCAATGTGTTCCAATAGTAAGTCGTTGTCGGGTTCAAGGAACACCAGGGTGAGCCAATCCATTAACTGGTCCGGGCAGATGTGCTCAGTCCACGCCGTTTCCCCAATCCGCAACACAGCCCAATAGGGGAGTGCCTGGATGTGGTCACTGCACACGAGGAGTTGTGCATTCTCCCATGTGCAACTGCCAGCACATACGCCAAGGATCAGTGCATCCCATGCACGGCTATCCAGGTGACACTCCTGTTGGTGGGCCAACAGGGGGCGCACTGTCAGGTCATAGTCCAATTCAGCTACGGTTGCGCTGGATAGGCAGACCTCCATGGGCCACTCGAATGTGCATGATCGACAGTGGAACCAGGGCTGGATGCAGGTGACGTAGGCAAGACGGTAACTCAGACAGAAACTGATTCGCAACACTGCCATTGACAGGGATCCCAACAGATGCAGCATTCGGGCACGGTACAGTTCCACGTGACAGGGGTTGTGCATGTGCCCGGGAATGCCGGCCATTGCGTTTGTTGGTCTCCTGGCACTTGCACTCATCTGACCGGTGGGTGTTCGGTGGACGATATGCCACAGCTCTGGGCAATGAGTCGTATGTGTGTGCAACGTTTGTACGTATGGGTAGTTCTTGACAATGTGTCAAGGGCATCCCTTGCAAGTGTCGGTCGTGCAGGGACAAGTGTGTGTGGGGTGTAGGCACGTTGGTGTTTCATTAGCGCAGTTCGTGGTGTGGGAGTCGTCGGAGGATGGTATGGTATCTCACGCAGGGTGTGCAAGCCGCATTCAGGACCAAGGTCGGGGGTTTGGTTGGCCTTGGGCCTTGTGTGTTGAGACAAAGGTGCTTTCATTCCTGATTTTAGTCTGACTACTGCTTGCATGTCTTAATTGTGATGTGGAGTTCAAGCTGACTTTGATGCCATGCCTGTGATTTGTGGTGCGCAGAGTTCGAGACACACGCAGCTGCATGAGCCAAGGGCCCAATTGGCCTTGCGCTCCTTGTTCAGTCTCTCTCTTTCTGTCTGTTTCTTTCTCTCTCTCTCTCTTTCTCTCTCTCCCTGTCCTTTGATGGGTGCCTGACACACCTTCTTATCTTGGGTATTGTCTTGCAGGCTGTGAGTCACAGTTTGTCCAGGGATGCCCCGCCATGACTCCTCAGGATAGTTATTTGGTGACGAATTAGAATGTGACATTTTGTTTGGTCTTCCAATGGTGTATGTATGAATCAGGATCTCAGTGCGCACATGTATGTTGATTGTTGCAATTGTGCGACATCAGGCGGGTGCTTGTGTTCATGTTTCCGTGCAGTTGATGTGCTGTGTCTTGGTCCGGGGTCCCATGGTGGGGCCCGGGGAGGGGGGTGGGGGGTGGTCCTGGGGTGGTGGCGATGGGTGTTGTGGCCCTCTTGGGTGTCCGGCACGCATGTTCAGTGGCTCCATGGCATCTGTTGCCCTTCAGGTGGGGCTCTGGGCTGGGCTCCATTTTGTGGTGCAGGCTGTGCTCCGACTTTGCACCAGGTCAGGGCAGGTGTTAGATTCCTGCTGCTAACGTGCCTTATTGCCTGTTTTGTGGTTTTATCGCTGGTCGTTGAGAATGTTGAGGTGTGGTGTTGTCGCTGGTTTTTGCTCAGGAATGCCTACTCTGCATCTCATTAGCGATAGTTGCAGGGGTCATCTGTGGCGATGTTTTTTGAGGATGCTTTCGCAGGTAAACTGGTGTTATGGGCTGTTAGCACCAGCTTGTGAATGTTGCGATACATTTATCTCGACTTTGGCTGCGATAAAGTGCTGTTAACTCGGCGATGGCTCCTTGAGAATATGCCCCTCTAAGATTCTTTTGCAAGATGAAGACTCATCTCTTTGCATAAACTTATTTCTTGAGACCAACATATGACAATATTACCCCAGAAGTTCTAAACCACAGCCAAACTGTGGGGGATTTTGCCTACTTCTTCATGGAAAAGACAAGAAAGATCGAAAATGATCTGCGGGTAGCTATGGAACACCATCCTTGCACACCTCCTTGTTGCCCCCCACACCCCTGATTGCGGAGACACCAGGTTTCCCAGCACACACCACTAAAAACAGTGCTAGTTGGAGCATATTCAAAACTTTTGATGAGAGTGTCATCCTCAAAAACCTTACAACACTGAAACCCTCAAACCACTACAGCGACCCTCGTCCAACAAACTTCTTTAATAAGATCAAAAGGTCCCTACTACCGCTCTGGGCTAAAATAGTCAATGCCTTGCTACTTCAAGGATCAATACCTGACTGCCTTAAAGCTATACAAAAGGGGATGATGGACGGAACGTTTGAGCCAATCAAACACTCACCCCCAGTCAACTGATCTGGGTTTAATCCATCATCATTCTTTAGCTCACTCCACCACCCCAGTTCAGACATGGCCATATGCAAATCAGTCTGACCCTGTGCCTCATGGGAACAGTCCAGCCCGAACTGCCAAGCCATGTCTTCCCTGGACCGGAAACAAGCATCCTAGGACCGGTTTCTGGCATTCCAGCCGTCATCAGCCAGGCTTGCTTGAATCCAGTGGCAAAGTGAGCAAGGGACCCACGTCTGGGCATACCCCCGCCAACTTAGGGCGAACAAAGCGATACAAAAGGGGATGATGGACGGAACGTTTGAGCCAATCAAACACTCACCCCCAGTCAACTGATCTGGGTTTAATCCATCATCATTCTTTAGCTCACTCCGTCCATCATCCCCTTTTGTATCGCTTTGCCTTAAAGCTAGGCAGGTTACCCCCATTAAAAAAAAAACAACGGCGGACCTCTCAGACCATAACAACTTTTGCCCAATCTCTACGATTCCGACATTAGCAAAACTCCTCGAGAACTTTGTACATGTTCAACTGTGCATCCACATTGACCAATTCAGTCTCTTCAACCAATTCCATTCCGGCTGCTGCTGTGGCCATAGCACGGAATCGGTGCCCACACACATTGTTGATGATGCGCTAAAAATGCTGGATTAGAATGAATCCTGCCTTCTCATGAACCTTGACCTATCTTCAGCCTTCGATACCGTAAAACATGACAACCTCCTAGGCCTACTTAAACATAGGATGAGACTATCGGAGACCGTTCTCAAATGGTTTGCCTCTTTTCTACAGAACAGAACTCAAAGAATCAAGGGCAACATGTCCCTATCCAACCCTTCGCAGGTCACTCTAGGAGTCCCTCAGGGAACTGTGCTCTCACCCACTCTCTTCAATGTATTCATGGAATCTCTAACCGATTTGCTGAATTTATCTAACATCTACTATCACATGAATGCAGATGACAACCAACTGCACTTAAAAATCTCTTCCCCGAAGATATTAAGGGGCCGATTCCGATCTCGGTCGGAAGCGCACCTAACACCATTCGGTCGGGAAAAAAGCCATGCGAATGCCTGTTTCCCGACCGAACCGCACATCATTCCGAACGAGCAAGTACGATGCGCACAACAGCATAGATTCCGACCCAGTCGTACTCACCCAATCCAGGTCCTGTTTCCCGACCGAGCAGGATCCGTAAACGCAGAATCGAGTCTCACGGAAGCCAAAATGCAGCCCCGTCCGGCCGGACAAGTACAATGCGCTTCCCGTACGCGCCGAACCCGTCGCTACGCACGGCACGTCAAAGCATCCGGGAGAGGCGCACATAAGCTCCGATTCGCGCCACAACACGATCCACGGCTACGAGACGAACACGCCAGCGACGAGGCGAAGCAAAGAGAAAGACGAATGAGACGAACCAACCATGAATCCCATCGTGCCGATCCTACCAATATTCTACATCTACTACCGGAACAGGCACGGACGCGTATGGCGCAGAAGGTAAGTCAGACACCAACCACAAAAACAAACTACACGTACCCGACATATCACACACACACAGAGGGATGCAGAAATTACTTACACCAGCAACAGCAGCACCATAGGGGCGGGATGGCCATCACCAATGCCACATATACACATAGGGGCCCGGATGCCCACCACCACCCCTACCCAGGGGGTGCCAGATGCCTACCATTACTACCACCTCTACCCAGGTTGTGCCAGATGCCTACCACTACTACCACCTCCACCCAGGGGGTGCCAGATGCCTACCACTACTAACACCCCTACCCAGGGGGTGCCAGATGCCTACCACTACTACCACCCCTACCCAGGGGTGCCAGATGCCTACCACTACTCCCACCTCTACCCATGGGGGACTGGATGCCTGTCACTACTACCACCCTTACCCAGGGGGTGCCAGATGCCTACCACTACTACCACCCTTACCCAGGGGGTACCAGATGCCTACCACTACTACCACCTCTACCCAGGGTGTGCCAGATGCCTACCACTACTACCACCCTTACCCAGGGTGTGCCAGATGCCTACCACTACTACCACCCTTACCCAGGGGTGCCAGATGCCTACCACTACTACCACCCCTACCCATGGGGGGCTGGATGCCTGTCACTACTACCACCCCTACCCAGGGGTGCCAGATGCCTACCACTACTACCACCCCTACCCATGGGGGCTGGATGCCTGTCACTACTACCACCCCTACCCATGGGGGCTGGATGCCTGTCACTACTACCACCTCTACCCATGGCGGCTGGATGCCTGTCACTACTACCACCCCTACCCAGGGGGTGCCAGATGCCTACCACTTCTACCACCTCTACCCAGGGTGTGCCAGATGCCTACCACTACTACCACCCCTACCCAGGGGGTGCCAGATGCCTACCACTACAACCACCTCTACCCATGGGGGCTGGATGCCTGTCACTACTACCACCTCTACCCATGGGGGGCTGGATGCCTGTCACTACTACCACCTCTACCCATGGGGGGCTGGATGCCTGTCACTACTACCACCCCTACCCAGGGGTGCCAGATGCCTACCACTACTACCACCTCTACCCAGGGTGTGCCAGATGCCTACCACTACTACCACCCTTACCCGGGGGTGCCGGATGCCTACCACTACTACCACCCCTACCCATGGGGGGCTTGATGCCTGTCACTACTACCACTCCTACCCAGGGTGTGCCAGATGCCTACCACTACTACCACCCTTACCCAGGGGGTGCCAGATGCCTACCACTACTACCACCCTTACCCAGGGGGTGCCAGATGCCTACCACTACTACCACCCCTACCCATGGGGGGCTGGATGCCTGTCACTACTACCACCCCTACCCAGGGGGTGCCAGATGTCTACCACTACTACCACCCCTACCCAAGGGGTGCCAGATGAATACCACTACTACCACCTCTACCCAGGGGGTGCCAGATGCCTACCACTACTACCACCTCTACCCAGGGTGTGCCAGATGCCTACCACTACTACCACCCTTACCCAGGGGGTGCCAGATGCCTACCACTACTACCACCTCTACCTAGGGTGTGCCAGAGGCCTACCACTACTACCACCCCTACCCAGGGGGTGCCAGATGCCTACCACTACTACCACCTCGACCCATGGGGGCTGGATGCCTGTCACTACTACCACCTCTACCCATGGGGGGCTAAATGCCTGTCACTACTACCACCTCTACCCATGGGGGGCTGGATACCTGTCACTACTACCACCCCTACCCAGGGGGGGCTGGATGCCTACCACTACTACCACCTCTACCCATGGGGGGCTGGATGCCTACCACTACTACCACCTCTACCCATGGGGGGCTGGATGCCTACCACCACTACCACCTCTACCCATGGGGGGCTGGATGCCTACCACTACTACCACCTCTACCCATGGGGGGCTGGATGCCTACCACCACTACCACCTCTACCCATGGGGGGCTGGATGCCTACCACTACTACCACCTCTACCCATGGTGGGCTGGATGCCTACCACCAACAACACCCCCACTCACAGGATGGCTAATACATGACACAACAAGCACACACCAACATAAAGAATGCAACATAAAGACATCCCCCCCAACACCATGACAAGCGTGTGTAGACTGTGTCAAATGCCTACAACAGTGAACATGACTTTGAACATACAATGTGACCCCCTATCACATGTGCCACACATAAATGTGTGTGGCCCCCACAATGCAAGCAGACCATGACCATTGTGGCAATGGGGCCCAAAACCCCATCATCACAGTGACCAAAATGTAAGTGTGGGGTCCATAGCTGAAGCACATTTTGAACATTGTGGCAATGGGGTCCAAACCCCCATCATCACAGTGACCAAAATGTAAGTGTGGGGTCCATAGCTGAAGCACATTTTGAACATTGTGGCAATGGGTCCAAACCCTCCTTCATCACAGTGACCAAAATGTAAGTGTAGGGTCCATAGCTGAAGCACATTTTGAACATTGTGGCAATGGGGTCCAAACCCCCATCATCACAGTGACCAAAATGTAAGTGTTGACAAAGAAAAAGCTGCAACTGCCAAACTGCATGGATGATTCCTGGTCACAGAACAACAAACACATCAGTGGCAAAGTAGTGTTTGTGTCCCATAGCAACATAGATTGGGGGAGGCAAACAGTGCAGTGCCAATAAGACATACCTTTGGCCATGTGCAGACAAACATCACCCATGGGGGCTGACACTGTCAACATTCATCAATGACACAATGACAGAAGTGACCATCAGAATGCAGACCCACATATTTGCACCAATGGGCACACAAATGCAGATACCCTGTGGAGACTGTAGATGTGAGGTGAACAGATACCATACCATGGCAGCAATGGGACACACAAACAATGATCATTGTGCTGACTGATGACCTATGAGTCCCAGGGACAGCAGGGGAAACCCACCAAACAACATACAGCCAATGGCACACTAAAGATATGCCAATGCAGTGGTGCAGATGCACAAACACAAACAGGAAGACCCACACTGCACATCAAACACAACAGGTGAGGGGGGGTGCCAGTGTCCCCAGGCAATCACACAACACATGAGGAGGCCTGAATACCAATTACACAGATGTGCATACAGTGCCACACAAAGGTAACTCATGGATCCAAATCCCCTATGTGGGCAATCAGGCATTGTCAGATGAGAGGGAGCACAAATCACACATGTCACACAAGCATGTAGGAACAGCAACTGACACAGCAAGACACAGAGACACCACAGCACTACCCCCAGGACCCCCACAATGTGGTGACCCTGGGCTGCATTACAATCCCACTGTGATGACAAAGCTAGATGTCGTTCACACTGTGAACCACAGTCATGTGTCCTGAGCAACAAACTACCATCACACCTACACAAGCACAAATCAATCAGCACGGCCAGTAAGCCAAGGCCAACATGGAGGCAGGGGTCTAGCCGGGCAACAACTCTCATCTGCACACACTCAACACCACACACCTCGACCTCCAACAATGTGCAGCAGTGAAGCTCACATGCACTGGTGACATTGCACATGCACCCATGACAATCCCAGGGGGGTGGTGGGAACCAAGGTGCAGAAACACATCACACATGGCCACTCAACAAGACTCCTGAATGTCTGACACACTGCACACTACACTGTACATGGACATGACGGCAATACCACACCAACCAATGGGATCCCAGCCACAGTCACACACCAATGAAGAAGCCAAGGTCACCCACAAAGAACACACATAGACAACTACTAACATTGCAGCCCTGACCCTGAGGAGTGCCAGCAGTCACACACACAACGTGTCACAACCAATGAAAGCTAACACAAACCGGAAATCACATGACAGGTGTAAACAACAAGTGCCAAGGGGAATCCTGACTGTGACCCATCTGCGTCTGCCCACAAACTCAGCCCTGACAGCAAACACACCTATTGGTGACACCTTGATGACCAGTAATGTGCCATGCACCCACATCACAGAGAACCCAGGGAGAAGACTTTGGGGGAACATAGATCAACTCAGCAAGCATCACAAACAGGAACATCACTAGGGATCCCAGCATGCGCAGCAAAATGGAAGTGAACACACAGACATGCTCATACAACACACACCTTGGGAGCAGGCGATTTCACAGGAGTACACACTGCCATGAGGGGACTCCACTCCTGTGTGAGGAAAGCTGTGCCATATGTTGCCTCAGTAGGGCTCCATCATGTCAGCAGAACACTTGGTCACACAGTCAACAATTAGCACCAAATGAAGGCTCCCGTCACATCAGCCTGGTCATGGGAGTGTCAACTAAATCATCAGCACAGATCCAACACACATGTATAGCAAGTTGCACTGACAACACAGATGAGTCCTTCCCCATTGATGCCCAAACCTGCATGTCCAGTGGAGATGGCCACACGGTCAGGGAAGTAGACTAATTGAACAATGGCAAGCACAACAGATGTGCAGGGGTGGAAGCCACAGATGTGACATTGCCAATGTAAGTAGGAAATCCCATTGCCAAATATTGAAAACATGACACCCTCAGATGCTGCTAAGGATGACATGGATACACCACAGGATAGGACACATTCCCCCTGGACCACATGGGTTCCTGCACAGTAACACTTCATTTTCATGAGACCAAATATCACCATCACTGCAGCAAGGGCATGGTTAGCATCATCAACATCATGTACATCAGAAGCAAAAGCACTAGAGAACAGAAAATTGCTTTATTCAGCATATGTGGGTTCAAAAGTTGAAGTCATGTAAAAAATAAACAAAGGCCAATGGCCAGTCCATCATGAAAGTCAAAACAGGGTGACAGTGGCAGATGTCACCCTACGCATGCCTGCACTGATAGAAACCAGGGACAATCCCCTCGGAGGGGCATACGGGGGGCAGGCCAGGCACCGCAGGGACAGGATCAGGGCTCACCAGAAGGAGGCAGGGAAGGGGTGGTGGGTGCTGGAGAGCCACTGACAACTGCAGTGGAGGTGTCTGACATGGTGTGTGCCGGCACAACTGGGGGCATGACTCAGATGGTGTGGGTGCCGGCACGACTGCAGTGGACCGTGCAGATGGAGTGGACAGGTTCCCCACTGCAGTGCCCAAGTCAGACAGGGTGGTAGTGGACTCCACTGCAGTGCCTACCTCCAGGGGAGGAGAATGGGGATCAGGTAAGGTGGGCAGGACAGAGGGGAGGACACCGTCACCACACCAGTGGCACAGACAAGCGCAGCGGGGGTGGGGCCGGAAGAGCAAGTGGCAGGGGGAGAAGGCCTGATCCTTTTGGGGATGGTGTATCTGTGGGTGGGGGAACCTGGGGCAGGGTGTGGTGGGGCACCTGTGGAGTGGGGGCCTGAGGGATGGAGGAAGGAGACTTGGTGCCTGAGCTGCAGGGCGGCGGCGGGGTCTTGCTCTTCCGGGTCCGGGGGGACTTGCGGATGGGGGCGTCAGTCGGTCTGCGCCTGGGGGAGGGTGTCCGGGGGCGAGGGACACTCCGCTCCATGTGGGTGTGCTTCCTCTTCCCCTGAATGCTGTATCAACTGGATCGGAGGGGAAGAGGCCGAGGTCACTGAGGAAGAGCCGCTGTGTCTTTGGGGTTGCAGGTGAGGCAAGGGAGGGGGCTTTGGAGGGAGAGGCAACTGAGGACTGCGCAGTGCTCGTGGATGCGTGTGTGTGTGCCTGGGCCCCATCCCCTGTGAGTGTGGTTTCAGTCCCCTGACTGTGTGTGCGTGTGCGTCTTGTTTGTGGCGTGTGTGTCTGTGTGCTGCTCGTGTCTGTGCTGGTGTGTGCCTGTGCCGGTGTGTGTGTGCTTGGGACAGGTAAGGTGCTGGGGAGTGTGGATGGGGCAGAGGCAGGAGGGGTGAGGGACTGTCAGAGGAGGGACACTGCTGCCGTCAGGGAGGAGTCCATGGACCTATTGCCCCTCTGTAGGGCAGACATGCCCGATGAGATGCCCTCCATGAACGACACCAGCTGAGTCAACAGAGCGGTGTGCGCATGGAGGACACTCAGCATGTCTGTCTGCCCTACATGGAGCTGGCGAAGGAGGTACACAGACTCCTCACTCAGGGCAGCAGGGGACACAGGGGCAGGGGGTGCAGTGCCTGGCCCAAAGGAGACACGCTCCCGAACATGGGAGCCTCCACGGACCTGGGGAATGGGAGCCGATGGGAGGGCGGTGGTGGTGCTGGTGGTGGCGGGGACATCAACACTAGCTGGGGTGTGGTGGCTGCTGACACCCGCCTCCATAAGGGAGTCATCGTCCGAGTTGCTCTGGTCCTCAGCTGAGGTGGATGGTGCTGAGGACTCCTTGGTGTGGCTCCCCTCGCCCTCCGTGCCACTGGGTCCCTCCGACCACTCCTCGGCTGCTGACCCAGTCTGGCTCTCCGGCTCCTCCTGGGCCGTGGAGCTGTCCCCTTCCGTGGCCGTGGATGTATCTGCAAACAATGGGGAAACAGACAGACATCAGTCACCTGCACCAAACGCACACACCACTGTGAGCACAGCACATTACAGAGCAAGCCCTGGCATCATTAGTTGAACATTGCTAAAAGTGCCCTAACTGAACAGGAGAAGCCAATTGTCAGTCTGATGCCAACCATGGCACTCACATCCCACATGGCCTTTCACCCATCTGCCTGGTGTCTGTTGGATAGCAACACCCCAGTGTGGACACATGCACCACCTACACAGTAGTGGGACAGTGCAGAGGACACGGTGTAGCATGTGGACATGCACACATCACAACTCTTGCCACTGAGTCAGTACAGGTTTCCGGATGAAAGGGATTCCCAGAGTCAAATAGGAAATGCATGTGATGCATACCAGCGACAGACACCATGATGCACCCATGTCCTGATAGCCATCGCCACAATGGTGTGCATGTAGCACATGTCACTCCCCTGCAGGATCACTCATAGGAAGTCACATGCCATGGCACAGGCATGCCTGCTAAGTCATACATCACTGTCTCCAGTCACATGGGCAGGGCAGCCAGACAACAACACTCTGCACTGTGTCACAATAGTAGGTCATGGGGAATGCAAGTCCTGGAGCTGAACAAGTGCACATGTACATCTCCCACACACCACATCATCTGAACCCTTATCTGTCCAGGTCATACCGATTGGACATATGGGAGACCTGTAACACAACCCTCTGAACCTGAGCACCTCACAATCTGCTGTGAATGGGAAACAGCTGCCTGAACTTCACATTCGCACACCCCAGTCTGCACGGTCAGGTGATCAAACACCTATGTGTCACCCAAGTATCGTCTCCTATGGTCACATCTCCGGTGGCATGCTGAGCCCCAACCGAGAAACACCCCAACAGTCCTGACAATGAAGCCACAGCACACTGACACAGAGGCAGACACCTGAGGGGACAAATCACTGAGCACAACGTGTCAGCTGATGCACGGGAGTGGGAGTACAGAGTGTATTGTATGGGCTGGAGTAGGCATGACTGTCCTGCCCCACATGAATGAGGGATGAGCCCTGGACAGTAGGCAGCTGGCTAAGTATGTGTGACACACGTAATATACACACTCCTGGGGCCCAAACATTGTTCCCACCCGCAGCATGGGTGTGTGCCAGATACCCCAGGCACATGTGGTGGATCAGCTCAGCAATTGGACCACATATCAAAGTAACACGCAGATTACATGTCAGAACACAGGCATTGTGTAAGCAATGGACCCACCCATGATGCCCACCACAGAGTTAGGGGAACAAATGCTGTCCCCCACCTTGAGCTAAGCAAAATGCAAGGACACAGTACCCAAGTGACACAATTCCCTGACTGTAAGGGCCACACCTGGATATCAGATGAGGAGTGGGCAGTGCACAATAGAGGGACATGGGTCCTGGCCCACATGACTGATGTACTGTGGAAGTTTAACCAGGCCAGAGGAGGGCACATAGCATGGCAGACAAAGTTCACAATGCAGTCATGGACTCACCCCCTCCTTGCTGCTCTCTGGCCTTCAGCTGCCCATCCAGATCAGGGAAGACCACCGCCAGGATCCTGAGCATGTGGGGGGTCAGGGTCCGGTGTCCGCCCCTCCTGCGAGGAGGCGACAGCTTCAGCTGGACCCGTGCGATCCTCCGGGTCCAGCCCCGAAGGTCCTGCCACCTCTTCTGGCAGTTACGGATCCGGCGCTTGTAGACCCCCATGGATCTCACTGCCCGGACGATGGTCAGCCATATCTGCTGCTTCTGGTGGGCATCAACCTGTGAGGATGACAAAGTGAGAATGCCATTACTACACATGCAACATATCCGTGAATTACACAGTTGGATATACATGTCTCAATCACAGGGGCACATGATGTACACAGGCAGTGCAACGATGGCCATGGACAGTATGCCAGCAGTTACTACATGGTATCATTGCTTGGGAAGTAAAACCTTGTTTAAATGCACTGTCACTGCACTATACCTGTTCAGTGCATGTAACTACACACTATGGGGGGTGACAACTACTCAGTGAGCCTGCTAGCCAGTGGCGTGCAGACTGTTAGCCTTGCTAGTCAGACAACATGCACATTTAGAAAGGCAGTGGACAGAACACTCACCTGCTCCCCTGCTTTCCCATACAGCTTGCTGTACTGTGGAAGGAGGCTGTCCAGCAGGGCCTGGTTCTCCTCAGTGCTGAAGGCTGGGGCTCTCTCCACAGTACGTGCCATTGCAGGGTCCAGAGGGTGCAGATACAGCAGCAGTGGTGGTGGCAGATATCGTCCTGGAGCATGTAGTGCAGGCAAGTGAGCTCTCAGGGGAACAGCCAGCATTATATGTGTGCTGCAGAGGCAGATACTGTCCCATGTGTCCAAAGTGATAGGTCCAAGTCGTTTGCATCTTCTGAATCTGGCCAATCCATGGAATTGCACCACTTACACATGCCCACAGCATCCTTCAAAAGTTCAACTTCATGACACCCATGAATTTGCAACATTGTTGTGGGTGACCAACTGAATTTCCAGCATCAGACTCGTTCAAAATTTGAAAACGCGTCCGTTGCCTGGCCAGGCCATAGCCAATGGGTGCGCACCGATCGGTCCATTGCTGTTCAACGCGTACCCGGGATACAACGCGTACCCGCACACATTGAATGCAATGGGCCGGCCGGGCACACCGATCGGTCCATTGCTGTTCAACGCGTACCCGGGATACAATGCGTACCCGCACACATTGAATGCAATGGGCCGGCCGGGCACACCGATCGGTCCATTGCTGTTCAACGCGTACCCGGGATACAACGCGTACCCGCACACATTGAATGCAATGGCCAATGTGTGTGCACCGATCGGTCCATTGCTATCCAACGCGTATTGCGAATACAACGCGTACCAGCACATATTGAATGCAATGGCCAATGTGTGCGCACCGATCGGTCCATTGCTATCCAACGCGTATTGCGAATACAACGCGTACCAGCACACATTGAATGCAATGGCCAATGTGTGCGCACCGATCAGTCCATTGCTATCCAACGCGTATTGCGAATACAATGCGTACCAGCACACATTGAATGCAATGGCCAATGTGTGCGCACCGTTCGGTCCATTGCTGTCCAACGCGTCCCTGTACAAGTCACTGGCATATGTCACCATGCCTGTCACAGGTGAACATATGCCAGCCACATGTACTTCCCAGGGAGTGAGGGGCACACCTACAACACCACAGCCTGTCCAAACTGTATCCTAAGGCATGTAAGGCTGCATTACCTATTCCGTGTATGGGGGTGAACATGTTGTTCTGTGGGTGTCACTTGGGGGCAGCCACTCCCAGGCTGTGCACGTGTTCATGGGGACAGAATCCTTGGTGTTTCGTGTACATGACCACTGTGATGTGCAACTGTTCATTTCTGAGCAGGTGGCATGGTCACATTTCACGGTGGTGTATGTGTATGTCATGTCACATACCCCCTGAGTCCCATGTGGGATGGTATGTTTATCCCAGGGTGACCCATTGGCACAATAGTGATGGTCCTCCACAGTCTGTGTGCATGTTGTGTTTACAATGTCTCTGATTTCATGTGCACAATGGGAGACAGTCTCCACATCCACGTTGTTTGTGCATGGACTTTGGTGTTGTGCGTGTGTGTGTCACAGACGTCCATGTCTGTCCTGCCGAGGCAACAGGGACCACTACCTGTGGGGATCATGGTTGTTTTGCTGTGGTGTATTCATGATACACCATGTCATGCCAGTGTCCATGTCCCAATACAGGGTCCCTGGGAATCTACCTGTCATTGAGCTGTGATGCCTGGGGCACATCTGTCCTCACATGTCACTGTGGGGTGTGTTTGGAACGTGGCAGCAGGAGATGGGAACTGTGACACGGCCTCATGATATCCCATGGCACAAGCTGGGACTTATTGATGCCACTTGTTGAACTGTGATGTTAGATGTTGACCATGTATGTGCCATACATGTCCTTACGGAACTGCACACATCATGTACTTGTGCCTCATAATGATGTATCATGTGATATTGAGTGTGTCCAATGCCACATATGTGGGGTGACTGACAATCTTTCTTTCTTCACCTATGCACTGCAGGGCACCAGCTGTCCATAGACCATTCCCTGACCTTGCAACCATGGTGGAACGGGACTGCATCCGACGGTACCGCTTCACCAGGGCGCTGATTGAGGTATTGACGGTGCGGTTGGCCCCACATTTGCAAGCTGGCCGGACATACCCTACAGCGCTGACCCCCAAGGTGAAGGTGATGGCAGCCCTACACTTCTTTGCCACCGGTACCTTTCAACACACTGTGGCGACTGCTGGTGGGATGTCACAGACCATGTTCAGCCGTGTGCTCCGCGATGTTTTGGAGGCTATGTTGATATACCTGAACCAGTACATCTATTTCCCTAGACTCCAACAACTCACTGACGTGAAGAGTGACTTCTATGCCCTGGGGAGGATGCCGCATGTCATTGGCTCCATTGATGGGACACATGTGGCTTTGGTACCACCACAGGCCCAAGAGCAGGCATACAGGAACCGCAAACACTACCACTCGGTCAATGCACTGGTGGTCTGTCTTGCAGATATGAGCATCTCACACGTGTGTGCCCGTTTCCCCGGTTCTGCACACGATGCCTACGTGATGAGGAGTAGTCACATCCCGAGGATGATGTCACAGATGCAGAACCAGCGTGCCTGGCTTGTTGGTGTGTACTGACTTTGTACCATTGTGTGTGTTCTGCAATGTAGTGTTCCACCCTCTTTTCCAACTCAGCTAATGTGCAATTGTCTGTATGTAGGTGACTCCGGATACCCCAACATGCCGTGGTTGCTGACGCCCCTCAGGAACCCTGTGACACCAGCCCAGATGCGCTACAATGAGGCACATGGTCGGACAAGGAGAGTGATTGAGCGGACATTTGGTCTCCTGAAGAGCCGTTTCCGCTGCCTGGACAAGACAGGAGGGGCCCTCCCATATGCCCCAGCAAAGGTGTGCAAGATTGTCATCGTCTGCTGCATGCTACACAACCTGGCAGTGCGGAAGGAGTTGCCTCTCATCCTGGATGACGATGACCAACATCCGCCACCTGTGGAGGATCCTGGCCTGGACCACGATGCCAGTGATGATGATGATGATGGTGATGGTGATGTCCGCACACAGCTCATCACCAACTTCTTCAGCTGAATGTGAGTATCCAGAGATGTCATGTCAATTTTGTGAGTTTGCTTGATAAGTGTTGGTGGTGCTCTGGTGTTGTTTGAGTGTGTCCATGGGCTACATGACTGTATGCGTGTAGCGATGTGTCCTTACAGGTAGTCTGTACTCCCCAACAGTGTTGACATGCTAACTTGGTTCTGGGTGGGTATCTTGTGACATGTATTGGGCATGAGTATTGTAGTTCTGTCCTGTTCTTCAGTGCTTTTGACTGTGTGTCATTTCTGTCCTTCACAGGGTACTTTCAGAGTCGTTTGGTCAACTGTGATCCCCGACACCGTGATTCGACTTCCAGGGTGGTAGCAGTCGTGTCCCTACAGGTGATGTGCGCCACACCCATGGACTTCCTTCCTTCTACACTTGTTGACTGTGTGCCCGCTGCCAGGTGGGATTACCTTGCATCTGTAGTGGTTACAACATGTTGCAAATGTGTAATAAACCTGTGCTTCACTTTGTGATGTGCGTTGTCTGTGGTCACACATCTGACTGACATTTGCTTACTGCACCAGTGGGCTAGTTGACAAAGACTGTGAATAGGTGTTGTGTCTGTGCATTACACAGTATTTCCTGGCAACATCAGTGTAGGCAATGAGTCAGATGGCCTAGGTGTGTATTTGTTGTGTAGCCCTGGTGGTGTGTCTCCCTCATATGTGTCACGTTGCCATGACTCACATGCCTGTGTTGTACTTGCTGTAGCAGTTAGCATGCACAGTGTAATTTCGCTGGTCATCATCTCCATGACAGAAACCATGTTGTAATCACGACAGAGGCAGGTATGGTGTATTAGTGTGTTTATTGTCATACATGTGTGTGAATAGTGCACAGGATGGTGGGTGCTGTACATTTTGATTGCAATCCAAAGTTCCTAGATGAATTGGAAGTCCTGGTAGCAGAAATGTCCTGTATAAAGTCCACAGTCATCTGAGACATTGGTCCAACTTGTACTCCCCATGTCATGTGGGGGAGTTGTGTTGCAGTCAACAGGGTGAACAGTTTGCGCACAAAGGTGATTATCCAGAACAGGTTTTGGCTTCCTGGGGGTTGCACATGGCCATCGGCCTCTCAGTTGCCCCTCCTCGGACGACCCCTCTTCTTTGGGGGGGACCCTCAAGTGCAGGCTGCTGCGGTGCAGGGGACTCTCCGCCAGAGTCATCCTCCCTCCCTGTGGCAGTTGCAGTTGTTTCAACACCAGATGTTGTGGGCACACAGGGAGGTATTGACTGGTTGCTGCTCATCTGGCGGAGGCATTGTAATATGTCCCTATGCACCGCCGTCATCTCTTGCAGTGTGTCCCACTTGGACTCCACGCGGGACATGTGTAAGTCCAAGCGGGCATGATGGGCAGCCTGCTGCAGTTTAATGTCCCTGAGGAGCCCCACTACCTGGCTGAGCTCTCCGGTGCTGGACTGGTACGCATCGGCTATGCGTACCAGTTATGGGTCATCATGCAGTCCAGACCCCTCTGCGATCAGCGACCTATGTCTCCCACCCCTCCCACCACCCCTGGCGACACGTGCAGTACCTGAGGTGGCACGCACAGGTGACCCTGGGCCCCCTTGGGGGTTGTTGGTGGTGTTGGTGTCCATGGCCCCACGTTGGTCCAGGGTCCCTGTGCTGGTGGTGGTGGTGCTCCTTGGTCTGTCCATGTCGGCAGGGGTGGTATGTGTATTGACAGTCGTTGGAGGGGTGGGTGCAGGGGGTGCAGCTGGTGGTCCTGCTGGTGCTGCATGATGACTTGCTCCGGAGGTGCCAGGTAGGTCTTCTTCATCCGAGGAGGGCAGAGGCTGTTCCACACCAGTGAGCTCCGTATCCTCTTGAGCCTGGGACGGGGACTCCTCAGCATCTGCTGCTGTGTCCCCATCATCACCAGTTTTTGGGAGACACACACAATGTATGTTATGTTTCTGCAGGCATCAATGGTTGACACACCTGACAGTTGTGACTGTGCCTCTGGATGTGGGCCTGTACATTGCATTGTCCTAAGTTGTCACAGTCAGAGGTTGATATTGGTGTAGCACATTGTCCTGCATTATTTGGGCATTTCTATGTGAATGTTGGGGTGTGTACATGGTCTGCATTGGTTGTATTTGGTTGACATCCGGCCCTCCTTCCCACCCAGCCAGATATTCCACCATGGAACGTGCTTCCATTGCAGGGAGTGCAAATTGTCTTTCAGGATGTCAGTCAGTGGTGTCCTGCTGTTGGTTGGTGCACAGTTGCCAGCAGGGCCTTGTGCTCCCCACAGCAGTACCCAGTGTCAGCCATCTTGTCAGTTCTTGTCCACTCCCTTTGATGTGCGCATGGTTCAGGGTGGTGTTGATGGGACAGTTGTGGGGGTGAGCAATATCTGTGACTACCACTCCCATCATGCTATTGCCTCTACCCCACTTCCCAGCATGCCCATACTTACTTGCTTTTGGGTGGACTTCACTGTGTGTGAGTGTGAGAGCAATGGCAAGATGGCTGACAGTGGTGTCCTGCTGTTGGTTGGTGGCCAGTTCCCAGCATGACCTTGTGCTCCCCACAACAGAGCACCAGTGTCAGACATCTTTGATGGGGCTTTCCACGCTCTGTGAGGTGTGCATGCTTGAGTGTGAGCTTGCTGGGCCATGTGGGTGGGGGATGTTGAGCTGTGACTACCACTCCCATCATGCTATTGCCTCCACCCCCCTTCCCAGCATGCCCATGCTTCCTTCTTTTGACTCTGCTTCCCTGTGGGGTTGTGTGCCTGTGCTGACAAGATGGCTGACAGTGTTATCCTGGGGTTAATTTTGCTACAAGTCCCATGTGTGTCCCTGTGCTTCACTCAGCATGACCCAGGGTTGTGGTTCTTTGTGGGATATTTGATTGGAGTGTGAGGCAATGCATTCTCCCAGGTGAGTTGTGTGGAGTTTGTGTTAGGGGTGTGTGTGAGTGGAGCTGCTGGTAACTATGGTCAGTGCTGTCAGTCCTCCTTCCCACCCAGCCAGATTTTCCACCATGGAACGTGCTTCCGTTGCAGGGAGTGCAAGTTGTCTTTCAGGATGTCAGTCAGTGGTGTCCTGCTGTTGGTTGGTGCACAGTTGCCAGCAGGACCTTGTGCTCCCCACAGCAGTAGCCAGTGTCAGCCATCTTGTCAGTTGTTTTCCACTCCCTGTGATGTGAGCATGGTTCATGGTGGTGTTGATGTGCGCATTGTGAGGGTGGCAATATCTGTGACTACGACTCCCATGATGCTATTGGCTACACTGACTTGCCCAGCATACACAGAATTCCTTCCTTTCAGTGGGCTTCCCTGTGAGGTGGTGTTATAGTGGTGGCTTCATGTGTTTGTTAGTTATATTTGTGCCACTGCCTAGCTGTAGTTGTGTTTGTACATGTGATGACACAGTTACATATCACTATGAGATGGCATGTGTTGTGTTTATCTGACTGACATACACATTTTGGGATGATTCTGTTCTGGTTGCTGTGTATTTGCTACGGGTGCATGGTTTGACTCTCCCCTTGACAGTGATGTGTGTGTATTGTCGCACAATATTGTGTACATTTGTTGTGTACTCACCAGGCTCTGGGATGTTTTCTAGTCCATATACGCTCACTGGTGGTAGGATGGCCCGCACCTTCTCCTCCCAGGGCCTGAGGTATACTGGTTTGGCAGGAGGGCCACTGCCGGTGTGTTGGCTCAAGAGGTAGTCCTTCTTCAACAGCTCCCTGACCCTCCTGCGCACATCATACCACCTGTTCTGGATGTCTACCTTTGTGCGCAAACATGGTGATTGTGCGTTCACCCTGTCGACGATCCTCTCCCACATCTTGGTTTTCTGCGACATGGGGGTCTGTTGGACCAGTGTACCAAACAGCTGTGGCTCTACCCTGAGGATCTCATCTACCAGGACTTCCAATTCACTATCTAGGAACTTATGATTCTTCTTTGGGGGCGTGGTGATGGGTGGTGATGGTGAGTGATGTGTGTGTTGGTGTGCAGGTGAGGGTGTGTGAGTGTGTGTTTTGCTGGGTGTATGTGAGGGTGCTATTTGTTGAGGTGCTGATGGTGTGTGGCTTGTGTGATGGATGAGCTGTGGGTGTGTGGTTGCTGTCTGTTGAGTGCTGGCAGGTAATTTGAATTTGCAAAGGATCATGGTACGGATTTGTGTCCTTTATATGGGTGGAATTGTGGGTGTGTCTTTGTTCCCTGCCCCCCCCAGTATTTATTGGCTTTGTAATTGCTTGTTTGGCCTTTTTTTGTGTGTTTTCCCTTTGTACCTTTTGTGCATGTAGGAGACGTTCTTGTGACCGAGTCGGACCCTGCAGTTGTCTCGTACGTGCTTCTCCGAGTCGTTCACGTTGTGTTTGTGCTGTTTTCTATGCTGCGTACGCGTCGATCGCGGTGTTTTGGGTTGCTTCGGCTCGCAGTTTTGTATGCGTGTCGGTCGTAAGGCTTGTCCTCCGTGCAACTCGGTCGTGTTTTCCACGCGTTGCATCGTACTTGGCGGGTAGGAGTTCGCGGGTACTTTTCGTTCGGGATTGTTCCGGGAGCATGTCGGTCGGTTCGATTCGCGTGGTTTTCCGGCCGGATTGCTGTTTTCCGCGCGGCTCGGTCGTTCGGCTTGTGTTCCGTACGAGTCGGTCGGATTTTGCACGCTTCTCATCGTACTTTGCGGGTCGGCCTGCACCTGTACGTGTCGGTCGGTATTAATTCCGGCTTCGAGTCAATCGGTACGTTTTCCGGCCCGAATCGGAATCGGCCCCTAAGTGTCTAAACTCAACCCTACAAAAAACACAAAACTGACTGACTGGTAGCCAGCTAAAACTAAACGAGCTCAAAACAGAATTCCTTCCAATTGCTCCACCCAAACGTTCTCCAGACATTGCAGAATGGATGAATCAACTAACAGCACTGAATTGTGTCCCACATAGTATAGAGTCAACAAGATCTCTGGGAGTAACACTGGACAAGAATCTGTACATGCAGGAGCACATCTGCTCTGCCACCAAAGGAGCGAACTTCCACATGAGCATCTAAACCTTCCTTTCCCAGAATGTCTGCTGTTCAAGCTCTAGTGATTCCCAGGTTGGACTATGGGAGTGCAACCCTTTGCGACCTACCCAGAGCTAAGCTGGCGCCACTAAGGGCCTCTTTTAACTCTGCTGGTAGACTCATTACAGGATCAAAAAGGAAAAATCACATCACTCCGGACCTGAAATCACTTAAATGGCTTCCATATGACGCGAGGATTTATTTAAAAATTGCCTGAATGACACATAAAGCCCTGCATTTCAACATTCTGAGGTATCTTGTACAAAAACTAGAGCTGTCTGCTGCCTCCAGAGCATCTAGAAGCTCTAGTTCCCTCATGCTGAAATCACCAACATTTCATAAAAAGAAAACATATAACCGAACCTTCTCAGGCATGGCCCCGAGAATCTGGAACATCCTTCTCCCTGAAATCAGAATGAATCCCTGAATTGCCTCATTCAAGAAAGAAGTCAAAAGGATGCTGATGAATAATCCTATGCCGATGAACGCATGCATGAACTATACTCCAGAACTTGATCTATATCTTGCCTGCACACATGCTCACTTCTTGCAAACTATATTCCTAATCTGTTCTAATGGTTGCTCCCCACCTGGACCCTGTGGTCTACTCTCTAGGAGAGATGCCCACACCTTGTCCTTGCTCGATGATGTTGTTCTTTTTATACATTTCGCCTTGATCATTGTAAAGTGCTCTGATACGTCAAGGGTCATGTTCGCGCTATACAAAACTTTATAAATAAATAAAATTAAAATTAAACTTCTGGTTCTCCTCTTTTGAACTTTCCCTGCTAGAATTGGAAGAGCTCTAAAGCTGCAATTCAGTACCATAAGCACTAAACCAAAGCCCCAAATTAAATGATAAATCTAAATAAAAACTGCTAGGGGCTGATTGTCTTTTTCTTGCAATGTCGTTGTTATGTCCTGTCTTAGCAGTAGAATGTTAAGGTGCAGAATGTTTATTGTACCTGCAATGCAGGATTCCATGGTTGGCAGTTGAAGTTGAGCTCCAATGGGTAAGGTCTTAAAATAACGAGCTTGCTAAGTTATCTGCATTTCACTCATAATTGTGAAAACTTATTACTGGCGATGAGGATGAAGGAGGTGTAAGACCTCAGCACGTAGCTGGGAGCCTGAGTTACCACTTAGGTGATTTGACACCTGAATTATCCAATTTGATGGTGGAGACAATTGCTGAGGCGAGGTTGTTTGTGCCTAGAAGGAACATGAGAGGTCACACCTGATTTGTGTGGTGGAGCAGGAGAAAATGTATCTATCCAAGGTATGTGCACTGGTTACAGAAGGGGGGGAGTGCAGTGCGATTTGGAAAAACAAGCTGCTTTGTCTGTAGATAGTAAGTTGAAACCGGCAGCCATTTTAGGTGTATAGACAATGTTGGAAAAGCTGTTTTGCATGTACTTAGTACCGGCATTCAGTAAAGAAAATCAAGCTGCATCGCCTGTATAAAAACATTTGTAACTGTCGGCCATCTTAGGTTATAAGCAAAGCTGGAAAAGCAGGTTTGCACATCCTTAGTACTAGAGGTCATAGCTGAGGCATCCCCACCCCTTGGTCGCCCTCCCAGAACGCACAAACTCAGATCACACTGGTCAATCTTTATAGAACAATTGAAGTCGCAGTTTATTTTGGCAATTTCCAACTTACAAGCGATCCTTACACACCATTTCTTTTCTTTACTCACTGAGCCTGTGCCTTCCTTAACATACCGAGGAGCCCTGTGCCCTACATACAGTGCTCCTAAACATACCCATAAGCACTGTTCCTTACATTCAGTGCTCTGTAATTGCCTCAGCCCTCATGTCATGGGCAAGCATATCCTCTGCTTCCAGTCCAGCCTAGTGACCTTTTACTTCCGGTGTAACCTTTTTACCTTCTACTCCGGGTAAGCCTCCGCTTCCAACCCCCCAGTTGACTATTCACTCTGGTGTACCATTTTCCTTTTACCTCAGGGCAAGTGTCTGCTTCCAGTCGTCAGGTGACCATTCACTTCTGGTGTGCCTTTTTACTTTCTATTTCCAGGCAGGCGTCTGCTTCCAGCCCACCGGGTGCCCCTGCACTTCCGATGTTCCATTTAACCTTCTTGTTCTGCACAAGCTTATGCTTCCAGCCCTTCCAGCTCAGGGGGTGACCTTTCACTTCTGGCATAACCTTTTAACCTCTACTTCCAGACAAGCATCTGCTTCCAACCCGCAAGGTGACCCAGTCACCACTTTACCAAATTTTTCTGGATTACAAGCTTCAACATT
Source organism: Calotriton arnoldi (assembly GCA_963921515.1). Classification (NCBI taxonomy): domain Eukaryota; kingdom Metazoa; phylum Chordata; class Amphibia; order Caudata; family Salamandridae; genus Calotriton; species Calotriton arnoldi. Next base: position 184,660 of record CAWUFW010006731.1, on the reverse strand, counting down.
TAGCATTTCTTTCTGGTTCAACACCGTAGGCCCTTGCAGTACACTGCTAGTGTCCCATAGGCTCTGACCGTTCGCTGCTGCAGGCATGTTTTCCTCTGGCTCCCTATCTCTTTCTCCTAGGATTGCTTTGTAAGGACGGCCATGCATTGCTGACACCTTTCGCCATCAGCAAGACCCCCCACCATAGATGGTCTATGAATCTTCCACCTTTACCCAGAGATGCACTCTATCGGTATTGAAATTTGTTGAATGCCACAAATTAATTAAACATTCTTAACCCAACCTAGGCTTGTACCCAAGTGGAGTATAGGCAGAGGCCATTTCCATAACCGCCTAGAAATATTTTTGAGGATACCATTTCTGTGCCCTCCTAGCCAAGTTAAATAGTGGTTTGTTTTAAGCTGGGAAGAAACCACTATTACCTTGGTCACAAAGTCAATTCCACCTCCACCAATAAACACCACAAATTCCTGGACAGCTTTCTATCAGGTTTCCACAGCAACCACAGCACCAAGCCGGCCCTCATCGCAGCTTCAGAAGACATTCGCACCATACTAGATCAAGGCCACTCTGCTGCACTCATCATCCTGGATCTCTCCACCGCCTTCACCACAGCCTCCCATAACACACTCATCTCCAGACTCCATAAAAATGGAATCAAAGGACAGGCTCTCAAGTGGATAGCCTCCTTCCTGACCAGAAGAATGCAATAGGTTCACTGCAGAATGCCTGACCTCATCCGTGGAGACCCGCAAGGCTCTTCACTCAGCCCCAATCTCTCCAACATATACCAGACCTCTCTGCCAAGCATCATTCGGACCCACTGACTCAACATCATTACCTACGCTGACACTCAACTCAGCGAATCCATTTGACAAGACACCAACACCACCAAAAGTAAATTCAAAATGGGATGACTAACGTGGCCAACTGGATGAGAGACAACTACCTCAAACTCAACACTGACCAGATGTAAATACCGATAGTCTGCAACAAAAAATCACCCTGGGACAAAGTCAGGCCCCACCCCGTCACCCTCTGACCATGCCAGAAACTAGGACATCATCCTGGATACCAACCTCACCATTAGACATCAAATCAACGATGTCAACTATATTGCATTATCCCCATTGCCCCTCTGTCTCTCATAACAATTTCACCCATGTGCATTGGCACAGAAAAACCTTGTGGAATGGCACATACCTTGAATGAACCTGCCATCCGATTCTACCCCAGCAGGACTGCAAATTCAGCTGCCCATTTTCGACTTGGTGTAACTGTTTTCCATCCTGCAGTGCAACATTTGAAACATTACCTAGCTGTTGTACTGGCACCTTCAAAACCAGCTTTCGTCTTGCCATCTCAAACAGTTGTTGCTGGACCTGCCCCCACATGTCTGCTGCTGTGCCAAACCCATCAGAGCGTGGTGTTGCCCCTGACCCACTAAAGAAGGCTGATGACTTGGACTCATCACAGACGCTTGCTGCTGAGAACTCCTCATGGGTTCAGTGACTGTCTAGGAGGTGGAAGCTTGTATTTGAACCTGACCTTTATGTGATTGCCTAAAGCCAACAAATAACTGTCGAGCTAATCCTGACTTAGCGGTTGACAGAAATTGTGTTGGCATACCGTTTACCTGCAATCCATGCCCCCATATTAGCTTTACCAAAGGGGATGATGGACGGAGCGTTAGAGCAAATCAAACACTCACCCCCAGTCAAATGATCTGGGTTTAATCCATCATCATTCTTTAGCTCACTCCACCACCCCAGTTCAGACATGGCCATATGCAAATCAGTCTGACCCTGTGCCTCATGGGAACAGTCCAGCCCGAACTGCCAAGCCATGTCTTCCCTGGACCGGAAACAAGCATCCTGGGACCGGTTTCTGGCTATTCAGCCGTCATCAGCCAGGCTAGCTTGAATCCAGTGGCAAAGTGAGCAAGGGACCCACGTCTGGGCATACCCTGCCAACTTAGGGCGAACAAAGCGATACCAAAGGGGTTGATGGACGGAGCGTTTGAGCTAATCAAACACTCACCCCCAGTCAACTTATCTGGGTTTAATCCATCATCATTCTTTAGCTCACTCCACCACCCCAGTTCAGAAATGGCCATATGCAAATCAGTCTGACCCTGTGCCTCATGGGAACAGTCCAGCCCGAACTGCCAAGCCATGTCTTCCCTGGACCGGAAACAAGCATCCTGGGACCGGTTTCTGGCTATTCAGCCGTCATCAGCCAGGCTAGCTTGAATCCAGTGGCAAAGTGAGCAAGGGACCCACGTCTGGGCATACCCTGCCAACTTAGGGCGAACAAAGCGATACCAAAGGGGATGATGTACGGAGCGTTTGAGCTAATCAAACACTCACCCCCAGTCAACTGATCTGGGTTTAATCCATCATCATTCTTTAGCTCACTCCACCACCCCAGTTCAGACATGGCCATATGCAAATCAGTCTGACCCTGTGCCTCATGGGAACAGTCCAGCCCGAACTGCCAAGCCATGTCTTCCCTGGACCGGAAACAAGCATCCTGGGACCGGTTTCTGGCTATTCAGCCGTCATCAGCCAGGCTAGCTTGAATCCAGTGGCAAAGTGAGCAAGGGACCCACGTCTGGGCATACCCTGCCAACTTAGGGCGAACAAAGCGATACCAAAGGGGATGATGGACGGAGCGTTTGAGCTAATCAAACACTCACCCCCAGTCAACTGATCTGGGTTTAATCCATCATCATTCTTTAGCTCACTCCACCACCCCAGTTCAGACATGCCCATATGCAAATCAGTCTGACCCTGTGCCTCATGGGAACAGTCCAGCCCGAACTGCCAAGCCATGTATTCCCTGGACCGGAAACAAGCATCCTGGGACCGGTTTCTGGCTATTCAGCCGTCATCAGCCAGGCTAGCTTGAATCCAGTGGCAAAGTGAGCAAGGGACCCACGTCTGGGCATACCCTGCCAACTTAGGGCGAACAAAGCGATACCAAAGGGGATGATGGACGGAGCGTTTGAGCTAATCAAACACTCACCCCAGTCAACTGATCTGGGTTTAATCCATCATAATTCTTTAGCTCACTCCACCACCCCAGTTCAGACATAGCCATATGCAAATCAGTCTGACCCTGTGCCTCATGGGAACAGTCCAGCCCGAACTGCCAAGCCATGTCTTCCCTGGACCAGAAACAAGCATCCTGGGACCGGTTTCTGGCTATTCAGCCGTCATCAGCCAGGCTAGCTTGAATCCAGTGGCAAAGTGAGCAAGGGACCCACGTCTGGGCATACCCTGCCAACTTAGGGCGAACAAAGCGATACCAAAGGTGATGATGGACGGAGCGTTTGAGCTAATCAAACACTCACCCCCAGTCAACTGATCTGGGTTTAATCCATCATCATTCTTTAGCTCACTCCACCACCCCAGTTCAGACATGGCCATATGGAAATCAGTCTGATCCTGTGCCTCATGGGAACAGTCCAGCCCGAACTGCCAAGCCATGTCTTCCCTGGACCGGAAACAAGCATCCTGGGACCGGTTTCTGGCCATTCAGCCGTCATCAGCCAGGCTAGCTTGAATCCAGTGGCAAAGTGAGCAAGGGACCCACGTCTGGGCATACCCTGCCAACTTAGGGCGAGCAAGCGATACCAAAGGGGATGATGGACGGAGCGTTTGAGCTAATCAAACACTCACCCCCAGTCAACTGATCTGGGTTTAATCCATCATCATTCTTTAGCTCACTCCACCACCCCAGTTCAGACATGGCCATATGCAAATCAGTCTGACCCTGTGCCTCATGGGAACAGTCCAGCCCGAACTGCCAAGCCATGTCTTCCCTGGACCGGAAACAAGCATCCTGGGACCGGTTTCTGGCTATTCAGCCGTCATCAGCCAGGCTAGCTTGAATCCAGTGGCAAAGTGAGCAAGGGACCCACGTCTGGGCATACCCTGCCAACTTAGGGCGAACAAAGCGATACCAAAGGGGATGATGGACGGAGCGTTTGAGCTAATCAAACACTCACCCCCAGTCAACTGATCTGGGTTTAATCCATCATCATTCTTTAGCTCACTCCACCACCCCAGTTCAGACATGGTCATATGGAAATCAGTCTGACCCTGTGCCTCATGGGAACAGTCCAGCCCAAACTGCCAAGCCATGTCTTCCCTGGACCGGAAACAAGCATCCTGGGACCGGTTTCTGGCTATTCAGCCGTCATCAGCCAGGCTAGCTTGAATCCAGTGGCAAAGTGAGCAAGGGACCCACGTCTGGGCATACCCTGCCAACTTAGGGCGAACAAAACGATACCAAAGGGGATGATGGACGGAGCGTTAGAGCAAATCAAACACTCACCCCCAGTCAACTGATCTGGGTTTAATCCATCATCATTCTTTAGCTCACTCCACCACCCCAGTTCAGACATGGCCATATGCAAATCAGTCTGACCCTGTGCCTCATGGGAACAGTCCAGCCCGAACTGCCAAGCCTTGTCTTCCCTGGACCGGAAACAAGCATCCTGGGACCGGTTTCTGGCTATTCAGCCGTCATCAGCCAGGCTAGCTTGAATCCAGTGGCAAAGTGAGCAAGGGACCCACGTCTGGGCATACCCTGCCAACTTAGGGCGAACAAAGCCATACCAAAGGGGATGATGGACGGAGCGTTTGAGCTAATCAAACACTCACCCCCAGTCAACTGATCTGGGTTTAATCCATCATCATTCTTTAGCTCACTCCACCACCCCAGTTCAGACATGGCCATATGCAAATCAGTCTGACCCTGTGCCTCATGTGTTTCCGGTCCAGGGAAGATATGGCTTGGCAGTTCGGGCTGGACTGTTCCCATGAGGCACAGGGTCAGACTGATTTGCATATGGCCATGTCTGAACTGGGGTGGTGGAGTAAGCTAAAGAATGATGATGGATTAAACCCAGATCATTTGACTGGGGGTGAGTGTTTGATTTGCTCTAACGCTCCGTCCATCATCCCCTTTGGTATCGCTTTGTTCGCCCTAAGTTGGCAGGGTATGCCCAGACGTGGGTCCCTTGCTCACTTTGCCACAGGATTCAAGATAGCCTGGCTGATGAGGGTTTTGAACCCGAAACCGGTCCCAGGATGCTTGTTTCCGGTCCAGGGAAGACATGGCTTGGCAGTTTGGGCTGGACTGTTCCCATGAGGCACAGGGTCAGACTGATTTGCATATGGCCATGTCTGAACTGGGATGGTGGAGTGAGCTAAAGAATGATGATGGATTAAACCCAGATCAGTTGACTGGGGGTGAGTGTTTGATTTGCTCTAACGCTCCGTCCATCATCCCCTTTGGTATCGCTTGTTTGCCCTAAGTTGGCAGGGTATTCCCAGACGTGGGTCCCTTGCTCACTTGCCACTGGATTCAAGATAGCCTGGCTGATGAGGGTTTTGAACCCGAAGCCGGTCCCAGGATGCTTGTTTCCGGTCCAGGGAAGACATGGCTTGGCAGTCGGGCTGGACTGTTCCCATGAGGCACAGGGTCAGACTGATTTGCATATGGCCATGTCTGAACTGGGGTGGTGAGTGAGCTAAAGAATGATGATGGATTAAACCCAGATCATTTGACTGGGGGTGAGTGTTTGATTTGCTCTAGCGCTCCGTCCATCATCCCTTTGGTATCGTTTTGTTCGCCCTAGGTTGGCAGGGTATGCCCAGACGTGGGTCCCTTGCTCACTTTGCCACTGGATTCAAGATAGCCTGGCTGAAGAGGGTTTTGAACGTTGTGGGGCACTCCCTCCTCTCCCACCTTCTTCAGGATTGGCCTGGGGCATGTGCCCTTCGGCAGCTGACATACAATGAAATTGGTGTTTTCATACTGAAAGGTGGCAGTGTGTATGGTGGACAAGGGGGCCACCTTTATTGTATCGTGCCTAGTTAACTCTGCAAATCGCTGAGGTAATGGGCAGGTGAGGGGTGCAGGCACCCGGAAATGCAGATGGACCCCAGAAGAAGATCTGCCCTACTTCCTTTCCCCTAGTCTGCCCACCTAATCAAAGATTGCTTTATTTAAAGGCACTCCCCTTGCCATCGGGACCCAATTGCGAGAAATAGGAAAGAGGGTCTGTAGGGCATTGATTGTATAGAGAAAAGTGAATCCTGAAAATATTGAAGTGAGAGGGAGGGGGCGGGGGGTATAAGCACCTGGAAATATAAATGGACCCATCTCATCAAAGATAGCACCCGAGATATCATACGAGAGGAGAGAAAACAGATCAGACCCACAACCCTTCCTTTACTGCACCCCCAATTCCTGCATTTCTCTACCCGGTTTCTCAGACTTACCTTACGTTCTTGCCCCTGACCCTTTATATTTGTTCCTGTTCCACTTTGCTACCTCAGTGATGACCGACTTTGCCCAACTAGTGTCACCACTTTACTCTGGTGAACTCTGGCCCCTTCGCCACATCACTGGACTCTCTCCTTGCTTATAGCCAATAATGTAAAACAATATGTTAACACTTCTGTTCACCGCCACCTGACCACACAGCTTTGCACCACCTGCTCTCCCTCGCTATCCCCCCCCGACCTGTGCCTTCCTACCAGATATGTGCATAGAGCCACCCCATGCCTCCTCACACAAAGAATCCCAGGTCACTCTTAATATTCCTTGAAATGACTTTATCAAGCTGATTTACCTTTGGCACTGCTGTCTGCACTCCAGTTGCTCTGACTACCCACTCATCCCTCCCTCACATGTTTGCTCTTGTCACTGGGTAGTACCTAAGGGTGTCTATGAGGCAACTCAATCCCTACCCATTTCACTACTGCCATTTAGGTTTTCGAACCCCAATATAAAATCATACAGTTTAGCACCCGTTTCGCAATCATGTGACCCATTCCCAAGCCCGGATGTGAAAACGCGTTTGCTTGCACAAACCCCGTACCTTTTCCACCTTTCATAGAGACCTTCCATAGTATATGCCGCACCTCACTCGCCTCGACCCGCCTTGCACTGGTGTGGGTGCGCTGGGGAAGGTGGAAGACGGAGCAGGGAGCACTCAGTATCTCCCAACTCCCTCCACCCAACCCCTGGCAAGGTGCCTTGCACACCCACCTGAGTCAGAAGAGGACCAAGGGATACTCCTCACCACAGCCGAAACAGGTGGGGTTTTTTTGTACCAAAAGCAAACCCCCCTGGCAAGTTTAGTTGGCAACCAAAGCCCGTGATACCCATTCTGCTTGATTTACCTGCTTGGTCCGAATCTTACTGTGTATCCCAATTACCTCCCAAGGACCAGGTAAATGCTGTAAAGATCGCTTTCTGCCCAGCATTTATAAGGTGCCAACCTAACAGTAATAGGCAATGCAGCTGCTGAGGCAATCTGCGAATCCATGCAGTCTCATCTCTTACGTCACTGGCAACTTGTAACTGGTACATACATTTAATGTTTGTGGTTTCAACATCAATGTGCTCCCAGCACCGCATGCATAACCCGCTGATCTGCCCTCCATATAGAGGCAGTACACCTAAAGATCCAACAGAACCACTGCCTTTGCCAATGATTGTTAGCTATTTACCATAATGAGTAACAATAATTTGTTGTAAATAATTAATCCTGAAAATGCTTTAATTCTGTACTTGTTAATGTGAACTCAACCTTCCTGAGGCCTGCGGAAGGGGTAGTGTATTCACAGTGTCACAATCACTCCATTACGTTCACTCTATGTGCCAACGTCCATTTTGAAGAAGACTGTATTCATGGATGACAGGCACATCTTCGTTGCCTGTATGGTGGCCATCTGCAAGAATTTTGTTTTCACTGGAGATAGGCACACCTTTTACCTGACAATTGGTGATAGGGACACCATGCATTGTTTGGGAGCAGAAGGGTTAGAGTTTACAAAGGCTTGCCTGATTTGGTCGCAGAAGAAGCAAGAGGTGAATGAACTGCAAATATATATAAAGAAGTTGGACTTACATTATCTTCTGAAAATGAGTATTATTCTTGAAAAGTATCATTTTGGTAAGCGTGTTCAAGGGTAACCAGTCTTCGCAAGTTAGCTGCAACTAGTAAGTTTGGCATGCTTTGTGATGAATGGATACAAGATCAATTTTTACTTAATTGTAAAAATGATGGGGGGGTGTGGCTTCGCCACGGTGCGAAATGGCTGCTGTATAGGCGAGCTCCGCCGGCTGAGCACACTATCCGTCTGAATCCACCAGCTCCGGGGGCAGTCTGTCCCAGCAATCACCCCACGACGACTTGCAGGCACTTGTGGCAGCGACGAGACGCTGTTGTTTCTGCGACCGAGCAGCGCCTGGCAGGGCTGGGGAAGACGGGCGGCGGACTGCGGCCTGTGAGCGCGGCCCAGTCCCGAAACCTCGACGATTGGCTGCGGGCCCTGTGTCACAAACGGCCCACTTGCGGCGCAGGCAGGGGTCGGACCCTGCCCACTGCCGGCTGTTGATCTTGCCTGCGGATCCGATCGGCTGGCAAATCTGACCCACAACGCAGCGGAGGCCCTCCTTGATGCAATCAACGCTGCAGAGTGTGGCCTGATATTCTCAGGTGAGCGGGGACATAGTGACTGGAGGCGGCGGGGCTGAGGCCCGGGAGGATCTGCCTTGAGCCATGCGGCCGGATCCCACGTTCTCTCAAAGTCCAACGCGGAGGCCCCCCGTGAGCACCCGATCGGCCCGCTGAACCCGCCCCTGCAGTGTTGCACACAACCCCTTCCGACCCACAAAAAGGCCCAGGCTTCCCTGACTTCGTGTGGACGCGCCCGCTCCTGCGGCCCGCGTATCCGTCCGGCCCCTGGGGAGTCGGCCGGTATCAGCTCCGTGTTGGGTCGCAACAGACGCAGAAGCAGAGGCGCGTAACAGTTGGGCTCACCTTCGTGATAGTACGGCCTGTACTTCTGATCTTTGGCACCACTGCCTGTGCAGCACATCGCCTGACTCTTCAAAGCTGTGCAATCTTCAGGCCACAGCAAGCGCCTGACTGGCTGGCTGGGGCCGCCTCCGCAGTGCACACTCCATCTCATGCCACGTGGGGGCTCGGAATCCCCTGCACTTGTGGAGACGTACTCGTTCAGGTGGCCTGTGACTCCGCTTGATCCCGGTGGGCCGGTCCGCTCCAGACCCTGGCTGGGTCGCAACGGACGGCCGAAGCAGGAGTGCATATCCTTTGGGCCCTCCCCGTGCTGGTACGGCCTGTACTTGAGCTCTTTGGCACCACAGCCCTACAAACAGTGCAGCGCACCGGCCCATCCCGTAAACTGCGCAGTTGCCAGGCCCAACTAGGAGTTTGCCCCGGCCCATGATAACGGGCTGCTCATGCTGGACTCATCGCCCTTTTTGCAGCACCGGGGGAGATTTTGCCCATCCCCCATAGCAGTCAATATACGCCCTGTGGAGAAGAAGGGGGACTGAGGAAGCTGGGGACCAGGAGGCACCTGCGGGGGGCAACGAGGCTCGCCAACACAGACCAACCTTCCAAAGCCTCTGAAAATAGACAACCGCGACACGCACAGCGCCATAGATATGGGGAAAGTGAAGAGCAGGCAATCAAAGTTCACCTTTGATAAAACGCACAGCACACAGCAAGCAGATAATGAAGGGGAAAAAACCACTCCACCAACCTCCCGAGATGAAGATGCAACAGAGGATCAGGAACAAGATCTCAAGACCATATTGCTGGACGTTCAATCAAGCCTGCGCAACATAGACGCCAAACTAGATGCGCTCTCCACCCGCCTGGACAAAGTGAAAAATAGAGTGGACGAGCATGACACCAGACACGATCACGTTGAAGCAAGGGTCTCCGAAACCGAAGATAATCAAACGGCCACAGCGGAACAGCTGTTGAAAATGGACAGAGTTTTGGAACTCATAAAATAAAAAAACAAAGATCTTGAAGCCCGCTCAAGACGAAACAACCTCCGCATAACGGGTGTCCCCGAGTCCACAGCCATTTCTAGGATGGAAGACTTTGTGGAGACTATGTTGAGAGACCTTTTTGGCTCAGCTTTATCCCCGGTCTTCATTGTTCAGCGAGCCCACAGGTTGCTGGGGCCGCCACCTCTGCCAGGGGCTCCTCCGAGGCCCATCGTGGCGCGACTCCTAAATTATAAAGATCGCGACACCGTGCTGCATCAAGCGAGGGAACAAGGACGCACTCAATACAAAGGCGACTCAATATCTTTCTTCCCGGACTTCACCCTGGCCGTGCAAGCTGCCAGACAGGAATTCCAGTAGGCGAAGCAGCTGCTGCAAAAGAACAACATCAAGTACGCAAAGCCTGCTTTGTGTCCTGAGGACCTCAGGACACAAGAGGACCTCATCGCCCCACCAGCAGTGCGCCAAGAGGCGCGTTTACAGAGTGGTGTAAAAAGGGGCTTGGCCTCGGACCACCTCTCTGCAATCCAGCTGTGTGGCGCTTACTGGAGGTACCTGGTGGGCTAGTTAGCCCCCAGGGACCCTCATTATTCAAGGGGACTTAATTCCCCAACTTAGAACATGCCAGGGGGCGCGTTTGCAGAGTGGTGCAGGGAGGGGGCGAAGCCTCCGGCGAGATGCCGGCTTTTAAAAAAAAAAAATTGTTAGAAGGGGGGATGTGTGGCCCCCCTTCTTTCAATCATTTTTTGGGCCCTGGGAACCCCATCCCCCAGGGCCAGCCACATTTTTTTATTAAAAGAAAACAGGAAGGGGGCCGCGCGGCCCCCCTCCCAAGCCTGATTTTGCCCCGGGGACCCCATCCCCCGGGGCATGGCCTTCTTTTTAAATTTTTAAGTTATAGGGGAGGGGGGCCGAGTGGCCCCCTCCCGGGCCACTTCTGGCCCTGGGGACCCCATCCCCCATGGCCGGCCCTCAAGTTGGGGACCATGGGGAGAGCCCCAATGCCCCCATGGTCCCTGCCGGCTCCCCGCCTCCTGCGGGAGCCGGCATTGCTTTTGGGCAAGGGGAGCTGCTAACATGCAGCTCCCTATGTCCAAAAGCAATCTGCTTTGCTTTTTGGATGCGAGAGCAGGTTTCCTGCTCTCGCGTCCAAAAATCAAAGCAGAGTTTGCTATGACAGGGCGGGAGCCGTGCTCCCGCCCTGTCATAGCAAACAGCAATGTCCCAGGGGTGGGCACCCCAGGACATTGCATTAGCCGGCCCTGGGGGGTGGCAGTCCCCAGGGCCATTGAGGGCTCCAGGAGGGGGGCCGCGCTGCCCCCTCCCTAAATTTGCATAGCCTTGGGGAGGTGGTGGTCCCTGGGGCTTGGGGGGCCCGCGAGGCCCCCCTAATTAATGAAGGAAACCCCAGGGAGGTGGTGGTCCCCGGGGCTTGGGGGACTGCGAGGCCCCCCGCTTATAATTATTGTAAGCCCCGGGGAGGTGGCGGACCCTGGGGCATCGGGGGGGCAGCGTGCCCCACACATTCAATTAACTTAGCCCCAGGGAGGTGGCGGTCCCCAGGGCTGCGGTGGCCCCCGCGGGCCCCCGCAAAATAATTAGTGATTGCCCCCGGGACCTGGCCCACCCAGGGGGTTACAGATAACGAAGCGCGGGAGTCCGCGCTTCGTTTTAAAAAAAATTTCTCGTCCGGATTCACGCATTCAACGCAAATTCGGCCATTTAAAAAAAAAAATGCATTTTTCTGGCCTGGGGGTCCATGTGGGACCCCCCGAGCAGGCCTAGGGTGTCAGGGTGTTTCTACCCTGCCCCCTTTTCTTCATTTTTCACTTTTTTTCCCCCCTTTTCTTGTGACTGGGTTACTGAGTCACAAGATGGCTGCCAACACTTCCTGGTTTGGAGTGTTGGCAGCCAATCAGAGTGAAGCTCGGGAGGAGTCGCGACTCCTCCTTGGTGCTCAGATATCGATATTTTTATTTCTTGAATTTCTCAGCAACTACTGAACGGATTTACACCATTTAAAAAAAAGAGTGCTTTCTGAACGAAGAGCTACCTTTTTGCCAAATATGGTGTAATCCCGTTCAGCAGTTCAAGCTGTAGCCGTGTCTAAAGTTTACTAAGGAAATTAACATGGGGAAAACGCGTTTTGGGACCCCCCTTTTTTCTTGGCCCTCGGTTGACGAATCATCCCCAGAAACTTTAAAGACAGGAGCTGACCGGAGCGGGCCATTAGTTTTGAAAATTTCGCGAAGATTCGTCAGACGGTGCCAAACATATTGGCAAAAGACAAAACGCTTTTTGAATAGAAACAAGGTCCTAACTATAACTACCTACTGGCGACCGCCAGTAGGTAATATATATATATATATATATATATATATATATATATATATTATCTACTGGCGGTCGCCAGTAGATAGTTATAGTTAGGACCTATTTTCCATAGGAAATCCGCAACATTCTATTTGAAATAACTTTGGCACCGGTTGACGAATCTTCGTGTAATTTTCAAACTTTGTGGCCCGCTCCGGTCTGGCCCGAGAGGGGGCCACGCGACCCCCTCCCCAAAATTAAATAAAAAAAAAAAACAAAGGCCGGCCCGGGAGATGGGGTCCCCGGGGCCATAGGTGGCCTGAGGAGGAGGCAACGCAGCCCCCTCCATAAGTTATAAAAAAAAAAAAAAGAAGGCCATGCCCTGGGGGATGGGATCCCCGGGGCCAATTAAGGCCTCGGGAGGGGTCCAAGCGGCCCCCTTCCAAATTTTTTTTGTTTTAAAAAAAATATTAGGGGGCAGGCCCTGGGGGATGGGGTCCCCAGGGCCAAAAATTAGAAAAAGAAGGGGGGCCACACCCCTTTTTACACCTCTCTGCAACGCAGCTTTGTGGTGCTTTCTGGAGGTACCTGGTGGGCTAGTTGGCCCCCAGGGACCCTCAGGATTCAAGGGGACTTAATCCCCCTACTTAAAACCCGCCACAGGGCGCGTTTGCACAGTGGTGAAGGGAGGGGGCGGGGCTTCAGGTGACATGTGTGCAAACAGGCCCGTGGCGCGTTTTAAAATGGGAATTAAATCCCCTTCAATCTTGAGGGTCCCTGAGGGCCAACTAGCCCACAGGTACCTCCAGAAAGCACCACAAAGCTGCGTTGCAGAGGTGTAAAAGGGCGTGGCCTCTGAACACCTCTCTGTAATGCAGCTCCCTGGCGCATACTGGAGGTACAGGGTGGGCTAGTTGGACCCCAGGGACCCTCATGATTCAAGGGGACTTAATCCCCCAACTTAAAACGCGCCACGGGGCGCGTTTGCACAGTGGTGAAGGGAGGGGGTGAGGCTTGAGGTGACATGTGTGCAAACAGGCCCCGTGGCGTGTTTTAAGTTGGGGGATTAAGTCCCCTTGAATCCTGAGGGTCCCTGGGGGCCAACTAGCCCACCAGGTACCTCCAGAAAGCACCACAAAGCTGCGTTGCAGAGAGGTGTAAAAAGGGGTGTGGCCCCCCTTCTTTTTCTAATTTATTGGCCCTGGGGACCCCATCCCCCAGGGCCTGCCCCCTAATATTTTTTTTAACCAGGAACCAGGAAACCTGCTCTCTCTTCCATTATCCAAAGCACATTGTTTTTCCACACGGGGAGCTGCATGTTAGCAGCTCCTCATGTGGAAAAGCAATACCGGCTCCCGCAGGACGCGGGGAGCCGACAGGGTCCGTGGGGGAGTTGGGGTCCCCCCACGGACCCCAAAGGATAGGGCCAGCCCCGGGGGATGGGGTCCCCGGGCCAAGTAGAGGCCTTAGGAGGGGGGCCACGCAGACCCCCTCCTCCAAAATTATTTTTAAAAAAGTGGCCATGCCCCAGGGGATGGGGTCCCCGGGGCCGGAATAGGCCACGGGAGGGGGGCCACGCGGCCCCCTTCCCCTACAGTATTTTTTTTTTTTAAAGGAAAAAGGCATCAGGCCCTGGGGGATGGGGTCCCCAGGGCCCCAAAAGTAAAAAGAAGGGGGGCCACACAGCCCCCTTCATAAAACACAAAGAAAGAAAACGACGCGATCGAGCGTCTGGCCCCGCCCCTCCCTTAACCACTCTGCAAACGCGCGCTGTGGCGCGTTTTAAATTGGGGAAATAATTCTCATTCAATACTGGGGGTCCCTGAGGGCCAACTAGCCCACCAGGTACCTCCAGTAAGCGCCACAGGGCTGGGTTGCAGAGAGGTGGTCCAGGCCACGCCCCTTTTACACCTCTCTGCAACGCAGCTCTGTGGCGCTTACTGGAGGTACTTGGTGGGCTAGTTGGTCCCCAGGGACCCTCAGGATTCAAGGGGACTTAATCCCCCAACTTAAAACGCACCACGGGGCGCGTTTGCACAGTGGTGAAGGGAGGGCGGGGCTTCAGGTGACATGTGTGCAAACAGGCCCCGTGGCGCGTTATAAGATGGGGATTTAAATCCCCTTCAATCCTGAGGGTCCCTGGGGGCCAGCTAGCCCACCAGGTACCTCCAGTAAGCGCCACGGAGCTGCGTTGCAGAGTGTTGTAAAAGGGGCGTGGCCTCTGAACACCTCTCTGCAACGCAGCTCTCTGGCGCATACTGGAGGTACCTGGTGGGCTAGTTGGCCCCTAGGGACCCTCGGGATTGAGGAGGAATTAATTCTCCAACTTAAAACGTGCCACAGGGCATGTTTGCAGACATGTCACCTCAGGCCCCACCCCCTTCCTTCACCATTGTGCAAATATTCCTCTAAAATCAGCCGAACTACGAATTCCGATTTACTCACCTGTTATCTGGAGAGACCTCAGTGCTGCATCTTTGAGCCCAGTACGGATCCTAAAAAGTAATTCTAACCGTACTTACTAGTAACTTGAATTTCCTTCCATAGGCTAACATTGACTGGTTTCACTTGGGAATTCTTCAAAGTGTGGAGTTTTGGAACTTTAAAATATTCATCTAAAATCAGCTGAACTACGAATTCCGATTTACTCACCTGTTATCAGGAGAGAACCCAGTGCTGCATCTTTGAGCCCAGTACTGATCCTGAAAAGTAATTTTAACCGTACTTACCAGTAACTTGAATTTCCTTCCATAGGATATCATTGCCTGCTTTTTGCTGAAAAAGTTTCTGAGGATTTTTGAAACATACAAATATTCCTCTAAAATCAGCTGAACTACGAATTCCAATTTACTCACCTGTTATCAGGAGAGACCTCAGTGCTGCATCTTTGAGTCCAGTACAGATCCTGAAAAGTAATTCTAACCGTACTTACCAGTAACTTGAATTTCCTTCCGTAGGCTAACATTTACTTGGGAATTCTTCTAAGTGTGGAGTTTTGGAACTTTATAATATTCCTCTAAAATCAGCCGAACTACGAATTCCGATGTACTCACCTGTTATCAGGAGAGAACCCAGTGCTGCATCTTTTAGCCCAGCACTGACCCTGAAAAGTAATTCTAACTGTACTTACCAGTAACTTGTATTTCCTTCCATAGGAATCCATTGTCTGGTTTTCAGCAGAAAAGTTTCAAAGTGTCGATTTTCACAAACTACAAATATTCCTTAAAAATCGCCTGTATGACTTAAACGCATTCTTTCAACTGTTTACAGGAGATGCACCAGTGCTGGATTCAGGATCCACCACTGAGTAAGAAAAAGTAACGATAACACTGCTTACCTGCTAAGTGAATTTCCTTCCATAGGATAACATTGGTGATTCTATGTGAAAAAGTTTCTTAGTGTCAACTTTTTAAAATACAATAATATTTCTTAAAAATCACTACTGTAACCAAAACGCTTTTACTCAACTGTTTACAGGAGATGTCCCAGGACTGAATCTAGGATCCAGTCCTGTGGTTAGTAAAGTAATCCATAAAGTAACTAATTGCATTTAACTAGAAATTCACATTGATCTCAATGTTGCATTGTGTTTGAAATTGTGTTGCCCATTGCAACAACTGTAACTACTGTACTTAAAAGTCTATTGCCTATTTGCAAAGTATTTAAACTAAAGTAATTCATTCTGAGGAAGTATATTTTGTAATGTAATGTATAATGTTATTATAATGTAATTTAAAAAAATAAAATATCTAAAAATAAATAGTTTAAAAAAATGTAGTAAATCAGTATCAAAAAAATAAATATAACAATTAATACATTTAAAAATTGTCATTTACAAAACCTTTGAAACTCACTGAAAAAAACCATAGGTTTCAGACATGTTGTAGTTAGGAATTAGCATTTAAAAAACCTTTGAAATTCACTGAAAAAACCATAGGTTTCAGGCACGTTATAGTTAGAAATTAGCATTTAAAAAACCTTACAAATTCACTGAAAAACCCATAGGTTTTAGGGACAGTTATAGTTAGTTGGACATTGCACTCGTACAAAACCCGTGAAATTCCCCCGTTATAGTTAGTTCAGCTAACTATAACTCGCGCCCCGCAATGCACTGCTGATGACGTCACATATTACATCACTCATGACATGGTCAGTGACATCACTGATGACATCACTGATGACATCTCAAATGACATCACTGATGACATCACTGAAGACATCATCCACGTGATAATCTGATGCACCTCCTCACACCTAATATAACCTTTGATACACCCACTCTAAATTACAGACTGCCATTCGCAAAACCATAGACACTCCAACACCAATAACTACATACCTACTCACTGATTCTTAGGTCTACACACACATCCACTCACTCACCCGTACAGTCACTCATACTTACGGTCACTCAGTACAGCACTATCATATGCACTCATACTCCTATATAGACACTCAAACACCGCCACTCATCCGTAGAGGTACTCACACACCTAGTCAGTCATGCAAATAATTAAACACTCTGCCATTTACTCACCTAAACAGTTATACACACACCAGCTCACTTACTCATACAAATACTAGCACATTCTTACGCTCTTATACGATCACTGATACAAGCACACACTCATCCATACAGTCACTCTCACAATCACACACTCTCAGCTTATAGCTATTTATATACTCCAACACACATATATACTGCCTTTCACATATGTAGTTACTCACACATGTACCACTGGGACATACATTCACTCACTAACACACTCTTACACACACTTACCCACCCATACAGTCTATCACAGATGTTATGTTATGTTATGTTATCAAGATTTGTAAAGCGCACAAGTACCCGGAGGTGTCTTGGCGCTGCGGACAAAGTAAGCCACTGGTGAGTCTCTAGTTGCAGAAGAGCCAGGTTTTTAGTTCCTTTCTGAAAGAGACAAGAGATGACGCGTTTCTGAAATCAATCGGTAGGGAATTCCAGAGTTTAGCAGCGCAGTAATGAAAGCTGCGACCACCCCAGAGTAAGGTACGAATTCTGGGCACTCTCAAGTTTAGCACCAGATGAACGAAGGTGTCTAGTTGGTTCATACAAACAAGAAGATTTTGCAAAAAGGCTGGCCCTGTATGATTCAGGGCCCTGAACACTCAGGCTAAGAGCCTTGAATTTTATTCGCTGCGCTACAGGGAGCCAATGCAAATTACGGATCTCACCAGATACTGATTTGAACCAAGGGGTGTTTGACAGAAGTTGAGCGGCTGAATTTTGCACGCTCTGTAGTCTTTTCAGGCAGTGCTTCTGGACGTTTATAAACAGCCCATTACAATAATCCAATTTAGACTGGATTAATGAAGTGACTACAGTTCTTTTCGTGTCCTCCGGAAGATAAGGGAGAATCTTCCCGAGTTTCTTAATAAGGAAGTGGGCGGAGGAAACCACAGCATTGGTGTGTTGAACAAAAGAAAGTTTACTATCCACCCATACTCCCAGGTTCTTCACTTTAGTTGCTGGTTCCGGTGGATCACCCATATCAACGGGCCACCACACACTGCCCCAGCTAGGATGCAGATTCCCAAAGGTCAAAATTTCAGTTTTTCCTGAATTGAGTTTAAGGCAGTGTGTGCTCATCCAATTAGTGATGACACCCATGCAGTTCTTAAATTGCAGAGCAGGCGAGGACTGATTTTTATATGCTGCTACTACAATCTGGGAATCATCTGCATAAGAAGTGAGGCTAAAGCCAAAAATCTGGATAAGTGGGGCTAGTTCAGAGACGTATATATTAAAAAGGGTGGGGCTCAAGGAGGAGCCCTGGGGCACTCCACAAGGGAGGAGATATGGCTCAGACTGGTATCCATCGATCAACACTACCAGTCTTCTGTCCTTAAGAAAGGAGGACACCAGTGCCAGTGCTGAACCCCCAACTCCCAGAATCTTCAGCCGCTGTTGTAGGAGGAAATGATCAACCGTGTCAAATGCGGCTGATAGATCGAGGAGTATCAGGGCCGCTGACCCTCCTCCATCCATCACCGCTCTTATTTCCTCCGTGGCTTTAATAAGTGCCGTTTCGGTACTGTGTTCCCGACGGAAACCGAACTGAGAATGGTCCAACAGATCATGTTCACCAATAAACTGGGAAAGTTGGATATTCATAATTTTGTCAACTATCTTCGCGGGCAGCGGCAAGCGGAGCTATGGGGCGATAGTTATTGGGATCGGCTGCATCCAAAGTTGGTTTTTCAGCAATGGAAGGATAGACGTATCCTTCCAAATTGCTGGGAAATTGCCAGAGGAGAACATGGAGTTGAAAATATCTGTTAACACCGGGCTTACCAAATCAGAGACTTCTTTCAGCAGCTCAGGTGGGCAAGGGTCCTCTGGGGAGCCCGATTTAGCCTCCAGAATGTATTTTGCCACTGTATCCAATGATACTGGTGTAAAGCTGAGCAGGGTGTTTGTGCCCTGAGAGATTGGTGAAAGCGGCAGGGTGGTGGCGTGAGCTAATGTATCCTCAAAATTTTTAAAGATGTCCAAAACTTTAGTTTTGAAGGCAGAAGCAATGGCATCACAGGACTCTTGACTATTTTCTGGCCCTGTACTATGAGGGGTGGTAAGCTTGTTCACTGCTGTAAAGAGAGCTTTAGAGGAATGTTTTGCCTCCGAGATTACTCTAGTAAAATATTCTCTCTTTTCCAATGTAAGAAGATTTTTATATTCTCTTAAAGCTAATTTATATGTTTCCCTCTCGGATGAATCATACTTAACGCGCCAGCGTCTTTCCAGCCGGCGACATTTTTGTTTTTCTGCCCGTAAGGCATCTGAGAACCAAGGGGCTGAAGGGGTTCTCCTATTACCAGCAGTGCTTTTGGTGGGCACTACGGCTAGAAACGCCGTATTTAACCAATCTGTGTAATTGGGGGCCGATTCGTCTGAGGGCCCACCTACCTGGGGGTGCGTCCTCTCTAGTATTGTACGAAGGAGGGATTTATCCAAATTACCCCAGTTCCTTTTGGTCTTAGAAGGGATCTTATAGGCCTGCGTAGGACCAAACAACATTATTGGTAGGTCGAATTTTATAAGTGAGTGATCTGACCAAACCAAAGGCAGGGTTTCTATACAAGAAAGGCCCTGAACCGAGGTGAAAATGCCATCTAGAGTATGGCCGGCCTCATGAGTGGGGGTCTGAACCAATTGACTGAGACCGACCGACCCCAGGGTATGTAGCAACGCATCTGTCTCACTATTTTCCTTATCTTCTAGATAAAAATTAAAATCTCCGAGGATGGTAAAATCGTCATTAATAAGGGTAGATTCTAGAAGACTGTCTAAATTAGATAAAAAGGTACTTCTAGAATTGGGGGGCCGATACAATAAAATTCCTTTAAAAGTCTGCCTGGGACCAAGTTCAATTGTAAAATGAAGGGCTTCGAATACAGGCGTGGAAGCGGACTGAAAAGTAATAGGAAAATGTTCTCTCAAAATAATAGCCAATCCGCCGCCTCGTTTAACAGATCTATCAACCCTGAGTGCCCGGTAACCCGCTGGGGTAGCGGAGATGACATCGGGGTCAGAGGAAGCATCTGCCCAGGTTTCAGTCATAAAAAGTATGTCTATACCGTCAGCTAGAATCATGAGTGCTATTTCATGTTTATGTTTGGCCAGAGATCTGACATTTACAAGTCCGCCCTTCAATTTAGCAGTCTCTGTGCCAAGGAGGGGGCTATGATTCAGGGGTTGTTTAAAAGGCTGGAAAGCGCTAGTGCTCAAAGATTGTGGGAGCAGAAAGCTGCAAGGGCATGCAACATCACCCTCATCCGGCTTGAGTCGGCGGCATGATGGCATGGGCGAATTGAGGCAAAGTAACTCCTTAGGGGTATAGGTATGAGCCTGGGTGGCGAAATGGCCAGGGGCTCTGGCCCCAGGCCCGGAGCAGGCGCGGACGGGCGCAGACGGGCTTGCACTCTTGAAACCATCCACCCAGTGAATCACCCACTCACACATCTATGCACAGAGTCGCACACACCCCACCCACACAAACACTCAGGCACCCATACAGATACTCAGACAACCAATCAATAACTCATATAGACACTCATGTAGCTATTCACAAACCCATGCAGCCACTTACACAGCAACAGACAGACGGATACAGACATTCACCCAGTTTAGTCACTAACCCATGCATTCAGTAAGATACGTTTAATCACTCACTTATAGAGTTAGTCATGCACCTACTAAATCATCCATTCAGACACTTATACACCCACTCATTCTTCAATACGCCTTTCCCTATATATATTAAACATATTTAAACTTTACAGAAACACACAGTCACTGGATGATGTCATCAGTTATGTCATTTGAGATGTCATCAGTGATGTCATCAGTGATGTCACTGACCATGTCATAAGTGATGTAATATGTGACGTCATCAGCAGTGCATTGCGGGGCGCGAGTTATAGTTAGCTGAACTAACTATAACGGGGGAATTTCACGGGTTTTGTACGAGTGCAATGTCCAACTAACTATAACTGTCCCTAAAACCTATGGTTTTTTCATGAATTTGTAAGGTTTTTTCAATGCTAATTTCTAACTATAACATGCCTGAAACCTATGGTTTTTTCAGTGAATATATATATATATATAAAACACCTACTGACGGTCACCAGTAAGTAGTTATACTTAGGACCTAGTTTCCATAGCAAAAGAGGAGAGAATGTGGCCTAACGGCTAGGGCGGTCGACCTCGGAGCTGGGGAACCGGGTTCGGGTCTCAGCAGGGATGCTCAACATTCTGTGATTCTGGGCAAATCACTTAATCTCCCCGTGCCTAACAAAAATGAATGTGTCCTTCTGTAACGTAACTAGTGCTCTTGTAAAGTGCTCTGATACCTTCGGGTCTAGTTCGCGGTATATAAAACTCCCCAAAAAAACTAAACAAAAAAAAAAGCATTTTTTGACTTGCCTACATCTTTGGCGCCATTTGACGAATCTGCACAACATTTTCCCAAAGAACTGTTCCGGTGATTCCTGTTGTGCATGGAAAGTTGTGGGGGTGAAAAATCACGCAAGGGGCGAGAAAAAGGGGGAATCAAAAAACGGTGTTTCCCATGCCAATCCCCATAGGAATTTTAGACACGACTACAGCACGAACCGCTGAACAGAATTACACCAAGTTTGGCAGAAAGGTAGCTGTTGGTCCAAAAAGTGTACTTTTTGTAAATTGGTGAAAACAGTAGTTTGGGAGAAATTAAAAGAAATCCAAAGTTAGATATATAGGGATGCGGATCCTCTGAGGATCCAACTGTCCCCATGCTCAAATCTGACTGGCTGCCAACACTTCGACCAGGAAGAGTTGGCAGCAATCTTGGGACTCAGCTTCAGCCGAGTCCCACAATACCATTGAAAAAAAGAAAAGGGGGCAGGGTAGTAAAACCCTGACCCCCTAACTGTGGTCCTGGGGTCCCCCTGTGATCCCGACAGGGCCAAAAATCCCTTTTGCTTTAAACATTTTGAGACGGGAACATGATGGAGCCATGAATCCACAGCAAAAATGTAAAAAAAACAAGCGTGTAATCCTGCTTTTGTTTTTCATGAAGCCCCAGGGTGGGTCAAGTCTCGGGGCATTTATTTAAAAATAAGGGGGTCACACGGGGCCCCCCTTCTAAGGCTCTCAGAGCCCTGGGACCCCCACCTTCCCAGGGCTTTCTTAACATATTGGAGAGTGACCGCACGGGCCCCCCTCCCTGGGCTCTTTAGAGCACTAGGGACGACCACCTCCTTGGGGCTTAATATGAACATTGATGGGGAGCTGCATGGACCCTACCGAGCTCCGGGGACCATCACCTCCCCAGTGTAAAAATTCACCTAATAGAGGTCCCATGGACCCCCCAGGACCCAGGGACCACAACCTCCCCGGGGACAAATACTTTAAAAACAATGGGAGAGGGGCTGCAAGCCCCCCTCCCTTGCTGTCTCAGCCCCGGGGACCACCACCTCCACAGGACAGACCCTTAAAAATCAAAGGAGGGGGGCTGCTAGACTCCCCTCCTGGAGCCAATATTGGCCCTGGGGACTGCCAACCCCGTGGCCAGCTCCAGCTATGTCCCATAGGGCCCACCTCTGGGACATAGCTATTTGCTTTTGCTTGGTGCAAGCTGTGACAGCTCCCGCCAAGCTAAAGCAAACACTCCGGTTCTAGAAGGCAGGAGCTGTCAAAGTGCTCCTGCCCGCTAGAAGTGGAGGTTTCATCTCTTTGCCTTCCCACAGACATGCGGGCAGGGAAAGAGATGAAACTATTGCTCATGCACGTTGGGAGGTGCATTTCCAGTAGCTCCCTGCGTGCAGCAGCAATTCTGGCTCCTGCAAGGGGCGAGGAGCCAGCTGGGACAGCAGGGACCTTGAGGCTCCCCCCACAGTCCCAGGAGAAAAGGGAGCAGTAAGAGCAGAATTAAGGACAGAAACAAGCAGAAAGATGCAAGATAAAGGTGAGTAACAAGCAGAAAGAGGCAGGATAAAGGTCAGCCACAAGCAGAAAGAGGCATAATAAAGGTGAGAAACGAGCAGAAAGAGGCACAATAAAGATCAGCAACGAGCAGAAAGACGCAGAGTAAAGGTCAGCAACGAGCAGAAAGAGGCAAAATTGAGGTCAGAAACCAGCAGGAAGAGGCAAATAAAGTTGAAAAATGAGGAGAAAGAGGCAAAATAAAGGTCAGCCATGAGCAGAAAGAGGTAAAATAAAGGCGAGAAATAAACAGAAAGAGGCAAAATAAAGGTCAGCAACGAACAGAAAGAGGCAAAATAAAGGTGAGAAACGAGCAGAAAGAGGCCGAATAAAGGTCAGAAATGAGCAGAAAGAGGCAAGATAAAGGTCAGAAAGAAGGAGAAAGAGGCAAGATAAAGGTAAGAAACGAGCTGAAAGAGGAAAGAGAAAGGTGAGAAATGACCAGAAAGAGGCATGAGAAAGGTGAGAAACTAATAGAAAGAGGCAGAATAAAGGTCAGCAATGAGCAGAAAAGAGGAAAAATAAAGGTCAGAAGTGAGAAGAAAGAAGCAAGATAAAGGTCAGAAATGAGCAGAAGGAGGACACATAAAGGTGAGAAATAAACAGAAAGAGGCAAAATCAAGTTCAGCAATGAGCAGGAAGAGGCTAACTAAAGGTGAGAAATGAGCAACAAGAGGCAAATTAATGGTCAGCATCAAGCCAAAAGAGACAAAATAAAGGTCAGAAGGGAGCATAAAAAAGCAGAATAAATGTCAGAAATGAGCAGAAAGAGGCAGAATAAACATCAGCAATGAGCAGAAAGAGGCAGAAAAAAGGCTGAAATGAGCAGAAGGAGGCAGAATTAAGGTCAGCAGCAAGCAGAAAAGAGGCAAAATAGAGGTCAGAAGCGAGCAGAAAGAAGCAAGATAAAGGTCAGAAACGAGAAGAAGGAGGAAAGATAAAGGTGAGAAATAAACAGTAAGAGGCAAAATCAAGTTCAGCAATGAGCAGAAAGAGGCATGATAAAGGTCAGCAATGACCAGAAAGTGGCAGAATAAAGGTCAGCAGCGATATGAAAGAGGCAAAATAAAGGTGAGAAATGAGCAGAATGAGGCAGAATAAAGGTCAAAATGAGCAGAAAGAGACAGAATTAAGGTCAGAAACAAGCAGAAAAGAGGTATGATTAAGGTGAGAAACTAGCAGAAAGAGGCAAAATAAAAGTCAGAAAGAAGCAGAATAAAGGTGAGAAAAGAGCAGAAAGAGTCAAAATAGTGGTCAGAAACCAGCAGGAAAAGGCAAATTAAATGTGAGAAACAAGGAGAAAGAGGCAAAATAAAGATCAGCCATGAGCAGGAAGAGGCTAATTAAAGGTGAGAAATGAACGGAAAGAGGCTTATTAAATGTCAGCATCAAGCTGAAAGAGACGAAATAAAGGTCAGACGGGAGCAGAAAATGCAGAATAAATGTCAGAAACGAGCAGAAAGAGACAGAAAAAAATGCAGAAATGAGCAGAAAGAGTCAAAAAAAGATAAGGAGCGAGCAGAAAGCGACAAAATAATGGGCAGCATGAGTAGAAAGAGAGAAATAGATATCAGAAACTAGCATCAAGAGGCAGAATAAAGGTCACGAGTGAACAGAAAAGGCAAATTAATGGACAGAATAAGCAGAAAGAGGCAAAATAGAGGGCAGGAGCAAGCAGAGAAGAGGCAGAAAAACGAGGAGAAAATGAGCAGAGGAGGTACAAAACCGAAAGCAGCAGAGAGTAGCGGACTGCAGGCAAGCTGGACAGAAGGACTGTCACAGGGAAAGTTGGCACAAGGACCTGCTCCCGTGTGTCCCCCTACTTTTTTTACTGCTCACTGTTGCAAAGTCATCCTGTGCCCTGGGCACCATCATTTTTTGTTGCTGACTGGTACTCATGGTAACTGACTCTGACTGTCCTTGGGCTCTGCCTAACCAGGCCCAGGGCAAGTGCTATGCTGAAAACAAACTTAGAATACAATGAAAACACCTATATACACTAGGGAACACTATGGGTTAGGGTACCCCTATGATTGGCATGACCTCCCCTATAAGGCCCTAGTACATAATAGGGCAGGGGGATCAAAACTACCTTTAAGCCCCTAGTATATAATAGGGCATGGCAGTTTAGAGGACAGCAGCCCTTTCTGCACTTGCATGTTCGCACTGCTGAGGCCTGAGGTCGGTTTAAAAGCAGCCCTGTGTTGCAGGACTGCTTTTAACATGTACATTGTGCCCAAACTCGACTTTGGTGCTTGGAGCACTAAAACATTAATAAACTACAATATTCTGGGATATTAGGTACCCCCAGGGTCTCCCCTAGTTGTCCCGGTGGTGGGGGGTCAGGTATTTATGAGCAGGACCCTTATAAAATAGGTTTTATGTGCCTTGACTATAGTGAAGTTGCAAATTTCACTGACCACATTGTAATAAAGTGCTTTCCAAAATCGACTTTTGTGTTAGGAGCACTGTGGAGTGAGGATCTACAATTACATATTCAGAACCCCTAATGTCTCCCCATAGGTGTTCCAGTGGTGTGGGGTCCTGTAGAAATAGTCAGGGTCATTATAAAAGATGTTTTATAAGCATTTTCCCCATTGCAGATCCCCAGCCACATAGGTTAACATTAACTAATAGTTCCTGCCAGGAAAACCAGAAATACCATTCAAGGACTTACTAGAATGGTGTTGATAAATCCAATAATATGCTATTATTGAATTTATCCTAAAGTGACCAGGCAAGAAGTTATTAGACTTTCTTGTCTGTAAGCCAGAAATCAGCCTTCCAGTGATCTGCCCTGATTGGTCAGACTTAAGTGGATTAGACAGACTGCTTTGGTGAGGTGATAAGTAGCCCCTGAGGTGAAAGAGCTATTCTGGAAGGAGAGGGTTTTGCTGCATAGAAATGCCAGAGCAAGGTGGAGGGGCCATAAACAATGATCTTCAAAAGGAGGAGTTAGGCATAAGAAACCAGTTCCATTTACACCCCTATCCTCTGAACCCAGCCAGATGGCAGGCTTAAGGAAGGAATGTTCAGAAGCCAGGGGGGGGGGGGGGTCTATTGGGATGAGCCATTCTGGAGGTTGCTTTAGCCAGCTCTTTCCTCTCTACTGAGACTTCAGCCATATTGAATTTTGGAGAAATTGTGCTTTCTGGGAGACCATTGTGCCACACTTCGGAGGAAATGGGCATGCTCTGGGTCGTTGCCATGTACCTCATTTGAAAGGAGTACCCTCCTGTGTGACCCCAGAGCACACTGAATACGTATCTAAGAGGGGCAGTGTCTCTGAGCTCTGCTGCTTGAAACTAAAGGAAGAACAAGGGTCCATGCTGAAAAGCTTGATTTGCACCAACCAGGCTCTGCACTCTGACTGAGCCTGCTGTACAATCTGGAACTACAGCCCTGTGGATCAACTTGCTTCAAAATGACTAAAGAGTGGAGAGGAGTTGGCATAACGGCTAGGGCGGTCGACCTCGGAGCTGAGAAACCAGCTCCGAGGCAGGGACGCACAACATCCTGTGATTCTGGGCAAATCACTTAATCTCCCCGTGCCTAACAAAAATGAATGTGTCCTCATGTAACGCAACTGGTGCTCATGTAAAGTGCTCTGATACCCGAATCGGGTCAAGTTTGCGCTATATAAAACTCCGTAAAAAAAAAAGCTACAGGTTAACAGGGCTCATCTGGACCATCACCACCAAGAATTCCCAGCCTGGAGTACTACCAGTGGATTTGTAAGGGTTTTGTTCAAGTGGATTGTGGGAATTTAAGTCCCAAACTTTCATGGGCCATCTTGGAGCTTCCAGACCCTTGGAGTAAGTTGTTGGCACCTTGGGACCCTCAAAAGAACTTCAGGAAGAAGTTCCAGAAATTTGGAGAAGTTTGGAGCAACTTTGAAAAAAAGCTCAATAAGTTGACCGACTCGACCTGGCCAGCCAAGCCGGTGACCCTCAACCACGATCTGGCCTGCCCTCCAGGTTCGTCCTGCTGAAAACCTCCGGAGGTCCGACTTCCAGAGTTTGACTGGGAGTTGGTCAAAACCCAAGTCAGTGAACCCTCACCGAATCTGGCCTGGTGAAGAGCATCGAGGGACCCCATGAGAAAAAACTCTGTAAAGGTTTCTAAGTCTGAATGTAGAAAAGTGACTGGGACCAACCGTGAGAGCCAAGCTGCCCACCTTCAACCATGAGCCGGCCTTGATCACTGGTTCTTCCCGCTGGAAAGCTCCGGAGGTCTGACTTTCATAAGTTTGACCAGGAGCTAGTTGCAAGGCAAGCCGGCGAACCCTCAACGAATCCGGACTGGCTGAGAGCTTCGAGGGACCCCGGGAAGAAAAGCTCCAGAAAAGTTTCTAAGGCAGAAGGTAAAAAGTTTGACCAAGACCTACCGCGAGGGGTAGTCGTGCAGGGCTCCATCGCGCTCGGCCTGAAACTTTTACTTTGTCCCGGGCTAGAGCGACCAGATGTCTCCATAGGCGCAATTGGTTTCTATGTGCTATATAGTGCAAAATCTTTACAAATTAATATATTTCCCGTTCCCTGCATTGGATTTTTTTCCTTTGGTGTCATTTTAAAGATACAAATATTTCCTGTATTTAGAAATTGGTGTTGGATTTTTATTGTGGGTTGTGTATTAATTATTTACTGAATAGTGGTTTTAAAATGCTTTACATACCTGTCTCTGAAGTTAAGCCTGCCTGCTCACAGCCAAGCTATTATGGGTTGAGCATGGGAATAATTTTCTGAGCCCTATATTGAGCCCTGTATTGTGTTAGTGGCTTTATTTACAGTGGTAGACATACATTTACCACTACTAATAATCCACTTTTCAACACATACACACTGACAGACCCACTCGTACACTCACACACCCACTCACAGACCCATTCACAAACTCATGCACCCACTCACAGATACATTCATGGACTCACTCACTCACAGACTCACTGAGAGACTCACACACACACTCACAGAACCACTCAGAGACTCACACACCCACTAACACACTCATGCACCCACTCATGGATCCACTCAGACACTCATTCACCTACTCACAGACACACTCAGAGACTCTCACACACTCTCATAGACCCACTCAGACACTCATCCACCTACTCAAAGACCCACTCAGACACTCATGTTCCCATTCATAGACCCACTCAGAGGCTCATGCACCCACTCACAGATCTAATCAGAGACTCATGCACCCACTTTCAGACCCACTCAGACACTTACAGACCTACTCACAGACCCACTCTGATACCTATACAAATACTCACAGACCCACTCAGACACTTATGCACCTACTCATTCATCCACTCAGAGACTCACACACCCACTCATCTACCTATACAGCCACTCACACACCCACTCTCAAAGGTTACAGGTTACAGTTAGGAAATAATATTTTGAAAAGTCGAAAATCACTGAAAAAACAAAGCTTACAGGGTTATTATAATTAGGAAATAGAATTTAAGAAACATAGAAATTCACTGAAAAAACAAAGGTTACAGGGATGTTATAGTTAGACTCAGATGTCGATGTCCCTTGTACAAATCCATTGAAATTCAGCAGTTATAGTTACCTGAGTTAGCTATAACTTACGCCACCGCAATGCGCTGCTTATGACCTCACATATTACATCACTCATGACATGGTCAGTGACAGCACTGATGACATCATTGGTAACATCTCAAATTACATCACTGATGATGTCATCCACAGACCCACTCATACAGCCACTCACACCCCCATACAACCTCTCATACACCAACTCACTCACCCATTCACATACCCATTCACAGACCCATACAACTACTGACACACACAATTGCCAACTCATACAGCCACTCACAACAAATCACTCACCCATAGAGTCACTCACACAACTCACTCATCCATACAGCTACTCACACAGCCACTCACAGACCCATACAGTTACTCATGCACCAACAAAACCACTCTCACTCCAACTCCCAGACCCATACAGGCACTCACACATCCCTATAACACCACTCACTTGAGTGAAGAAATGGTGCCTACTGGTAAAAATGAACGCCAGCATTTTACTTTCTGCTAACCTTAGTGTCACCTTGAAAAAAGAAAAGAAGCAGTCTTGAAATGCGCATGTACATCTTTCAATTTATTTATTTTATTTATTTATGAAATTTGTTAAGCGCACAAATACCCTTAGGTGTCTCGGCGCTGTGGACGGCTAATTAGAGAAAGACTGAGGAGGGGTGATTTATTGATTGAATAGCCAGGTTTTTAAGTGTTTACGGAAGGAGAAGAGAGTGGGAATGGACACAGCAGCGAAAGTGGGCAAGCAAACTTTGTAAAATAACCCTGACTTTTAGGTACAGCTTATTAAAAAAATGTTTTACAAAAATATGAAGTTTTTAATATTGACATGCACAGTAAGGTAAGCAAACATAGAGTTTAGAATAGTATAGCTCTACTTCACTATTTATATACTTGCCTTGTGTTGGTAGATGATGAGTCGATATATGTGCCATTCGATATTTTGGCTTATTGCCTTTCACAAGTACTTTTATAAGAGATGCCTTTGCAAAAGTCCAGCATTTTTCATTTTTAACAGTAGTCAAGTTGTTCCTACTGTTACCATGGCAGTGTACTGATATTTACTAAACCCATTGCATACTCTGCCAACTTATAATATGATTTTAAGTTTTACAACTTTATTTCATGTGGGGCCAAATGGGAGGATGAATCTAGATAAAGAATTGCTAATTATTCCCAATGTATCTTCATAATATTTTTCGTGTATGGAAGGAACGGTAAGGCATTTCCTGGAAGAGGAGAATCGGCGAGAGGCTGTGAGGCAAGAGAGGAGACTAGGAGGCAGAAGGGAAGTAGCAAACGGAAATGAAAAGGAGGGGGAAGGATGGAGCCAGCAGGAGGACTGGAGGCAGTAGTGCTAAAGGGGTTAAGAGGAGGATAGCGACAGATGGACAAGCCTGGAGGCAGGGAGGCAAGAAGAGAGGTAGTCAGGAGGAAAAGCAAGGAGGAAGGGGATGAGATGGTGAAGGAGTAAAGGACAGGACAGGGGTAGTAAGGAAGAAGAGAAAGAGGAAGCAATGAAGCAGTAGGGTAAGTAAAGAGCAATGGAAGAGTTGACGTTTGCAGATATTCTGTGCAGGATTAATTCAGATAACCGCTGAAAAGAAAGGTATTTAGATCCTTGTGATAGGTGAGTATCTCTCCTTGGCAACACATTTCAGTAGGGAGCGAGTTCTATGTTTTATCATGGTTGAGCCGTGATGTCATACAAAGATATGGAACAAAACCTCCCAATTAAATAGATCAAAGACCTGATAAAATCATATTCAAATGATTTATAACCCCAAAATTAAAGTTTTATTTTCAAACTTGCGAAATGAGACTGTGAAAAACGTGCAATTTGAATTCATACGCACTTGAGAATTAAACTTCCTGAAATTGTGATTTGACACCTGCAATAGTTCAAAAGTAACCTCTTAAATGTAAAAATACATTTTCATTCCAATTGCACGTGTCCGTTTTTTTTAAAATATGACATTGTGACAAAAAAAATCCTTGTCAAACGAAATCTGAAACACCTTCAATATGAACTTTCATAGCAGCCCAAAGACCTCAAAAAATTAAACACTGGACTTTTATATAGTCAGTGCCATTCCAGCCTTCAAAAAGTGCATCGACACTTGTAATGTGAGAGCTCGTAACTTTTTTTCTTTAGAATGGTTAGCCATCTATATACACCTTTTCAGAGCTTGAACTGCATGTGGTTCTCGTGTCATGACGCAGGCCCTCGGGACATGTCAAAGAATTGTTGGTAGTGATTATACACAAAGATATTAAATCCACGGAGGCTAATTTGACTTCTTTTTTACCCTAGTTTGGTCGACGTAAAATGGGTCATTTCTTACAAAATGTGTTTAAATTCTATTTCTTCACAGAGGAATTCTTTGCTTCAGTATATGTAGCAGATTCCCAAATGTTGTGCTTGGAATGCTGTTCCCAGAACTAAGCAAGGCAAATCAAGGGATGCCTGTGGATATACAGTATTCAGCGTCTATGAAAAACATCAATCACGACTACAAAGACAGAGTGGCTCATACATACAGTCTGTGCAGTAAATCAGGTAAAAAGGGTCTAGTAGAATGATGTATTACACCAAGAAATGATTCAAAGCGGTTATTGACAGATACAGATGGAATGTGTGAAGATGAAAGGCATAACCCATTCCATCAGCTCACATATTTTGTTGTTGACCAAAAATAGGCCTTCTGAATTCCAATATAGGTCATAAAGTTATTACATTTATTGCAAATCACATTTTTCTTGCAGAGCAACCACTGACTGCAAGTGACAAGAAATACTATATATCATGTTCAGTTCAATAAATTATTATATTGTTAAACTTGACTGCATCATCATATTTTAAAGTTATTGCCACTTGGTAGGATATATTCACCGGCTAACAAGGCAGCTACCTTGAATTTGTCTGTAACCGGCAACTTACCTAATAGCAGAGAGTGATACCGTGCATGCAAAGTGAAAGTAACTTATTCCGTAGTAACGTCTCAACATATTGGAGAGGCGATAATTTCATAACGATAAGAAAAAGTGAGAATCTATCACTACTTCAATTTGGGGATATTTTTCATATAATTTCTTGTTTCCAAGTTCTGATATTTAATGGGGTTGCTATTGGTATTTAGTACATATGAGGCCTTTTCTGAACTTAAATTGTGAGAAACTTTGCCAGATCCAGGGGCATAGTTATTAAAATAATCACGCAGCAAGTCACGTTGCTGCACTGCGCTGCGTGATATGAAATGGGCAGGAATGCACCGTATCTAACATTATATGGTGCATTCCTGTTTTTTCCATGCAGTGGAGCACAATGTGCTGCCTAGCGTCAACTCAGGCACTCTTGCACTATGGTACAAGGGTACCTGCGTTGTAAGTAGGATTGTTTTTGTGCAGGAAGGGACACTCACCTCCCAAAAAACAATGCTGAGGGACATTTTCCAGAATGCAGCACACAGAGAAAGAGGAAATAACAAAAAAATATAGAAATTTCTCAGTGTTATGCCTCACAGGGAAACGTAGCATTTTGACGCTTTCCCAGGGCTACTAGTATGGTGAATCTGGGAATGTGCCACAATCCATGGGTGGATGCGTGGAAACACCCATGCTCCACCCATGGAATGCCTCCCTGGGGCAGAGTAATGCAACACATCGATTTGCAATGCTTTACTTTACATTTATCAAGACATGCATGGCCACGCAAGGTGGCCTTGCGTGGCTTGACAAATATAACGTAAGAGTTGCGTTGCTCTGGCACCCCATTGCTTGGCGCAAAGGCGACACAATTCTTTCATAATTTAGTCCTCAGTGTTCACAACACACCTACACATCACCTCAGTTGCAGTCAGGCGTATCAATTAGATAGTTTTGATAGTTAGAATGTTCTATTTAGCGTTGTTTGTACTTTTATTAAGTAGTGTTTTCATTTTTCTTTGTTCTGTATGTGTTGTTTGAAAGGACTTGGATTTTTGCATTTAAAACTTTGGCTGTTTTTTCAAACTTTTATTTCATTGCTTTTTAATTAGCTGGCATCTTTATAGTTCCATGATGCCTCCTTGGTTAATTTTTTTCAGTTGCAGGTTTCAGCTATAAAAGATTGAGGATGAGTTGAGAAGATGGTTGGAGAAGTTTGACTGTTCCATCTTAAAACATCCTTTAAACATCTTTATATTTGGCAATTTATTACAATTGTTTCACATTCACAAATATCATTCTTAGTCAGTCAAACAAAATCTATGTTTATTTTAGCCACAACTCGTTAAAAAATAAAACAACAACTTGTACTACCACGAGAATAAAACAATAAATACACATTCTGTAAAAACCCACTAACCATAGGTAAGTCAAAAGTCACAAATAACAGCATACCAGGCTACCAACCTACACAATATAGAATACATAAAAACATTAACACTGATCAACCATACATATGTATAGTCAAGGTATACATTTGTTTAAGATCTTTACAAATCTCGCCAGAGCACGCGTTACATCCAGGGATTGCATATGCAGTAAAACATTGCATGTTACCAATCTTGTCCTCATATTATACTTTAAAAAGATTGGCTTTAAAAATTGGCAGTGCTGTGTTAAAAAACAATGGCACTCTAGTAAGATATGTATTCTTGTGCAACACATCTGCAGCCCACACCCAAACAACCCTGTCTTAAAAGGATTAATCGACAATAAAAATCCCACACCCATTTATAAAAATAGGAAATATTTTTATGAACAAATAGATACCAACACAACAGAAATCCAATGTAGGGAACCGGAGATATGAATTTTTAAAGATTAACCACTTTATAGTGCTTGAAAACATATAGCGCCACTCTGGGACATCTGGTCACAAAGTCAAAGTTTGAGGCTGACCGTGATGGAGTCCTGGTTGGATACACTAAGCAAGAGGCCCAGGTCAAAGTTTTACCTTCGCACTTTAGAACTTTAATGGAGCTTTTTCTTCCTACGTCGCTCGACCCTCCACAGCAGGCCAGATTTGGAGAGTGTTTGCCGGCTTGACTTTCCACAAGGCCCTGGTCCAATCCTGGAAGTCTGGCGCTCTGGAGATTTTAGCGGAACAAACCTGAAATCCTGGATGGGTGGCGGATGAAGGTAGTCGGCTTGACTCTCGAGGTGGATCGGTCACCTCATGGAGCTTTTTCACAAAAGTTCACCAAACTTCAGGAGGTCATTCCCGGAAGTCTCCTTGTAGGTTCAAATTGTTCAAATCACCAATCCAA
This sequence comes from Calotriton arnoldi, assembly GCA_963921515.1. Taxonomy (NCBI): domain Eukaryota; kingdom Metazoa; phylum Chordata; class Amphibia; order Caudata; family Salamandridae; genus Calotriton; species Calotriton arnoldi. The sequence continues at coordinate 151,157 of CAWUFW010006731.1, read as the reverse complement.
AGGTCTGGAATCTCCTAGATGGCCCCTGGGATGTCTGGACTACAATTCCCACAATGCACCTGGCCAAATCCCTCAAAGTCGACGTACGCACTCCAGGGTGAGGACTCTTGGTGGAGATGATGCAGATAGGCTCTATTAACCTGTACCTTGCAGGGAGGCCACTCCTTAATCCTTCTTGAAGCAAGGCACAGTCCCCAGGTCTGTAGTACCAGATTGTGCAGAAGGCACAGTCATTCAGAGCACAGGCCTTTGGGTGCAGATCCATATTTCGCAGGGCAGTCCTTCTTCTCCTTGTAGTTTCAGGCAGCAGATATGAGAGACTATGTGGCTCTTAGATATTTATTCAGTTTTCTGTGGCGACAAGCATGGCAACTTCCTCCAAAGTGTAGCATCTTCTTGTCCCACAAAGTACTGCGCATCCAGTATCCAACATGGATGATTTCTCTCCAGAAGCCTATAGAGCTAAGTATCTGCAAAGGGGAAAAATGAAATGGGCAGTTTTTCCCTCACCAGGTCATATAAAACATCTTTTATAAGGCCCCTGCTTATAGTTACGTGACCCCCAACCCTGGGACACCAAGGGGAGACCTTAGGGGTACCTAATATGTGAAAATAAGGTAGATTATCAATTTTACAGTGCCCGTATCACCAAAGTCGAGTTTGCCCACAATTTACATATAAAGACAGTCTGCAAAGCCAGGCTGCCTTTAAAATGACAGCAGGGTCTCAGCATTGCACACATGTAAGTGCAGGAAATCCGCTGGGCCTCTAAACATCCATGCCCTATTACATATTAGGGACTTATAGGTAGTTTGAACCCCCTAGCCTTATGATATACTAGGGACGTATAGTGTCTGTCAATATAAATTCTGAGAATTTACTTTTAAAGGCACGCTGCAAGGCAGGACTGCTTTTAAAGGACAGCAAGCACACAGCAGCAAACACATGCAAGTGCAGGAAATCTGCTGGGCCTCTAAACCTCCATGCCTCATTACATACTAGGGACTTATAGGTAGATTGCACCCCCTGGTCCTATTATATACTAGGGACTGAAAGGGTCTGTCATTGCCAACTGTAAGTGTATCCTATTACATGTACCTTTTTTTACACATAGCACTGGCCCTGGGCCTGGTTAGCAGAGCCCAGTGTACAGTCAGAGTCAGTAAACACCTGTATCGTTCAGCAAACAAATGGGGGTAAACAGGGCAAAATGATGACTTTCTAATAGCTATTCTAAATTTAAGGATTATATTCCACATTTGTAAATTTGGAAGTTTGTGTAGATAAGGAAATGAAGCATTTAATTCGCAGGATTCACATAATTTCAAAGTGGACTGCTTTCCAGGAAAATAACAAAAATCCCTTTACTTGATGTCATAAAGCCTAACTCCCCGTTTTTTGAGTAGGGAAGAGGTAAAGCCACATCAAAGTTATTCATTTTCAAGGCAATTGCCATAATGGATAACCGCATCCTTATCTTTTTTTGCCCAATAATCTCTTCCTTACAAAGCAATGAGTTTTGGAATGTTCTGATAATATCGTAGTGTACCAATAACGTAATGAAAGTTCCAATGAAATGTAGAATCAGGATTGGAGTCCAGTTTACATGCTTATCGCTGAGACCATGGCAGGTCTAGGCAGGGATAGCAAGTTTTTAAACAGCTCCCTTCCGGCGTTTTTCCCAGGCTCAGGTGTTACTCAGGCTCAGAATTTCCACTCCGTAGAGAGCGTGTGATACAACAATTGCTTTTTACACAACCAAGACAGAGTGAAGCAACTGGCCTCCATAGTCCCGTTTAATTTTTTTTAGCCCGCTTATGGATGAATGCAGTTTGGTGCTTAGAATAGTCACATGAGAGGCCAAAATAAGGGAGTTATTAAAAACCACCCGTAAGTAGTTATTGTAGTTATATACTGAGATTTCCTCTATTCTTGATTGCCCAATAGACCAGATGCAACTATGGGGCATATTAGCAAGAAGAGGCGATAATCATCTCTAACCCTGCTTAGCGTGATTTTTTTTATCGCCGGCTATCGCTGGAATATATCGCCACGCTAACGCTGTATTAGCAACGATTAGCGCTATGGCGATGAATATTCCAGCGATAGCGGGGGAAATGGGCCAACATCGCTGAAAAACCAGCGATGTTGCATGGAGAAGGGAGAACACCTTGCTGATACGACCCTGTGGTCGTCAGCATAATCCACCACCCCATGTTAGGTATGGTTAAATAAATGGCGATGACCCCGGTTAGCGCGACTTTTCACGTCGCTAACTGGGGCCATGGCCACCTTGCTAATAGGCGATAGGCCTGTTAGCGAGTGTTTCCCAGGTTTGTTCCTCGGGAACGCCCACTTTGCATGTCATTAGCGATAAATATCGCTGACATGCAAAGCGGTAAAAAAACGGGCGCTAATGCCCGCAAACTGTCGCTAACTGCGTTAGAGACAGTTTGCTGATAGGGCGATATAAATATCGCCGCTTTAGCGGCAAAAAGTGCCGCTAAAGCGGCGATAGTGCCCTTGCTAATATGCCCCTATGTTTCTTCCTTCCATAACTTTAGTTTTATGAAATGAAATTGTTAATTTATTCATTTGGCAGTACTTATGAAATTCAGCCAATTTCCTTTTTAGAGCGACCAGGGTTCTGTCAAGTATTAAAAAGTCATCAGCATAAAGGAAACAGGGACTATGAGAACATCCCATTTGGACAAAAAGGAATGGGTAGCTAAAAGTAGGTGGTGGAGGTCTCCGACAAAAATATCGGTGCCAACACACATCCCTGGTGAAACCCGTTATTTATCTTTATCCTTCTTGAGCCGATTGTCCAACTCCACATTTGCCCAATTCTCCTATGGAGTTCTTTTAAAAACCCTAAGCGGTTACCGTGGGTCTCTGAGAGTTTTGGTTTTGACCACTACATTTCTCAGTTCATAAGGTCAAAAGCAGCCCAGAAATCCTCAAAGCCTGTATATAATGAGCCCTCAATGGATCTCTGCGCTGAGGCCCAGAGGCTAAACCAGTGATCCACTGTGGAGTGCACTACTTTGAAACCACCCTGTTCTAATGGGATAGCATTGGTCTCCTCATACCACTGCTGCAGCACTTGTAGCAGCAGTATATTTGCATTGATCTTAGCACCACATCAATGAGGCTAATTAAACATTAGCTCTTGGGTTCCATTGGGTCACCCTTTTTATGGATGTTTTTTCTTTACTGTCGCTTTCCAACTTTTATGAAATTCCCTGGTTAGTGTGTACCACTTAAATGGTTTGGATAAAAAATGGCCATCAGTCTATGTTAGATTTAAATATACAGCTGGTAAGTAATCTGGACCTGCTGCTTTTGTCAGCTCAATCACATTGATCGTATGTTTCACAGCAGGTACAGAAAAACAAAGTAGCAAGTTCATCTACATTTACTGCAACCAGTTCTGTGTCTATCCTTCCTGACCCCTTGTATATTGATAGTAGATGATTAAACCATGCCTCTTTATAAACCATTCTTCCAGTCCCGAAGTTTCCTTGGTTGCCATCAGGGTAGTTTAATTCGATCTTCAGCAGTTGCTTTGAGCCGGCAGAGAGTGAAGTCACACCTGATCCTAGTACTCAATAAAAGTCAACCTACATTCCGTAGTGGTAATGACCCTCATTACAGCATAATTTTGGCGACGAGTTGGTCACTGGCTCAAAGGAGAGGTCATGGCGTGAACTTGCACGGTTGGCCAGATTTAAAAGGAACAGCGCTTCAAGCTACAAACTCGGCGAGTGTTGAAGTTGGAGAAGCTGTGAAGTTGGATATAAACGTACACTGAAGCCAGTCAGCCGCATGCTCAGAAGTTATGCAAGGGTGACAATTCATTCCAGTATCGACATACCGAGGGCTGGTTGAGGAAAGCACTGCACTGCTTACTGCGTGTGGTGAAGATTGAGGTGACAGAGCATCAGTCCCGTATGTATCCAGTCCTTGTTGGATCAGAACGGGCTTTGAGAAGGACTGAGTAATGGGTGTTCACTGTGATAGACATTCACCATGCCCACTGGTGAATAAGGGCGTGCTTAAGGCGATGTGTGGGGCAGGATTTGAGTTTTTCCCAGACTGTTAACCTTGATGGCATATCTGCAGAAGAAAGCATCATCAGCTTTGAATAGTGCCGCACCTGTGCTCAAGCATAGCTTTTCAAACGTGCTGCCGCACACCCCAGCTGTCTCTGCACCTCGCCCACGTGCGCCAGCACTGTACAGAGGAGGACAAAGTAGTAGCCTCAACCCCACGCAGTGAGTTATCTCGAGCCATTGATGTGCATACAGCCTTTCATTTGGCCATTGTTAGTTCTTCATGTCAATGTGCAGTAAAAATCAGGAGCTTCATGAAAGCTTACCTTAAATGAGGTCTTCATCAGGAATGTCATGTAAAAGGTGTAACACTTTCATTTCTGGGTCTGCAAGCCCTCTATTGATTATTTATTTTCCTATTCAAGCAGTACCTCCGGGTAAAGTTGTGAGGATTAGAGGAAACACCCCATACATTTTGGTACAATATGTGGAAGCAGCTGGTGTGAAGAGCTAACTTTGGGGGTCATTACGATGGCGTAAAGATCGCCACCGCCGGGTCGGCGGTGGCGACCGGTACGCCATCGTAATGTGAATTACCCACCGCCATGTTACGATGGCGGTGGGTATCGCGGCGGACGCAAAGTGCGTCCACCGCTTTTCCGCCGGTCGGCAATCGTTACGATTGCCGGCCGGGCGGAGCTGGGGCACATATATGGTGGCGGTGCCTAGCAGGCACCGCCATCCATATTATGATGTTGGGATTTAAAGGCCTTTCCATGGCGGCGATGCTGCCATGGAAAGGCTGGCAGGGGCTTGCTTAGGGGGCCTGTTGCGGGCCCCCGAGGGCTGGGGGGGTGCACTTGGGGGATACCTATGGTACCCCCTGCAAGTCCATGCACAAGGTGGCAGGCACCGCGCGGTGCCTGCCACGTTGTGCATGGAAATGCACAACATGGCATTTCAACATTGCGGCGGGTGCTGCAGCCAGCAGCACCCGCCGCAATGCTAAAGCGCCAGATGAGACCGCCGCGGTGGCGGTCGCATCATAATTAGGGTGGCGGGACTGCCGCATGGCAGGCGGGCGGTCCCGTTACCGCTAGGGTGGCGGGCGGACTAAAGTCCGCCCGCCATCCTAATGACCCCCTTTGTTACTGTCTTATAGCATTTAATTGGATACAAGTCTGTACTAACTTGTGTTTATCTTGTATTCTGTTGCAAAAGCAGGACAATTGTGAATGTAGGGTAATGTGGGTGTTCACATTGAATAAGCACAGTATTGTTTCACAATGAATGTGTCTTTAATAACACCACCACCGTTCTTGTCTCAACCAGGGGATCCACTAATTGAATTGGAAGAGTGGTTGAATGTTTTTGATAATTATCTGGAGGCTGTGGATGGCTTGGCTTTTCGTCCTAGCTGGAAGAGGCCAATGTTGTTGAAAGTTTTGGGGAAAGAGGGACAGCATATTTTTGGATACTTACCTGCATTGGAGGGTCAACCCAATTTAGATGCATATGAAAAGGCACAAAAGAAATTGAAAGTGAGTTTTGTTTAAAAAAAAATGTAGTGATGAGGTGGTACAAATTCTATGCCCAGCGTCAATGGACGGGGGAATCTATAGATGATTTTGTCTATAGGTTGAGGGAGTTGTCCATAGATGATTTTGTCTATAGGTTGAGGGAGTTGTCTACAAGTTGTCAGTTTGTCCTAATGGCTGACAAGATGATTACTGACCAACTTATAGTGCCATGTAGGACTGGTAAAATGCAGGATAGGTTATGGTCTGCAAAACACCCAACATTGAAGGCAGAGCAATATTGATAGAAAAGTCAGAGTACTGCATGAAAGAAATACAAAAGAGGCTAGCAAAGGGGGAGATAGCGGCTATAAATTCTCCAGTGAATGAGATAGCAGCAATGGCCAAGGCTGATAGTGGAGCTGTTAAACCAAGCAAAGGAGCTCAGAGTAATACATCCTCTAATAGGATGTGTGGGAGGTGTGGCCGTCTCAATCACACTATGGAAATGAGAAATTTCTTCACCATAGGCAAAGATTGTAGGAAATGTGGATGGAAGGGACATTTCACCCATATGTCCATGGAGTGGTGAAAGACAAAGTGGCTGTGTTATCAGAACAACCAGTCTATGGGAATGTGAGTGTGATGACTGAGTGGATTCTATATGTTCGAGAAGATGATGAATGTCCAAGTAGAAGGCAGAGACCGAAGGCTGAATTTGAAGTTTGGGGGAAACAAATTAATTTAATGATTGATTCAGGATCTCTAAAAAAACTAAGAAACATCAGAAATTCATTAATACGATTATACAGTAGTGTGTTGTTGCAGGGGGCATACTTTGCGGTTCAACATATATGCATCATTTTCAAATGTTTCACATTGTATTTGGACAATTATCTGATGTATTACGGTGTGGAAGAATTGTATATTTGTATTAATGAATTTCTCGTGGTTTCATAAATATGTTTTTAACTTTGTATAATCAGAAAAATTGAACAAATATGAACATGTTTAAAAATGAAATAAAATAATAAATATCAGTATGACTATGTGCATGACTCTACAATTTTAGTAATGGGCAGCCTATAGGGCTCTTTCAAGCCTATAGAGAAGGAATACAGGTCGTTTGGGTGTTTTTCTTAGTTTTATTTGTCTGTTCCCCCTGCTCCTTGACCTTCAAATTACTTCTAGGGGGTACCTCTTTCTATATAGTGATTCAGGATCTCTATACACGATTATTCCTAAAGATAGGTTCTTGTCACAATGGCCAAATGTGAAATTGCTTCCCAGGGACATCAACCAGGGGGGCTATCAAGGGGTTTCTGACATTGCCTTTGGGGGTAGGAACACTAGTGGGAAGGTGTATATGGCTGAGTCAGGACCACTAATTTTAGGTAGGGTCCATCACTGGGATCTTTATATTGTAATAGACCCTCATGCTCCTAATCAGGTTCTGGTGGTTGAGGAGGTGACTTTGGATAATATTATCAGGGATGCTGAGGGTGTTTTTCGGGAGGAGGTGGGAGAGTTAAAAGGTTACATGCATAAGATCAGGTTAAAACAAGGTGTGATTCCTGTACAACACAAAGTTAGAAGGGTTCCTATGAAGGTTAGAAGTGAAGTACAAAAATTGTTGGAGGAAATGCTGGAGAGTGTGGTCATAGAGTCTGTATAAACGTCAAATTGGAACCCTCCAGTTATCATTACCCGGACGTCTGATGGTGAGCTTAGGTTTTGTGTCGACCTGAGGAGCTTGAATCAGAATGTTGTAGCTGACAATTTTCCCCTTCCCAGTATCAATGAGCTTGTTTCAATGCTCGAAGTGCTGGAGTTTTTTCACAAAAATTGACTTAAAGCACGCTTACCATCAGGTTAAGTTGCATGATGACTCCAAACCTCTGACAGCATTTATAACTATGGAAGACACTTTCCAATTTACCCGGATGCTGTTTGGTCTATGTTCTGTGGCAAGTGTCTTTCAGAGGGTTATGTCAGAAGTGTATAAGGATATGACTTATGTCATATACTTTCAAGACAATATATATTGGTCTTTGGAGATACTGACGAGAGCCACAATTTTACGCTGAAACAAGATCTAGACATGATCTCAAAGTCTGGTTTAACTTTGAGAAAAGAGAAGTGGGTCTTTCTTGCTAAGGAAATTGAATATTTGGGGCATACATTGTCGGTGGACAGAATCAAACCTAAGAAAGGACAAGGAGGCAGTGATGAGTGAAAGAGAGGGTGCAGTGGCGAGTGTGAGTGAGGTTATGCACTGGTCTTTGGGGGCTGTGAGTAGTGAAGAGAGGAATTAGGCTAAGTTACCAGATGAAGATGATGTTGAGAGGTGGACGAATGGAGAGTATGTTGCCTAGAGCACTAAGGGCGTATGTTAAGGTGTAAGATGAGTTGTTTTTAATAGGTGACAGGGTCTTAGTACAAGGCGAAAGGATTATACCACCTGTTGGTATGAGGGGTAAATTGTACTCAATAGCTCATGAGGGACATCTTGGGCCGACAATGACAAGGAAAAGACTCATGGCTAAATTTTTGTGGCCAGGAATTGATGAAGATGGGGTCCATTGGGTGGAGAGATGTGCAGAATGCATTGAGTGTGAGAAGAGGTTGAAGGTGGGATGTCAGGTTGACTTTGGTAATATTAAGGGTCCCAGTCAGGTGTAGCACATGGTTTGTGGAGATTTTATAGGTCCCATTGATGGACTTGGACATGGGAAAAGGTTTGCATTTTTTTTTGCTTGATGGACATTCAAGGTGGCTGGTTGTGAAGTTCATGTCAAAAGTAACGACAGCTTCTACTATTGATGTGCTTTTGGAAATTTTTAAGGATGAAGGTTATCCGGAATGTCTTATAATCGATAGTGGGACACAGTTGGTTTCTAGTGAGATGAGGGAATTTTTGGGAGTGTGTGGAGTGAAACACTCATGCACTTCCTTGTACAATGGTATTGTGGAGAGGGTGAACAGGATGGTAAATGGGGCCATTCAGCCAGCGTTGGCTAACAGTTTGAGTGTGGATAGGACTGTTGCTGATCTTGTATGGGTGTATTGCACTATGGAGAACACCATGGGGAAAGCTTCACCATTTTTGTTGATGCGTGGTAGGAAGCTGAATACTAAATTTACTCCGTTTTAGTTGAAAGGTCTGTTAAAGGGGAATAAGGAAATCTGTATAGATAGGGACTTGGAGAGTGAGTCTGATGCAACTGCAAATCAGACTGATGTGACCGTGAGTAGAAACAAAATTGTACCGGGTGATTGGGTGTAGATTAGGTCTGGACGAACACTCAGAAGGTTGAATTCATTTTGGGGGCTTATCAGGTTAAACAAGTTCATAGGTGGCATGTGATAGTAAACAATGGTGAGAAATGGAATAATAGAAGAGTGGCAAAGTTTGGTTTGAAAGAGAAATGGGCATGGATGCAGTGAGAAAAAGGATGGTTGCAGTGGATTTTTCCGGTGGGAGGAGAGAACAGTGCATCTTCTTTAACTGATTTGGTTCCATCTGTCACTGCTTCACAATTGAATGTGACTGCTCCTTTATCTATCACCGGAGAAATGCCTGTCACTGTTCCATCTGTTTCTGCTTTGCAATCGAATATGACAGCTCCTTTATCTGGTTCTGACCCATCTCTTTTTGCTCCACTGTCCATGGATGTACCTGCTCATTTTAGCAAGATTGTAGATGGGTGGAAAGAGATACAGGCAGGTGCAGTGGTTTTCGACACAGAAAGAGATCGGAGGACGAAAAGAGCGCCATTGTATTTACAAGATTATGTAATGTAAGAGTGCTGTAAATGTTGAGAGATTTTCACTTTATTGAGGGGTGGGAATAGGTTGATAATTTGGTTATATACTTGTACTTTAAGTTTATTTGTCATATGAAGGGAGGAGGATAGGTTATAATTTGCTTGTATAATAGATATTTTAGAAGGCTTACATACTGTACCAAGGGAGGCTTGGAGTTATCTGAAGTTTCCTTGGTTGCCATCAGAGTAGGAACATTCGATCTTCGGCAGTTGCTTTGAGCGAGCAGAGAGAGAAGTCATGACCAATCATTGTACTCAATAAACAACGTCAACCTACCTTTCGTGAGGGTAAGGATCTTCATTACAGCAGTGCTCTCCTTTTCACTAATATAACGGGACCTTGAGCTCTGGGAAAGGGCTTTTGCCAGTTCACTTTCAGACAGTTGATCAAGTCTTTTACTGTAGTATAAGAGATACTTTTAGGGTTCTTATCAAAGGAGGGTATGCGCCTTAAATCAAGATTTGGTTTGCAGGTTGCACAATCACTGGATATGATGTGGAGAAATTCTGGTGAAAATATGGTGCGGAAATTCCATGTCCAAGGGCATATTTGTGGTTCTCGGTGAAGTTTCCAATTTCAATTAATTTAAATATAGACTTTAGAGGTACATGATCGCTACCTAGTAGAGCAAGTGGAAGAAAATCTAAAATTAAAAGGGATCTGCCAGGCCTCTGTGAAAATATAATCAATTGGACCCTTAAGTTTTCCTTGCTCAAAGGTTTGAGCAGCTGGGGAGTCTTTTTGAAAGTGAACGTTTAGCTAAAAGAAATTCTTACTCTCCAGAAATCTTGATACCTTCTGAGCTAACTCAGCATTTTGGCAAGTTTGCCATGGGTGTAGAATATGCTCTCTCAGTAGGTCCCCATATAGGGAATCTTCCTGAAGTTGTTATAAATGCATATTGTAACAGTCTCCCAGGATTACAATCATAGCCTTAGAAAATGTTAAACAGATAAGTGATGTGGTCGAAGCTTCCAACATTTTTGGCAAGAGTATGAGGACCGATGATTGTAACTGTGGCCCCACTTCTTTCAACCTGGGGGTCTTGGATCTTCTGAAACATCGTGTCCTGATGATGGTCTCAGAGATTCATCTCAGTAGAGACCGAAATGTCGATGCCTTAACCCATTTTCCTTTAGTTTTTGTTAAGATTGAATCCAGTAGACTTTGTTCTTATGTTTAGGACAGTCCCTACTTTGTTGATGTGTGGGAAATGGGTTTTTGAGTACTGAGGTCTAGTGAAATGTCAATGTTTAGAACCTATTGCTCCTATTATCAATACACTTGAAGTACCCCTTTTTGCTATTTGGAACCCCTTGTGGCATTTTTATATTTGTAATACAATGTAATTGATTTAAGTGAATACACCCAGTTGTTGTTGATTTTGATTGATTCTTTATTTTTTAATGTAAATTGACCATTGGGCTTCTCATTCATTGCAGATGTCAGTAAGAGATGTCTAGGAAGTATTTGCTAAGTTTATTTAAATACACTATCAAATGTATCCCTTGTTGGCAACATTACCTGACGTTTACCAACCCAAGCCTACAAGGGTATACTGGGTCGCTCATTTTAATATATATATATATATTTTTTTTTAGAATTTTAGAAGCATTTTTCATCCCTTAGCCCTTTTGTGCCTACAACCTGGCCTGGGTCATAGGGCTGGGTGTAACTGACGGTTAGACTTTTTAAATCCTCCCAGACATTCACACAATAGAGAGATTAGGGGTTCCTGAATGGGCCACATGCCAGCATGATGGGGGAGGGCCTAGCTGAGCAAAGCCCCACTTAAAACTGAATAGCCTGTGCTCTGCCTTCACACAAAGGGCCTCACAGCCCTGCATTGTTACTGCAGCCAACTTGGAGCCAAGTGTTCCATGCACTTCAAAACCACAGTCTAGAACAGAGGTCTTCAAACTTTTTTGCTGTGAGCCCCCCCCACCAAAAATATTTTGAGGTCAGGCCCCCCCATAACTTTATGGAAAGCCTTGGGTAAGTGGGAGGGCAGAGGGTGGGGCTTATGAGATAATACTAGGGGCACTTGTTTAGTAGCTCATACTCCACACTAAATGTGAGATGTATAATAGAGCAAACACATAAAAAACTGATCTAGACAAAAAACATGACTCCCAATAATTGAGATCCTCCTGCTCTTGGGTCCCAATGCAACTGAGCCTTCTGCACTAATGATAGCTGAGACCATGAATAGTAGGCTACCCCACCCCTGGCTATCACTCCATTCTTGAAACATATTGGGGGATATTCTCAAGAACGTGCGATAAACATCGCCAAAATAGGCTAACGCAATTTTTCATATCGCCGTCTATCGCGGGAAAATAACTCCACCTCAACGTCGTATTCCCAACACGGCAGTAACATGCGATAGTTTCCCGATAACGCCTCAAATGTCCGCGATACAACTACCGCGACGGCGATAAAAAAGGAAACCCGAACGTGAAAAAAGTTGCGATGTGCCCAACCGCGATAGAAAAATCGGCGACAAGCAGCGCCAGGCTTGCAATTCCCACGTCAGGCGGGAAAAATCACCATAAAAGCTGCAGATAAAAAAAACATAACAACTGCGAAGCACAATGGAGGTAGCCGGAGCAAGTACAGAGGACAACCCGAACCCCACAAGCCCCACGGAGGACCAGCCTGGGACCTCGGGGTCCGGGAAGGGCAAGGAGAAGAAGAAGAGGAAGACGCAGTTCAGTCCGCAGGAAAACAGGATCCTGATAACGGAGGTGGTCGAACACCATCAACAACTGTTCGTCACCTCCACTGTGTCATTGGCAACCAAAAATACAATATGGCAGTCCATCCTGGACAAGGTGAATGCAGTTGGAGTGCTGAGGAGGACAATGGAAGAGCTCAAGAGGCGCTGGAATGATGTGAAGCGCAAAACCAAGCTGAAACTCGCAAAGAACCGCAAAGCAGCAATGCAGACTGGGGGTGGGAGTCCTGCGCCACAGGAGGAGCTGGATGAGATGGAGGAAATGGTGTCCACAGTCATCAGTGTGGAGACGGTTGCAGGAGTCGGGGGAGCGGACACTGCTCAACATGACCTGACACAACAGCAACAGGGTGAGTAACCACCAGGGACTGGGGGGACCGGGGGAGATGGGCACAATGGCACACATGCACAATGAAGTATAGCACACTGCACAACCACAATGACTCTGGATCATGTCCCTGATCTCCTTGCCATACTGCAGCACACATAGAAACAGCAAGTAGTCCCCCGTCCACAATGTGCCCAGAGGGGGCCCACCCAACACATCACCAATCTCACAACAAACCCATGCACATGTGCTGAACCCAGCAAAGCTGCGGATCCGTGAGCCCCACTGACAATTCAAGTGACACTGCATGACGATGAGCATGTCTGCAGGCCACTCATCATGACATGTTGCACCCCACGACACCGAGGTGGCTGAGTGTGGTCCACATCCGGAAAGGAGCAGGTCACACACTGACACATCCACGTGCACAAACAACCCCTGACGGCAACAAGACATCTGCGGACAAACCATGCCCAAGAGTCCCAACTCCCACCAAGAGCCCAATTTACCCAAGTATGCAACATCTCAGCACTGCATAAGCACAGAAGTCAAAGGCACACCGCCTGAAAGGGAGAAGGCCAAGCAAAGTCTGAGCTGCAGGGGCGACTCTCCCACAATGCAGCACACACAAGAATCAGAGCACATCAACATTGACAACAATGTGGTACAAACTGCAACACATTCACAACAGAACAGAGGACACAACTGCTGCCGCTTGTGTGTAGAAACCTGCCAATCACATTTGGAACTGCGGGAAACTGTGACATGATAATGGACAGGTACAACCCCACATCCCTGATGGTGCACAAATGTCCGCTGTCCCGCTTCAAATAGGCAGCTCCTCCTAAACAGTCACAATGCACATTGTCATGCAGTCTGTTTTGAAACTTGGCCAATGAGTGAACATACATGGAACACACTGTTAAACTGCATCTCCCCTTTACATTGCAGAGGGAGAATCATCACCTCCTGCAGAGCAGACCGAACACCTCCTCACTGATGACGAGGAGGACCTCCCCACCTTCGTCACCGACACCCTCCAAGAGCTCATGGACAGCTTCTGCACCCCACCCCAAGGAGCAGGGCAGCCCAGCTGCATTGAGGAGACCCCACCCCCTGCACAGACCACACAGCAGGAAGCACCCACCACCCCGGCTGTCTCCCAGGATCCCCACGACCAACACATGGCATTTCAACGCCGTGTGTTGGAGGGCCAGAAGGAGATGGCTGAGCAGGTGCGGGTGGGGTTCAACCTCATGGCAGCCAAACTACATGTCATCCATGGGTATCTACGTCCCATCAGGGACCACATACAGTCCCTAACGGACACCCACAGTCCGCTCCATGGTCTCCAACGAGCCATGGCTGATATCGCTGGAGTCATGACTCGGAGACAAGAACACCTGTCTAGTCAGAGTGGCTCCAGCGATCTCAGCCGGGAGTTGGGACACATGCGGAGGCTCATGGAGGACATGGTGCGGACAGAGGCAGAAAGGATGGCTGCCACGGCTGCACATCAGCGACATGTAGCTGGGATCTTCCATGCCCTGCAGATCCTCATCATGGCATTGCTGCCACAAGGCCTGGCGCAGATGAATGCTGCTGCTCCTACACCATTCACATCTCCGCCCCCTGATGTGTCAGTGCCCCACAGTGCGGCAGACATTCCACCTCCGGCACCTGATGTGTCACTGCCACACAGTGCAGCCGACAATCCACCTCCGGCCCCTGATGTGTCAGTGCCACACAGTGCTGCAGCCAAAACACCACCACCCACAGGTGAGGCACATCACACATCAGAGGACGATGATGTGGATGAGACTTCCGTTGTGGTAATGAGGAAGCGGTAGCATTCATCTCCGCCATATGGCCTGTTTCAGCTTGGTTCGGCCCTTTGCATCATCACCTTCCACTGTCCCCCTATACACTATGCGGCACTCACCTTGGACCTCGACATGGACTGCCATATTCTGTTTGGTTACCAATGACACAGCAATCAGACTGTGGACTGAACTCTTCCTCTTCCGATTAATTTGTCCTTCCCTAATGGACTCTGGCTGGCGCTCCACGGGGCAACAATGTCAAGTGGGGTGTGCAGGGCCCTGTACTGCTCCAGCTGCAACACTCCACTGAATGTGATTAAAACATTCAAATTCACACAGATGTGTCATGTCTATGATCCTTCAAGTATGACAGTATGGATGAATGTAGGGTCACTGATTCCCCCTCACATCCATTTTGCACATGTTGTGGGGCTTGTGTCACAGGGTGCAACATTGCCGATTGCGGTCTGGGTGGCGCAGACACTACAACGGAGACACACGCACTGGTTACTTCCTTGTCCAGGCCAGAACTGAACCACGCCCAGAGCCCCGGGCTCATTGTTCACACCCCTACGCTGGACTGGCATATGCCAGCCCAGGCCACTCCGCTTACTCTCACAGGGGGTGATGACACAGCTACATGTCCCAGGTCTTCCCTGCAGTGATCTGCTGGTCACTGGTCTAGTTGTCAGCATGCCACAGCCACTCCGAGGGCTGGTTTCCACCCACACCACACCCATCCAGCACAGGCGTCACGGGACATGTGACCCTGCCAATAAAAGGGGCCCACCACAGCACATCCCCCACTGCCGGAGGTGACATGATGGCGTCCGCATCCACGGAACTCAATCATAAAGGGTCCGTGACTTGCGTTGCACTGAGTTAGTGGCACCCGATGGCCTGGGTCTGGCACGGGCCTACCGCCACGTGGCGAAGACTTGCGTTGCACTGAGTTGGTGGCACCCGATGGCCTGGGTCCGGCACGGGCCTACCGCCACGTGGCAATGACTTGCGTTGCACTGAGTTGGTGGCACCCGATGGCCTGGGTATGGCACGGGCCTACCGCCACGTGGCGATGACTTGCGTTGCACTGACTTGGTGGCACCCGATGGTCTGGGTCCGGCACGGGCCTACCGCCACATGGCGATGACTTGCGTTGCACTGAGTGAGGCCCACCTGAAGAGCTGAGCGGGTGTGCAGCCTGCGATGATGCGCTGGCCTTGATACGGCGTCCATCAAATCAAGTCTCGATTTGAATTGTGAGCCCTGCTGGACCGCAGTGTACGCGTAGGCAGCAGTCAGCAGTCAGCACACACATGACTCCGGGGTGTGGTGCCGGAGGGTGCGCTGGGTGCCTGTGGCGCAGAATCCAGCGATCGGCTGAGGAGGTTGCACCGGCACATGGAGGGCCCTCTTGGAGACACGCCGGTGGCGGCAGGTGAGCATTGAGGCCTGGGTGCGCAGGGGCGGGCAGTCATCGCTGGGCAGCGGACCGGTCTGGGGACCATGGCTGGGGTGCAGCAGGTGCACAGGATCGCGCAGGCACCACCGGTCACGGCGGCGGCCTCGTGGCTGGGTGGGGGGCGCCGCCCTGGCAGACACGACCCTGCATGCACTGACGAGATGTGCGCGGGTTGGCTTGGGACGTAGTCACCTCATCTCCAGTGTTAATACGGCTGTTGAATGTGGTCGGGCACGTGTGTGTAGGCCTATGGTCACGATATGGTGGACACAGAGACACACGCAGTAGTTACTGTGGTGGCCATCCCGGAACTGGACCACGCCAGGGCCCCGGGCTATTCATTCGTGACATACGCCGGCCAAGGCCACTCCGCTCAGGCTTACAGGGGGGGACCACATGGCTGCATGTCCAAGGTCTTCCACACTGCCTGGGGTAACCTGTTTGCGTCCACTGTCCACTACACTGCAAACACCAGCAGTAGATGTCCACATGGACAAGTCTGTGCTCTGCATACTGCAGTCTGTCCAGCACATCTCCGCCACACTTGGCATTGTGTCCTTTCTTATTGCTGGGTCACTTGCCTCCTTCGCACATTCTTGGTTCCTACCTCTCCCCACATTCTGCAATTGTGTGTCAGAGGGGCTCTGCCTTTGTGGATGGTTTGTCTACATGTCTGGCCCCTGTTACCACGGTTACTTGTGTTGTCGTGTCCGGTAGTTGGGCATGTTGGTTGGCATGTTGTATGTGATTATGTTACGTGTGCTCTCCCACAGTTGTGAGTTGTGTGATTGTGGAGTTGAGGTGTGTGGTGTGTTCAGTTAGTACTTACCAATGAGCAGTGCATTGCCATGGGTGCCGTCCTGGAAGCGCTGGTTGATGATGGACTGTCGGAAGATGTATGTATCATGCACACTGCCTGTGAAGTTAGCGACGACATTGGTGAACTGTCCCCGGTGGTCCACTATTGCCTGCACATTGATGGAATGTGTGTGCTTTCTGTAGCGGTTATTGTGTGAAGGGGCGGCAGGGGGCACAAGTGGTACATGTGTACAGTCAATTGCCCCCGACACGTGCGGTAAGGCAGCTATGGTGTAATTCCCTTGCATGGTCTCCAGCTGTTCATGCACAGCGTGGGGGAAGTGAAGGTGCAGGGGTATCAAGATGATACAAACCATGATATTTACAGGTATGATGAATCCTGCATAATGAGACCGTAACAGATGTTTGTGTGGTCGTAACCTTCCTTTTCTTTCCTGCGGAGGTTACAGGCACACATTTGTTACAGTATATTTGGGCTGGATTCATCATACCTGTATGCATTCTGGTTTGTCCAGGTGCAATACACTGTACCAGATTACGTGTGTGACTATGAGGACGCTCTGACTGCTGATTTCGGGATATGGAATGGTATTGGGTAGTTTCCGCAGCATTTGCAGTTTATTGGATCCACACGTTGCCCTGGTGAAGTTCCCCGTTGGGAATGGAAGGCGTTGGCTGAGCTTTTCGTCTTGTTGTTTATGTATTTGTAATAAAGTTATGTTTATCCACTACCGTTGACTACTGGACTTCATGACCTGGGGGGGAGGGTCCGTGGGGTGGTTGTGGTGGGTGTTGTGGCTTGTGGCCCTCTTGGGTCACCAGGCTGCATGTTCATTGTCTCCATGGCATCTGTTGGTCTTCAGATGTGGCTCTAGGCTAGGCTCCCTTTCATACTGCACGTTGTCGTCCTGCTTAACACCAGTAACAGGCAGGTGTTGAATCCCTGCTGCTAACGCGCCTTATCGCCTGTTTTCGGATCGCATCGCAGATCTGGCTGGTTGTTGAGAATATCGCGAAGTGGTGTTTTTGTGTGTTTTTGCATGGGAACGCTTACTCTGCATATCATTAGCGTTAGTTGTTGCTCTCATCCGTGGCGATGTTTTTTGCGGCAGCTATCGCTGGAAAACTGGTGATATCGGCAGTTTGCACCAGCTTGAGAATAGGGCGATATATCTATCGCCACTTTTGCGGCGCTAAAGTGCTGATAAATCGGCGATAAGTCCTTGAGAATATGCCCCATTATCTTTCACTTTCAGTAAAAATGAGCGCCCACGTGTTGCCAATGTCTTCCCTAATGCTCTCCCCATTTCCTATTGTAAGGTATAAGATTGAATATTAATTGTGATGCAGTGGGCCCTTCACATTCCTGGACCCCGTGCCACTTTGCTTGCTTCACTAATGAGACCTACTGCCTTGTGAAGCAGGAAGTCTTCTCTGCCCCTTGGAGAGGTCCTCTTACCATCCTCCTTTCTGCTATCTCCCTGAAGCCTAATGCTAAGGTGTCTCTTCTGCTCCAAGTATCCCCTCTCTTGTGCAAGGGTGCGCTGAGCCGCAATGCAAGAATAGATGAGTAAAGTAGGCATAATAGGGGTTTAGTTGGGTACTCACATCTATGGGTCCTTGTGCCACTGCACCTGCAGCACTAATGATACCTACTCCTCTGCCCATTCCCCTGGCCATTATATCTAGGCCCAAGACCCAAAGCAGACTGTCAGCTGCTTTGTTTCCAAAAAGGGGGAAATATACACATCCTCCCCCCCGGTTGCTTATAATCTGGTCCCCAATGCTAAGAAGGAAAATGGCTTCCTACCCATTTGTGCTAAATCCACACCCATTATTGGGGTTCAGTGGCCCCTCGCACCATTGTCCCAGTGCCAATGCACCTGCAGCACTAATGGTAGAAATGAGCCCACATTTCTCAACACCTTCTTCAGGGCATCTCTCTGAGGAAGGGGGAAAGCTGTCTCATTTCTATATAAAAAAATTAAATTTCACATAACGCCACCTCCTCCAGGTCATCTCTTTGTTGCTATCCATGCATTTCACTGCTTTCCTCTTTCTTCGAGCCATTACCCAGAAACCCCAGGG